>OY829113.1:6252500-7502500 GCA_963691645.1 Pelosia muscerda
CGATGTAAGGTCCTTTGTCAGTACTTGAGTACTCGAGCTTAGAGTCCGAATCATACCCTGGTTTGGAGTAAACGGATTGTATTGATTCCGCTGGTGAACGGGTCTTCTTACTATCAGAATCTGTTGAGTCCGATGCGGCAGAGCGTTTATTGGATTTTTTGGGAAGATCCGGGGGTTTAAGTATAACTCCACCCCCATCAGGGGGTTCATCCACGCTCATTTCCGTAGAAATGAGCGTGGACATTGATATCTACAAAGAGTACTTACGCTTTAAGTGATATTCCACCACCAAAACAACACAAACACTTATTTTCCAAGAGAAAACAAGGACAATTAGTGTAAGAATGCCAAATATAACCTCAAAACGCACAACTCTCAACCGAGTGTTGGACCGAATCTACAACATGTTTACAGTTTACAACTTTTCCTCTGAATCTGACGGCTGTCATGTGTCAATCATTGCATGACATATTTTCATAGTTCGTGTTTCGGCCAATGAATGTTATAATAATAAATTGAGTTCAAGAAAGATATATAATTATTTTCATATTGACATTGCCATCAATAGTTTTGTAATTCATTTACCACTTGACATTGGTGACATTGCGGTAATTTTGCTGCAAAAGAAGCCATTTTAAGAAAAAGAAGAAAAATATTGAGTTCTTAGAAAAATTGCCAGCACCGCCTTAACGATTATGCAGCATTCCGCAGCGTTTTCTCTATCTATTAAGTATAAGTAGAGGAAAGTTCGAAATAATGATATAGTCGGAAAATGCTGTCACGCTGTCACGAGAGTCTATAAAGACTTCTATTCATGTTTTTTAAATGAATCCTAAAAAAAAACTGTCGAGTGTCATGTGTGTGTCATTTTATGGTATTATGAATCCGTCAATATTCACGTGGGCTTCTAAATAAACATAATTTTGATCGTATTTAAATTAAAGTTCATTACACAGAAAGTATATAAAAATGAAGATCAAAAAGCAACATCGCAAGAAAAAATATCTGCACAAATTAAACAGGAAGAGAATGCATAATAAATTATGCAGTACTGGTGATGTGAATTGGTTAGATAAATAATAATGCAAAAAAACAAATGTGTTTATGCAGTTCTAAAGTTCGTCTCTATAACACTTTATAAATTTTCAGCTTGCCCCTCAAAGACGCCTGGGATTTCAAGAAGTCTACACTGCGCAATTTGAAGGATATGGGTCTTGCAAGTGATCCAAATAAAGCAATTAAAATACCCAATTTTAAACAAGATAAAGTGAAACTAGCCAAGAGAATAGTTAACAATGAATCAGATGAGGATAGTGAAGAAGAAACTGTCCAGCCAGTGCCAAAAAAAGAGATTGTTGAAATATTAGAGAAAGAAGCTCGGGCTCCTAGGCAAAGGCGGTTCATGTAAGTACTTTTGAAGGATGTGGTTACATTACAATTCTTTAACTGTTCTTTATTGACTACTTGGCAAGTGCCCATGGCGCCATAATTGCTGGGGTTCCCTCTATTAGTAATGAATGACTATTATAAAAATAAATAAAATTTAAGCTCTTTGTAATATTAAATTCACAGCTTTTTTGTTATTGCATTAGAATAGTACATATGAACATAACATAACACAACATAAACTCACGCCTTTATCCCCGAAGGAGTAGGCAGAGGTGGTAGCATCCACAGTTTGCTAATTTACGTTTAGGTCCCAATGTAAAAGGTGGCGAGCCTATTGCCATTAACCGGGCACTTGTAAGCCTGCGATAATTACACACATAACTTCAAAAAGTCATTGGTGTGTGCCATGTTAACCTGGGCTCAAACCCGAGACATCGTCTCAGCAGTCCATTACCCACACCACTAGGCTACTGCGGCTTATTATGATGATTAATTTAAATTTTTATGTTTCTTTGTACCTGTTTGACTTGTCGAATGTCAGAAACGGCTGGGCCAATTGTGTTAACTTCAACATGGCTTATTAATTCTTTCCTAGCACTTGTGACGGCTACTACAGACCCGACTTCAAATTGTTAAATTTCAATTAAAAAATATTTAAGACTTGTGTACCCTTTCATCATTTCAGGTTACCAAAACCACAAGTAGAATTCATAACATACTTATTAGACAAATATGGACACGACTATAAAGCTATGGAGAAGGACAAGAAGAATTACTATCAAGAGACTTGGAAACAGCTAAGGGCTAAAGTGAAGACGTTTATGGGTATACCAAAACAGTATGGTGCTTATTTAGCTTCCAAAGGACTTCTGGAAAAAGAGGATGATGAAGAAGAATTGAAAGCACAAGTAAAATCATTAGTTATGGATGATTAGGGTGTCATTAAAAAGTGTTGATTATACAGCAAAGGCAGCCAGGCATAATTTAAGCAGAATCAAATGTTCACTGTTAAATTTATCGGGATATTTACCATGTTTGTTTATTTCGTTGAGCACATGCTCACGTTGCAAGCGCCATGATCACGGTGCTGTGTACTCCATGTACAGTACAACTTGATCATGGCGCTTGCAACAGCGCCGAAATATCGGTTACTCAACGAAATAAACAAACATGGTAAATATCCCAATAAATTTAACAGTGAATATGTAAATGACCATGTCAATCTAAAATCATACAGAATCTTATGTGTTGACACAATTGCAGAGCAAAGTAGTTGAAGTGTATGAATTTGATTAGACTATGTGCCCACTGACTTTCCTGAATAACTCTCATCTTACATAGATTGTAAGCTTTATTCTGTAAATAAATTTATTTTTAAAGGTAATAATTCGTATTTATTAACTGTGCTTGTCTTTCAAAAATTTCATATTCTATAATGAGAGTTAAAATATATTAGTGAAAAATATTATGCGCACTGGTACTAGTAGTACTACTAGAGAAGAGAATGTGTAAATGCTTTTGAAAGACCACTTGGTACAATATTATTATCACAAGATGGTGCTAATTTCATAAGGAGTTGTACTAATTTGAATGTAACTCTGCAACCTAACAGTGCAACAGTAAAACATTTTCAAAAATGGGTCAAGTTTTGAAAGCATCTAGGCTTACCTATTTCAAAATACTTGTTTTTCTTTTAAAACTTCAGTAGCCTAGTGGTATGGGTTAATGGACTGTTGAGATGAGGTCTTGGGTTTGATCCCAGGTTTTACTATGGCTCACACCAATGACTTTTCAATGTTTTATGAGGTTATGTGTGTATTTATCACAGGTTTATAAGTGCCTGTTTAATGGTAATAGGCTCGCCACCTATTACATTGGGATCTAAACATAAACTGGCGAAATGTGGGTGTTAGCACCTCTGCCTATTCCTTCGGGGATATAGGTGTGAGTTTATGTTTTGGTATGTGTTTTTCTCTACGAAATGCATGGAAAACGTATACAGGGATTTCTGTCGTTTCTAGTACTCATTGCTAAAATGGTGACTTTTAATTCTCTCGTAAAATAGGGTCGAAGGCAATTAAAAAACGGACCTATAGCATTTTTCTTGCTGACTGTACCTACAATTTTTTCAATAAAGTCACTGCAGTTAAGAATATTTTAAAAAGTTAAGGATGGTTTCCTGAGAACAATCGCGGTAACTGTAACGGTTGAGGTACCTGTACTTACTGTCCGGTCATAAGAAGCTAATAAATACACCTGCATAAATTATATACCTACTTGGGCGTTTTGTAACATTCCTAGTTGGACCCTGCACATCATAGTCTCAGTTGGTTGAAATAAATCTGCATCTCATGCAGGGAGGTCATAGGCTCCCAACATAGACAAAAATACCGTGACATGGGGTCCCACAGATGTCACCACCTTTATAATTCAAATACATTCTGCATTTTCTCCAGTCGTAACTAGGTTACGGCTGAACCTCGATATTTTGTGTGAAACGATTGTCATCTGACCTCCACAACCTATAGGTAGTATAGACAATATCGAAGGATTGCAGCTAGACCCTTTGCTGAACTTTTTAGGGCCCTAGCTACACATAACGACGGCCATAGATGTATATACGACAACCAGGATCGACGGCTTAATGTGCTCTTCGAGGCACGACCAGCCTGCTGTACGCTATATTCATGCATATAAATATTTGCACTCAGTAGGGATCGAACCTGAGCCTCCTGCGTAGCAGTCGCGTTCACTGCTGGCCGCCACGCCACAGAGGCAGTCAATGTTTTCGTAGAGTAAGTTTTCATTGTAAACATTCTCTCATATATCTACTACTATAGGTACTTAAAAAAATGACAAATTATGATGGCAATAAAAGTTTATTGAAAAATAAAAAATAACTGAGATCTGACTCTAGCTTCACAAGTTCACCTTAGACATCTAACATGGATATAGAAATAACCATTTATTATATTTGATCTTAATGTTGTCTCTTTCATTCAACCATAGAAGCATATTGATCTCAGTAACCATTTACTACCAAGTCCTTTATGGTAAGTTTCAAATCTATTCATAAATTTCCTCATAATTCACACAGCTCGTGAGTTAAGTGAAGCATATTGAAAAATAAAACAGATTTATTTTTACTGTGTTTTACAGTCGTTGGGAATGTCTTTGACTGGCTTCACTTTAGACAATTCTTGATACCACTCTTTCTCCATGTCCAGCATTAGTTGAGGTTTTTTGTACTGAAATTTAACAAGTTATTGTTAGTTACAATAAATATATGATAAAATTGCAGGTGCAACAAATTCATCTGTAGATTCTTTATGTTACCTTATGTAATTGCACATCTGTAAAAATATTATATATGAAAATACTGCCACACTGAACAGTAAAGAGTGTAGTCATTTCACAGGATTCTACGTAATGCTCACAGCATGTATTTCCATTGTACGAAGATCTACAGGGCCCAAATCAATCTTACCTGCTACGCAATTAGCTTAATGGATGGGAGAGTCTTTAGCATAGGTTTTGTTCTTAGGGTTGGTGGTCAGTAGGCAGTAGCTTTTATATGAATTAAATTATGTAATGTAATGTATCAAATTATGTCAAGAAAGAATCCTAAGCTTCAATGCCTTGAATCCGCTCGATTCAAGGCATTGAAGCTTAGGATGTCATCAGGATTGGAAAAATAAATTGACAAAATCTCACCATGACAATTAAAGTATGAAACTGATGGGTGGATGATATATTTGCCTGCTCTATTGGCAAATTAAGTCTATCCAGTTCAGGCACCTGAAGCCTTTTGAAATATTTCTTGTTAGTTGTGCGTATTATAATACACCTTTCATCATTGTTGGCACTTATCGAGTATGTTTCTATGGGATATGGTAAGTTTCTGATTCTCCATTCAAGATTGACTCTAGTGTTACGCCTTGATAGTATTGGCTGTAAAATTAAAACAGGTAATTTTATTTAGAAGTCCATATCATACACTTCAAGATTACAATTTCAGTACAACAATGCGTTCAGGGTATTGTCGGGGTTATGACGCCATTGTAGTGCAACGGGGATGTTCGTGGAACCTGGAAGTGGTTGATAGTTTTAAAGTCATTGTCTGAAAGAGATGCGCTTCTATCCTTCGTAGAACGAGGGAAGCTCCCACAGTATCCTGAGGGCATTAGCTGATAAGTGGGATGGTCCGATGCTGAGGCACAGGGTGCTGGCGCACATACCGTGACGCAGGCAGTGTCTTAGTGTTGTCACCATTTACTTGTCTGTTCTTTTCTTTTTTGTTTATCTTTGTGTGTAATTACTAACAATGGGATAAGTTTATATGTTACTAACCCCATATGGACTACAACAGTCTGCAATAAAGAAGTTATTATTATATTATTATTATTACACAGCTAAACTTGCAATGGTTACCTGATCTTTACTCTCCATTAAATCAGCGCCCACATCAATACGCAGAGTGGCGTCTGGAATTGGATCTCCAATTTCAACATCCCACTTTCCTTCACCTCCTAGCTTCCCCTTCACTTTCCAAGCTCTGCGTAACAGAACCTGCGTGTCCACATTGTATTCCTCGACCATTTCCTTACCATCCTCGAAATTATAATGTATCTTTTTTAGTTTGTCCTCTTTAAGACATGACTTTTCTGCACCAAGTAGCTCATGATACCAAATAGTGTTTTTATACATTTTCGGGTTACTTTCGAAATTATTAGCGGCGTTAGTTTCAGCTTGGAGATGATCTACGGTTTTAGCTTTCTTCTGTAATTCTTTCAATGCTTCGATTAAACAAGGCCCTCTTTTCATTATGTTGCTATAGCAACGATATGTTTTTCGGGATGTTTTGTAACAAACCTATTTGTGGTATAACCTTAAAATTGTTCATGGTCTTATAACAATAAAGTGCACCCTCGTCCTCCACCATTTACGTTTTTTTCACAAAGACTCGATATCGAAGAATGTGTCTTCTTAAGAATGCGACGAATTTAATTGATAACAAAAATTACCTAACTCTGGTTTAAATTGAGTAAATTAAACTTATCTCAAATAATCATTCATATAAGTAAAGTAAACAAAACAAAACTGAAACAAGCGGCGATAATATTTTATCTGTGCTTCGTGCTGCGCGATTTGCGGCCTCGGCCTGTGCCAAAAGGGCAACGAGCAGTGCTGCCGACAACCAAACAAAGTGTTGCTAAACCACGATAATGGTGTGGTTGGTTGGTTGGTGGTAGCATCTATATTATAGTCATCAACTTACTATGCCATCATACAATTTCGTGCAGATGCTTACTTACAATGCACTGCATGATGCATACGCTTCATGCAAAAGCCTGTTTTCATTATCAGTATAATCAGGGGCTTCTTTGTATAATTCGAGTATATTGAAGTTATGTGTGTATTTATCGCAGGTTTATAAGTGCCCGGTTAATGCCAATAGGCTCGCCGCCTCTTACATTGGGACCTAAACATAAACTGGCGAAATGTGGCTGCTAGCACCTCAACCTACCCCTTATAGGTGTGACTTTATGTATTGTATGTTATGTTTCTTCATGTAGCCAGCTTCCCGAACCTCTAAAAGAAAATGTCAAACGCAAATGACAAATGAATGACAAGAGTGTAATTTTTAGGTTAGTTTTGAATGAACTGTGTAAATTCCAATTTCCAAATATTTATATTTACAGAACGGATTTTGTAAATTAACGTCTTGTTTCAAGATACTAAAAAAGTTTATCTGTAAAATGCCTGCTATACCTGATAGGTAAAATTTATTACCCCTTCGTCATTACTTGTTTACTAGAACTGTTAGTAAAGCACTTGTTTACTAAGAATGTTTTCTTTAATTCCAGATGGATTCCGTACAAAGCTTGTGGCAATATTATTGAAGGAACTAGATTTATTTGCTTCAAAGTCCCCCTTAAAAAAGTAAGTGATTTAATATCTAAGTATAAAAGAAGAAGTAGTTAGTCGAGGATAAAGAAACGTTCGAAGTTCGAACCATGTGATGGTTCGTGCTTAATGTGATCTATAAATGCTTGCAATATTACTGTAGTCTCTTTAATGCTGTAATCTGTACCATAGTATATGTATACCGTATATGGGAGGATTGGCAAGAAGAATAGAAAAAAGTAGGCTACTGAAACTCTCACAAACCATAAAAAATACTTATAGCACATGTTACCTATATACTAATAATACTAATAATAATATCGGGGAAAAATGTGGCTCTACTCCAATTACCACTATTACTATATTTAAGTTGGCAAACCTTGCCAAAATTTATGCAACAAATTATTCACTGGACCGATGTAACTGGGAAATAATTCCAGTTATTATACAATATTTCGGTTTGCACTATGGTTTTTAAGCAATTCAAATTTTAAGCATTCTATATTTAAAAGTGTTTTTTTTTTCACATAAGAGTTGTGAAAAAAAAACACTTTAAATATGGTTCCGGTTGTCTCATGATTTCAGATTTTAATGTACTTGTGAATGATTTGTTTAAAGGTCATCAATACTCAATTCTTTATGCTAGCTGTGAAGGTACCATATAACTTAGGTGCATATAGTTGGACAGAAAATGGATGAACATTTTTGTTACAGTACAATAATAATTCTGTGATCAATTATATTTTTTTGCCAATCAATTTTAAAGTTCTAATCACTAAAAGTTAATATAGATATTTTTTAAGAAAGCCTCATGGTAATTTCTAAGCTTGTTGAATTATAAAAAATTTATACATTAAAATGATACCAAAACCAATCTATACAATACATTATTACTAAAGTGTAGTAAATTTTTATATATTTTTGTAATAACGCCATCTATTGTTGTTAGTAGTGAACCAATAGTTTGTACGTTATCGGAAAGATGGCGTTAGTAGTGTTACACCACACCACAAGACTCTTAGTAGAGTCAAGCAGCGGCGAAGGGTATTAATGTTCAAAAAGTAGGCCGGTGGAAAAAAAATTAACATCAGACTAGTCTGTTAATTGTAGTTGGTCATGAACCATGCCAATCATCCTGAAGCCGGCAGGAATCGGGTTATAGAGACCTCCTACTGCTGTAAAGTTTTACCATAATTGGTATTTTGAAAAGAGAAGAACCGTCCCTGCTCCGAATCCTGGCAATTACACTATTGATATGAGCCCACTCTTAACACGAGCGATCTGGTTTAACTGGCGAGGTCAGCCGGAATTCTAGTAATCTTAGTTACTAGCTCTCTTTTATTTGTATAGTTA
Organism: Pelosia muscerda; assembly: GCA_963691645.1. Taxonomy (NCBI): domain Eukaryota; kingdom Metazoa; phylum Arthropoda; class Insecta; order Lepidoptera; family Erebidae; genus Pelosia; species Pelosia muscerda. The sequence continues at coordinate 6,261,150 of OY829113.1, forward strand.
CCTACTAGTAATCAACAGCCTCAGTGACGCGGCGGTAGTGAACGCGACTGCTACGCTGGAAGCGCGGGTTCGATCACCGCTCACTGCCAATATTTGTATGAATGAATATGACTATTGCACTGGTCTGGTCGTGCCCCGGAGAGCACGTAAAGTCGGCTCTGGTTGCCATACGAACATCCTTGGCAGTCGGTACGGGTAGTTCGCCCTCAAAAAGTCCGACTAGCTTAACTACAGAACATCGATATCGCCAATTTGGTTGTGGAGGTCCGATGGCAGTCGCTTTACGCATAATATCGAAGTTCAGCCGCATCTTAGTTAGACTAGAAAACAGACCACAACTTTTATTTATTTATTTAAGGTACATCTACAGGATACATATTATACATTATTTGCAGTAATATTTAGGGTACCACTTCTAATATGCATCCCTATTACAGACATACACAACTTCATAATAACAAAAAAATAACATTAGATGATAATTATAAATATAAATTAATTGGCACAAACAAAACAACAATTTAAGTTAAGTTGATTATTAAAGTTAGTAATTAGTAATTAATTAAAAACTTAGTTGGGACAAACTTAGTTGGGCAAAGGCTCAGAACATGATAGTAATCAACATCATCATCTTTGAATTAGTCCTGGACGAATCCTAGGCCATCTCGGAGTCCAGAACTAGTTACCTTACTAGTAATCTCCCTTAATTAAAAGTAATAGTTGCTGGCTAAAATCTGGCTACAATTGTAGCAAAGGCAAGATATGGAATATATCTATATATTTCTTACGTTTGGTACGTACGACACTAGATATATTATATACAAGAAAGAAATATCCCACCATTATGTTAAAGTATAAAGTACTAAAGTTCCGCTAATGCAGGTGCAAATGCTACCAGCATTTGCACCTGCATTAGCGGAACTTAGCCGACAATGAAACTCATTATTAGTCCACAAGCTCGACGCACAATGCGTGTTTGTATAACTGTCTGTCTGCCTGGGCGTTCACTTGACCGTACCACAGTTAGATGGCAAACACCGTCTCTTGACGATCTGTGTTAATTTGTTCTGCATAGCACTTGCATCGCTGCGATATCACGAGTATGTTTAGCTTCCCACTTGAGATCGCACGATAATCGTTGCGCGATGTGGCCGAGAATATGTTTGAGTCGCCATACGTTCAGCCATCGGTGACCTAAAAATTATAACCGCTGAAGTTCAATAGAATATTTTACTATAAATAACCAGCCGTTGCCCGCCGCCTCGCCCCTAGGTAATTCTTTCTCATGGCCTCGTGCTTTCTTTTTAAATATTCCGAGGAACTTTGGTAATATACAGAAAAAAATAGCTGAATCGATAGAGCCGTTCGCGTACTTGAGTAATGCACTCGGCAACATACATTTTTAATTTGATATAAGTAGATAATAATATAATTAAGCTATATATTAATATAAATATATAATGAAATATATCGTATCACATTCGCGATGGAGTTGCGATAGGTTTTTGTTCTGAAGATGACGGAAATCGAGTTTTAAGTATAACAAATATAATATTTTCCTAATTTTATGATCTCTTACACATGTATAAAGATTTCTTGAAGAAGAAATTGACAACAAAACATTACTATAAATAGATTGCATTTAAAAGTAAATAATGATTAGATATTATGTAAAAATTATTGATCCGCTCATTTACGAGTATGCCTAGGTACATACAACTTTACTGAATAATTACAACTTAATAGTTGGGAGTGAGTTGGGAGAGACTCAGTGGAAGTTGAAGCGCCTTGTCTATCATCATAATCTTATTATATTTTGCAATTAAGTTATAAATAACTACTTAAGCACGAATGACACTGTTTTAGAGTTTCGTCATAAACGATTAATACCTTACTGTATAAACCTCCTTATTTGTTAGAACTGTGGGTTTGTTAACTCAGTACATTATTGTTACAGTCAATAAAACATTCTTAGTAAACTAAGTACCTACGTACGTGTTGCTTTAATCAACTTGATTGCGCAACGCTGGAAAAAATGTTACTGAGAATTATGTTTCTTGGTTCCTTCCTTTACTAAGGTACTTTACAAGGAGGTTTTTTTTCTATTTTGTATTTGTCGGTTTCATCATTTTATTCTAAAGCTTTCTAATTATTTAAAGTTATGAGCAAGCGACCTCGGAGATATCCCACTGCCCAGCGTTATGACCACAAGTTTTGAACAATGCGACAACTCAGCACAGGAGACAAAGTAGGTATTCAGATTTATCTTGAAAGTGCATCAAAACATACATCTTCCAAATCATAATACGTGCTGTAGGCAAGTCGTCTTCCCTTACAGTAAGGAACATCTTTTGCCAGGCATTGCTTCCTAAGCTTAGGCGGCAAAGTCTACAACTCTTCCATGTCCCTCAACATGTGTCAACTATATTACGTTTATTTCCTGAACCGCGTGTCACAATATTTGTTTAGTACAAAAGAAACGGGGTCTCGACATCGAAAGGACTAATCCCGTATTTGATAAAGCAGCGGGTGCCTCACACCACACTCTATGAATACTTTTGATTCTTTTATCTCTACATCTTTTGATTTTTTTTACTTTTTTGTATCCGTGGCGCTTTGATTCCGTTTCTTTATTCAACGGTATCTAGCCATAAATTTCTATAGTTTTGTTCTCTTTGAGTTATAAAGGGTATTACGTTAATGGCAATCGGTAGGTGTAATATGATATCATTCATGGATCCACAACTGTTACTTTATTATGATCTACTATCGAAGTTTGCGTTTTTGTCCTTATTGTGGGCTGTTGCTTATGATTCTAGAGTGGATTTCTTATTGTTGTCTACTATTTGATATTGGTTATGTACATTGATATACCTACATTTATGCCACTTCATTTGTCTTAAGTCACTGGATGCATCTAAACAGATATTTTGGATTAGTATCACTTTGGTAGGTGAAGTTATACAGAAGTTTTGCAAAGTATACGATTACGTATAAAAACTGTTTTACTCATGTTAAGGTTACTGCTCTAACCCTATGTAGACATAGGTCTCAGTGTGTTGTTATTGTCTCTACCTAAAGCATAATGTCGGAAAAATAAATAGGCATGGAATGCATCGCTTCGGTCATCACAATCGGTTAACGGTTAAAATATCTATTATTTCATATTATTGTAAAGTACGGGGGCCATAAGCTGAAAATGTCAGACACTTTGTCATATTTAACTACCTTTATGCATCGTTTAGTCGCGATCTTTTGACGTTTTGTTATAATTATGACGAATGATGACATTTACAAGGGTGGCGGTATTCTTCCAGGTGGCAGATGGTACCTTTTCAGTTTACCGTTTGAACATCTCTGCCCGAACGGCGATTGGACTGAGATCATTGTAAGTTGAAAGTGAAATTGTAATATTCGTCGTACCGTTTGGTTACTCTGATCAATATTTCTTTTGATATTATGTCGTATTTTGACTTTCATCAGTAAGAGCAATGCATTGAACAGATGCCAGATTGTTGTATCAATCAGTCAGATATTTCAACGTCTCGGCTATAACAATATTTTCTTATTCGCAATTTATTTTTACGATGTCACCTATAGGCGAGCTTGACACTATTGAATCATGTATGTTATGCTTAGGTTATTCAAACAAATAAAGCTTGTACTTTATTGGATTTATTAAGTTTCAACTTTTGATTGTGACTTCGTCCATGTGGGAAGAAACAATGTCCTGTGTTATTTTCTTCTTCAGACTTCTTCAGGCAAGCTATCTCTCTGTCGCGGCGAAGATATGACTGAGTAAGAATGGATGGATTTTAATTAAAATGCCTGTAAAAGAAATGTTATAAATCTACTAAGTGATGCTGAGCGGATTTGGTACTGGGATAGATTAAAGTTTCTCCATTCATGTGACATATGCATATGCTAGAGATAAACGCGTGGCAGATACCATCCCCGAGGGCACATTATGAGCGCGCAGAGATTATCGCTATACGACACTTTAGCCGGGATCGAAACCAGGTTATGGGCTATGGGGTTGAATATTAGATGGAGACTAACGCCTACCATGACAACAGGACTCAAAATTGTTCAATGGGAAAAACCCTTCAAAACGTAGGCGGTGACTTGCCAACTCTTTAAAATGACCATAGGGCCACATCCCTTATGCGCAGCTAAGGTGGTTGTAAGGTGAGACGCAAAATCTCGGTATGCCGTTCAGCATTCCTCTGGCGTTATGATATTGACGTTTTACACTTTCAACTTGAAGCATGGGCTCCGTTCTTGCAACTCCACACATGACTAGCTAATCGAATCAAGCGCAAAAGGTGAGGGGACGTAACTCCGAGCTCTTGGGAGAATTTTTTATCCATGAAATAACTAGGTACTCATAGGTTGCTCGAACTCAGAATTTTACGCAGTCCGAGCCCCCGATAGTAGCTCATGTCCATAATCAGCTAAGTGGGCCTTTTTTTGCTGGTTTTATTATGTACACTTCGAGACATTAAGCTTTAAAAGATGATTGTTGTTACTTGTATGAACGGTTGCAAGAACTCGGCCGTATAAAACATCATTGGTAATTCTTATCAATTTATTTACAAAGTTTGTATCCTTGCTGTATTTATTTTTAATCAACTTCAAACGAATGAGTAGATTTTTTAATGTATGTTTTTAAGAGATAGGTAGGTATATACTGTAGCCAGTCATAACATATTTGGTGAAGATCTGATGATGGGGATCATGAGAAAAAGATAAATCCTTTAACTTAAGGATTTTGAGTTCATTATATAGTGACATTAATTTGGCCGAAGTTGTATTTTAAATTTTCGCACAGTTTTTTTTCATTATTTAACTTCAGCTATAATATCTTCAGTTGTGAAAATTCTTACATTTTAAATATTTATATTACAAAGCTTCCGTCGTCATCGAGGCGAGATAAGACACGTTACCTACCAGTTTTTGGATCTAATTATATTTTTAATGCGATGGTCGAGCAAATAGACATTTACAGTTTTACGATCGTAAAGGTAGGTAATATAATCGATTTAGGCCTTCCAAAATAGAAAAATGTATCTGATAATTAGACCCATTCGAATTTCATTTCGACTTTTACGGTAAAGGTGTGAACTGACAATACGTTACACAATTTAATGCTATGGATCGATATCATAGCTTTAATCGATTTAATAGGTAATTGCTATGCGGTTGTTATAGCTAAGAAACTAAATCGGTATCGATTCTTCTCCGGTTTAAAGTATAATGTGTGGTCTCATGACCCGCTTAAAATAATACGATTGGATTCCTTATAAAGGTACCTGAGACTGAAGAGAGCTATGTGAACTGGAACGATCTCTTATAAATATGTGGCCGGTTTTGTTTCCCAATCTCTATTATGACAGCAAGCCATAATATGACATGATTATTACAATGTATCTGTTACGGCATCGGATTTCAATTTTTGTCCTTTTATGGTCTATGTTTTATTTTTCAAATGTTTTCTCGAGGATCTGTTGGGTTAGTAAGGAACTTTTTCTTATATACAAGACATGTCAATATAACTTCACCTCGCCTGATGGTAAGCGAAGGCGAAGTCTCAGGAAAGAACAACGTTACAATGTTGGCAATCAACTTGACGACCGCATCCGATGCTTTTTCACGTCCCGCTTAAAGAACCCGGGAGAAATCTTATTCCCTTAGAATTTTTATTATAGCCTAATTGGTTCTAAACCATACACTTACAAACTTTATTGTACAAAATAGTACAGTATCGGTTTGGAAATCGAAATCGGGATTAGTGTTGCATTTCCTCGGCCATCAGGCCAAATAAAAAAGTCATAAAACGATGACAGGCTTGGGAATACAGGGTAGTAATGTAGGTCGCTATCAGCTGTTTATTTTATTGAACTGACAACGGCGAAAGCCTCAGTATGTTGCACTTATCGTTTATCGGCATGTATTGATATAGAGTTACACGCTCGTAAAACAAACTTAAAACTAGCCGGATCTCAACCGTATTAAGGTCGGGTTGGATTAGTTCACGCACCGTGTTGAGCATTCATCAGGGTGTAAAGGATCCAGTAATTAATAAAGAAACCGATCGAGCGTCAGTAACAAAGGTGTTATGAGTGAACACATTCTACTTCGTGGATTGTATCAGTTTGATCAATATCCCATCGTGATATCCAATCTTTATACCTAAGTAAAACATGATTTTACCTGGATGTGGATTGGATGCTATAGGATTTAGAAAGAAATGACGTACTGAACGATACTTCAGATTGACGTAAATCATGACCATCATATGATACTCTGGACAATAGGACTTTCTAATTCAACTTTGGTTCTTTTGTCCTTTATATAACGTTGCACCGGTTCGTTTCCATCGTCTCAACTGTTTGGCATTGTCCGCAACATTACACCTCAATTATACGTAAAGGCTCAGAAAAAACCGAGACTTCTTTGTATTTAGACTAAGGGAGGCAATAATTTATTCTCCGTCTGGTTTCCGGCAAGCGACAAACAGGACGCTAGGGGTTGAATTTGGGACCCATACTGTTACTCAATTCTGTATTTTATATACATGAGCATTAAACAAGAATATAAATATATTTCTGGCCTTATTTTTTATGGACATATTATTTTACACATACATTATTTGAGGCTACTGTGGGCGAATATCTTGATCGTGGCACGTGGTAATTGGTGATTAGTATCGATGTGCTAAAATAGAGTCCACCGTGAAGTCGATAAGCGTCGAATTGATTGCGTCCCCGAAAGTGGTGGGTAGTGTTAATAGCCTCTTATTCATTTGTTTGATCTTAAAATCGCCGTTTGGAAACATTTTGTTTTTATCATTTATGCATTTTTGGTGTGGTAATGTGTAAGCCAAACAGAACGTACATAGTCTGCAACGTATACAATTGCGTCAAATATATACTATTATTGATGTAGTGTTGTCATCGTTTCATTTTTGTTGGTTGTGTTATAATATTTTTTCTCATACCATTTGATTACGGTGATGTCACCGACGTTTTCTGGACACAATAATCGTGATGGTAACGCCCTGTCTGCTATTACCATGTTAAGTTATGAGCTCATTTATTTAGCCGGTTTAATTTTTTGATTATAATTCTTAGTCATTGTTAAGGAGGGGTTGACGTTAAGCGGTCTGTGGGAAATTGATATATGATTATTGAGCTCGACAATTAATTAATGAGTATATATTGCGTTTGTGTGTACTTAGGTATATATATATCTGTGGAGGGCCCCCGACGGGGAAGGCACTGCGCCTCGACGACTAATCAATGCTCGTTGATTGCCAATTTGCACCGTGATGTATGGCCGATTGCTGCGTTTAATTATTGAGCAAATCCATAGGCGAGTTTACTGTTTATGTAGACTGCATTAATTTATACTTTTACAAAATATTTTGAGACGAATCTTGGTGATATAAACAAAGTATAATAAGTTTTAAAATGGCTCACGTTTACCTACTGGTGAATCAATATATTCTAATTTCGTTCAAACAATCTGATGTCTTCCAATTAGAGTTAATTAAAATTTATTATATTCAAGTAAATTAACATTTGAGCTTATATGTTAGTACGGTCCGCATTATAATTGACACAGTTTTGTTTATTGATTTATTCACGCCATGGAATTTATGGACTTCCTACAATTGTGTGGAGAAAGTGTGAGTTCTCATTGCGGTATACAGACCACCGAGCAATCCTACTTGCACGCGAAGATTTCCTTTCTTTATTATGAACAACTGGGTACAATGCAAATGACAGTCGGTGGGTGGCGTAGTTTATACGATGCTCAATCAGTGACGGCTGTTCGGCGCACGCGCCGGCCACGAATTATACCACGAATTATTATTGGCGCTATTTGTCGCAATACGCGTCCCGGTGGCATTTCTATTATAGCGTCGTATTTGTTATGGACCACCGAGAAGATTTAAGTGCGCTTTCAATCATATGGCCCAGTATTTTTTATTTTATGATTTATACCAAGAACATCTTTATGACACAAACATGTTTATTTGTTAAAGTTGAAAACTTTATTGTAGATTATGATGAAATTGGAATTTAACACCGAAAGTCGTAACATGCGACTAACATAATCTAACTGTCGCTGACTGAGCAGTGAGCTCCAAAAGTTCCTGGACAATTTGAAACTAAAATTGTATGAAGTGTTGCCATTTCACAACTACTAGTCTAACGGCCGAACCATATATACGATCCGTGTTTTAAGATTCCATTCAAACCAAGATAGTACACGATCTTCAGATCGATCTTCGATCTGCGTCCATATATACATTTGCCACGTTCGGAATCCAGATTGCACGACGGATTCGAGTCAATCTTTTCCCTCCCTGCCGTTCCGTTATAGGCATACTTTTGTGCGCGGACTTATTGCACTTGTAATTGATAACACAATATAAGTCACAACTGTGAACTAGAATATGTTTATATACCTTACATGATGATTTTTAAGGTACAAAAAATCTCCGTTTCAACTTAATTTCATTATAGAAAAATAATTTTAAACATCGGCAGTGTAAAATTCTGCCGAGTACGAAACGTTTACCGCTTTTTCTAATCTGTCACATCTGTGTGGATGTCTTTGTTTGAAAACAGTTAACAGTTTAGTTTCAAATTGTCTTTGTCTTGGAAGTTTGAACATTTTTTTCATTTGAACATTTTTATGAAACATAATATTAATTGTATATATTACGAAGCTGTGTGTTAAAGAAAAACCATGAACGCCGAAAAGGTAAGCGTTTAAACAACTTCATTCTGCTACATATTTTACTAATTTGCTAACACATTGTAACATAGCACATTTCGCGCCTAAACAAATCTTTTTACTTTTTTCAGGTTACAATTATTAGACCATTGTCTAGGGATGAGACGAAATTTCTATTATCGTTAATAGAATCTAGTAAAATTATTAATAATAAGACCACCAACGCCACTTCTAACAAAATGAAAAATGAAGAATGGGTTCGCATATCCGAAAGCTTCAACGCCACCGCGTTATGTCGCCGCACTCCACAACAACTCCGTTTAAAGTGGGAAAACCTAAAGAAGAATTCTCGCAAACGGAGTACTGCTATAAGGATGAACAGCTTAAAGGTGAGTATTCTAAAATTATGGAATAATAATGTGAATAGATAATTAATAGTATTGGTATAACCTATTGATGAATATAGAAGTTGGATGAGGATTAAACGAAGTAATGGATACATACTTTTATAATTGTAACATAAGTATGAGTTACTGTGTTCTTAAAGTACCTTGCTGGTTATTATGTGCTTCATATCAAAGCATAGTAAGGTAAAATAAGTCAGTAGTGTAAAACACAATGTGTTTTGTTTCAGACCGGTGGTGGTCCTCCAGAGTACATACCTCCTGATGAAATCCTAGATCGGGTATCTACTTTGTTAGGTAGTACTGTGGATGGATTTGTTGTTGAAGTGGGAGGTGATGCAGAACCCAGTGACATCATAATTTTCGGTGGTGATGGTGGTGACGGTGGTGATGGTGGTGTAATAGGTGGTGCTGGTATTTTGGTGGATTGTCATACAGAAAAAATTGAGCTTCTGGGCCAGGAAATCATCCAGGAAGCCAGCGCTAGCAGTGTAACAACTCCAGTGGCTAGGCTGGCAGATGAAAAGAAACTTATGAACACTCCTAGAGCTAGTGGTAATCTCATAGAATTTTTATAATGGTTGCATCATTACTCAGTATTCAGTATTGAGCTAAAATACCTACTGAAACATAACATTGGGTCCTAAGGATGTAGTTAATTCCGTGGACCACACTGTCACAAAGAAAACTAACATATTATATCTTAACTAAACCTGTACCATGAACTAAGTTTTAACTGCAGTTGGTAGTATAACAGCCATTTAATTAAGTTCATGGTAGGCTTGCTACTCTACAATACATCTATTAAATAGGAGATTACATTTCACAGGTTTCAAACGCAAATTGGTGAAGGTAGATGACGGACGAGCAGCCAGAAATTCTGCAATAGCTGAATACTACCAGAAGAAATGTAAACTTTTTGATGCCAAGTTGGAGAACATTCTATTAGTAAATGAAAACCTTAGAATAGAAAATGAAAAACTTAAAATAGAAATTGAAAAATTAAAAGTAAATACCTAGTAAACTATGAAAGTTATTTTATTTACTTTCCTCATATCAAAACTCTCATTATTTGTATCTTAATCCTCACATTAAATATTACACCAAGGCCACAAGGGTAGATAGAAACCAGACACTTTCATATAAAATATTGATTTATTAATTCTGCTCTCTGCCTAATGTCTTGTAATTCATTTGGAGCACCTGGGTCAACATTGTTTACTGTAGGTAACTCCACTTCTGGTGGAATGTCCTCTAAATTATAATTTCTACAGATGTTGTGTAGAACTGCAGTGGCTATTATAACTGTTTGAGAATTCTGTAGTGACAGGCGTAATGTGAGTGCTATAACAGGAAACCGACGTTTCCAAACTCCAAATGTCCTGAAAATAAGATATAATATTTTTGATGAGTTTTGAAAGTGTTATTAATAGACAAAAATGGGCACAGGTTCACATGGTTTAGGTTTCTTGTTCCAGCATGTTAGTAATAGGTGAATAGTATGCAAACCATAAAAAATGTGCACAAAACACAGGTAATGCGGTGCAATTACTTTTTTATCAATTTAGATATTACTTAGGTACCGTTCAATAGTATTTCTTGTTTTAATGTGTGCCTCATTATATCTATGTTGACTTGGTAATGTAGGATTTAACATTGGTGTCAACAAGTATGTTCTGTTTGGATATGCACTGTCACCAAGCAGCCATAAGTTACCAAAAGTTCCATTATCACACTGAGCTAAAATAAAAAAATGGATTCAAATATAATATACCAATACCATATATTAAGACAGTTTATTATGACAAGCTCTACCTACCTCTTAAAATGGAATTATTAAAAATGGTGGCATCATGTGCAGAGCCAGGCCATCGTGCTACAACATTCATAAGTTTCAAGTCGGCATCACAAACTGCTTGAACATTTAGAGAGAAATAGCCCTTCCTATTTCTAAGTTCTTCCCCAAATAAGTTACCTGAAAAGATTTAGGTCATGTATAAAGTAACTCATAACATCAAAATACCTATTACTTCAAAGGATGAACTATAATAAATAAAATTCATACATACATGGAGACTGTATCCTTACATGTGTACAGTCAATACAACCGAGCACACGAGGAAATTGTGCTATTCTGTAGAACTTTTCTACACTATTTTGGTGCATAACAACATATTTATTATAAAGCCTAGCAATTGCTAAGGAAATATCTCTCACTATGTTGCTGGCTGAAGACTTTGATACCCCAATGAAATCAGCTACTGAAATTAGCATTGTTCCCAGGGCATAAAACCGCAGTATCAATAATAACTGATGCAGAGGTGAAATACCATTATTTCTGTAAAAAAATTAAAACATTTTTGTAGTTGTTGTGTATAGGTATAGAGCCTAACATTAACATTATTTACTATTGATCTCACCGTTTTGAGGTTACTTTTATAAAGGGCATTATTTCCGTCAACAATACCTCCACTGCCGCTTTATTAATCCTAAATCTAAAAGTAAACTCAGCGTCATTGAGGCACTCTGTGTGCATGTAATTAACTCTATTGTACTTTCGTGTTGCTCCTCTTCGATGATTTCGCTCTTCGTCACTTTCAGAATCATTTATTATCTCCATTAATACTTCCATATCACTGTCACTATCACTTGAAAATATTGCATTAGCCATATTAAACCACCAAATTCGCAAAAAAATTACTACAAAAATGCAAACTCTTTCTGGTAATCCAACGAATTCGGGGGATTGTAAAAACAGTTTAACAACAAGCCAAAATCAAATGTCAAAATGAAAAGATCGATTATGTGGACCGAAGAACTGTCACTTGTGAACAATTTCAATCTCAAAATCACGGATTGACCCTCCCACGGATAGATTGTGAAAAAGGATTGCCAGTGCAATCCATCGATTGAATATATGGACGCTATAAGCAACGAATCGATCGAAATTCGAGTTTCAGATTGTCATATTTGGATTGAGATCGCATATTAGGATCGGCCGTTAGAAGCCTGGATAATAGATCTACTTGTTAACGATATTAAGATTAGCCTATTGCTTGCACGAGTTTATTTTCTCATTAAGATACTTTATTTTATAAACATAACATAACATAACATAAACTCACGCCTTTTATCCTCGAAGGGGTAGGTAGAGGTGCTAGCACCCACTTTATTTTATTAATGCTACATAATATGTTACTTCTTGTTAAATTAGACATAGGCTGTAAAAGGATTATAGATTTTAAGGTGTTCAGAAACTTTTGGAGCCCTATAAAGGTAGAGGAAAATGTAGGTAGGTAATACATTTTTCTTTTTTCCATAACGACATGATATAACATGTAATGGCTACTAAATATATATTAAGTAACAGTAAGATTTTCTTATTGAATGATTTACGATATTATCAATTAGTCTTCAAGGTAAACTGAAAAATATTTATTGCCCTTATCCTAGTCCCGTGAGGCGCACAACTTACCCGTATCAATTACGCAGATCAAATGATAAGCCGTCTATAAATTATCTGTGGCTATACGATAACATCTCTCAGCGATCGGTTGCGGCAGCCATCTTTGTATTTTTCTTCATTGACTATGATTTACTGAAGGGGTTGATCATATTTATATACTTAGATATTCTAAAGCTGGATTTCGACATTGAAAATTCGTTGGATTAAACTAATTTCGAACGTATAACTCTAAGTAATTCACTGACAAATGGCTTGATAGTCACCTATACCATTGGTGAAATACAACATTAGTTGGCCAACACTTGCAAGCAGTCACAGGCTCAAATATTTCTGACGTTCTATCAGCCTATATACAGCAAGGCAAAATAAAGTAAAATATAATGGGAATACTTCGACGGGATTCGAACCCGCGCTCTTTCCCTTACAGGGGGAACGTCTGAAGCATTCGAAATCCTCGTATACAACCATCTTTGGGACGGGTTCCAATCCCGTTCACTTTTTCCGATCTAAATTTGATTTGAACAGTCAGCATACTTGTTAATTCATCAGAAAATTTTCTGTGCAATTGATACCATTGACATTAAGAACCTTGCTATACTTACTTTATTTCTTCTGTAGGTACTTTCAGAGATCACAAAACAAGAAACAGATCTGATACTATGTAGGATAATTTTTAGTGGTTTCGAGTATCCGATATTTCGGCACTGTTACATGTGATGTGTTCTGGAGAACTGGCGAGTTAATTGTTATTGGGCATACCAAATCTCTGCACGGGTTTTTGAATTGACCAATTCAATCTCAAATCTTAAACAATTCTGATAGTTAGGTACTATTGCCAATAATACAATAAGCGCTCTAACACAACAAAATAAGCGTTCACAACACCAGATACGGTTCATTCAAGCGTTGTCGACTCTATTATGTTCTGTTCAAATTTACATATCTCATCAAAAAACTCAGTACTATGATATGGACTAGGGTGGTCATTCTCATTCTTTCACGGCTTTCAAAGGAAAGGCTTTTAATATTGCAAGCAAATAACTCTAATTCTGGATCTGTAATCCATGTTTTTTGTTTTGTATCTGATGTTGGTGTACAATAAAGAGATATCTATCTAACTGAAGGAAACGTTTTTGCAACTAATATATATACTCTTGTTCCATTCTATAAACCTGTTAATACCCAATTAAGACACATAACGATTCCTACACATGTGAGTTTAGGTTCCTGTTTGTACGTAAGTAACTTTCTCCAAATCGCTACTGAACAAACAATAATCAAAGCGTGCCGTATGTTTGAATAAAAGCAACCCAAGCTGACCTATTAAAGTCAATCGTCCAAGCCACGTGGTACTAATTCCCGCGTCCAGCCCGCGTGTTTGTAAAGGTGTACAAGACCACACAGTAAGCAGGCAATCACCTGACCGTGCTCAGTCAGCTCCTCTGCGAGCCTGTAATCACGCCATCATTACCTCTAATGACGTGTTAACGTTGCTTTATGGGAATGCCAAACATGACGTTCACATTTCGGTCATTTACATTTGTTTGTCGACTATCTTCATATTGTTTGCTTTCGTCTCTAAAACAGAGGGCGGCTTCGGCAAGCTCCGGCCACTGGTGTGTTTAAAGCATTTTTAAGTGCAAAGCGGTTTCGGGTTATGTTGAATTTGAGTTGTCGCTTCTGTCTTTGTGGCCTCAAATTACCATGTATTGGTTTTTTTTATTATCCATAAGAAGCTTTATTGACCATTATTTACAAAAAAATATCAAAATTATGTTTCCCACATTTCGATTTCCTTTAGGCGATTTAGTATATAGAACAACTGAACACTGCCCATCTATAATATTGTTTAAAGACGCAACAGTTAAAATAAGTGTAAACAGAAAAAGAAGATCAAATGAAATACCGTTGGTCGAACGACACAGGTGTGAAATTATCATCTCTGGATGCGTGACATGTTTAACCACTTTTCTTTAATTCCTTCGTGTACGTTCTTACCGGCATTCTTTATCACTGATTCTAACTTATTTAACATTTATTAATACCTTCATCAAGAGCCCAAGAACATAAACATGCTTCATTGTCATTCACATGTATTACTAAATATGCTTGTGGTGGTTAATGTATACAAAAATACCACTGGTTAAGAACACCCACGGATTTCTACCTTCCGGCTGGTGCTAATACGTCCCTGTTGATTTTGTGCTTCCACCAATTTTCATTAAGATCTATCAGGTGCCATAATGCTCCTTATATTGAGAGCAGTAAAAACTTCACTGAATCCAAAAAGAGTACGCGTTCGGGACCCATGCCTAATTCACACTATGTATTTAGCTGAACTTTGTGAAACACAACAGAGATGTAATCATGTCTGTGGTAATGCATTTTTTCGTGTACTTAAAGACCGTCGCAATGCAGATGTTAATCAAATTACCAATACGGACATCCGTGTTATTATTTAAAACAGGTTTATCTTTGAAGTTAAGGGCTAAAAATGTTCTCGTAACACACATGTTAGTTCTCAGTAAAAACTTCATTATTATTCTATATGGCTTTATAAGTGACATTATAAAAGCTTGATTTGATTGTGTACACGATCATACAATAATTGGTTTTGTATTCAAAATGCATATTGAGATGTTGTCGGTGCCCATTTTACAGTACACTCACGTTATAATAAAGAATATTGGAAAAAAATCTATAAAAGCCGCAACTCATAATAGTCAGTGGTCACGAAGGTGCTTGGTATTGTCCGAGGCGCCAGCAGTTGATGCTACCCGCTGCGATACCTTTACCCTGCCAGAGTAACTTGACACTTGATTCACCCTGGTCTCCTTTGAAAATGTCTAAAGATAGAATATTAGACCTTGTATCAGAGATCTTATAAATTGGTCTTGTTTGCCCCGGGACATTGAAGCTCGCCGATTGAATTCACACCCGCCGTTCCCTTGTCCCCTGCTCGTTATAAATCAAACGCAGGTATGATTCCGTCTAGGGCAGTCGTGTGGAATGCTGCAAACCCTTACGCGGGCGTTTCTGCAACGTTGCTTGCTTCGCTTATCGCTTATGTTTTGGGGGATGTTTTAATAAAGCTAACTGAGAAAATGTTATGAATCCATTTTATAATATACGGATCATTACGAATTTATTTTCGTATTAAATGTTAATGTGTTGAGTTATAAGTCAAATCTACACTTCCTCGATAGTTTTGAAAGACGACCTTTGTAATGCTATTTGATCAATAAATTAAGAGATTAAACTAATAAAGATTTCATTTTCTTTGACATAATGTGTTGTGACCGATTTAAAGTTTGTTTCGTAAACAAGTCATAAAAATTTGGGTGGTTTTTAACACAAATCTTAATAAATTATTGGATTAACTAATAATACCAAATTATGATTACATTTCACGAACCTGGATGGTTGGGTGTTCCAATAAACCCGATTCCAAGCATGCTTATATTTGTTTCTTGCAGGTCTCAGTCATTTTTTCTTGTGTCCAATATTTGTTTAACCTCGTTCTTTCTGTAATAAATGTGTCACGTTTGTAATACATCGTGGAAGTGTCTCGGTTCGACAATGAACTTGCCAGTCAGTCGGCCCATGCCTTCTCACAGAGACGCGACTTTTCTATAAAGTGAACCCTCCTCACGTGTGACGGGCTATGCATTTGTTTGTCCGCAGCTGCGGTGCCGACAACATATTTATTGTGCTCATTAACCTTCAAGAACGCTATTTAATTGTCGGCCGTTTTTTATTCACTTCACCTCTGACCCGTCCGTGTCTTATTGCTCCCCGGTCTCACTTTGAAAGCGAGAACTGGATGTTATTTATTATTCTGAGACGAGGATGCGTGTCGCTTCTATCATTGTGGCGCTTGTGAGCTCGTCTTTATGATTTATTGGTCTTATAAGGACGTAATTATGGCTACACGAACTCACTGCCATCAAGTATGTAAAATATGGTAATTGGAGAAAGACAATTTTCATGTTAATGATATTACTACTGGCACTTATTTTATCAAAGTATCAAGAGTAAACGTTTATGACCAAATTTCTTAAGGTATGCACCATGTATACCCAATATCATATAACAATTAAGTTTAATAAGTATAGTTCTATAGTCTTTAATTTACTTTCTATACGAGCAAAAAAATAGCACCTGCCATTCATTAGTTGTTTGTAGTTAGATCCAGTACTAAGAGATAATAAAATCCGGGGAATATAATGCTATAATATTGACCGGATAGCATGGAATATATTCGTAGCGACGATATTGTCAAATGACTGTCAATTTCTCACACAGTGTGAGTCGGTACTCGTAGGGGTCTACTATCTAAGGGATATCCAAACACACGGCTCACAGGAATTTGTGTGTACAAATGTGTTTGTGTGTTTATTGAATAATAAGCTTGTTGCGCAATTTAAAACATTTACTACTTGAGGATTATAACGGCAATCATGTATATTTTATGGCGTCGAGTTTTGCTTTACCTCCCGCGTCTGTCTTTTGATGCTTTATTCTCACTCGTAAACTGATCGTTTGATAACTTTAGTTTCTTTTTTAAGGCAGTTTTATCATTTCATTATTTAAGTTACGAAACTGCAGTATTCATGTATGATACTTAAAGTTTTAATTGGTTAAATAGAATATCCTCTTCTATATATCAACAAGGTGATAGATCACGGCGGGTTTGGTGTATTACAAGGGATTCGTATCACAATGAAATGCAGCTACCATTGTTCCAGAGCTTTCTATCTAAGCGTGTTATTCACTCGTGCTTTGACGTCTTCATATGTGGTATCGGCAACAGTAAATTGTGGTATCGTGTCGGTACCGTCGTCGGTATGGAACCGTTTATTGATTGGTATCGTAGTTTGTCCGCTGTTCACTTTGAATAAAATTCGAATTATAATTAATCACGATGTGCGTGGGAGAGCGTCGTCGCACGCCAGACGATCTATCATATTTTGTGATAACGCCACTACGTTGCATCTCGTAAACGTATTGAGAAGATCTGGTTTGTATCCAAGCTATTCGACAATAGTTGTATGCAACGGTACAATGCTGTTTCACGCTAAGTTACTATAAACATAGTATTGCAATAATGTCTGTATAAATACGTGTCAGTAATGTAATTAATGACGTGGTATCTATCTACTTCAACTTCGTAGGGAAGTCAGGATATCGCAGCTGTTAATCATTCTATTTTCCGCTTCATTTAAAGGATTCTACCGCAATGTTGCGGCGTTTATAAAGACTATAGTGTCGATGACAACAATAAAATTGGATCATAAAGTTTCGATCGCATCCTTTGAGAGTCCTATGCAATCTCGACGCTCAATTTTATTTCCAATACCAGCGTAAATAGATAGGCGGGTAGATGTAAACGAGGGACACCCTGGGGCTTCGGTGGAGGCTCCTGTCAATTGAATTTGTCTGCAAGCGCTCCGTCCATTAATAGCGCACTAAACTACGTTGAATACTATTATTGATATTTTCATAAAAGCCATGTATCTATTGTACGGTGACGACTCTCAATGCCCGCCTAGTTTTACTGCGTTTTCGTCATGGCATTTTGATATTTTATAGCGTAAGCGTTGTGGCATTGGCTACGCAGTTTTATTGCTTTGTGTGGTTTGATTTAAACATTTAATCAAAGCCTTATGTTTTAATTTACACATTGTCTTGAAATATGGTCATACACTTCGTTGTATTTGTACTGTAGTTTATTTATTTGTCGCAATAACTATCCCCTTTCATCGCTCTCTTTCTCTGTCTGTTCCCACGTTCTTGACGCTTAATCACGTCGGCTCTGCGCTCGCGCCTAATATTGCACTGTAATGTGTTTATTAAGCGCCGTTCCCTTTAATGGCGTACCATTTAACATACAATATGCGGTGGTCGGCTTTGCGTGTTAACCAATCATGGATGCGACGTTTCTTTTATATGAATACTTTTTAGGCATTATAATTAATGGAATTTAAGATATTAATTATTTAAAGAATTCTAAACGCTCCGGTTTTAATATCCGAATTGTTATATTATTGTATTAGTTTGCGTCAGCATAGAAATGTAAAAGGGCATCTCCATATTTTGATACCGTCGTTGTGTGAACTACGGTTTGCAGCTTGCTTTCTTCGAGTTTCGTCATCGCTCGCTACCACGTCATGAATAACACTGTATTAATTATTGCTGCGGTTATTTGATGACTGACTTTATTCATGAGTTCGGCACTGATTCTCATGAATGTTGGCACCGTTTTTTCTTGTTGACATATACAAATACGGTTAGTCTAGTGTTAATTAGTTTTTAGTGTATTTTTTATTATGGTTTCATTTTCCATTACATGTATATGTAGGTATCTAATAGTTACACAATAGTTCAGAAACGAGGAAATTTATATTTTAAACTTGTCAAATAGCTGCAATCTTAGTGCACGAAACCGAAAAGCAGCTGAAGCTGACAAACATAGAAAAAATGTCGTAGTAATTAAACTCCTTCCTAATACGTAGAACTTTATGAGGGAGCTGTCATTGAAAAGTAAAACACAATATACGTGTTCGCCTAGAAACAGAAAATAAGTAAAAAATTACTCAATGAGTAATAGTACCGTTTGACTCCTTTCGTCCGATCATTATGTCAACATGAATACTTAAATCACTGCGCATAACTTGTGGATCGAAAGTGTTTGATAAATATACACTTGTCATCATTACCTGAATGTGATCTACGCTTCTCATTAACTCCCTCCAAAATAAGATATCAACCAGTGATTAAGTGCCAACATACCGGTGATTATTTTATTACATTCTGAAGTTAATAAACAATCCATCTACTTCATTTATCCATATTAGGAAATTGTTTACGGTTATTTCCTAATTATTATCAACATTAACGTGTAGCCATAGGTTTCTTAATTAGCGTACAATCGCGAAATTATTATAAGTTGCTTTCGTAATTATTGAAAACATAAAAATCACTTAGCGTGACTCCATCTTTTACATATAAAGTCTGTGATTGGAACTTAATGAGTTTCGTATTAGCCGCTCATATAAAATGTCTTTGCTGACATTGTTTTTAAAATTATGCTTTTGGGGACACGGAAATTGATAGTTCCATTCCGTTGTTTTCGTTAGTGGATCGTTAGCGTCACCGGTTAGCTTGCAGCGATGCAAATTAAGATGTTCTTGTCGGAATTTGGTTTTGATTTATGTCCTTATGAAGCTACGCTATGGCGCAGGTACTTCTTCGTCAAAATTCGAATGAGGTTGTTTTTGTGGAAGTAAAGGTAATTGATCATGGTCACACGTTCTAAAGAGGTTTTTTTTTCAAGTATTTGTTTTTGCGGTAATTCTTGTTGGAAATTAAGTGAAACTGGAGCTAAAGTGCACAGGTTTTCTTACAGATATAATGTTGTGAATCGGTATATCCTGTTTTACAAAATTCTTTACCTGTAAATGAACAAGTATTTTTGTAATACTATCAAAATTATGTGGATGTAGTTTTTTATGTCTTTAATAATAATGTATAAAAAGAGAAAATTATTAAGAAATATGTCATTGTCAATATCATATTATTGACATATTTCTCAATAATGTCTCTATCTACCTAATTCGTGTCTCAACATAAATTAAATTCACAGTTTTGTGAAATCCTGCCTTCTCCAAAAATACATTTTCCTCATGAATCTTTCTCTTCTAACGTTTCCATCGACACTTCCGTGATTGTTTCTTAGAATTTCTCTATCGTTAGAAGTGAATAGCTTCAGCTAATACTCTTAGACATTGTAAGTACTATTGTACTACTGATGTCATCCTATGGCATCCTTTGTTGATACAATTCTAGTGTGTCTTTGATGAGTAAATTACGTGATAATTCAGTTTGCGATCTAAATGAAGGGAAAATAATTTCGCAAAATGTTGTGGCACGTAGTATAAACCGAAAAATAGTTTGTCTGTTCAATCAATCGGTCAACTAGCCTATCGCAGTCCACTGCAGGACCTAGGTCTCTCCCAATATTGGAAGGCTTTGACCTACTGTTGCTACGCTTACCAGACGGGTTGGTACAAGGTTTCATTTCGAGTTTTTCCTCTCTTGCAATGATACCGTCTGCGTATTTATTCCCTCTTAGGACTCCCAAGTGAGTTGGGGTGGACATTCTTTCTCTGTTACAACACAAATTCTCTGTACACGATACCATAATTAATAAACTACATGCTACCATGTCCTACACAATATCATGTTGTTTATTATTTACATTTTAGGAATTTTATAAATATTCATTATTAAGTTTGTCAGCTAATTTTTAACTTCGTGTTAATTGAACATCGTCGTCACATAATTAATTAATTAACGTATATATAATTGCATCATTAATTTATATTTAATGCTCTCCCATTTTATTACTTTATTTAAACATCTATATTGCGTTTCTTAGGAAATAATCTCAGACGTATAAATCATACATGTTGGTATAACTTATGTTTCAAGTGAGTTGTTATTGCTTAATAATTTAAATAAGGCTAATGAAGTATACCTGTTCTCTGCGATTGGTTTGATGATGAATGTATTATGTTATCATTAGTAAGATGTATGGAGCTACTCAAATATTATGCATTAGTAAACATTTATATGGCTATATTATATTCAATAGAGTGTTTTGAATATGAAGAAGGTTCTATGGTAGGTTAAGCAAGTTCAGAGGTTAATTCGTAATTTTATTTAATTGATTTCGTTAAAATAGTTACCTATGCACGTGCTTACTTTTTAAAAGTTAATGCAAACAATACTTGATAATATTATATTTTTACTAAATAAGTAAGTTTACTACGTAAAGTGTTACCATGAAGTATTTTTCTTGTCTTGGGAAATGGTTTATTTTGTAGTTTTCCCTATGATATTTTTTGATATCTAGTTATGTAAAATATTGGTAATAAATTATCTACTATGTCAAAGTTAGCACGTTAACCACACAAGCCGTTGTACCTATATGTACGTAGGTATACGTTCGAACACGATACATTCGAATATTTCGCTCGAAGTGCTGGTCAAACAAATAGCAAAAGGTATAAAACCACTTATCTTTCAATTCAATTTACACATATACGTATCATGTTAATCAATAATTTATCGTTCGTTATATGGTAATTATCTTGTAAGAATCTTAATTTCTTTATATTTCCTCGCATTCTTGCCGCAGTACGGCATTTTGTGTTAAATTACTGTGAGGTTGGCCTGAGTTATTATGTACATTTTGTTTCTTAATGTACTGCGGAAAAATACATTAATATCGATCTGGTCATGTTATTACCTTATCCGGTTTTGTATTGTGAAATATTTTAGAATTATCTAACTTAAAGGTATCGTAAATTACGATTCGTAACAATGTATATGGAAGATACAATATGCAAAAAACACACTGCCCTACTTAGAAACCTCTTGAACGCGGAAAAGTTTTGCAATAGATTTTTGTTATCAGATGAGTTGTAGTGTATTGGGTTATATTATTGATACCATTTATCGTTTTTTTAATAACAACAAAGTTAGAAATTGATCTGGTGACGGAGCATAATGCATGTGACTAGAGTGCATTGCAAGGTAGCGACAGTGCCGGTTCACAATAGAAAAAGACAATGTAAAAAATGTAGTCTCGATTTCAAAAATAACCAAATTCGGTTAAAAAGTAGGAATAAAATAATCATTTATTGTTGACCAAAAGTAGGTATAAGATATACACAGATGTTAGGTACATTAACAGTTGGGACTCTTCGGCCGACCTAGTTGGAATGGAAAATTATTTTATTTTTATAAGTCTAACAGTGAATAAGGCAATGTTTCTAGCTATAACCTATACATTCTCTATTTAATAACATACTATTTACAGAAAAACAATCTGCTTTCTCAATCAAGCTGAACCGATAGAGTGTTTTTCATATGACGCACAACACAGACCAACATAGATTATCATTTAATGATTCACTTCATAACTTATGTAAAGTAATACTATTTTAATGAAGTGTACAGCCCTGGGTGTAGGAAAGGGCACTTGCAGCGTGCTGTAGAGGCTAAACAGTAATAGAGAGGTGTGTCGCCCCGCCTCTACGGTGATGTGCCGACGACAAGCCCCGCAACTCAGCCACGCTGTTGATTTTGTTCCACCACTGCTCTGTTATTAAGTCTTAATTGTATATTGAGAATAATATACTCTTCCTTGTTACTTGTAAGTTAGTTTGTGGAATTAGGATCATATAGGACTAAAGTACCGCTATGAAGTTTGGTTTTGTGTATCTCCTTCACGGGTTATTAGCCGTCTGGAGTCAATAAAATGTAATGAACTTGCTTTACAGTCGACAGCATCTATAATAGCATCCGTATCTTCTGGATTTTACCGTAGACGAACCGCCTAACGGGGTGCAGTCAATTGCTGGGCTGAATGTAAAAAATACCTACATATGTTTAATTGGTTCTTAATTATTATAACGCTCATGAAGCTAAGAAAAGCTTTTCCGCCAGGTCTAATCTTCAATCAGTTGTCTATCCGATAGTTAAAATATGCTTGTACCTGTACAAATATAGTCTATGAAATTGCTCTAGGTACATACGAAGGCACTCATATAAAGCGTATTAGGGAAACGCTCCTGAAGCCTAAGGAAGGTAGTACTCCGGGTATACCTACTACATATTGGCATAAAAAATATTTATTTGGTAAATTTTATTATCTTATTTCGAGCTACTCCTATTCGCTTAAACAAGTTAGGCAAACGTGTACCGTATTAATCTCAGAGGCTTTTCAGCATTTTATTCTGTAATGACAGCTCCTTATATGGATCGTGTAACCACAGAACACCAATACAGCAAGTCTTTATGAAGTGTGATTTAAGCATGCGATTGTAAATTCCAAGTATTGTACCTACGTTACTGTTGTAAATATTTGGACGTGAATCAGGATGGCCTGCATTTCGAGAATTTACAGGTATTTTGTTTCGCAATATACAATTAAGGAGGTGGAATTGTCATAATTTTGTACACAACATGACTACACGCGAATATTATTTCTCTTCTGACATTTATTTTTTACGACCATAAAAAGAAAATTCTCTGCTATTAGGCGAATTCTCAACAACGAAGCTATCTAATAGTTAATACTTAAG
This sequence comes from Pelosia muscerda, assembly GCA_963691645.1. Lineage (NCBI taxonomy): Eukaryota > Metazoa > Arthropoda > Insecta > Lepidoptera > Erebidae > Pelosia > Pelosia muscerda. The sequence goes on from OY829113.1 coordinate 6,284,921, forward strand.
ACGTGTCCGGTGCCTATACATTCTCATAATACTAAAGTCTTTGGGTCATAATACGAGTGTTATGACGAAACCATTACTATTATAGTACCTATCTACATCGATAAAAAGGACGAATATGCCACATGATATTAGTACCTACCGAAAGTGACACCCACACATTACGAGAAATTGTGACGATCGCAATGCACTGTTAAAAAAAGTAAACCGCATACGCATAAAGTTATGAATATATGCGTGTGTGCTTCAAAATATAAAGAACTGTACAGTTTTTGATCACACACACGATTCGAGTCAATGTCAACGCTACAGCAATTTGTAATTAATAGTCAATTCGATAATAGAGATCTAGACAATGGAACTTAAATTTTGTCGGATTCCTTTTACAAAAATCGCCCGTTCTTAACTTCTGTTTAGGTTCCCTGTCGTCCCATAAAGAGTGATCTTATCTTATGAACGACTAGTCTATTTTGAGAATAACAAAAGACACCGCAATAAGCACTTATAACTATAAATATGGCATACTTGCGAGCATTAATAATTCAAAGCTCTTTTTGTGACCGCGAAATATAAAATGTTAAGACATTTTACCTTTAAACCGTAGCCGTCGCATTATGTTTGACTCGGCGGCGCCGGTGCAACTCTTCTCACGAATTTCGCGGCGTCTTCGCGTGGGCGGCCCTATCGTACGCCGCCATCGCACGTCGCACTTGCCACTACACCTGTACTATTATTTCTCCACTAACATAAAGGAGCCTAACATATAAGGTTTAGTTTCGCTTGGCACAAGTACCATGAAACTCGTATGAACGCATGACGGCTCTTTGTTGCCTAGTGCGTCTAATTAGTCAGTCTGTTTAGTGTTGTAACCGCCATAGGCTATTGCTATAGACAGTGTGAAATTGTGAATTTATTGATAAATAATGCTTGCTAAGAAGGCAGATCTTTATAAGATTGTATATTAAAGATTAATAATAAAAAAGATTTTTATTGGGGATGCAATGAGTAACATCGACTTTATAGCCTATAAATAAATATGAACCCCACACGCAACAATGCTGCAAAGTTACATAACTCAGTTGCTGGTGAAAGGCTCCTGCGATTTAGTGAATGTACCATGTACGTAATGATGCACAGGAACAACAGGACATTTAAGCGGCGGTGACTGCTACATCCCACATTGGGAAGAAGATTGGGGAAGTCCGGCTGATAAACTAGCTTTGAAGTTGTCAAGCGTTTTATTATAGCATAGTGTGCCACCAGTTTGATATATTTGAAGAGTAGTTAACACCCTTTGCGTTTCCAAAATATAACGTCCGTTATAGTATTGACAGTACATAATTAAGAACGCTTTACATACTGAAGCAAACCATCCTACACCGACTGCCGTTCCTCTTCAGGATTATGGTGCAAAATGAAATGTCTTGCAGATACTGCAAATTTACTTTAATGTATAACTCCTATATCCCCCGTATTCTCTTAATGTTTTTATTTCTTTAGGGAGGTACACCACGGTATATTCCAATTTCACGTCGCTACGTTAATATGAATTCATAGTAGTGAGTTAAGGTCCTATCGATACACCCACAACAATACGATAATATATTTGCTTTACATTAAACGTCTGGCCGGTGGAGACGTCGTATTTCAACAGTCGTGTACAGATTCATCTGCCAGTCCTTATTCATAAGAATATTCACAAGTGACATTAAAACTCCTTGTATGATGTTTTTCTTCAGGCTCATTGTCGACGGATATCAAAGGGTATATTTCGTTGAATTTATTGAGCTCGCCTGCGGTATCGTCTGTGTCGAATAGGTCGCTTGTAATGTGTGTTGTGTAATATATTTTTCTCAAACAGTCTCTTAACTCTAGGACATTTACGGAGTCTCGCCTCATGTGTAGGTACTGGCTGAATATTGGATATTCTCCTATTGATATATTTGGAAGCACTGCAATATTAAATCCCGTGTAAGTGAAATTATTGATCTTATTTCTCCATATTTGTTTGTGTCATGCGTGAGGTCCTGAATCAGAAATATAAACTGAAATGCGCCGACGCCATGGCGCCAGCGATGAAATTAATCTGAATCGTGTATCTGCAACTTCGAATTTTAAAATGTTTATTGGTATTTATGATAGCAGCATTGTAAACATTGTACTCATTGTAATGAGAACTTTCCCTGTTAAGTGGGTCCAATATGTTTTATAGCCTTTGTGTGAATTGATAAATAAATTGATACCGTATCGTTAAGCTGATTTGAGCCAGTTGTAAAGGGCTATTGAGTTGATCTAATGTTAATCGTAAACACGACTACAGCATAACTTCTTACAATATATTTTTGTTTATACGTAACACCGAACACCCACATAACGATTGCGGCTTGTGTAGGTATCGGTTCACCGCCTAAAATTAACAAAGGTCTGTTGTTGCTACCGATTTGTCGCGACGTGCTGATTTATCTTCAATAAATTTATCGCTCAATCAACGTCGTCGCATGCGCAAGTTCGCGCCGCCGCTGATTGGATTTCTTCATAATTACATCTTTTGACACGTGTGCGCCAAGTTTCGTACTTCACAAGCCGCCAGGGCAGGAGATCGTGGGAGCACCGTGTAATCAGCTTTCTTGACTGTCTTGTTTTGATCTGAAACCAAGGAAATATTATTAAACAGATAATAATAATATGATGAATTCTCTTTTATACGCTAATTGCTATGTGATGTTTCATTCCAATAAATTAGCTTATCGCAATCCACTGCTGGACTTAAGCCTCTCCAATGTTCGGAGGCTTTGACCTATTATTTCCTTGGGCTGCTGTAAGGTTTTATTTCGAGATTTTATTTTGTGATATCGTCTGTATGTCTATTTTCCGTTCGTCACCTTCACCTTTCGTATAAGATTAAATAGTGCGGTGATATTCTTTCGCCGTCATTTCATTAAATCCATACAATACTGTCTTCACTTTATTGTTATCTTGATACTTTTCTATTAATCTCTTCCGCCAGATGTTTTTTCACAGTTTTTGAAATCGTTAAGTATCGAATTATATGAATAAGTTTATATTTATTATTATTTTATTCTTCATGTACACATAAATTATATTTATATACAATAGTGAGACGAAATGTAGTAGAATATATAATGAGTGGAGTAGAATAATATACCTACGTAAAGTGTACAAACAACTGTTTCTTACCATTTCCAGTAAGACGTATTTATTTCCTCGTCGCGCCGGTTGCGTACGCGCCGCATAATGAGAGAACGTGTTGAAGGGTGGAGAGTTTTCGTTTACACGTCGTCCGGTTGTCATGTCAGATAATATTTTGGTGGTTATTAGCAGAGAACGCCGCCTCTGATAGCGACCATATTAGGTATATATTTATGCAGATTTTGGATATAAAACCGTTGGTGAAGTGACAATAAAATTATGCATGCTTTCTTCTTTTTATTAAGAATGTGCGGTAAGGTTCCGGACGAACATTCTCTTTAAATCCAGGGAAGGGAATACAATTTTATCTTTGAGATTTAAGCTGGTGCGGACACACAAAAAGAAAACAATTAACTCTTAATTTTGCAACACCGGAAAGTGATCTCGTGTAGGGTAACCATTAAGTAACTGAATTATCTTGAAGTATGGTTACGACCACAATCCTTTTAAACGGAACCTTACACACAAATTGAAGTAATAAATGATCACCCTAAATTGAATGCGATTGTATATAATCATACGGAATTTTGACACTCTTTTCACTTTTGATTTGTGGTTATGTATTCGTTTTTTTTTCCACTAACTTGGTAAATACGCAATTGGTTCTGCTGATATAATAAGTGATTGATAGTGATCTTAATTTTGGTATTGTTATGAAGGTAAAAATAATTTGTCTTCGTTGATGGTTTAAGAATAATTATGAAGCAGAAAAACTTAATGTTGAAAAAGTTTTTTATACTCAGGTAAGTCCCAAATTAAGAATGTAGGTATCCTGACCGTCATAAGTTGTACTATTTAAACGGAGCAATGCTGTTGTTTTTACAAATTTATTAAATCCACTCTTTGCAACATCATCCTTTGATCCTTGTCAGCTGTGATGATATCTATTATAACTTTAAGATTTACGTACACTATTATAATTGATTTTAGGGTGTCGAGAAATTATTTTGTTTATCCTATAATTTTCTTGATGTAATGTTACTAACCTGGAGTATCATCGGATCCATCGCGCCACCCAGCTCGTTCTCGAACTGAATTTCGGTGCGGTGGTCGCAATTAGGCGCGATAAATGCCCCCGACATACGATACACCGACTATTCATTCGATTAATCGGTCGAAACGAGTACGTAATCCGATTTTAACAGATCGTACGTTTTGGTTTTTTATGTAGCACCTCGTGCGATATTTCGATACTTATCTCGGCGTATTCATGTACCATCCTCAAATTTTTATCTCAGATTTTTAAAAATAGGTATTTATTCGGTTTGAATTACGTCTGCAATTATTTTTTGTTAAATGACGCTTTTTGTAATATGGAAGATCTGAGTAACTTAGATCTGAGGAACTTAGATCTTCCTGTAGTAGTATATTTTTGTTATTAAATTCATTAAAATATGCGTTTAAGAAATTAGCTATCGTTGTTTCAGACACTCTTTTATAAAGAGAGGTAAATTTATTCACCGCGTTATGGCAATAATGTGGTCAGCGTATCAAATAAATCTGGAGACAAAAACGTTTTCAACATTGTCTCTATTTTTATTATAGAATCAAGTAAAACTAGGTTACTACTCTCAGCAGCTTTCCGGAAGAAAAAGCATCGCCACTTCCGTTGGGTGGGTTGTGCGATGGATAATTTTTCTCTAGAAATTTGAACAAGATAATTATTTTTATTGATACCCCTATGTTTCTTAATACGATTGGTGTCTTTAAATTAGGTAAATATATAACTACTTATGTTTTTTGTGGCGACGCTACCCGCATACTTCGGTGCTGGCTCCATATCAATTATTTTGACACCAAATGTTTTTTTAATCATTACTGAATTACACAGTTAAATTTTATGTCTTACTTTCAGTATCTGATCATAACGAGGGTCACATGTATGTCAAATGTTATTGATTTATTAATACATGTTATGTATATCGATGTTGACGCATGACTAGATTAATATTTTCGTGTCTATAGTATCGTCGTAACATTTTCTAGGACAAATTTAAGTGCTCATAACTTAGGCAGATCACGAATTTGAGTAAATTCAATTTGAATGAGCCTACTCCACCCTTTTTAAGTCTACCGCAGCAGTCGACTCAGTGTCAAGAATGAACAAGCTGGCAACGATCTATGAAACAATACGAAAAGGTTCACCATTACAAGGCGACAAAACTGTAATATCAATAGAAGACAATGGGAACAATAGTTGCCCTCTGTCAATTATGCCATCATTACCATTGGAATAAACGACGTAACGGATCAGATGATTGTCAAAAACTACAATGATGACAACGCAACGCGGCCACGATTACATGCCTCGACACCTACAGACAAAAATAATTCTTAATGACTAATAAATAATACTTTAAATACGGTACTAACATGAAGCATGATCTTGCATTTTTAGTATGTCGAAACAGTTAGCCTATAAATGATTTATAGACTACGGCGCCTTATTAATTTTTATCACTTAACAATGTACAATGAAACTAAACACTCGTAAATAGAGATATACCTACGTCAGTTAATACTTGTATATTTGTGAAGTTAATTAAACGAGTATGAAATTAGAAAGATACCTGTTTTGTTACGTCCCCCACCATTTAAAATTACGTTATGTGTTGTGAACCAGATATAATATCAGTACTTCACATGATTATGTTGTGCATCTGCATGTTGTGCCATTGGTGAATTTCAAGTAGTCAGAATTACTACTGTCGAACGCCGAGAGAAAGCTGCAAAAGTTATTTGGTGTTTGAATCGTGATAAGCGACTACAAGCTCACTCTTGTAACCTCGTAAAGTCTATTCCGTATCGGTTGAGATTTGTTTCCTGAACATTTTCATTGAAATATAATACTCGAACGTAATGTTGACTCACCCAAAACGTTTCAATTTTGCGAAATATTTTACATGATTTTGTATAAGTACTGTGTATTGTAGCATTGTTAAATTTGTACTAGTATCTCTCTTATTCAAATTTCGATATTTGCTCCTTTTCTTGACTTGATAAATTTACTGTCTGATACTTAATAGTGAGACTACATCATTATTTTACATATTTTGATGGCTATCATGTGATTGCTACAGTTGTTGCCACGCAGAATATGCTCTTATAGTTATGACATATAGATTGAATGTTTATTGTGTGATCTCCTGAACGTATTTGCGATTATGTGATCCTCGCATTTGTCAAATATGATCGAAACGTGCGAAGGTGTTATTCGTTTTGTCGACACGCGATCGTGAGATAAGTCCGAGCTTGCCACTTGTAATTTGATGGGAGGTCTTCGAGCTTTAACATTTACTTTTTTGTGTATCAGTCACACTGTTTGTTGTAGTTTATTTTTTTGTACAACGACGGACGTGTTCAAAGCTTTTGTGGCGCTCCACAAAAGCAACAAGGTGCAACATTTATTAAGTATGTTGAAATGCTATTTTACCCACATATTAAATAAACTTGAACTTATTATTAAATAAACTTTTAATTCGTGCCGTACGAGTATAAATGATTTTTTCAGACAGCAAAGTACCTATTTTTTTATATATGTGTGAATGGTACAATGTAGCATGATAAGAATGTTGTGTAATGCACATTAAAATTTGCTTATCTGCAAATGAATATATCTCAATACCGTCATTCCTCTGCAGGTGGTGAATCCCTCTCTCGGTGTTTGCAAATCTTTTTACATGTGGTATGTCGTAAAAATGACAAACTTACATTTATTGCCTTGTACGACACATGTAAATAATGTACTGTCGTGTAGTATGGTTTTTGTCAGCGGGCAAGCAGCGATTTATTGAATTGCATTGTTGATTATTTTATTAACGACTTTTGATTGCGTGACCATTTCTTGCAACCGTAGCTTCGCCTTGTCATATTATTACGATGATAGGCTTGACGAATATTCTGTTTATCACTAACAATAAATTTGTGCTGTTACTTAGTAAAACTCCGATTTCTCTTGCACGTATACCTACGTATTTTTATGGATTATATTTCAGCATATGACATAATGTCTTACAATTGCTCGTAGACGTAGTTACAATATAAGACATCAATAAAACATCTCCGTGGTGACCGTGCTTGGATACTGAATAAAATCACGTCTGTGCACACGCAGCTTTCTTTGATTTCCTCACTTATTCAGTTCAAGAGACTTCTTACTTCTTTGTTTAGTTGATAAGGAGGAAGAAAAAATTGTACCGCCATTCATTCAAATCCTTCATTAAAACTAAATGCTCCACCGCATGCAGTGAAACTAAAAATCCGTCATTTTTCGACCGTATGGAGCCGAGATTTAATTTGGTGTGCCACCGCATTTTTTTCATTGATATTCGTGGTTTCAATAAACTCCTTTGTCCAGACTGAGTTTTATATGTTCCGGTGCTTTAATGTAAATTGAAAATCGTGGTAAATGCACCCGATGAGGTCGAGATTGTTTTAAAGAAAGATTGCCTTTACGTTAAAATTGCTCACGACACCTCGAGTCGTCAAATTCTGCTGTACCTAACCTATTACAATTTGGTTTTAGTGAATCTGATTTGTTTTATTCAAATTGTTTGATTATCTCATAAAATATGCGCAATGTATTTATCGGTCGTATATTAGGTGTACAGTTGTATTGCTACTAAGCAATAAATAAATTACGCGATGGTTCTCGGTACTTTGTTGGGAAGAAGTCGTTACCCAATCATTTCTGCAACTTGCATTATGTTGTCAATTAATTGTAATCAATCTACAATAATTATATTCAATATTTATGCATATCTTTCAGCACATTTATTACATGAATTTATTTAAATTGCCGTCTGTTAATTTATAAAGGCCACCGGCGAATTCAAATTGAAAATTAACCCCATTTAGACACACCTCCTGGCGCTCAGGCTTTTTTCAAAATCTTTTTTCATCATGTCAACACGGTCGATGAATTATTACCACTCTAACAAGCTATTATTATGGCCCCTGACATTTTATTTAAGGTAGTTTTTTGGTAAAATTGAAAATTTTCATCCACAATTTTTGGCCCGCGGTGCAACAGGAATGGGTTTTTTAAATTTATGTTTAACCATTTTGGGAGTTATTTTAAATTCTAATTCTTTATTTATAGTGTTGGTATAAAATCTTATCGGTTTCTCAGAACAGTAAATGTTTGGCTATTTGGATCGTTACAGTTAAATATCGGCGTTGCCATAGTATTAGCATACTAATTTTTAATTATAACCTGTGTCGCGTGTCGAAAAATCCCAAAGTGGATCGAGTCAGGTGGCCCTCATTGACCATAGTTCATTGACACTGGTCAGGTAGGGCCAGTAGATGATTGATCTGCTCCCTTATCACATGCCGTCGCCTACGTGCGGCTTACTCAAAGACACATTGTCTCCGACCAGAGAAGCGTGCTTTAATGACACTACAACTTTACCCGAAATCCAATCAATCCTTTCTCTTAAATTCAAAACAGCATGTATTTTATTTTTATTGTTTCAGAGTGTTCAGACTGGGATCAAGGATATTAAAGAAATGTAAGAACTGTTTTTGTTTCTATGTACCTTGAGGATAACTTATGATCAGATAATATTATAAATACATATCTATAAATTAGTATTACTACCGATATTGATATCTCCTTTATTCAATATTACCATACTTAAAAATACATTGTCGTCATAATTTTTCCGTGTGCTGCTTAGGTATTATTACATACGATTGATGAAAAACCAATTTGCAAAACAAAAGGGTTGATTAGTTTAATTTGTATATTGTATCATACTATGATTTAATATAATCGTAATTGCATAGTCCGGTTTAAAAAAAATGTTGAAAAGCTACAATTATGCAAATGTTTACTGACGTGTACTGAGGTAGCTCGGCGCCGCAACTAATTTAGAAAGTATTTTTTTATTTAAACTGTTGCGTTGAACGATTTTCTTGAAGTTATTTATTTAACGCCGACGGGTACACACTTTTCTGTAATTGGATACTATTTGGGTATACTCCTACGTATCAATTTGTCATAATTTCACACGCCGCACCGCGCCGCTTAGGTAGGCAGTTTTACGTGTCAAAATTATTCACTGAACCTTTTTTGCTTGCAGATGGGACATTCCAGCGCTTCTGAATAAAATCCCCAATTTAGGAGCTGTCATAGACTTGACGAATACGGCACGTTACTACAACCCAGCGGTACGTATACGGCGGTCGTAAAAATTGACATTGTAGTGAAACATCAGTTAAGCACAAAGTGACATTAGCAAGACGCACTCGCATGTGCATACATACTGAAACGGACATCTCAGTTCCATAAACATTCCTCGGTTGGCTGTTAATAATAATGAAAGGTAACAACCACTCTGCACTTACAAATGTAAGACAAGGTGTAGGGCCAGTTATGACTTTTACTTGTACGGATAGCGCCTGTAGGAATCTCTGCCCGCCCGCTATGTGTTAGAATACTGGGAAGCAATAAAATTATGTTCAGTTTTACGATTGAAAGTCACATTTTCCAGTACGATGCTTTGTTCGTACTTACATCTGATTGCCTGGCATTCATCTTCTAGCATAATCTGATCATAAACCACGGTTTTCATGGAGTAGTTTACTTTGAGTCGAAGTACATGTTAGTGAACGACATGTCAATGAAACAAAGCGTCACAGAGCCTTTGTTACGTGTACGTTTAGTATAGAGCTTTATGCATGTTTGTCCTGTCGCTTGGATTTTTGAAAAACTAAGCGTATTAGTGAACCAATAGCAATAAAGAGTTGAAGGGACCCATATCCTACTTCCCTCTAAATGACAGTAGGAAATATACATTTCTTTCATTGGAATTCAGAACCCTCAATGCAAAGACCTCAGATAATATGGATCACTAGGGAATACTTTTGAGGTAGACTACAGTGGTCCCTCTAACCTTGCAGAATATCTGAAGACTACGTTAGTGGGTTGGTAATCTTAGTACCCTTTAGGTAACGGAACCCTAAACAGAACAAAACCTTGTAACTATCATGCCGTTTTCATTTGAACTTGAGTAAGAAGTTACAGTGTAGTTAACACGTAAAACGATGCTTCACAGCTATGTGACACACGCTATCCACCCGTAAACGAGGTAGACTGGGAGTACCTTCACTCAGTCTAGGATACATTAGTGTATTTTGTCTATTGTGATGTCCATTGCCTTAACTAATACGTATGGCGAATGGGGCAGGCCGGTACTTCGCTATTGAGTATGTTTTGTACAACATTTTGAACAGTAACTTTTAGTTATATTACTAAATAGGTTAAACTTCTTCAATCGGCAACATCTACGAATCACGTTACTGCCTTTGCCTGAAAGAGATCGTGTCAAGCGATAAGACCGCCCATTGTACATTAGAACAACTGTAACTCTCACTACTTGTTCTTGGTGTTTTATGTTATTATCTTTTTTGGTGTACAGTCAGAGCTCATAAGTGCATTAGCACATCAAGGCTCAAAATGGTTTAGCGTGCTGCCGGCGCGCTTATATGTGTGTGTAATGTTACTATGCAATACGAGCCGACCCTCGCTTGTCTTAAAAGAAAAAGGTCACAAGTAGCGTTAGAATGTTGACGCTATAGTTGCGTAGGATTGCTACAGCTGCACTTTTGAGTTCTACTGTACAATAAAGAGTTATCTATCTATCTGCGAATTGTTTTCAAGGTCGCTTATGTTTAGCGAATTATTTTGGAAGCGACCTGATATAAACACCTTTTTTAAATTAATTTCCCTTCATCTTAAGCGAACAGATGGAACCCGTCTATTATGATCTACAAAACGGACGCGATATGCTTGTAACACCAACGCGTCATACGCGTCGTCACTCGCATGGCATCACACTTTTTTTTTGTGCACGCAATCCCCACGCATAGCAATCCCACCGGAGCCGGTGAGAGAGGTTATGTCGGACTCGAACCGACTAAAACGCACGCCGTTATTGGGTCTCCAGTTGCCGGAGGTGAGATAGTAGCGAACATATCCCTCACACCCCAGCAGACTCGGGGCCCTCTCTTTCGAGATGACCCCCTCCGGGTGTAGGGACCACGGTGCGCCCGTCTAATGTAGTGTAAAACACACACCCCGCATGGCATCACACTGGGAGCACAGTTTTCTTCTTCTACCTATTGCCTAGAGATTATGTGAAGAGATTATGATAACGTTATTCGGCTACAAACTCAGATACAAATAAACGTAACGAACTATACAAAAATATATATTTCAACGCCTTTTTAATCTGATAGATAATTGTCAAGTCATAACTGGTGCGTTGGGTGGACGTGTTCGTGTCATTATTACTGACCATCTCTGTTCATGCTCTGCTTACACTGTATAATCTCATTATTAACATGATAGTATCAAACCGGATTACCGAACAATTGATACGTAACATTTCCATATTAGAACCTCTTATCTTCTCTTTACGGCAGAATTGCAACTCAAACCATTCAGTTTTGTGTAACACGTGTTAAAAATTGATTTACTCATTTTACTGATAATATTGGTTTTAATAGGTATATTATTATTCATTATTCGATTTAGAATAAGTAATATTTCATTTTATAAGTAGTAGTACGTAAAATTTATTATATTGCAGTTCGAAACACTCATGTGTATATCTAATATAAGTAATAATAAGTTCTTTACACTTGCCTAGTTTAAGTACCCGCTGCGGTGTGTAGGGAGGCTGCACTTACTATGTAAATAATGATTACTTTCTTTGTTATAGGAATTTCAAGCGGCGGGTGTACTACACAGGAAGATTTTAATGCCGGGCCGCATAATACCTCCCGAGAACAAAGTGACAGAGTAAGTCTATCTTCCAGGCGCGGTTTACGTGCGATTAATAGCGGTCTTGTGTGAGACGTCTTCACGACGCCGAGCCTTTTTAGCTCGCCCAAGTAGAAGATCTATCTCACACCACACACCTACTATTTTTCTCACAGTATTATCTAGCTATCAGACTAGTGAAGTTAATTATTTATAAACCGTAATAAATTTAATTTAAAAAATAACATTTGCCATGTTTTAGAACACATAATGTTATCTTAACCCCCCGGCACTCTAAGCATAGCCTAACATACCCAAGCATTGTACTGGGTATGCAACACAGATATAAGAAAATAGTTTTGTAAATACACAAACATAGAAACAGTCTCAAATATTGGTATTGAACGAGAATCGAACCTACTCCTAAAATCTCTGACGTAGCAGTCCAATGCATTACTGCATTTTAATTTATTACTGCACCGTCTCGGTTGCAAAACATGCAATACTTTTAGAACTTAACAGCTTTAAATAATTCAGTGCCAAGTGTTTACTTAACACTAAACGCCTTGATTGATGTCGACATTCAGGCTTCACGTTTAGCCTAAGGATGATAGGCTTTAACAAGTTTACATCGCTTATACGGTACCGCGTAAATCAGAAAGAGAATAGCTATCTATCAACCTCGAATCATCGTTTTGCATTCGCGGTGAATTTTAATTTGAAGCGTCGAATTGGCGCCATTCGTAGGCCGAATATGGGTAATGTTATAAATCTACGTGTGGAGGCGTGGGCGGCACGGGCGCGCGCCTTGCGGCCACGGTCGACTTCGAGCCGACCGGTGCAGCAGAGGTACCTATTCTCGTATTCAATTGAACTTGGTCACATCTAGCGTTTGTGTCGATGGCGGCGTCTGCCTCCCACGCGGGATCCGATGCCTTTTGGAATTTGAAAGGCATTTGTCGCTGCAACGATGCGTGTCCACTCACGTGTAGCACTTGTGTCCCAGAGACTAAAACACACCACGTTTTATTGTGTCGTAAACTTTGACACTATCGTAGTAGTCATATTACAGTTTTTAATTGATATCTTTATTTATAATAGGAAATTAATTCCAATGTTCATATAAATATTTTTTTATACCACTTAGGTGGCAAACAAGCATACGATCTACGCGATAGAAAGTTATTGCCGTGGCCTATGAACGTTTGCAACACCAGGGCATCACACTCTTGAAATCACAATGTAGAAACCTTCTAATGCTCTTTCATTTAATTTTAATAAAATACTGATTGTGCTGCCCAGACTCTAGATAAAAAATAATGCATATTAATGCAGTATTGCAAAAATATGACAGAAACATTGCAATGGAAATTAACTTACACTACCGTCTTCTGAGTCCCCGACTTTCAGAGTAATAAATGCGCCGCATATCTGTCAATATGCACGTGTACAGATTTTCAGGTTTGGAGATATTTAGAGTAGCCCTAGGCGTCGTCAGTATCTATATAAGACAAGAAAAAGTACTGTTCTAACAGATACTAAACCGAAGCGCAAGAATAATGTCTTGACGCCAGTATATCTTATTACATATCAATTTATAAAATGATTTGCTCGAATTTAACTCCTAGATTATCTCGATCATTTGTCTGGTCTTTTGTTAGTCGCCTGCGCGCATCGTCGGCCGTCATCGACATAAATAACCATCGGCATTTCTAAGATAGTTCGCCCCTGTTATCGTGCTATGGGACCTCGCATCTGTTTGTCAGTTAACGTTTGACAAATGTGCCACCCGTATAGCTACTTCGAATCTTAACTAAAAGGTATGTCGATTTAATGATAGGTCTATAAGTTTTGTGGATAGAGCTAAGGTTCTTAATGCCAAGATTTTAAAAGTAGTACCTATTGTGGCAATAATTCAGTGATAAGAAATGTTTTAGTGAATGACTTCATGTCATTAAATATACGTTCGCGTAAAACGCGAACGTATATTTATATATACGGATATATTATATACGGATAAGAAAATTGTTCATATTTTTCAAATTAAGCGTTCGAATTAATGATCAAAACGCAATTTGTGACATGTTTTACTGAAAAATTTAATAGAAATAATGATAAAAGTCATGTTGCATTAAGTGATGATACGAATATTTGACTGCACCTATATTACATTTTTAGCATTAATAGAGCATAGGGCGGGGCGGGTTTAACTGTGGGGAAAGGTGAATTGTCACCTAAGCCATTTTTCGCAGTATAAAAAATAAGAATACCGATGCGATGCTAATTCTCCGAATTCGTAATCATAAAGCAGCTAAATTGCTGAATTTCAATATTTTCCTTGAAATACCTGCCATCTGACTTCCATAATCCATAACCCACTAGCGAAGTTTTATAGATCAAATAGGTTGGGTATTGGGCATTGGGAAAGGAATTGGTATAGGCACCAATACCGTGAAATGAACTTGTCCGAAATTATATTCAATCTGTTTTGCTGTAGGTACTATTGCATCCCAAACCTATTAACAATTCTGTCTCTACTAATCAATTTTAAACAGCTAACAATAATACAACTTTTGATATTACATATTTCATTTCAATACACCAAATAAATAAAGTCTCAACTAGCCTATTATGAGGTCGCGAGAATAAATAAAATGTCACCATACCTTCATTTATCCGAGCTGTTCTCAAAGATCATCAGACACGCTCGTAATGATCGCGTGCCTCTGCGCTCGCTTCATTTATCACTCCAGTATTTTTACTTGTTTTCCATGTCGACTGTCGACAATCATGTCGTCATTACAAACCCGCCCGTGTACATATCACCCTGTCTATAAATTGTGAACACCGCCGGTGGTACCGGTCGTCCGTTTAATAGATTTTTACTGTTCGCCTTTTAAGGGTTTTTATTGTTTTGACGATTTATTCACTGTTACTGATTACTTTCAACCTACTTTTATTATTGACCTATTTTCTGATCTTAGTCTGCAGAACCAAGGCGTATCGCAAGATAATTTTTCTTCTAATTCTGAAGTCATGTTAGTCATTAGTCTAAGATGCCCTCTGAAGAATTTACGATTACTGGCTCAATATCGATGTCTATACTTGTCGGAGATAGTACCAAATCAACTAAAAACGCCAGATTGACAAAGTTTTGTCATATTGGTGCCTGTATTGTAAATTAGACTTATTATTCAACTCCGTCATTATAATATAATTCACTATGTTTTTAAATTAAGATAAAGTAATTGGTACAGTTATGAAACAATACTTTTTAATCAGATTGATTGATTGATCGGTAAAAAGTTTTCCAGCAAATGCAATGCTAAGTCATGACAGTATCTCAAAATATAGTTGTATCTAAATATAAATTTATCATCTCAGTCGCATCGTCCAACCGGGTTTAAAGTAGCCACACCCTAAGTAATGCTAGTGTTGCGAGAGATGATACCAAGCCCATAGGCTAAAGTCATCGCTTGATCCAATATTGATACATCAGATTCTATGTCATGTACACTTGTTAAATCCGCTTGCGAGCTTTTTTCGTCTTTGTTTTTTATTTGTGATTATATTAGCGCATGATTGAGACTTATAACGAGACAATTTAACAATGTATTAAGTCATTTTTTTATTTTTGGTCGGAACCATCACTTGGGAAATCCAAATTATTGCTAATGTGATTTTGGTGCTGGCGTCTAATGTAATTATCGATTGCTGTGACCTCAACTAAAGTATAAGTTTGCTCAAATAGTCAAGACACGCAAAAAGGTTCGTTATTATTATGAATATAAGCAAGATGTTTTCGTTCAGTAGAAGGTTTTTAAACTGTCATCCCTTTTATGGTGTATTTGGTCGGTACACACGTTTTTTACTGATCCATCGGGCACTTTTCAGACAACGCCCTAGACTTTCCTAACAGACAATCGAATAACATTGATCGATTCGTGAATCAATATCCTTCCTTCTTCTTCCTTCCTCCGGGTCCTTATACATAGCAATCACTTTTGCTATGCCATCGATGCAATCATAGGGTATTCTATGACTGCATCCATGGCACATCGAAGTACATGAGACTTTTTTTATATCATTTAGTGCCATCCAATAAAGTGTGTACAGACCTGTATAATATGTAACCAGCTGTAAACTGTTTATCAGACTGGAGGTGTTAAAAGTAAATTCTTACGTTGTTGACTGTTTGTCTAGTGAGAGGCCAGCGTAAATCAGAGTAAGATAGGAGACTTCCGAGCGTGATAACAAACACATAAATATAGAGACCGCCAGCCATTGTCCAAATTTACTGTCACTAACCCATTCTACTAACACGGTGAACGGTTATTTTTCTCTAACCGTCCGACGATAATGTGCCCTGCAACGTAAAGTTATTGGAGTTTTGATAAAGTGCAGCACTTTTAATTATGTAACTCTTTTATAAGAAATGTATATAAGAAGGTGTAGGTACTAACTCTTTTTATGTGAGTTTACGGCTTCTCCGCCGATGACTTGTATGATCGATCACTATTGTTCAGTATTCTCTTCATTTGCATACTCTTTGAAGTTTATTTTGTGGTCATGTGGACCACCGGGGGTCTATAAAATTGTAGAACCACTCGGTGTGTCCGATGTTAAATTTTTACAAGGAAGAGGCGGTTTCCATGCAGAAAGTCCTACCTTTTAAGAAATGTGCGCAAGACACACCTGCTTTGGCGCCTCCTATGACAGTTTAATTTTATAAGAACGATTGCCGTTCAACCTCCCAATCTCAACAGGGAGTTCTAGGCCAAGCCTCGTCTGTCAATCAGTAGCTGTACTGGCTTGCAGGTTAAGTTTACTTTACCCTGAGCGTCATTCAAATATGATAAGCTCCAAAGCAGTTACTTCGTAACTATAGTTATTCTTGACATTTTGTCAACGGTTCGCATTTTAGACTAATATCAATATTAACTTTCATATTTATTACGCTATTCATAACTTGCTCAACTATGATAACATAAATTCTCTCGAATGATGAAACGAATTGTCGATTTTCTCTAATGTCCATAATAATGCTAATAACTTGCCTATTACAAGTTACTTGAACGTAATAGCTGATCTAAATATCGACAATGTAACAGAATTCTTTATTAAAGTACGTGTATAATGATTGGGACCACACAGAAGGGGTATAATTGAGACATTGTATGTATTATTATATACTTGTCCTGTCATTATACCTACTTTTAACAGTGGTCCGAGTTACGAAAGTCGGTTGCATCGTATGCTAGAGTTAATTAAAAGCTTACGAAACGTTGTACATGATTTGATTAGAACGTGCCCTTGTTTAAAATAAGTAATTATTTTCTAGTCTCGGCGAGTAATGATGACAAGTTTGATGTATTTGAGCGACATTTTGTAGATTACAATATTCATTATGATATCGAATAAACGCACAAAAGCTTTATGTATGTAATAAGATTGATAATAGTCATTTAAATAGTTTAGAATTTTATGAAATTTACGCGAATGTCACAGATTAAAATGAAACCACTTTTTGACGAAGTCTATCGTGCTATTGCGATGCATATATTTGGTATTATAATATTACCTGAAAGGTCGGGCTAAAAAATAAATAATATACATAATTCGCAATAGAATCCGTAGTTCCTTTTCAACGAATTTTTTTTGGTACCACGTGTAATATGCATCAGTAACATACATAATATAGTTAGTTATAGTTAATCATTTTTGTTTTTTTTATACATCTTAATTTTGGGTACCACCATAGCGCTGGCTGTGTCCAACATGTGAACACCTAAGATTTTTATGGGTACTTCCCCAATCCCAGTACTGCGGGGGACAACAAACACGTAATTAACCATCACAAAGTGCGCCCATAACTGTCAGTGTCATAAACACTTGACTAACAAGGAGATGCTCCTCTCCCATGATTTTCTGAAGAGATAATTACGACTTCGCACTGCGAATCCGAAGATAGTTTCGAGAGGTTAGTGTAGACAAGTAGACAACTAAATATTTATATTCGAAAGATAAAATATTTTTTTTAAGTAGGCAATCTTACATCTCGCAATATTCTTTATTAAAAAAGGACTATGTTTAGGTATAATAGATGACTCAAGTGCTTTGACCGCTAACTTCTCATTTCACAAAACGTGATTCAGTGTTACCTAACCTCATAACATCTCAATATTTAGAGGACACAAGCAGAATACCGAATATCCTTGTATGTAAATCCGCATAAATAGTAATAAAACCGCAACAATGAATATTCGTCATCAACTAAAGATGTGGGAAGTGTTAATTAATTAGCGGGATCATTACCGACGGCGGCGGCGCCAATGACACATAAGGCTGATCACACATTAGCGGGCAATATCGGAATGGAACTCAGTGGGGGCATCTATAGATATGTATATATATATAAATATCTATAGATATATAGATATGTAGATATATATCTATAGAGTGTTGCCTGGCAGTGCGATGCAATATTACATAACGGATGCTTGCGTAGTTCACGCGAAATCTAATGTCGTCGTGACCTTGACAATGTTTTTGATGAAGCATAATCATGTAAGCAGTAGATGCTACCTATAAAATTATTTTGTTTTTGATTGTTTGTTACCTTCTTTTCGCACATAAAATAAAAAATGTTGTAAGTAGTTGACACAAGGACAAACCACTTATTTTTGTGCTAATCGTTATATTATTTTGTATATTTTTATTAGTTATTTTTTTATTTTAATTAGTCAGGACAGACCTTTATGAAACTCGAAACAAGCATGGAGAGCGGATGGAGTGCAGCGGAAACGGAGGGCTAGGAGAGCGGACTCTGCACGCCAAAGTGTGAGCTTTGAATGTATCTGGGATTGACCCTCGAATGAGTAGAATAATGGGTTAGGACTTTTTGCGTATAGAAATCCCTTCGGATACACCCCCGATGCCCGACGGGGCAGTTACGTCGTTGTCTCAGGTCTTCAGATGCCTGAGTGTAACTTGACCCTATAAGGCATTTCCCTTGTACCCCGGAAATAAGTTCCCGGAATAGTCCCGAATTAATACTCATGGTGGCATCGAATGTTAATAATAAACCAAGCGACTGTCAATATCCACGTTTAGATTAAAATCCTTGGAATATCCTGAATACATTTGCGATAACGATAGTCCGTTTTAGCTATATTGTGTACCAAGCCTAAAACTACCGTATTAAATTCAAATTACTTTGAGCTTTAATCATGCATATGTGAGTAACGTTTTCATTAATATCTCAATTAGCACTCCCGTCCTAGAAAGCTGTATTATTCATCTAAACTAATTGTTCTGTACAATTCGATGTTTATTATTTACTGGAAATATTATGACTATGACTATGTTTATAACGCGCTTATGCTTCTCCTGAGTAAAAAATGTGTGTCATTAATCTGAGATGAACAATACGATAATTGATGTGGGTAGCTGTGAGTCACCATTATCATTATCATAGCATAGTTCCTGGTTGAGCCAAGGCTTGCACTTCGGAGTTCCTACTCGTCCTTTCCATAATTCGATTAGGTATTTTGGTTATTACCACTAGACTGCTATGCAGTCTAAAGAATACAGGCCACCAGTTCAGACGATTCATACCGACACCTGAAATGTCTTCATAATGTTGTTGAATATTGTACGGGGTATAACTTAGGGAGTACTTTAGGAGACCTGCACCTATTTAGAGACGCGAGCATAACACGTCCTTACCAAGTTTCTTCTCTACCCGTCACCCTCCAGTATGTTTATAGTTTAGCGCTCTCTGCGAGCTGAGATTACCATTCTCTCTCCCGTTTACTTTCCACGGCTCAGGTAAATTATGGTTGTTTTCAATCAGAAAGGAAGATAGAAGGCAATACCATGCCAGTTAATAAATATACCTATCATTATTTAATAATCCTCTCTTATTTTTTATTTACTCTACCATAATTTGCGCTGACGACACATAATGTCTCTGTTCTTACAGGGGTTGCGGCACGAGTGTAATTCCTCTGGTGTTACACTCGCCCATAGGCCACGGTAACCACTTACCATCAGGTAGGCAGCGTGTTTGTCTGCGACCTAAGTTGTATGAAAAAAATTAAAAAAATTAAAAGGCGCGGATTCGAATCCCACTTAGTGTAAATTTTTGTAGGCATGAATTGTTGTACCTATTGATCTGGTCGAGCCTCGGAGAGTACGTTAAGTTGTCGGTCCCGGTTGCCATACTCTATTGCCATGCCATACCTCGGTTGCCATTTGCCATGTCATCTATGGCAGTCGTTATTGGTAGTTAGATCCCTCAAAAGTCCGACTAGTCTAACTACATAAGTTCAGTCACCAATTGTTGTATGGTTCTAGAAGTCAGTCGCATCTTAATTAGACTATAAAGCCGACCCTAACCGAGTCGCTAAAAGGCTCTGAGAAAGATGTCTTTTATATGAAGTTAAATATGGTTAAATTTCTATCATCTTGTGCAATTATTTCATATATATCTACTGTAACATTTAAAATAATACACCTACATTTCGTAAAAATAACCTAAAAATAAACTACTTTTCATCTTGTTTGTCAAATGAAACTGTTACACAAAGATTAAGCCGTAATAATAACTGTGGTTAAGACAAACGACGTTCGGAACAGAAACGGCTCAATATCATGGACATTAAAATAATAATGACCAGTTTGTTCCAATGTTCCAATTTAATCATCGTATTGTTGCGCCGGCGGCACTTCGGCTAGACCACAAAGGAGGCTGTAATACTCTTGTATTCTCGGAACTGATAGATAATCGCGACAATTGTCGAGTTAGGATAGTTGGACAAAACTGATTCACTTTGCGTAAAGCCTCGTCCATACAGTTTTTCAGGTATAGGCTTTGTAGGGGCACTTATTCATTTGAAACCTAAGAGTATCGAAATTTTGCCGAATATCGAAAATTGCCAATTAAATAACTCGATACCTCCTACGTAAGTTGTTGTATCCCCAAAACTGCAATTTTACAGGAGAGCGTGTTAAAGATTCAAGTTGGCCTAAAAACTGCATTTATTGATGTATCTTTGTAAAACTTGGTTTATGAATGTAATGTTTGGTATTCTTGACTATGTTGAAAGATAATTAAGGAAATATTATGAACTTTCGGAGGTTTGGCGCTTACAACACTTTTCTGCGGAATACAGACTGTGCCAGCTGTGGTATCTCATACTTACAACATTATACTGCGCAGTCTAGATTTCTTCAGTTGTTGTAACTCATACTTACAATATTATACTGCGGAGTTTACATTACGTTCGTTGTTGTAAATGATAGTTTCAACGATATACACTGGATTTTTTTATTTTAGTCTACTTGTATGTGATAGTAACAATATAAATTGAACAAAATTTTGAGTCAGTAAGTATTATCAAAGCCAATGATCTTTTTTTTAAAGGAAACAACATAATACTGGATAAAGGTTTTATATGAACTTTTGCACAAAAACTACGTTTTAACATGTTTACCTCTAAAGCAAGTTCGTAATGTATTCAACAAGTAGGTAATAACAGGTAGGTAGGTATTTAATATTATTTTTTGGAAATATAACGATAATAACTCACTACGATATTTCAGTAACTTAACAAATTCATCTTTAAAAAAAATAAAAAATACAAAAAAATCGTGAAAAACACCAACAGTGAGCATCATGACAGCAAAATAATTTGATTTTCTTATTATTTTTTATGATTTCTACAAAATATTCACAAGGCAATCATAACTCAAGTAACAAAACATATATAAATCGTTTCCATTAGAATAATCTTTGCGTTCACTAAATTATTTTCAAAATTATAAAAATACACTTATTTTTCATTAAGCCTTTTAACATTAAATAGAAAATTATCTGCATTTTTCATCAATAATAAAAACGAAACGTCGGTTGAAGACGAATAAGTACTTCAAATAATTAGAAACATTAATTTAAACTTACTATTCTGAATCCGATACTTCAAAATTATTATCAGAGCCAGCAACGTAAGATAGACTTCTGAAAAAATCGTGATAAATGACTAGAATAATTTCACTCCGACAGAGGCCCATTAGGTCATCATATTTTGCCTTTGTTAAAGGAAGATTGTTAAGATAGAGACGGCTTATATCTGCAGTAATACCTTTTTGTCGTCTTCAGGTATTGGTAGTAATGGCAATAGTCATAGCACGACTGTTTACCAAATCGTACCGATATTCAATTATGAAAGGATCTCCTGCACATACCCACACTTCTTTTATTTTGTTCCACTTAACTAATTTCTCCACTTGTATTTTTTGACCAATTACGCTCATCCAAAAGTTCTTTTGAGTTATAAAAATCGGTATGCTTCGTTTCTATACGTTGTATGGCTTTCCGGATGGAAAGCCATACCCACCTTACCAAGCTAACCCATTCTAAAAGTGTATAAATGAGTTTATTTTGAGATGAACGTTCTATCAACGCGTGAACACTGTCCCCTTCTGCTTGGGTATGTCCTTTTTCAAGAAATATGTGTTTGATATTAATGTTAAGCTTCTGAACAATAATCACATAAAATGCAAACACTATACGATTGCGATTCTGGCCCGCACAATTGTTCAACCAGAACCTAAAATCCCTAGCACCTTGATCATGCATTTTTTGTATAAAATGTGAAAGAGATCTTGATACTTCATTAGAAACCCGCTTGGCTTCACAATGGCCTTCTTTGTTTGCCATATCAAATAACGTAAAATTAAAAACTGATAACTTTAGCTTGTAATACAAAATACTTAATTGGCCATGCGGTGCATTAAGAATCTTTTGAAAATCAAATGCGCCGGTAACAATTTTTCCTTGGGGAGTTATGCTTTCATTTCCACTCGGTTGTATTGAACCTTTCCTTGACACATATTCTTTTCCCAAATTACGCAAGAACTTACTCTTGGTATCGATACATTCATTAAAATGTCTTTTCTTACATTACCTTTATCTTTCCTTAAATGACAACGGCGGTTGGCGGTTGACCTGCTTGGACTATTTGAAATATTTTAGTGAACGATTGTTCACTGTTGTATACGTTGAGCAGCTAGAAAGCACTGGTGAGGTTTCAGATGAAATGTCAAACGCCGATATATTTTGCTTTTGTATGTAATATGGGCGAAAATCATTACCATACTCGTAATTCAAATGATTGATACTACAAGAAGGAGAAGGATGCGGTGTCTTATAATTTTTTGTATTAGACTCTGTTTCTTCTTCTGTTATATCAAGGATGTCACTATCTATCATATTTGCTAACGCATTCATTTCCGATTCATTAAAACTTATTGGAAGTGGAGACTCTAAACAAAAAATAAATTTTACTGTTAGTAAACAAGCAAGCATTTCTAGTTAGTAAGCGAGCAAAGTATAGTGCTCCGTTTAAGGCTCTATGTAAGTCAGATAGGTACAAAAGAGCCCTTTAAATAGTTTCACATAGTATGTGACAACATTAAAAAAAGCTTTATGTTGAGCGCATTGAGCTAAAAGTAAAAGGTAAAATGTTATTTTTACTACATGCCACATTTATTTTTGATTTTATTCCAACGTAAAATATTGTATGTATTATATACAAAATTTTATAATGCACGCTCAACAACGTAAAATATTGTAAGTACGAAATATAACATTTGGTAACACACGTTGAACTACGTAAAATGTTTTATGTATTACATACCACTTTTTTGAATGTAAAATTAACAGCGTATACTGTTGTTACTAATCTTCACAACATTTTAGGTTGATGTCAGCTAAAAATAAGATATTATACTCATTAATGTTTATGAAGTAATGTAAAAAGAAACATACCAGTGATATTTCGAAGGCGTGCGTCCGTCTCAATGTCCAACGTAGTCTGTTGTTTGTAACCGATACAACTCGCGAGCGCGTGATCCTCCCCGACCCGCCCGCCGCGTAAACCATTGCCAAGAACTATACAACGTTTTAGGCCGTTCTCGTTCAAAAGTTACAACGATTTACGTCTAAGAAATGCTTGATAAAATTAATTTTTTGTTCTTTTTTCACTTTGAATACGTAAATTATAACAAAATAAAGCTCTTTTTTAGAAAAAACGAAAAATGACATTTTGTGGGTTACAACAACTTACGTAGGAGGTATCGAACTTTTTTGGATGAATATTATGGGTTTTGATTGGTGCAGTCACACTGTTCCTTTTATCATCGGAGTTAGGTTGTATAACTTATAAAAATAGGTATTTTTAATTCTACTAATAGGTACTGTTTCTTTAAACAGTTTAAAACCGCGCAGAAATAGAGTTGCAGAAACTCATGAGTGTTTTAAAAGAAGCTATACTCATCGTATTAGAAGTAAAAGTAATATTTCCTATTTGGTTAGGTTAGTGTCAAGTAAGAGACGAGACATGACCATATTTAGCGCTGATGAATAATGTGGCAACACTTCAGCTGTTTTTACGACACATTCGCACACCCAATGACTTCATCGCTACACCAGTGTTGATAAAAATACTTCACATTGAACAAAGCTGGAGGATTATTCTTTATTAGAAATACTATTGAATGGTAACAAAATTACACATTGTCGCAGTTCAATCGAATTTAAAGCAATCGTTATTAAAATCATCATCTCCCTGCCTTTGTCTTCGAAGAACATAACGTTCTCCTCTACACATTCCTGTCAGATGTCATTTCCCCAGTCTTTCTCTTCTTTGCCATATCGTCTTTCACACAATCCATCCATCTTTCATGGGCCGACCTCTGACATTCATACTTAGGACCTTATTTAAAAAAAAATAGGATGTTCTAAATAAATTCCAAATACAATAAGTGATGTGACATTTTGTAAAACGTTAAATGAATATCCGTGTCCTTAGTTGATCGAGGAATGTCCAGATAACAACTGGCTATAGTTCTCGTATTTCTTCCCGGTATCTTTAACAGAGATATCAACAGATAAAATAGTATTGTCTGAGTAGTGTCTGCCAAGCTATGTTCCGGTATGAACATGACTTAATTTGTAGATAGTTTTTACGAGTGCCCAATGTACCAACGGACACGTAATGTGCCTGACTCACTCTTGTTATGGGATTGCGGTATGACTGTTATGAACACATGGTGTAGTTGTAATTTGAGAATAAATTAGTATTTTAATGAAGCACTTTGAAATGTAAACGTGATGATTCAATCAGTGGTATTGAAACAAGTTTGAAAGGAACATTTGAACTTCCTAGTTAAAGGTGCTTGTTAGCTCCTAAAGTTAAAGTTTTAGTTTACTAGAATGTAGTATTTTCAGTATGGGACATTGTAATAGAAACTGGACATATCACCTTAGTACTTTATAATGAATCGTACCTACATTCCTTTGACAATATCAATGAGAAAATCTTCAGTAGATATTAAAATATAGATATGTAAGAATCACTTTGGCTCAAAGTGAGGTGGTTTGAAAAAGATGATGGTTTCCTTTCCACTTATGTAAATGCGACGCAATTTGAGTCAGAAAAATAGTATTACATCTACAGGACATAAAACATCAACGTGGTCTTCTATATCAGTTCAATATGTAATATTAGGTAATATCATCTATATCTACCTATGAAATTGCCGTTATAATTATTTTTAACGTATCCATGATGACGAAAAAGATTAAAAACGTAACACTAGTCAACCTATAAACAAAGAATTTTGGAAAATGAATTCTGTTTTTAAAATAAAATAAATTTAAAATTAGAATTCTTAGCCAAACACAAATTATTTGAATTTAAAATGGTCAGCACTGCAGAACGGTAATTACATAGGTAAAGACCTATTATATGCAAGGACAAAAATGTACGATTTTAAATAGACATGGTCATTTACACTATTATTCCTTTGTCGGTTAAACTTACAAACCAACAAACATAGTAAATATCCCGTTGATTTTCATAATAGAAGGAACAAAATACTGAAGTTGTTTTGGATTTTACGAACTTTGTACTCGTACAAACAAACATGTTTGTCAACGGAATTGTGCGGAAAGAGCATTCCAAAAGAATACAATATACGTATGATCCTTCGACTAATGTGAGTTTTTATTATGATCCCGATAAATGGAAAATTGATATTTATTAAATTAAATTGATAATATCATTGAACTAATTAAAAACTATGTTTGTTTAATTTATTAAACATTCGCTCATATGAATTAAACACTTCTATGCATGCACCTATCCAAATACTTGTAAATCATATTTTTTACTTTTTACAACGCTCAGCGTTCTGCGCTCGACACGTTTTTCATCTTAGTTTGGTGGTATTTTACTTATTCGAAGTAAAAACAAAGGTAATAAAACGCAAATCTACATATATTATATAAAAATGTGAAACTAAGGCAGTGTTGACCTGAAGTGGAAACAGTCTGCAATAAGACAACGAGATTTAAAAAAAATTACTTCAATGAAGTCACTTCATCAGATGTGAATAATCACAATTTTGTTTGTCACATTCCTACTGGACATATTATTGAATTTAAATACTGTATCTCTTTATCTTCGTGCATCATCGGATCGTTTTCTCACTCAAGATTTTTTACAAATAAAATTTTCTATGATATAGTTCGCAATGCGCCTACACACGTTTTCACTTCAAAAATGGAAGCTTTTGTGTTGTGGCATCCAGTTTCGTGTCACAAAACAAAAACAGGCATATTGTATTGTACCATACGAGCATACAAATATCAACACATTTATTCACTGAATATCAAATCGGCCTGCCTACTATGAGGTATCGATTAGCCGACCGCTGACCCTAATTGATTGTTATATGCTCGGTACACCTGCCTTGTTTACTTCACGTGCCTACGAAAAACAAAATACTGAAATAATAAACTGAGAACCATTTTTGACAGGTTCAATAAACTTATAACAATCACATAATCCAAATATTGCAAACTAAACTCCAACTTTAAAAGGATTTTCTTTTCTATAATAAAATCATATTTATCGATGAACGGTTAGGGTAACCATCCTGTATTTGTTACGGTGATCATTTCCGGACCGTTGGCTGTCCCACGAGACGTGAAACTGTCTGGTGTATTTTTGGAAACATCCTTTTCTTGCTTGTCCCAAACATTGTTGATTGCGTCACGCTTTGGAAAATAGATAACCAAGTCTTTGATCCTGACGTAACTTGACTATGACATCATGTAGGTATACTTATTATACTGAACTCATTTTGAAATATATATATTTTTATTTTTATAGTAGTTTTTATTTTTATAGTTTATAGTAGTTATAGTATTTTTGTAGTTAGAAGGGTGGTATTAATTAATCACAAATTACCATTGCCATTTGATGTGAATATACCTAGTACTTTTAGCGAAAGAAAAGCGAAAATATCCAAGTTCAACCGCGTCTAAAGGTCTGCTTTTTAGACCTTGGAATCTGGGGTGAATGACTGATGGTGCTAATACCTGGCATTTTTAGGGGGACCTTATTGTCTCAACGGCAACTGGAAATGTGTAGGAATTATATTTGGTCTCTAAAAATTTAAGTCAATGTAGGATGTAGGTACCTACAGTATCTTATCTTCTTATCTTATGTTGTTGGGGTGCGTGCTCAGGAGCTTTCGCGGACACTTCGACCCTATTGGATCCTTTGTGTCGACCCCATCCTGGCTCCTAGGTTAGAGGAGGGATAGCCCCCTCTATCAGGGTGGCTACTCCTCTCAATCGCAGGTGCATGTAATCCTCTGGTTTGGGGTATCCCCTCCCGAGTAGATCCATTCGATGTCTACCTAAGGCGTGGCACTCGCACAGTATGTGCTTCATCGTTTCCACGTCCTCCTTGCAGTGTCTGCATGTTTCTTCATTCATGATACCAATCTTGCTCAAGGTGTATTTTGTGCAGTAGTGGACAGTAAACGCTCCTATTATTTTCCGGTACCTACAGTAAAATATCTAGTGACTTTTTATAAGTATTAAGTATACCTACTTCACAGAAGGTAGAGTCGACAACGTTTTATTTGCCTCTTGCCTGCTTCTTACTAGTTGCTTGGCGCCATGCCTCTTGAGCTTCCTCAACACTCATTCAACCTTTCATCTCACCCTCCTTTACTTACATGAGGCGACGTGTCTTTTTCTTAGGGTTTCAAGCGATCAATGACCTCATAATCAGCTTTCTACTTTATTAGTAAAAAAAATACATTTCAATCTGTCACTCGTGAAATAACCTTAATACGCATAAATATATTATATACAAACTCTAAGTAAAGTTTTCTGTACTCTAAGTTAGTAAATCTTGTTATTGAAATAATAAATATACTTATTTATGGTTTTGGCAAAGTCTGTTTATTCTGTACTGACTTGTTTTATTGTTATAGTTATAATGTGGTAATACAAAGGACTTTATTTAGAGAAAGGACATTTACACAAAATATATTTATTTTATTTAGTAGCAGTGGCGGTTTTATTTGAGAAGAACTGCGGACAAATAAATAAATAAAACCTTTATATCAATTTGTAAATAACTTTTTTTTTCTATTGTCTTTGCTTATTAATTTTCTCTCGCTGTCTCCGCCTATGTATAGCCTCCTCTTTCCCATGGACATGAGATGCAAAGGACACAAGGAGATGTGATCAACCATCCCTACCGTAAAACATTTGTTTTTCAATTACATTATAGTGAGATGTCCTGTGAAATATAAAGTAGTGAAAGAGCCATTCAATGCCAAATTGTATTAGATAGGTACGCGCTCTTTTAGGACTTGGTCTCTCCCGTTTACAGAACTTATGTTAATTTTAAATGTAGTTTAAATGTAATAGTCCTTAGTATATTATCGTTCGTTGCAGAATATTTAATTGTAGTCTAAATACTAATTGCCGTTATGAGATTATTCGGTTTACGAGGTTTAGAACCTCTCTCTCTTATTCAAATGAGTGAAAATTGCAGTACATATGGTATATTGCGATTTTTATACATAGAATGGCAATTAAGATTATTTATGAAATACTATGAAGATTTGTAATTTTAAAGATTCCGTCAACTGGAGGCTGCAGATTGAAGACTGAGCCCGTATGCATGATTTGAACGGGTAACTGATAATGAATAATAGATACTTCACGTCATCGCTTAAGATCCATAGAATTATCTAATTAAGGAATTTCACACGATGTGGACAATGAGTTCTGTTTTGGTTTCTTTTTCATAAAAACATATTTTGAACAGACTTCTCGAATCTGGATTTTGTTGCACTTTACTGAGAGCATACTGTCCACTTCATATTCATTATGCGTTTAGCACCAACTATGCTAATATTTCATCTAATATAATAAGAAGTATTGTTCATATAATATTTTTAATTGCGTAAAAAGTGATTTTGAATTGATTTCAACGGAGAGAGCACATCCTACGATTAAGGATGAATGATTTTCTTTTTCTTTTGAATATCAAATGGAACTGGAAGCTGGTGAACATATACGATGTTCACCAGCTTCCAGTAAGAATAGGTAATATCTTTACTTCTCATTCAGTTATGTTGATGTATAATTCATTTACTTAGAAATATTGTTATCATAATATACTTAAAACTAAATTTTCATTGCAAGAAGCATGAAAACATTAACAAACATTTAGTATGACACATGCGTAGCCAATTTAAAAGTAATCAAGTCGTAAGTTTATTCACGAAACTTTCCCGACGTAAACATTTCAAACAATCGAGTGTCACGACGCTTTTTCTAATTGAATGGCTCTACTTTTAACAATTACTTTAGCGATTTTACATTTCTCATTGTATGAAATTATGTATATTCAAACATATCTAAATTCAAACATGGCTTTCATCAGCCATGTTTGAATTTAGAATGAATTTAGGTTTATAGACGCCCCTCACCAGACTTCAGACACCAGCCTTGAACACGCCAGACAGAACTTCTGTTCTGTGTCACTGATGACTAGCTTTGATTAATACTTATTAACCAAGGTCCGCCATCCTCAAACCAGACTTTGTGTCGAATAATATTCCAGCGGCATCCATAGTTGTTTTACCTACCGTTAGAAATTACCAGTTAGTTGCCTTCAACTGTGCCGTATATGCTTGTTTGACTTGGATATTACTACTTAATCGTCTGGAATTCATGCACACTTGATTTCGAGGCAAGGCAAGATTACTACAAATTATTAGTAATATTGTCACCGATTTATACATATACATATGTATTATTATCTTCCATATGCTCTTATAACGCTCTTGCTTAAAATATTCAGATACTAGTATGCGATTTGGATAACTCCCAAAATTATTATTCGATCACACTTTCTAAAAGCCTAGGGTAAAAAATTGGGTCGTTTCCAGATTTTGAAGACGGATTAGTGATGCTAATGTTTGTGGTGTTATAGCTCTACTTCGCTATTTCTATTGTAAAAAAATCAGACAGCTATATAGGTATGTAGTGTGCACACTACGTAAAAAAGTATGTAACTCTTCATATTTTTAAGGTACTCGAATAATGTAACACATTTCGGCTACCAGTTCTTCGGTTCTCTGGTGCCAGCTATATTTTTGTGTTCGTTTTAGTATTATTGAGACTACAATATGGGGTTCTTCAAGAAGACTATTTATACTGTTGATTGATGGCACTTGGTGGAATTTGTTGTTACACATATTGAGAACTCACTTGTACTTTTCCACAGTATTTTTATTGTTTAATAGACCTGACCGGTTTCGCCTTACGGCATCCTCAGAGGTTTACGATGACAGGTCATCGTAAACCTCTGAGGATGCCGTAAGGCGAAACCGGTCAGGTCTATTAAACAATAAAAATACTGTGGAAAAGTACAAGTGAGTTCTCAATATGTGTTCTTCAAGAATGTCATTAGGTTTCTACAGCGTCGGTAGCACTAATGCGGTCGGTAGCACGCTGTTACAAACAATAATTGACCACTGTGACCACTTTCCATCAGGTGGGCTGTGTGCTTTTCAGCCACATATGTGGTATAAAACACATTATGTACTAGTATTCTCGTTAATTACTCCCACTAAGCTATGTAACTGATTTGGTCGTGTACTTGGAACTCCGATTTCCAACCATTACAAAATAAACTTAAGACGACGGCGACGCGACGTGTCGAATTCTGTAGCTATAACCCTAACAGTACTCCACACTGAATAAAAATCCATATTTACACGTAGGTTAGGTGACATAGGTAATCAAAAAGAAATAAATGACCAGAGGAAATCCTGCGCATTTCAAAGAAAATATTTCTTAAAGACTCTTGTACTAAAATGTTGTTGTTATAGTGTTGTCTCGAGGCGTTGATAAATAAAAATGAATATTATATATATCAAAGATTTAATTGGATTCGGTGTATAATGTGCTATAAAATTAAACATCGCTATCAAACCTAGAACCAAATTACGTATTTATGACCAACCGTTGACATTATTTGTTTTAGTTTTAATGCTTTTGCTAAACAATTTATTTATTTATTTAAATTAATATCTGATTGGTATCTGCAACCGTGATTTCATTAAATCGTGACGCGTTTTGTGTAATATCATTAAAGATTCTAGTTTTATTTTATTATATCAATTTATTGCATTCAGCTACATAGTTTTGTACTTACAACTACGATGCATATAACATTAAACTGTCAATATGAGCGTCTCTAAATTATTATTCCAATCTCTTTATAAACTTTGCTTTTAACTTCCCAGAAATATTTTATAGTCTTTTAAGGTACATTGATATTCATAGCTATTAAATAATTTCTTAGTAACATATACTAGTATAATATACGATGCTGTTTTAATGTAGTAATAGTAGGGAATTGTAGGGTGTTAGGAACTCGCACCCGGTAACGAAAACAGGAGAAACTCCTGACCATTTTAAGAAAATTGGGCTTTTTTGTTACAATACTTTTTTTAGGTACCATGATTTTTAAACCCATTATTAGCATAATATTATACATTAGCATAATTAATGTAATAATACTATTTAAAGGGTTTAAAAATCCTGGTACCTACGGAAAAAACTAATTTTATATGTCCCCTGTTTTCATTATCTCTCTCTCTATCATCCTGTATAGGCAAAATAATAGATGTCTTCATTTAACGTATCTATTGAATAGACTATATTGCTTGACATACAATTACCTTTTTCTCATATTTTGTTTATAAGTTCGCAGAGCTACTCTGACGGTGGTGGCACTCAGTTATCACAAATAAATAAAATTGATGAGTCTGTAATATTAAAAGTTTTGCATGAACATATCTTGCTTTGCAGTGCGTCATGAGCTTTGACGATCGGCCATCAACAATCGCTAGGTGCAGTTTGCACGCCATAACACGAACATGATGACGGGAACGATATATAACTTTAACATAAATTATATTGTAACTACTCACAACACTAAAGCTTCATTAACTTTATGTTAAATCATTAAAATAGTTATGCAGTCCTTCGCGTCTTCATATTGCACATTTTATGGCCTTTGTAATATTTATTATTAATGAACACATAAACTTATTAGTAGTATTTTGAGGGACAAAGTGTGCGAGTGATATATATTTACACAAAACCTAGGTCTTAGGTGTGATAAAGTAACAGAGTATATGATATATTATATGAGTAGGTATATAACCATGCAAGGTTTTTTATAACCTGTCAACTTGTCACTTATAACTATAAGCGGCTGTCATAAAAAGTGCATGTTAAAATAGGTACATATGAAATTTGAAATTCGGTGATGCGGTAAGGAGGAAACCGTTGCCCTATTTACGCTAGTACTAATAACTTTATGGGTGAACACGATTCAACTGTACATAATAAATTTGTTAATTATTCAATCATTTTGTTATTTATAGTGAAATTCACATCCAATATCTCTACAATGTGTTATATTTTATTAGTCACCGGATGCATATTTTCTGCTTGTATTCAATCCACGTCTGACCTCTGGCCTGTTGTTTTTCAACGCGTTTCTTATGAAGACGCCCTGGATCGCATGGGAACCTCCTTGGTCTTTATCTCGCGTTGTATCAAAATGTCGCCTATTATCTCTGTTTGGGGCGCTTTCGGTTCTTGTTGGGTACCGACACGTAACGACATGTACGCTTCCACCATGATGGATGCGGTCGCGTCGCCTATGTGAGGTCCGCTCTCTTGTGAAACTTTGTCATTTGTCGGCGTATGACAACTTGATTACATGATAGAATTAACTACATTTTAAATTAAAGTATTATATACTCGTAAAGAATCGTTTTCTTTCCTACAGGAAATAGACTGGAAGGATATTTTGACTTTTGGCTCAAATACAACAATGACAATAAACAGGAACAAGTTTGGGAACGTCGGACTATAATAAATGTCGTTATTAATTCGCAATAAAATTATTATACAGTTTATACGCACATTTTATGGTCGTATGTCGTCAAACTCATGTAATGGTCTTGTAAATTTGACATTTAATGGACTACAAAATTTTAAAGCTTATGATCGTTTTCATTAAAACCGCGGCTTATCGACTATGTTCAACTTTATATTAATATGAAACAGGTAGTACACAGATATCATCAAGAGGTTAATCAATTTAATCTGTAAGATTAGCATATTGATATAAAATTATTTATTAAAAGTTAATGCATTTTAATTTCAGTTGATTTTGATTATGTGTACACGATTGGCAAATATAACGAAACTATGTAATCTCTTACGAATAGAAGGTTCTTTGGTGTGTCATCTTCACAAATGCTATCATAAAGGCACGGTTTCTCAAACTTATAGCTCTACATAGCTCTAGGTTATTTGTATAAAAATATATTTCAAATAACTGACAATTAATAAAATAAAGAAATATACATAGGTTATACAGATTATTTTTATTCATTCATCAAGATTGATGACCTTTTTTCCCTGACAAATTTTGAACAATTTCAGTCGGACCCTGTGGTTCCTGTCACTACTAAAGAAGTAGCCGTGCAGGTTAATATTATGTCAATTTGGTCAGTGACCCAGCTCAGGTAAATCTTGGTCGCGTACAATAATTGGTTATAAAGAGAACAGGAATTACTCTACATTGTATGAAAGACCCAGATGATATGATAGTAAAAATCAATAAGGTCGCGCCCGCCGTTGTACTAAGTTTGTAGCGTACCTACCCGCTACGATCAACTGGCGTACCTACTCGTAGTGGCCCGTATACACCACTTTGAGAAACCCTGGTTTGATGCAGTCGGAGGGACGACGGTAGGTAATAATTGCGGCAATGCCTTGTGGTAGTTACATAAATTTTCCAACAACGCAGGGCACGGCAGTGGCATCGCAGCCGGTGTACTATGAAAAATACCCGGATTATAAGTCGGGAGCGATCTCCCGAACAGATAACGCCGCTAGATATAAATTATCTCACAAACGCAAGACGCTACTAATATTAAATAAGAAAGCATGTAATTCACGTTGGTTCGATCTGCCGCCCGAGTAATAAAATACACAATTTTGACAGTTCTTAAATAATGACGTCCGCGTTTGGTCAGGAAATGCTTAGAAAGTTTATAAGTTGTTATAATGTACTCTGAAGTCGCTCATGATCATGTCGACCTTGCAAGTGATTAATTGTGACCATTTGTAGAACATTTCGTGTTTTGTCGTTAACATAAAGCTTGTTCTATAAGAATGGAATATGAATAAAAATTTGACGTGCCATTGTAGGATTAGTGAGATTTATAGCTGAGCCAAAAATAATGTCCTTTTTGTTCGTCTTGTTGGTTTGCTTGATGGTTTTATATTTTGGTAAATTGTCTATTTAACCTTTTTCATAACTTAACTTATCTATAATTCCCAAAAAATACGTTTTCAACGTTCAGCAACATCGAGTTGCAAATTGTTAGAAATAGATAGATTGGTTGGTAGAGCAAAAAGTAACTTATCTGTTAAAAAACCTTGGTAACATCTTTGAATCAGGAAGAAGGTTTACGATAATAGGCTACCCAACAGTTTTAATCACAATATCTAGTAATTGACTATACCTAATCATTTACAGTAGACTCACAGTTTTAAATACTCGAACTATATAATAATAAAGTATACCTAATCATTAACATTCTCCTTTAAATCACACTACAACACGTAATATTATAATAAAACGAAATTCGTAAAAATACCAAGTCTCGCGACTCAATTCTTCTACTGTAAAAAGTTTTGCCCTGAACTGCTTCGAGAAAAGGATCAACTTCGCGGGGACACTGCCGTGCGTGCCCCCAGATTAAAAAGTAATTTTGTTTCGAAAGTCAATGAAACTAACAAATGATCCTGTTTTACTATCTTAATAGACCTGTCAAAGAGGATTATTATTACTAATTCATTTGAATTATGTTATTTTTTTTATAATTGGACAGCAAGTACACTTCACTACAGTATATAGATGAACATTTACAGGTGCCAGTTCTATTATATAAGTATCCTGTGCCTGAGCTCGTTAACGGTTGCAATACCAGTGGTCGTGCGAGAGACATGTCTTGTATAATCAATCTCACCTCCGGCGGTCAAAGACCCATACGGCGTGCGTTTTAGTCGGTTCGACATAATCACTTCCACCGACTTTATTTTATCCATGGGGCTTTTCGCACGGAAAAAAGGTGTCAGTCACGCACTATCAACTCTACCGTCGCTCCTCTAGGAGCTCTAGCGACACTACTCCCTTACAGAAATATCATACACTAGCTGCCCCGCGCAACTTCATCTGTGTCACCCCGTTTTTACAACATTTATCCTTTCTGCTTCGCACTAGTTGGTTGTAGCATTATGTTATATACATATAAACCTTTCTCTTCAATCACACTATCTATTAAAAAAAAACCGCATCAAAATCCGGTGTGTAGTTTTAAAGATTTAAGCATACAAAGGGACATAGTGACAGAAAACGCGACTTTGTTTTAGACTATGTAGTGATTTACATTTAGTTTCTTTAGATACTTACCCAATCATACCAAATTCATCTTCTACATTTACAAACTAAAGGACTACTGAGGCGTTGTATAGAAAATTATTGCTTCAAGAAGCAGTGAGCAATATTACAATATTCATTGTCTGCCAAGTAAATAAAAAAAAAGAGAAACGTGAGCAAAGACCTTGAAAAAGCAATGAATCTGTTAAATCGTGACTAAATGCATAATTAAACTGTTTGCTCTTAGGCGCCACACGTCCAACGTCGGGCCTAGTTTCTTTTGTAAACGTTATTGGAGTATAGATGAAATGCCTTAGAACCAGCTTGTTACCATTATGATACTCGTATGATATTTGACTACCGTTTTATTTAATGTTGGATGGATATTTATTTTTTCATCTACTTTTTGAATGATTATGATAAGACTAATATTAAATACTCATTTATAACCCCTGCGCTTGACTATAAATATTTTAAAAGAGAACTCACTTGCCGACGACGCGGCGTCTCGACGTTCTAATATTTCATCTTCAGACTAAATATGGGGCTCGTTTGCACCGTTTTAGATGGTAATATTGACGATGATAATAAAATGGATTGTAAATTCCTTTTGAATGCAACTAGTTGTGCTACCGCTGTCACCGCCCCAGTCGCTCGAGGGGACTCTCCTCAATGATTAGGAAATGATGGCGCTTAGTAAACGGTTGCAATTTTGCATGACAAGACTTAATCACCTCAACAACCCTAAGCTTTTTCCAAGAATATCAAAATATCTTGGGTGACATTTATTTTTGTGTAGGAAAGAAAATTATGAGTCGAAACATCGGAACCCTGAATTGGTGGACCACCCTCGCAAGTTATTTAGGAAAACATTCCAAGCTGAGGTTTGTCGGCGTCCCCTCGCAGCAGATTTTTAAAAACATTGTTATGATGAAAACAAACATATTTCACCAAATAGGCTGAGTTGGCGGTCGGCAGAAACGCCTTGTAATTCTCAGACGCCCACTGATCGTGCGGTTTTAGGTGTAAAAAAATCGATTAAAGTAAGACGACACGCTGCGATCAATACATGATAATATTTCATCTTATTCTTGACGGGTGCCATAGATTCAGAATTTTTGTGAAATTCAATTAAATGTTTTATAGCGGAATAACTGTTGCTAGGTATCACTTTACATCGTCTTCAACTTTTATAGATGGTTTACTGTGTTAGAAACTGTTATAAATATAACATGGAATGTAGACAATTTGCTTCCCACTTCAAGAGTTCATTTCAATATTAGAACATTTTCATAATTGACGGGTGGCAGGTACCTTGGTCCATATAATTGATAAACTCTACACATCTGCAGTTTTACGGATGTACTTACAATTTTAATTTTTAACAACAGTGCTTAGGACAAACTTTTGTTACGAATATAAACCAGGTTTTCTTTATTTCCAGATTTATGGATGCCATGGATGAATTGCTTGGAAAAGATGATGGTGAGTTGACATATTGTTTACTATTATTTTTTAAATTTTGACATGTTTTTAACTAACGCTCGTGGTATTCCGGCTATAGTCATATTTGCAGAGTTACTCTTTATTAGCCGCACGAGTAAAAACAGCGTTGGTTTGTCGATCATGAGTTAGATCTCCACTTACGTACTGTACTTAAACACAAGACGTCTACTGTGGACGTGTTGTTAGCTAACCCCATAATGTGAACTCTGATGTGGGTTAAAGTCATGAGTTGCTAGATTTATAGACGTTTCGCGTGGGTGAAAATATTGTGAGGTGTTAATGCACGCCCATTGCTTAATTGTATTGCTTTACGAGTCCACCATAAAGGATCGAACGTTGTACTGAGCTTTTTACAGTCACTAATCGCTATTGTATTCTGAGATCTCTTCAGATAAAATATATGACCATATCTGAATAGACTCTTAAGAGTTACAATATTGTTAACAAAGTAATAAAGTATATCGTATTATCAAAATTATCCGTGCATTGCAGTCATTATTCACAAAATAATAATTAATTATATAAATTGCGTCATTACACAGAAACAAACATATTTCATTCGCCATTGCGCATAAATTGAGCTATTAGAAAGAATTTGAACGCAAATAATAATATATATTAGCATAAAGTGTTCATGTTAATTAAATAAAGTTAAAAAGCAACTGTCCAAATATCAGAAACATAAATACATATTTATTGATAAAACGTAATTTAAATGCTCATTGCATTTCAATTTGCATCACTAGTCAGTTAGTCAGACCATCGACGTAACCTTATCAGTGACGTTCGAAACAACATACGATGTCAATTAAAGGCCGCTTCATTTTTAACCAGAAATGTATTACGTATTCACTTTTAGGAGAACCCGCCCTCCTTCTTCATATGGTTATATTTAGTCGTTTGAGGTTACGGTAAGAAAGCACGGGTGAGCTCTACAAAAAATGGTTTATCAATAACTAATAGGAGTCAAAACTAGTAGGTTCAGTCCGCATGTCCAAGTTTATCGGCAGCTACACTTTTAATTACAGTGACACAAATCGTAGTTATCGTCAGCCTTCTCACGGTGCCGGACTCAATATTCCGAATGTTCATTAAGATCTAATTACGAATGGGCGCCCTTGTTTGTCTTGATCACAAAAACTAGCTTTTATTAGATTACGTGGGCAGTTTCAATTAATTGTGAGCATGCTAGTATCTGTCGGCATTTTCATTGGTAATGACCGGTTATCGGTGTCGCTAAGTAGATTGAGTGAGATGTATATTATACGGGTTTGTTCTGTCTCTGGCGCCAGATTCTCGAAGAATGTTTCTTGGACTGTGTGGTTTGAATTGGTTTCTGATAACAATTAATTGCTTATAAGGTTGCAGATCGCTTGAATTTTGCAAAGGAGATCTCCTATAAAGAATATTGTTATGTTAGTAGTTGGTTATAACGACAACGATTGGTGGCGCACAGTGTCGTCTTAATGCGACGATATTCATATTTCACTCGCTATCTGAGTTGGTATCGCACTCGCGTCCTGATTTACACGATATCGCATACACGGGGGTATTTGTTATACTTGCTACCGTTTATTTGTCCTGGGGAGGTCGAATTCCTTCTTGAGCAAATATTGCTTGCTTCAGATACTCATTAGATCGATAAGGATTATGGTTATGGAGTTGTTAGAAATTTTTGTTTCAGTAATAATCTTATTAATATTATGTCACATTATGTTAAAAATGATGTTCAAGAAGAATTTTTTTTAGGATTGAAAAGTGGTTTTAATGGAGTTCAATCCATTAAACTACATGACAACAAAATTTAATATAGAATTCAAATAAAATCGTCCCTTCTAGTACCAGACTCTTTTTATTATAATTTCATTGGTCAAATTTACGTTATGCATAATTTACTGTTCTCGCTTCTAATCAAAAGTTAAATTTATCATGACCGTGAAATGCGTGAATATTATGATATAGATATATCGAAATGACGGACCGGTAACGTTAAAGTCAAATGTAACATTATTGCTGGAAGTTATTTGACGTGTCTCGAGATGTCCCATCGTGACAGTGTCGTATGATGAATGAAATTATTTTATTGGTGACTTGCATTTTTAGTTTTTTTGCCTTGCCTTTTTAATG
Source organism: Pelosia muscerda (assembly GCA_963691645.1). Taxonomy (NCBI): domain Eukaryota; kingdom Metazoa; phylum Arthropoda; class Insecta; order Lepidoptera; family Erebidae; genus Pelosia; species Pelosia muscerda. Next base: position 6,324,452 of record OY829113.1, read on the forward strand.
GTTACTAGGTTAGGTAACACTATAAAGGAAGATATTTCCTAGTATTAATCTCCTAATGGTGTCCTTCCGTTTTGCTGCATCAGCTACAACCACACAGAAAATTGTACTTCCGCCAGAACTGCGCAGTAAACTAGTTTTCGAATAAAAACAAAAATGTTTATCTCTGATTACTTTAAAACATTGCTTCTGTGGGTCTTCAAAAAGTTTTATTCACATTTTATTCAATTGTGGGGTTGACTTCGTACTAGTCATCTTCTTTTTCGATTTGGAGTTGCAAATGTCTTTTGCCTACTGTAATCATGAACCGGTTTAGATTGAATACAAAGCATTTCGTATCTGGTGCAAAAATAAATTTGTAATTTAGCTGTAAATATATTTTGATGCTACTGCTTGTAATCTAACCAAAAAACACACAAAACACATACAAGTCTGTGTAATCCGCTAAAAATCTTTAGATATTCACATTAAAGGTCATAAACACTGCCGCTCTGTTTGGACTTCTATCACACTTATGCTTACCACAAGTGATAATAAACAACACATTAATAAAATAAGGTTTCCCATACACTATTGGAACGGCGTCACATAAAAATGACTACGCGAAACTTATTTCCTAAGTTTGTTGATATGGGACCGGGATATATAGCTGAAGCAGTTTACTTACTTCCAGCAAGATAGTTGCAGACAAAAGTTGCACTTTGGGACAAAACTAGCAGTAGTGACAAATGTTGCTGACGAATCCGTTTGTCCGTCTATTTGTGAAGTGATAACGTACTTAAACAGTTTCTCATAATAAATTGTGTTTGTTATTTTCTAAATTATATCTGCGTGGAAATTTTTCAGTCGTATATTTATTTGCGGGGTAGGTATTGTTCCGACGAACTCTCCGTATTGTCTTCACTGTGGTTTAACTCAACAGAAGTAATTTATTTTGAATAGCTTTTCGTTATATAAGAAATACTCCCTTTTTCGTTACTATCTATTGTTCACGTTTTATGTATTGCGAAGTTGGTACTCCTTAGCAGTATAATTAGTGTTTTCTCGGAAGAATTCGATGCTTTAAAACCTGATTATCGTTTGTCTAACTATTTTCCGTCGTTTGTCTATATACTATGAACGGTTGCAAATAGTAAACTGTAGTCTCGCATAGCATTGAATTTTACTACTTTTTCTTACAGTTTAGCATAAAATACAGTCAACAAAGTATGGCATTTGTTAAGTCTAAGTATTATTTTAGTGTTAGTTCATTTCATTGTCAAACACGTACTAAAATATATGACTTATTTTTCATGTGAAGTTCACGTCGTACAGTTGAGGTAACCAAACACTCAATCATCGATTATGTAGGTACTATAAAAAATCTGGTATTTTCTCGGTCATGTTCAATAAAAATACCAAGTGAAAGAATGTGGAGTCATTGCAATAATTAATATTCTTAAATACCTAATCAGTCATCTGATCATCACATCACTGCCCACGCGTGGCGCCGCACTATGTGGCAACACGCAACAAGTTCTTAAGATACGTCTGTCGAGATAAGGTTACGATGTAAGCGGTTTTATGAGCTAAACGATTACTCTAAATTATTTGCCTAAATCAAACTTTTCACAAAAATTTACCGGTCGGCGTAAGACTATAAGCGGTGACTAAACACGCTATCCGCTATCTTTACAACTGCATCTTATTACTTCGTAAATTGTTATCGTTAAAAGTATATTAATACATAATAAGGTATCTGCCGTCACAAAAGCTGTTTGTGTTAAAATCATTTCAAATTAAAGCAGCTTTAATAGTGTCCCCCAGTGAGGTTTGGTTTGTTTAATACTTAGGCGTACGGTAATAGCAGTCATCATCATTCTCTGAGCCTATTCCCAACTCAGTTGGGGTCGGCTTTCTAGTCTAACTTAGATGCGGCCGAACTTCGATATTTTCCGTGAAGCGACTGGAATTGCACCTCCACAATCAAATTGAATCGATATCGAAGTTCTGTAGTTAGGCTAGTCGGCCTTTGAGGGCTCCAACTACCTGTAACGACTGCCATAGATGTTCGTGTGGCAACCGGGACCGACGGCTCAACGTGCTCTCCGAGGCACGCACGACTAGACCTGTGCAAATACCCATATTCATGCATACAAATATTTGCGCTGAGCGGGGGTCGAACCCGCGCCTCCTGCGTAGCAGTCATGTTCACTACCGCTATGCCACAGAAACGTCTTATACCGTAATAGCAGATTTTGTAAATACTATAAAAATTTTGTGAAATTTTTTAGGTTATTCATAATGTGAATACATCCATGATTTTCCATGTAAACAATTGGATAGTTTAAGGAATAGATACCTAGTTGACATGGATTCAATACACTCGTATGACTGCGTGTGGTAAAATCCTAATAAGCCGATTACGATGTAAGGGGGTCGAGCGTAGGTGAACTATCGCGTATCGATATCATTTCGTTTACATTCATAATCCATCGATTGTCGACAATCGATTTGCGACCCCATGTACACATCCACGGCTCACTATAACTATCTATTCTACTGTCTACGGCTTTATGCGTGTGGTGTGAAACATTATTACACCTAGGTTTTCTTGTAAGTTTTAGTCGATTTAAATAATTTTGAAGAATATTTGTAAAACTTTTACTGTTTACCTTATTTGGATTTTTTGATTAACTTATTTGTAATGACGGGTTATAGTGGAAAATTCGGTTGCTGACGTCAAATAAATTTAATGCTAAGTAAAAATTGACTGTATAGAAACATCTTTACAACTTACAACATTTTATCATGCCAATCTTTTCTTGTTATAAGTTTGAATAGTATTTGAATATTAGGCTTGGAGGAACATTATTCTCTTATTTCTTTTATTTCTTAAATGTTTGTATTAACACACATCCTTCTAGTTTTTGTATTTAACGTTCCAATTTTGTCAAGAGCTTGAATTTAGGTCGGCCGTCGGCATAGCTGTTAGGTAGACGAAACTTCAACACGCCCAGTCGGGGTCGATTCTATTCATTACAGCGATGGAGATAGCTGTAAAACTATTTATTTTCTTGTATTGTAGCCCTAGGTAGTCATTCCCTGCAGGACATAATGAAGCAGATATACCGCTTGTATCTTAGTTACCGATGTTGTATGTTTTGAGCCTATAGTGACGTCACAAAATGTACACTACTCTATAACATCCGTTAGAAGGAGAGCAAATTCTTTTCTTGGCAATGTTTACCAAAAAATTACGCGACTACTACTTTAAAATGTTCTATATAAAAACATAACCTACAATACGATTATAATCTCCTCTTGCATCATATCATATTCATCAATGGGTCGTCGTCGATGTAACGCTCTCTTTTGATACCCTTTATACGCTTGTTTGTAGTCGAGATGTGATTGTTGTTTATTTTCTATTAGTTTATTACCTACAAGAAACTCAGTACCCGTTTTCAATGATAAGTCAAGATGAAATATGTATCGGGTGTACTTATTGTGTCGTTGGCAATTTGCATGTGAATAGATGTAGTCACTAAAATATTAAAACTTACAATGTTGCCGAACACTTGGGGTTGTGGAGAGGAGGTTTAGATATATAATATATATGGAGGTTTATAAGCGCCGTTTAGTGTTCTATAGAGAATAAATGAGAAGTTTATATTTTGAAGTCCTGGCTTGACAACGTAGAGGGTGACATGCGTGCCAATGGTCTCGCTATCATGGACGGATCGTGTGAAGAGGAGGAAAGTGGACTTTGAGCTCTGAGTTCTCCTTGGGCTCGGATGCAGTCATGAAAACACGTCGTTTTTAGGGTGTCATCATGATTATGATGATGATGAAACCCTAAAAAGGCCAACTGGTCTAACTACAGAACTTGAATCGCCTTCTACCTATGGGTTGTGGAGGCCAGATTACAGTTGTTTCATGAAAAATATCGAAGGTAGCTGAAGTTCGAATGACAATTCGGACTCCGAGGTGACCGCTTCGGATGCGACCGGGACTAATGCAAGGATGATGATGATGATGATGATAATTGCGGGAAAAGTTAGCTATATACCATGCCACAGGAATACGAAACATTTCTCTTATAATTATCATTGCATTATTTGTTTCTGTAATTGAAAATATGTACACACGTTAATTAAGTTGCTTGCAAAGCTTGCCTTGATGGATTGTTTTAAATGAAATCGTTTTTTTGTCTGTCCCGTCTTGGCATGAATTTGCATGTGTAATGCCTCAAATGCATTACCTCTTTGGCCGCTTCGCGTGGGAATTTCGCCTCGACATTGTTTTTGTTTGTTTGTTTTTTGTCTCGTGCGAAGGAAGAGGAGGTATACATTCGCGGCAAGCAAATTTAAGGCGTAACGTCTGTATTATGCTCGTTTAATTTTCTGAGATGATTAAGTATGTATATTAAAAATGTATATTCAAAATTTTATACATTGTTTCCGTATACGAGTATAATGTTCTGTGTACGTGTAGGTATATTATTTCTGTATACGAGCACATACTGAGTATTTAATTGTCAAGTTGACGGTCTATTTGTGGGGTCCTTAGACTACGAACGACTATTCCACCATAAGTTTAGAGCAGTGGCTTGTGCATTGTGCAGAAGATTAGTGAAGTCACCACAGAAGAGAAGGAGAGATGGAGTGTATGAGAAAGAGGAATGAAGGGGAGCTAACGACTCCAACATTTATAAAGTCGTAAACCAATATACCAACATCTACTTATATTTATGCAAGGGTTGTCCTGATGTCAATCGTTTGTAGCGCTAATAGCGCTATAGTGAAGTGAATTCAAACTTAATTAATTTCTTGGGTACATGTTTCTGAAATCAGTATAACCGTTTTATAAAATCATTATTTTATAAAATGATTTTTTGTGACTACTATTATTACTTGACTACACGTACTACTCAGCTTCGTATGCAATGGATAAGTGCTTCAAAAATATATACTGTCGAAAGATAACATAAAATGTAACCTATACCTACTGCAAACGATGCAGGTTTCACATTTCCATTACTTTGAAAATCCATTACCTAGTTCAGTACTCATTAGTAGTCGATTTTTAAGGTTGCATTATGAAGTAGTAACCGTCATTTTAACAAACAACCGTGTTACCTACCGTTTAACAATACGCGGGGACACTATAGGATCTTGCTTGCTACTTCAAAGGTCTTCCTGAGGAAGTGTCAAACCGCGGCCACGACTTCCTTTCTCCCTACCGCCCACCCCGTTGCACCGCCCTCTCGCTCGACGTTGGGGTGCTATGGGGGCGGGTCAACGACCTCCGACCGATGTTTGGCTTGCGATTTTGAAGAGACAAACATGAGCTTTTTGTTTATTTTCCGCGGCTCGCTGTAGTGGCTATTGATCGTGTTTGCAATAGTGTTTGTCATTGCATTTGTTATTGTACTTGCGAAAGTGATTTTTTAATAATTTATGTTCCGTCCGCACTGATTGTATCCATGTAGGTAAATAGGTAACTACCTATTAAGCGTTTAAAGTTAAACAAAGTCAGTACTTAAGTAAGTCTTTTTATGTTTTAGGGTCACAAAAGGCTGTTGACTCGACTTTGTTTAACTTCAAGCGCAGTATTTATGGTCGATCCGGGTCATATATACGAAATCCCATTAGTCAGTTCTGCTTTCACGGTTTAGTTTTTAAATACCTACATAATTTTATTAGAAATATTAGAATCAAACGAAGGTTGATAATTATGTCACTCAAATAATAAACCATTGTTTCAGAATTTCTGGTTGGCATCCACTGTACACACGGCCTGAATCGCACCGGGTACATGGTGTGTCGCTATATGCGCGACCGCCTCGGGGTTCCCGCCAAGGACGCCATTAAGAGTTAGTTATTATCTATAAAATATGCTATATATAATTTATGGCTTCACCAGCATTCCCAGTTCGCACGGTCTCACTTAAATTTCTTCATTAGACACTTTTTGAGACGAAAGAGGCTTCTTTCTGAGGTGTCGCACACCAGTACTCATAACAATTAGCATATTATTATCAACGTAATATTGATAAATATTTAAATTCCGGATGAGATCAAAATAAAGTAGTGTGAATTTGAGAATTTTTTCATGTAATTTGTTTCAGGATTCGAAAAAGCTAGAGGATATCAAATAGAACGTGAAAACTATATAGCAGATCTTTTAGGAACAACACCTCCTGCCCCTGATGTAGGCAGTGAAACAAGTATCAAGCCTGTAAGTAATAAATATTTGCCCGACAGCAGATCACCACTTAATAATGAAGATGTAACAGATGAACAACAGGCAAGGGATAGATATAACAGATATCAAAGGTGCAGGTGCAATAACAGATGCAATAATTACGGTAGTAGATGCAATAGCAGATACTGTAAAAGTGATAAGAGAAATAATGATGGTAACAGCAAAAGTAATAATTGGAGAGATAGGGAAAGTCAACAATCAAATTGGAGAGACAGAGGAAGCAATCAATCAAATTCAAGAAACAGACAAGACTATTCCAGAAACCAGAGAAGCAAAGAAAATTATAAACGAAACAAATCCGGTTCTGAAAGTAGCGGGTCTTCATATGATTTTAGATATGACTATTGAATGTAAAAAAATTAGGATAAACTTGTCTAAGTATTAATAACATAATTCATATCATAATAAATTTATTTTTGTGGCGTATTTAGTTGAATTTTTTAGCTTTATGATCTAGAGAGTACTGATTTATTAATTAGATTGAATAAATGTTTAGAATTACCAGTATAGGCAATGACGCGAAAGGTTATGCAGATATCGTTGCAAACAGTAAGTTCATTTTTAATTCTCTACACCTTTCTTTGTTTACTGAACTTATTATTGAAGTAAAATTTTTGGTATTGCATGTAAGCTCCTTTGCTAGCTCTGTTAATCTAATTCCTAATGACATACTGTGTTCTCGCTCTTGTTTGGTGCGAAATGATATGTATAATAAAATTGACAATTTATTACGAGAATTTAGTTAATTATGTTAATATGGGAAAAAAGGTAGATTCTTGTCACTGAGCTTGACCGGATCCTCAATCCTTATGGGGATCTGAGAACCTGGTCGAGTTCAACGCCAAGAAAACGCAGGCACGTGTGTTTCCAGCAAAGGCATCTTCTTTCCTTCCCCTTTCCACTCTTCAGAGCACACCACTGCTATATGCTCGGATAACCCCAATATGCCATAACCCCTCGGTATGGATGTTCGCTGCAAATTGAATAACAAAAACTATATCGAGAGCATCATCACGACAACATCGCGTAAACTCGGAGTCCTGAACATAGTTAGACGTTTTCGACGACGCAAGACACAAATTTGCTCCTGCGTGGAATACTGCTCACATCTCTGGGATGGCTCCGCAAAGTACTTACTAGACGCTCTCGATAGGTTGCAGCGACGAGTTATCCGCATTATTGGGAGTCCTGAGGTCACGAATACCTTCGAACCTTTGCAGATGCGTAGAGACCTGGCAATATTTTACTGTCTCTACCATGGTGAATGTTCTGATGAGCTCTTTCAATTGATCCCACCCTCACCTTTCTTACACAGGACAACACGTGCAGGGCTTAGATGTGCCCCGCATATGGTGTAGAATATTCCATCAAGAACCAAGCGGTTCGGTGAGTCTTTCCTCTGCCGCACCATTAAGTGCACGTGTTTCCTTCTTCCTACAGCCCCGGGTCTTTTAACCCGGCGCCAATGACGTGAAAATAGTTACTAGGACGATGACGCCGGGTCAAATTGACCCGAATGTTATAGTTCATTTTTCAGGTATTTCAGCAATCCCCCGTCATATTTTAATGATTGTTTATTACAAACGATTCCTTTGTTAAGATGAGCAATAAAAGTAATATTACAATAGGGTCTAGAAATGTAACTTTTATTATTTTTTCCAATTATACATGCAAAATCAACTTTGACAACATAACGTGTTTATATTTTGAATTCTTGTTGAATTATCCTTAGCAATAATAGAACTAAATAATCTCATCTACTAACAGAGAGATTAATTAAGCTTTATAGTATAAAAGTAAAGACGAATCTGTCATTTACATCATCATTCAGGTCCATGGAACTGTTGCAATTATTGTAGTATGGAATCAAATGGTCTGGACAAATGTAAATGTAACACGGGTGATATATGTGTGATGTTTTCTTGTCTTTATTAGATGGACATATTTGATGTCTTTTTTGCTAGTTCCTGAAATGTTTTTGGGAGGCTCTTCATAAGGGTCACCGAGAAAATCCGCTTTTCTTCTGCGCAGACGAGGTAAATTTATATGAGACTTTCGCGTTTGTAAGTCTAGTAAAAGCTCGTAAACTAGAGCGAATTCCAGTTTTTTCAGAAAATGTTATCTCTTAGTACGTGTATAATTGTCATGTTGACCCAATGTATTAGGTATATTCGCCTTGATGACAGATATATCCATTATATCTAACATGGCTTCAACATTCTGCTCACGTTGTAAGTAGCACTGATAATTGTGGCCCTAATTGGAGCTGTACGAACGCAAGATCGATATCATACGAATCTGAATTCATATCACTAGCTTCTTACTCATTTTTACTGTTATTGCTGCGTTCAGATAAATGGACGTCAATGCCCACGTCTGAAGCAGCTCGTGACTCTTCAGTCAGGATCACACTCATTTAACATCGCCACAATTCTCACTGGATCATTTATCAATAACATTTTTACTAAAAACTTAGAAACGAACCAGTACAATTAACATTGAACCCTAAACAACGAAATAAAGGTAGTCACGAAATAACAACGTCAGCGATGACGGTGGGTCATAATGACCCGTTTTCACTTGACGCACGTGTATCTCGCATTACATGCAATGTCGCACTATGCGTATCAACGAAACGGGTAGAGAGAGAACGTATCTCCAGCTATACAAACGTTCGAACCATAAAAACATCGCAAGAAATAAAAAAAATCAGTTTACATTTACGTCGGGTCAATATGACCCAGCGTCATTGACGCCGGGTTAAGCAGGGCGTTAAAAAGCATCTGATGAGGCCGTCAAGCTGAGCGCCACCATTGTTATACTGTACGTGTTTGTAATGGTGACCCTCTTTCCTGAGACTTTGCTTTCAGCTTACCATCATGCGAGGTGAAGTCAAATTGACGTGTCATAAAAAAATATGTTTCATTGGGGATTGCCTGTAATGATGGATGTATGTACGAAATAAGTAAATAAATAAAAATATACCGAGGCTGAGCCGGTTTGAACTTATGTGATAAATTACCAATTTTGAGGACAAAGTCTGTGTTGATAATTCAGCGTAGTTCAGTATCCGTTACATTAAGGTAATATCAGATGGTTAATTATTTTCTTTCTACTGGAGTGATTGTTTCATTTTTTAATGTTTACGCGGCTCAGACTTTTTTATTTTCTTTCAATGTGTCGTCGGATGACACCAAATTGCAAAAAGTGAATAGATCCATCACTGGTGGATGTTTTCATTAGTGCATTTAAATGGTATTTTAATGATTAGTTTTATCTTCAGCACGGCATGGCGGAAATTGACAAACTCGACCAAAACGTGATGTCGAAATTTGAAAATGACGAAATTGAACATAAAGTGAACGTCTGATATTAGCTTTATAGCACAGAATATTATAGACTATGTACACTTCCTCATATGTGTGTATAGCCTGTATAATGGACTTGCGATTTAGTAGGTACCTACTCATCGTATTATATTAATAATATAACGAGTTAACTCTTAGTAACTCTTTCTTACTTCCTATGTAAGTTTACGGTATATAAATTTTCTGACGCTTACTTTTGTGAACAAGATTGATTTTGATTAAAACTTTTTTTTGTATTGGCTAACCTATTTTTTATTAGATATACCTAAATAATTCGTGTTTTTCCGCATAGTCGTATTTTTAACCCCCAACGTAAAAAAGGACGGGGTGTTATAATTTTCGCACGTGTGTGCTTGTGTGCGTGCCTTTGTGCGTGCGTGCTTGCGTTTGTGTGTGGCGTTTTATAATTTTGAAATCTGTACATTCATTATCCACTTTTGAACTACATAGACGAATGAAAATCACATGATTTCTATATTTTCGAATCATGGAATAATACCTATACTAGTTAAACTATTACAGGTGAACTCGATTATTGAAGCGGTTCATATATAGGCTAAACCGATGGATTAAGATAAGATACCCATGAGAACCGCTCTTATTATAGTGAAATTTGTGGGATCACGTATGCGTTACGCGTGTCCGATGCTATCTGAATACTCTGAAGATTGGGTGCTTATGACAATTGCCCATGACGTGACTTATGAATGAAAGGAAGAACTTGAAGCTATTATTCTTTCCCTAAATATACTAGTCAGAGGGTTTTACAAAAGAGAATGTAGAAGTAGTGTAATATAGAAACAAGTGAGTTTTGTTGTATATTTAGACCTGCGCCGGATCATCTGTCTATCAGCAGGTGCCGATATGCAGGAAGCTTTGTGGGATCATCGCTAGTTGCAATATGTGACCACCATTTCTACAAGTATGATGGTCTTAAAGATATGAACAACTGCAACCTGAAGGTAAGAACAGAATTTAACTTTACTACCCACATTACTCAGATTAACTTTGTGTCCACAAAGAGTGCGAAATGGTATTACTTTTGGCCACTTCACACGCTAGTTACTATGCGTTCCTTCTACGATAGTCTCTTAGCCGGAGCAACATGAGCATTCTCTCAAAATATTGGTATGAGGGAAACTTTAACATTCACAATCAGATGATAGCGAGAAATGCATTCTATTATCTACCATCATAATGTTGTGATTTCGTAAGTTTGTGTCGTCTATGTTAAATAAATGACAAAGAAAAGGCGATCCGATAATATCTACAAGGGTTTATAAAAAACTGCTATAATTGCTACTGTAGTAAAGCAATGTTCATAATGATTTCCCCTCCACTTGCTTTGATGCCCTCAAGATTAACGTTACGAAATGATCCGTGAAAGAATTTCTTGTTCCTCATCATATCCCACTTGTATAATTGTACCAAATCTTTATGACTGAGACATCTCTAACAATAGATGCATGACGGTTTAGATATATGGTGGCAACATACAAATCGTTCCGCCTTTAAAAATTATATCCTTGAGAGTTCAAGGATATATTTTAAGTTCAAGCAACCTGGGCAGGTTGCTCATATTTGCAGATATCTTCTATAGCAAAAATTTGTGGTGACTAAGCCAAAGACCTCAATACACCGGAGTTTGGAATCGTATTTTCTGCCGAGTGAACGTACCGCTACCACTCGGAAGAAAATACGATTCCAAACTCAAAACAAACACGATTCAAAACAAACATAGTGCATTATACTACACCTACAAAGACTGAAATCTAACTCCAAATCAACTCAAATCATCTCCACTCCAAACCAGTTGGTTTGAACCCTCTACCGACTTCAATCGTACCCTAAACGGACTCCACTCATAATCCAAACCGAGTCCACAACATTAGTTATAACTATAGTATAATATATAACAACTAACTACAGTTACTATATGATTCTCCTTTTGGTTTACAAGCGTTTACTGGTCTACAACAATATACTATAGAAAATCAGACAAGTACCTAATATTTTGTAAACTTCTACCATTTTTTGACACATAAATCAAGCTGAAGATGGGACAGATAGTTGAGAGTGCGGATAGTTTGTAATGACAAGGATCGATTTCTATGACATAGCTTGTTTTATATAGCAGAAAAGTGACTTATGTTTCAGTGTTATAATGTTAATATTCGCCTGCTGATTCAACTGTTGTAGTAATGCTTGAGGTTGTCTCTGATTTATCTGTTGTCGATATGTTCTTTGCTTTCTCGAGTCGTTGGGTGCTGTTGCATTTATTGCTCTATTGTTTGCCTCCTGGGCGTAGATTACAAGTACTTCAAGTAATTTAGTTGTAACCACTGTGTATTGTGACTATCGGTTTCTAACATTACTGTCGTAATGAATTGCAATATATTCGCGTGTGGTATGACCCACAGCAATAATTTGAGATGAGCTATAGCTATAAACAAATGTTATGATATGCTTGAGTCTTGAAATATACCTACTTTAGGAAACGTAAGAGCTTGACATTGGACGACACCGATGAATTCTCATGAAGTGACCCGAGATTGAACGGAATCGTTAAAATGAATACTGTTATCCTTATCTACGACCCAAAAAGGACGTAAATTAGCGTCGCTTTGTTAGCTCCTAATAAAATGTTACATCTTAACTAATGTTATCTCATATTTTTGTTTAGAATCTTAACTACCTGGCTTCCGTCAAGGCGTATTTCTTCGGCTCCTGCGGCTTGAGTGACATGGATGTCTATTTTATTTATGTCCATTACTTTGAGGCGTTTCATTTTAATGTGCTCATTCATTTACGTGACAGTCAATGACGCTTCGGGCGCCAATTTGATGGTAATCTGTTTACCAAACGTTTCAGTCGGTGTCTGTGAATCATTTTATTGTATTGGTCTTGTATTTATTTGTTTAGTGAACTGCCATGCTTTTCATATACTTGTTTTGTACTTTTTGATCTGGTAAGTACTTATTGCACTCGCTGTTCGAATTTCATTCCCTATTTTCCCTATACTATGAAGGATAATCGTCGTGACATCTCGTGAATGATAGATTTGGTGTTACAAGCGATCGCAGCCATTTGATAGCTTACCTTGGTTGTATAAAGAATATTAAACTAGTTAATTATTAGATATTATTGTTAACGGTCAAGAGACTAGGTCTATACCTATAACAAGATAAACCACATCCTTATCCAAATATTATGTATATTTAAAAATTTATTGTATATTGTTATAGAAGTAGATACCTTTTAATTTACAAGTTAGATCAATAGCTTCTCATAAAAGTGGCTGGAACAATATATAGGGGTATTACTCTCGCGATCCTATTAACGGATCGATAATTCAATCTTGGTGATATTGTTGATGCCTTAGGGCCGCCGACGCCACACCGCCGCTTCTGTGGTCGAGCATAGACTATAGCAGAGATACAGATATATTAAAGATTTGTGGATTATTCGGAGTGTTCTCAGGGAGGTTCGAATGGTTGATTGTATAATTGACGAGACGAGGGTTCAATTTCCTGTTACATGAAAATATTTTACTATGGACTTATTTCTTTAAGATACAAGAAATCTAAGAAAATAGAAAAATGTTAGATAATAATTACTACGGCTTATTGAAATTAAAGAAAATCACATGCAATTATGGATTATTAATTAATTGCTGCTGAAGAGTACTAAGAGTGCTATTTTTAGTTACGTCTCACGAGTTTTCGTAGAGCGTAATACACGACTATCTCTTTCTAACATCTTTATACTCGTACATGTACCTATTCTGAATAGGTTAAATGTAAGCCCACGCCTGTTTTCCTCCGAGGTAGACAGAGACAACCGCCACCTGCTTCTATCCTTACATCCATCACGAGCTTCCTTTTCTGTCACTGAACCTTTAAACAAGCCCGCCGATTTCGAGTTCTTCTAACCTGCCCTCTTTTCCTTTAAGTTAAATACGGAATATTTAACCCACTGCTTCGATAAACTTCATTACTTTACTGTTGTCTAGCAGGCAGGAATCGAGTTAAAGGGACCTCTTGCCACTGTTGTCTAGTCTATGACAAATAAAGCGATTAATAAAGTCGATCGATAAAATGAACGAACGAACGCTAGGTTTCGATTTAAGTCAATTAAAGGGTTGTGCCGCAATGAATATCGAACTCTGAAATTGTGACACTGGGTCATGTTTTAATTATAACCTTATATTTTAGAGATTCCACAGTTAATGATAAATTATTATAAATTGTAGGCTCCGTTGCAAGGAACTATAACATTATGGCTGGTTATCGGTTATCTGATTCATGTTCAACAAATATTGCTGGCGTATCGATATTAGATAGAAAGTGAATTGGAATCTCCCTAACGTAATATTGAAGAATCGTCACACTACAACATGATTAGCGAAAACCGGGTAAAATTAACGCGATCATTATGGTAAATACAATAATTTACCTTTTGATTTGCTTGACGTTTCGACCAGGTTGCACTAGCCGTGGTCATGGTCACCCGTATTTTGCTAACCATACATCATGCGACGGGAAAGTTAAAAAGTGAGTATTACTACAACAGTGATCATCACCTTAGCACTGATCCCGGATGCTTCTGAAAGTCCGTCTTACTACTTATCATCCAATGATTAAGCACGCTTTTAAGACATGTGTAAAAGGACCCAAACTCAGAGAGGCAAACTTAGAGACGATGGACCCTAGTGGATTGGGGGAAAGAAATACGTGGCAATAAAATATACTACGTATTTAATTCACCTTTACTCGTAGGTAACACTACTCGCATATTTGCCAATAATAATTGATGGCGAGTATGAAGGGACCAAGCGCTCACACATTCTTGGAAGTTATAAAATGTAAAGGTGTTTATAACCCAGTAATAACTACCTACGGTTTGTTTGCGTACTGAAGTTTCCTTGTACCGCATAGTACATAGAGTCAGTCAAGTATACAAATGTTTGTATATAGGTACTCACTTATCATTGGGTATATGAAAACATTCCTAAATAAGAATAAAATTGAAGTTGGTCAGATGATATAGTCGCAACAGTAAAAGTAAAGCTGTATAACTTAAATCAAGACTTCACTCCCCGTAATGGCTGAAGCTGAACAGCAGTGTTACAATGGTGGTCCTCAGCTTGACTGCCTTATCAGATGCTTTTTCCTAGCCTAAGATTCAAGATGATACTTGAATTTAAGGCTAGGAATCTTACGGTGGAAAATAGTAATAAGTTGTAGGATGGAAAAATAAATTGGGTGCGAGGGGAATTCGAATTCCGTTTTTGCTATAGTTAGACCGAATTGGAAGGAGAGCTTTTACTGTCATCAAATGGAACGTGTATGTTATTACTAAGGAGTTGAAGTGTGAGCAAGAGGTATAATTTCAAACATTTAAAAAACTGCAAATAAAGTCGCTTGTTAATGCATTAGTTACACAGTGACTGCATTCAAGAAGAAATAATGGGGTGATGTCATAAGGGTTCGATTTTACCGTTTAAGGAGCTGAATCCTTAGTAACGTAAGTTTCCGGTGACTAATCATAAGCATGTTTGACTCATGTATTTGAGCAATGGTTTGTGTAATGGTTTTAAATTTAAAGACAAACAATAAACAGCTTTAATTTTTTTCTGAATCATTCTATTTTCCAATACGTCTAAATATACCATATGTAATCAATAAAGGAACAGTTTTTAGTTATCTAAATCAGTTGCATATCATCTGAAAGGAAGTGATATATTAAACTTTGTTCGATCATAGACAAAATCGATGTTCCTTTTTATTAACATTGATGTGATTATCCTTGTTTTGTTGTTTTCCTATTCATTTTTGGAACAGAAAGTTGTTTATGGCAGGTGATTTTGTTGTAAAAATTATAAAAAATCGAACGATGAGAGCATTCATTAACTGAATTATTATGATATGCGTATCTACCCAAAATCAAAATGTGCTGAAAAAATCACTAACTAGTTGCCGTAAGTATAACACAGTATTAGGTTTATTACTCAAGTTATAATGGGTACCTACTTACACTATAGTACGTTCTATACACACTCATTAGTTAATTCATTCTTTAAAATGTCATAGGGTCCGAGCGCCCGCAAAGATCAGGGACATGCGAAGCGGATGGTCGACAATTCTTGTGATCAAAAGGTTAGCCTCTTCTTAGGACAGAGAATAAGCCATTGCCATACAACGTGGCAATGCTATCAGTCTTCTGAGAACGTAACCAGGAGAGGTATGCGATGCGGACGAATTCCACGACTCATTTTAAATCAAGTCTTTTTTGCTCGTCTTAATTATCATGTTAGTTTTTTTAATGATTACTTTATATATAGATATCTAGTTAATTAAATACATGTCTCTTTCACCATTATAATTGATTATTTTTTCTAATTAATTATTCAACTTTAAAAGTACTGTAATATATTCCATTATTGCACAGTGATGTCATCAGCCGAAATAGCTCAGTTGGGAGAGCGTTAGACTGAAGATCTAAAGGTCCCCGGTTCAATCCCGGGTTTCGGCAAATTCTTTTTGTCGTGAAATTATGCACATATTCGGGAAAGATTTGTTTTAGTGCAGCACCTATTCCATTTTACACTTGGATAGTTGAATACAAAAAAGATTATAGGCAGATTCAAGTTTCCTAATATTGTACGCATAGTAGGAATACAATGTAACTGTAGTCTTCACTCTCTTATCACTTTCCTATTGTGGTATCTTGGGCTTAACCACATCTTTTTGGTTCTACTTTGACGAAATTATTTTCATACATGTAAGTAATTGTTCATGTTACTCTTGCTCGTCTCACTTTCCCTGGTCTTTCTCGAAAACATGTTCAATCTCATTTATTTAAGTTGCCCATTCCTTCTTTTCTTTCGTTTAATCTCTTTACGTGTGTCTCCTTTTTTCTCTCCTTCTCTATCTTGGATACTACATTTTCAACCATACCGAAACGTTATCTTATTACGCTGTTTTCCATTAATACTTAATTGTAACATACTAGTAATATATTACTAAAATTATCGTGAACGCTTACCTACAGCTTAAGTTAATACCGTCCTGTATTAGGAGAAGATTCCCGCCGTGTAGCTACTGTAATGACGGGATTCGATCCCACAACCTCACAAGTCCGACTTTGTGGTTATTAGGTTTAGTACAAATTACTTGGATGCGCCTATATCCAAATATTCTCGCACGACATTGCTTGTCAAATTATCAAAGTTATCCGAAACGGTTTCGCAATTATTTTTATTCTCTGTTAGTTGGTCGCGATAACTGACGTCCACGCGGATGGAGCCGCCGGCATTAGTTAGTAATAGTATATAATAGTAGTATATAAAATTAAAAATAGGGCTCGTCCGGGATTTGAACCCGGGACCTCTCGCACCCAAAGCGAGAATCATACCCCTAGACCAACGAGCCGCATGACTTTCACTGCAAAGAAAATATTCATACGAAGTTTGTTCGACGCATTACAAGCAGATTCTACGTCACGATTACCTATCGATACAGTCCAATGCTATTAAAGACTGACGTTTTATAACCAAATCAAATGTGTGAATATACAATATTATTGCGACCGATCCGCAGTCGAATCAAATTGTAACATTGGTGTGTGTGACTACTGTTTCTTTTATTTATCCACTAGCCAACCCTGCGACTTCGTCTGCGTCACCCCGTTTTTGTAACATTTTTCACTTCTGCTCTGCACCGGTTGTAGCATGATGTTATATGCATATAAACTTTCCTCTTCCATCTCTCTATCTATTAAAAAAACCGCCTCAAAATCCGTTGCGTAGTTTTAAAGATTTAAGCATGCATAGGGTCAGAGACCGCGACTTTATTTTATACTTTGTAGTGATAGCGTGTAGCTATCACTATTTTGCCTTATGCCTTTGGACTCTTGGAATCACGCCTTAAAACTTAGTCTTTTTGGTGCAATTTTTTTGTTCGGTTATAAGACAGTGCTTCTAAAATTTAATGTTGCCTGGAAGAGATCGCTTCTAGCGATAAGGTCCTCCATTGTACATACAATCATTCTCGTATAAGATATGTTTTGTAATTGTTATTCTATATTTTTTATGTACATTAAAGAGTTATCTATCTATCTATCTATCTGAATGTGTAGCACACTAAGGTCATTGCCTCAAGTCCTTTTTAGAATACCCAATACACGACCTTACATCTATAAATCAACACGACTTTAAACCTATTATAAAAGCTATAAATACAAATTTTCCACATTAGAATTATTACTATACAATTACTCCCGTCCGTATAAACAAACGGGACTAAATCCTATTTTAATCTCCCAATAGACATGTAAATATCGGATCCATTTCAACAGGTCAAATATAAGCATTTTTCTTCCGTTTGTCGTGCACCAAGCGATAAGTATAATCTATTGGTAATTAGATAGTAATATATTGATCTTCGATGTATTCTTTCCTTCATTAATACAACATTATTCGTACTTTACGGATTTTAGATTATTTATTTACTGTTTATAATAAAGGTTATGAAGATACACACACGGAATGTAGCGTTTTATTAATTTCTTATTTTGTTGGCAAGTTGTGAAATGTCCGCTAATCGTGAACCATTTGTATTATAATTTGAAATTGTGTCAAATACCGTCGAAGATATCAAAAGATTTGGAATTTATTAGCACATTAACATTAGCATATGAAAATATAAAATGCTTAAGTTATAAAAAACGGGTAGAGAGCTGACACATAGTAATAATATTATTAATAGAATGAGAATAGACTAAAAAGTATCGATAACTTAGTTATAACAAAAGCATAACGTAAGACATTATCTTGTTATTATCTTATTTGATAGATAAAAAAATCGGGCTCGTCCGGGATTTGAACCCGGGACCTCTCGCACCCAAAGCGAGAATCATACCCCTAGACCAACGAGCCGATGAATTACCATTGAAAGATAATCACTACTACATAATAATTATGTATAACTGCTGACGTTTCATGATTATTATGACTCAAAATCTTTATCAATGGCCATAAAATCTACGTAGGTATTTAAATTATAAACATACTAATTTAACTGTTGAAAGACGCATGATAAAATACAATTCATTATAAGGAAGTACCTACATTCACACTATTCCTTACTAGATTTACTGTACTTTAGATAGATTATTGTGTAGTTTTATTGAAGTATCCCACGACACCTTTAACCATGACAAAATAGAAAGTCATCGGTATACAAAATGAAAGTATAATCCTTATTGCGTAAATTTTAAAGTTCATTTTCCGTTACTTTATTTTTTACAGACGCAGTGTGAGATTAAAGAGTATTAAACTTGCGGTGTTTTCAAATCAAAGCGGTTGATCTTTCAGATCGTGGCCATAAAAGTAGCGGGGTCTTATAAGACTTTACAGGCGGCAATAGCAAGACTGTTCTTCAGGCAGCTTAACATCAGGCGAGTTCACCTCGCAAATTGACGTGCTATAAATCTATATATATAAAAATGAATCGCGAAATATGTTGGTAAGCGCATAACTCGAAAAAGGCTGGACCGATTCGAGTAATTCTTTTTTTTATTAGTTCCTTGTACTCTACGAAAGGTTTTTATGGAGCAACGGGAACGGGATCAGAAGTTCAAGCAGTGGGAACGGGATCAGAAGTCCGCGCGGGCGGAGCCGCTGGCAACAGCTAGTAAAAAATAAAAATAAGAAGTTTAATGCGGATGTGTATATTTAACATGTACCTATGTTCGGGCACTTGTGTGCGTGCGTGTGTAGTTCAAGGACTGAGGACGTTAACCTAAGTAATCACCTTAATTAAGAATTTAGATTTTTTTCCTTTTAAACTGTCTTTCCTACCCTAGTTCAAATTCTAAATTCAAAAAACGTGTTGGTCATGAATCAAGGATGATTCAAGTTGCACCGTGTCGGCTCCGAATCGAGCATCGGCCTTGCATCGGTTGTATCCGCGCGTCTCGGTTTAGAAAAGAAAGTCGCTCGGTGTAGTGTTACTAATATTATGTAATAACGTGGGGCGATGTGGACGCAAAGTGACAAAGCCTTTTAATATAATAAAAAGAAAAAAATAATAGTTGAACGTGCTTCGGTAGACACTTGGCTCAGGTACAGTAAGCCATCCTTCAAGATATTTCTTTAAAACTATGTCCATAACCGCTAATGTGGTTGTGTCTAATCACCATAGAAGTTACTTTAACAAAATCTTTTGAATTGAATTGCGCGTTAATCGTCTCACTACCAGGGGTATCGTGCGAGAGATTTGTCTTGTATCATCTCACCTCCGGCAATCAAAGACACATAGAGGTCGGTTCGAGTCCGACAGAATCACCTCCACCCCCTTTGATGCGGGCGGTATCCGTGGGGATTTTGCGCACGCAAAAAATGGGGTACCGATGATCAAGTGGAAGTTTTGATTAGCCAAGATTAGCTGTAACTAAAGCTATTATGCTTTTATAGCATAGGTTCACTATGTGTCTTGATTACCATTAAAACAATCTGCCTTTTCATTATACTTTAATGAGAGGTCATTTATATTGACGTCTTCGCAGGTGCCGGCGCACGTGTTTCCTTCTTCCTACAGTCCCGGGTCTTTTAAGCGGGGCGTGAAAAAGCATCTGATGAGGCCGACAAGCTGAGCGCCGCCATTGTAGCACTGAACGTGTTTGCAATGGTGACCCTCTTTCATGAGACTTTGCCTTCAGCTTAACATCAGGCGAGGTGAAGTCAAATTGACGTGCCATAAATAAAAAACAAAGGTTTCAAAAATTTAGCTGCTCCATAAACGTTTTCAAGTTCTCTCTCTGGTGAACAGAGGTATCTCCGCTGATGTTAGGGCCATATACACACGTGCTATGCGCCTGAGTCGACCGCAGCTTTACGATCTGCAGTGCGAATTGGATGGCGGAACATCACAAACAGATTGTTGGACATAAACACCCGCCGTGGGAGTCGTGGGAGCCATGGCGCCGTAACTTACGGTTTACGACGGAGACCTAGTATTAAACGTAGACAGAGTGTACGAAGTCAAAGTGGAACACATGCATTCATCTCTCACTATGTATCGTCGAAATTGTAAAGTGAGAACCAGGGAGAGATATACTCAAACTTACTTTGAATCTAAATAGCGTTGTATATAATATCAAAAATCCTGTAATGCGATATTTGATTACAATGATTATTATAATAATAACAAATTAAATATTTGGACCTGGCTTGATTTATGTTACTGAATTGGAACAAGTATTCTTAAGATTCATTTGTATGCTAAGTACCTATACCTGCCAGATTTCAAAAACCATATTTTGTGAAGCATGTTCAGTATTTAGACGGATATCTTTGAAATACTTAAGTAATTCTTGTTATGCTGAAGACGAAAAGCTAGTTTTCTTAATATAAATACCAACATACAATTAAGAATGAAAATAGCATTTTGTATTTCTCGGCCGCCTATGATCATGTACAGTGCAACGATTAATCTGTGAGGCGTTCCTCTCTTAAGTATCACATCACTGTGTTAATTTTAGTAAACATTTTCTAAGGCATCATTATCATCATCATGATTATCAACATCGTCGTGTTAGATTTTATTCATCATCATCCCGTCTGTATGCGGACTCGGTTCGCTTACTCCGTCTTCTACTTGATTTATTGAAATTGAAGCGTTTGTGATCATTCAGATACTAATTTAACTATCCATAGGAAAGTACCCCATTATATTGAGAACTAGTATCGGAATCATATTTTCTGATACATCAAATTCGATTTGTTTTAAATCTAAGACTACAATTGTAAGTATGTAATCCAGACTTCTGCCGTCAAAGGTTATGGCATCGCATTTGGATGGAAGCCATAGTACCACACTTTGTGGTACGATAATTAAGCATATTTTTCGTCCTAAAATAAAACTTACCACTCGAAAGCTAAGATCAAAAATCCTTTGAAATAATTCTGTATAAAGTTAACTCTATCTAGTCAACGAGGTCTTGTGTAATGTCGAAGACTATTTATTATGGGGACAGTGGTACAAAACTCAAGCCTATTACTATTATTATTACATATTATATAAGTATTAAGTGCTCGTCTTTAAGAGGTACTTGACTTTTCAAGGAAATAAATATTGTGTCATCCAGCAACAATTAGACCATAAGATAATGACATTAATAACCCAATAACCTTTATATAATGACCATCCACAGAAAAAAATACTAAGTACCTAGATATTGAGTTTATTAAGCAACAAACAGACATTCAATCACAAATAATAAAAGTGTAGAACGCGAACATGATACTTCAATAAAACAGTCTGCCATACAATGTACCGAAGTATTACATGAAAGAAAAGCCCATGATATTGGAAATTCGAAAGCTCGCACATTAATCCAAGATTAAGAGCAACGGAATGCGGTGTCGGCGGCTCATTTCGTCAGCTAGTCGAAAGATGGCAATTTTGGCACCACTTCGAACGGCAAACACATTGCACATGCACACTAGCTGCCGACGGAACCCCAAATTGCTCACGAAGACACTCCGGCCCTCGTAACTCATGTGACGGTTACAGTATTTCGTGAAACATCGTGTATGTTACAGTCAGTTAACAAAATTTGGTCAAAGTTGCAAAGTACAAGTTTGATTGTAACCAGTTTAGTCGTCATGAAGAATAAGAAGCAAAGCTCTATCAAGACTATTAGACAAGTTTTATTATACGGAACATGATAACCAACTCTCTTTAACTCATCCACAGTTATACTGATCTTATTATTGGGACAAGTTTTTAATAGATACATATTCAAAAAACGGAGAAAGCATACAAGTATGGCCACCCCATCTCATCCGAAGGATATCGTAAGAGGTGAATTGATGATTGGGCGTACGGACCAGGTTAAGTGCCAAGGATCTGTTCTCCACACAAGTGAGGCATTGCCGCCGCGTGGACCATGTGGTGTGAAATGAGTAGTGTCTTATGCGATCCTAAAATGCCAGTCAGGTTGAATGGGCATCTGGTCTAAAGTCAGGAACTAATACAGAAATATTCGTAATAGTTTTATTATCAAAACTACGAAAATAACGAATAACTGCAACATTACCATTTATTTCATATACGTAGTAATTGTCGTAGTGTATCGTATTCGCGGATTTTATTGCCCATATCAACTCTGCGTTGGTACAATTAATGTGGAAGTATTGTCAAATCGTAGTCTGGTAAGGTTTATTATTTTAGTTTACAGACAGATTCATGACAATTCATGTCTGCGAGGAAATGTGCCTCGTATATGTACTTATATATGTGTAAGGTACGTAGAATTTGTGCCAAATTTAGTAGTAGGTAATATCATTACCTACGTCTGGGTGTTCTTGGGGCACTAACAAGATTTATGGGCCCAAGCCGATCTCGTCTACTCATCAATATACCTGCTGATTGACAAGGCTCTGGCGCATGCTTTGAGTTGGGACATCAATTAATGTCAGTCGCTTCCATTAAAACCACATAGGCGAAGTTAAAAAGAGAAGGAGCAAGGTAATCCAGGCACAGGGACCTGGACAGTCAGGGTCGACAGTAAATCGAACTGAGCGCTCTATGAAAGTAAAGCTCCTTAATCATGTTTATGGAATAATATTATTACCTAGTCATCATCAGGATTAATTTCTATATTTATTAAATTTATTCAATGTTAATATAGGTTTGTTTTTTAAAATATTAATTATTAATAAAAGACAATTCATTCAATTAAACAAAATCAGTTAATTAAACATAGTGCTCGTCTTTTAATAAAAAAAATATATATACGAACTTGTACCCGGTGAGAAAGTACCTTCCCATCACGCCGGCTGCATTGCCTCTTTGAATGGCGATAGCCAGCCTTTGCACCAGCTAATTCTGTGCCCAATATTTTCGACTAATATTTTTCCTTGTACGCTTCAATAGGCCCATGTCTCTACTACAAAGAGAACAAACAGATGTCGAGCCTGTAGCGCCACGAACTTGAATTCACGTGTTGTTAAATAAAATCAGTTATAGAAAACCTTACAAAATGTTAATGAAGCATTAAAACTACTCTTATTACGCAATAAACGAGTACAGGAATTACCCACACGTATGAATACAGACAGCTTGTCTAACAACATTGATGAGGACCTCAGTCAATAATATGTCAAGTCACCCACACAGTTGCAGACAATATGTCTACCTATGAAATGTTTGACTAAGAATGCTTTCTATTTTTTTATGGTTCGAGTGGCTAATTTTTATGTAGCTTTTAGATTATTATTAACTATATACTGTTATGATCATTGGAAAGTGACTTTACGATGTAGGGGTCCCGAGTTTGAATTTAGTGCACTATTTTACTGCCCTGGACTTCGACTCTTCTAATTGTCAAACATTGTCAAACCACAGCTACTGGAAAAATGCCATGAAATTTTAAACTTTATTCATATAGGCTTAAAGTCAATGAATAAGATCTCATGGCATTGTTTCATTGCATTGCCTCTACAAGTTGCCATAGATTTTAACAGCATAATAGTATAGTCTAAAATGAAATGACTTTTTTGCAATGGTTTGACAATGGTTGGCAATTACTAGAATTGGGATTCCGAACTTACTTCCAACACTGGCAAATTGGCTTACCTAAAGGTAATTTCGGTTATTAATATTCTAGAGAGAAACAAAGGTTTTGACTATGAGCGACTATAAAATTGTTCAGGGCTATATTTTAATATAGTATATTATAAATTAAGGGCAGAAATAGTAAGTAAACCGAGAGCCAACTGATAACTAGCATTAAGATGATAATGATGACGTAGATATCTGTCTTCGTAGACACTTCTACTCTTACCAAAGAACATTAAAATAAATTCCATAATTAAGATATAAACTTCAATAAGTGACGTGTTGTCGGTGCTGACCCTGATTCCATACTTCATACTTTATACCATACCATTCTAGTGTTGTGTCTCGTACTGAAGAGTTAAAGATGATATGAGTGGCACTCATCTATGACAGTAGTTATCTAAACAATGAATCAATACACGAAGTTTTTGTAAACAGTTTCACGAACAGTTAATCTACCTCAAATACAGTCGTGAATATTTACAGCTGTGTGTATGAAAAACATCGTTTTCGCAATACAACAAGCATTATGACGATTATTTACGACGTGTAATAAAATTGAGCGTATGCAAATGACACGGGGAGTGATTCTCCACAGATTCATCTCACATAGCCCTCTCCGGGAATGGCTACAAAACGTCTATGGACGACTAAAATGACGCTCGCCTACCGGACGCATGACGGAACACCTGAACAGCATAATTAAGGCTGTATATTAAAATATGTTCAATAGATATATCATTCATCAATTTCTTACACACTTACACACGCAGTGTAAGAAATTGTTGTAGCTAAGATTCGGGTTTTTCAGTTAGGAATTTTTAGATAGGATAGTGGTTAGGAATATTCAGTACCTAATATTTCATAGTAAAGATGATGACCAAAAATAATTCTGTTCAATGGCTTCATATGGAAAATGATTCATTTACGGATTATCTCAGCAGATTTTGGAAGAGTACGGCCTTTAGAATTTTTTTAGTCTTCAGCGTATCATAGTCTACATATAATAGGTAGGTACTCGAGTAAGAAACACGAGTATAATGGTATTCTACCGTTTTCCATAAATTCATTTGCACTAATTTTCTTTGCCATAATCATCCCCGATCATAATTTTTACTTGCACTATTATCATTTATACTAATAACGTTTGACTTAACAACTCAATACAGTTACAGTTACTAAATATTTTATTAATATGTTGTTTGTAATATTAATAAAAAAAGGATAACTGAGAGATAAAAAACACATAGAAATAAAAGTATGCAGATATCCCTTTTTTATCAAAACAACCACAGGGTGAGTAACTATTTCTTCTTACTTGGCTATTTTAACTAAAAAATAAATTAGTAAAATGACAAATTTGGTTTCAATATTATTTAGAATTCCAATTAATATTAAATAAAGCTAAGTATAATAAAGTTAAATATACATAGTGTCCAAATAAAATAAATAAATATAAAATTTAAACATTACTACGGTAATACTTGACATTACTTAATTCTAATAAAATTTAAATCTCTAAATTCTAAATATTTTATTTATTTATTTTATCTCAAAATATAACCATTTTTTATTCGTAGATAACTTATTATTTATAAGTACATTATTATAAGTAAACATTCCCTACATCGACCATATGTTTCTACGTCACTGCACTTCGACGCATTTAAGCGTCATTTTATAACCGCGGGTGAGTCTTCGTGATGGCGCATACAGAACACGATTAGCAACATGTTCTAAAGTCATACACTTCATACACAACTTCAGGAATGTGAGGTCACATTATTTTCTATAGTTAAAGGCATTTTCTTGGCAATGAGCACTCAACCTTGTTATTGGTATTGACGGTAATACTGAATGTAAAGTATTACTTTGATAACTAATGACAAAAACATATCCTGAATTTTTTTTTTCATGCCTTTGATATTTTTGAGTATTTTGCTAGTCAATATTGATTTGATGCTGACTATAAGAATGTCTACGAAATAGATTTGTTAATGCACACCTCGACATCTAGGCATGATCATGGTGCTTGTAACAGCGCATAAATATCAGTTGCTCCATAAAACTAATAAATATGGTAAATATCCCATAATATTGAATACTGAATATGCAAATGCTATGTCAATCTAAAAAAAGTTACCACTTAACTTAATTATGTAACAAACACGCGTTTTTTGAATTAGCACGGGCCGCACGGGGTACAACGGTGGAGCATGAGCTCAAATTCATCAATCACTGAATCGGCGCTCTTCACTCGATACTCTCGTAAAGACTTCATTACTTTCGCGCATTGGGGTCAAGATATATGCCGGGAACTATATAATATTAAGACATATAAGACTAATAGATGTGATGAAAGGCTCATTTTATTTCCAAACATTAAACATGTTGGCAGCTATTTTACGAGCTTTTGCTTACACTGTTAAATATTATTTGGCAGTTTAGTAC
This sequence comes from Pelosia muscerda, assembly GCA_963691645.1. Taxonomy (NCBI): domain Eukaryota; kingdom Metazoa; phylum Arthropoda; class Insecta; order Lepidoptera; family Erebidae; genus Pelosia; species Pelosia muscerda. The sequence goes on from OY829113.1 coordinate 6,351,144, forward strand.
TAAAAAGAGTAATTTTATATTAGTAATTATTACTACTAATTATTTCATAGGACAATTTATGCAAGTAACATTTCATAAAACATATACACCCTCAATACAAATACAAAAAAACATATACATAATATGTTTTAAGAAGTACTTGTAGTATTTCTGAAGTTAAACAATTCAGTAAGACGGTGAACTACTGGTGGTAGAAATTTGATGCCACAAATTTGTCACAAATTTCGACCGGGTTGGTACCACCGTGCACATATGCGCAAAACCCTTCATAGTAATCCAATCTCGGTTGGATTGCGTTCAGGGATCAGCAAGTGCATAGCCGGGCAGAGGTGATGGTGGTCGCAGTACTAGTGGGACCAGTGGGTCTTGGCGTAGTCTAGTGAGAGTGGCGCGGGGCGATCCGCCGACCAGGGAGACCCGTAGAAACGGTGGTGCCGCTGGCCGCCCGCGGTATAGTACAGGGGCCCAACCGGGGCTAACCACCCCGGGAGGCTGCCTCACCAGGCCGCGCATAGTCTCGATATGGTTCGTCGTGCCGGTTGGTGACCGGACGTGGGACTCCGGCGACCATATTCGGGGGGGTACGGGGGCCCTTCCGATCGGCGCGTCGGCTCTCGCCACTCCTCACATTCATAGACAAAACCAATCTCCCGCGCTTTGTCACGCGGTACTGTAACGACCATCATCTCTTTTCACGCCTCCTCTTACCCCCTCCATGGCAGTGCAAAATAGAGAATATGGCAACACAGCGGCTCTTCGTTTTCCCACAAATTCGCTATTTGAGGTGGAGTCCACGAACATCTGTGGGCTCCATGCAAACCTCAACGCCGTCCACCAACATCTAGAGACGGCGAAACCAGCCATGCTTTTTCTCACGGAGACACAAATATACCGCCCTGATGACACGACCTACCTGCTCTATCCCGGCTATGTTTTAGAGGAAAATTTCCGTGCCAAAGCCGGGGTATGTGTGTTTGTTAGGGCGGATGTTTGTTGTCGCCGTTTGCGCTGCCTTGAGGACCCATCCTTTTCTGTCCTGTGGGTACACGTAGACCATGGCTGTACTAGTCAAATCTATGTGTGCCTTTACCGTTCCCATACTGGAGATGCCGAGACAACTCGACTCTTCGAATATCTGAGTCAGGCGGCAGATGATGCGCAGGAGCGGTTTCCGAACGCAGAATTGGTATTTTTGGGGGACTTTAACGCCCACCACGAGATCTGGTTGGGCTCCTCCAAAACAGACCATGCGGGAAGAGCCGCCCACGCGTTCGCTCTGGCTCACGGCCTGACCCAACTGGTACACGAGGCCACCAGAATACCAAGAGGGTCAGCCCAAGCACCCTCTTTGCTAGACCTTCAGCTGACGAGCCACCCAGACCAGTACAATGTTTCGGTGCATGCTGCCTTAGGCAACTCCGACCATTGTCTGGTCTGTTCCAAGGTGCCTATGATAGCGCCCCCACGACCAGTGCAGGGAAATCGGCGTCTCTGGCACTACTCGTCAGCGGACTGGGATGGACTGCGAGACTATTTTGCGTCCATCCCGTGGGTTGAGCGCTGCTTTGAAGGTAAGGACCCATCGGATAGTGCAACTGCTGTCGTCGGTGAGATCAGTCTGGGTATGGAGTACTATATCCCATACACTGATGTCACCGGTGCCCGTGGAGTGCGCCCATGGTTCGGGCGCGAATGCGCAGAGGCTGTTCGCCAAAAACAGTCTGCGTATCGTGCTTGGGTAAGGGCGCGGGCTACGCACGATTCCAACCTAGGGTACTTCAAGGCAGCGTACAACAAAGCCACTAGGGTCTGCAAGAGGGCTTACGTCAGAGCGGATGCCCAGCGCATAGCACGGGTTGGTCAAGAGCTGGTGGCGCATCCCACGGGCAGCCGTGGCTACTGGCGACTGGCCAAAGCCGTGCAAGCCAACTTCTGCCAGCCTTCGCTGCCCCCCCTGCGTAACCCTGATGGATCCCTGGCCCATGAGCCGCAAGAGAAAGCAAATTTGCTGGTTAATCTCTTTGCGGCCAACTCCCGAATCGACGACTGTGGTATGCAGCCTCCGACACTACCCAACAGTGGCCACGCAATGCCTGATATTCGTATCAGGCAACGCGATGTCCGAGCAGTGCTGCAGTCACTCGATGTCCGGAAAGCCAGTGGTCCGGATGGTATACCAGCGGTGGTTCTTCAAAAATGTGCAGCGGAGTTGTCTCCAATGCTCACGCGGCTGTACCGACTTTCCTACATTTCGGGTACAGTGCCGACGGCGTGGAAAGAGGCGAATGTACAGCCGATTCCCAAGAAGGGAGATCGCTCAGACCCAGCCAACTATCGGCCCATAGCCGTCACCTCAGTGCTGTGCAAGGTCTTCGAGCACCTTATCAACACACAGCTCATGCGCCACCTAGAGGATCACTCCCTGATTAATGACCGACAATATGGTTTTAGGCCGAAACGGTCAACGGGTGATCTTCTGGCGTATGTTACCCATCTTTGGGGTGAGGCTATGGACAAGCATGGTGAGTCACTGGCTATTAGCCTAGACATCGCCAAAGCGTTCGATAGAGTCTGGCACAAATCGCTTCTTTCCAAACTACCAGCCTTCGGTCTGCCTCTTAGACTGTGCAATTGGGTTGCTAGCTTCCTGCAGGGGCGCCGTATTCGCGTTCTCTGTGATGGACGAGCATCGGAGTTCCTGCAGGTAAATGCTGGTGTGCCGCAGGGGTCCGTCTTATCACCCACTCTCTTTCTTCTGCATATCAATGACATGCTGTCCACCGGCAGCATCCACTGCTATGCAGATGATAGCACTGTACACGGGAGCTACCACGGACATTCTGCGGCCAAGCAGTCCGATATAGCGGAAAAGAGGCGACTTCTTGTCACTGGGCTTGACCGGATCCTCAATCACGTTTCCCAATGGGGATCTGAGAACCTGGTCGAGTTCAATGCCAAGAAGACGCAGGCATGCGCGTTTTCAGCAAAGACATCTCCTTTCCTTCCTCCTCCCACTCTTCAGAGCACACCACTGCCATTACAGGATAACCTCAATATACTCGGTATGGACGTGCGCTGCAAACTGAACAACAAGAACTATATCGAGAGCATCATCAAAACAGCTTCGCGTAAACTCGGAGTCCTGAACAGAGTGAGACGTTTTTTCACGCCGGAGCAGCGGTGTCTTCTCTATAAGACACAAATTCGCTCCTGCGTGGAATACTGCTCGCATCTCTGGGATGGCTCCGCAAAGTACTTATTAGATGCTCTCGACAGGTTGCAGCGACGTGCGGTCCGCATTATTGGGAGTCCTGAGGTCACAGAGTCCCTCGAGCCTTTGCAGATGCGTAGAGATGTTGCGTCCTTGGCAGTATTTTACCGTCTCTACCATGGTGAATGTTCTGATGAGCTCTTCCAACTAATCCCACCCTCCCCTTTCCTACACAGGACAACGCGTGCAGGGCTTAGGTGTCACTCGCATACGGTACAGAATATTCCATCAAGAACCAAGCGGTTCGGTGAGTCTTTTCTCTGCCGTACCATTAAGTCCTGGAATTCCTTGCCGGCGCACGTGTTTCCTTCTTCCTACAGTCCCGGGTCCTTTAAGCGGGGCGTGAAAAAGCATCTGATGAGGCCGTCAAGCTGAGCGCCACCATTGTAGCACTGAACGTGTTTGCAATGGTGACCCTCTTTCATGGGACTTTGCCTTCAGCTTAACATCAGGCGAGGTGAAGTCAAATTGACGTGCCATAGATAAAAAAAAAAAAAAAAAAAAACTAATGCATTTGACATAATAGTTTAACTATATAAAACCGTATCCGTAGTTAAGAATTTAGTAGGAAAAATAACTGTGTATGCATTAAAATAGTTTTAAATAAATAAATATTCTAGGAAAATTTTTACAGCGTCACCTAGATCCACGGTAAACATTAGACACCTTTTTTTTGTAAATACATACATACCTACATACATAGGAACACCCAGACCAAAGCAGATCACACAAATATTTGCACTGAGCGGGAATCGAAACCGCGCCTCCTGCGTAGCAGTCGCGTTCACTACCGCCAAACCTCGGAGGTCGTCTTTTAAATTATTTCCAGATCGGGTGCTTTGTTTTGGAATCAGTTCTTTCAGTTTCAACTTATATTCGAATCTCGGTCCTTGTTTTATCAGATGCAAAGGCTGCGGCGACCACTTTTCATCAGGTAGACCATGTGCTTGTCAACCACATAAGTGGCCTAAAAAACCGGCAAGAAATTGACATATCTCAGTATTCAATCAATATTATATCCTTAACATTGATACATCAAAGGCTACAAGTTAATTCTTCAGCAATTAAAACTGAATATAGTACACTGCACAACATACAAACATGTGAAGAGGCAGTCATTGCAAGGTTCTAACGAAAAAACCTCTACCTGCACTCAGAGCGCCTTCCAAGAACATACAATTTTAAAGTCAAATAAGCGAGTTTGTTCTACTGCGCCGCCGCCGCCGCCCACTCAATATTGTATTATTTCTATTTATCACTTTAGATTGCTGCTACTTAGTACTCCTATGAATATATATAGTATTTAATTTTAACATAATAATGGTAATGTTAACAGAATAGGGTTATTTGTTTGAAGAACAATAATTGAAATAGCGACATCGTTGCCGACGCAACTTGTGACAAATTGTGACGATATACATGTATCACCTCTGTACGTTGAGAGATTCCTCTGTACATAAGTTAGTTGTATTGATAAATTTTGCACTTCTATCCGCACCCCTGGAGTCTCAATACTTGTAGATCTAAGTTTTTGAGATTTTCCACCTACAAGAGATTAGATAAATGTCATCATTGTCAAGGGAGTAAAGTATCTGAAGTAATAATCTCACGGGTGCAATGGATTTAACTTGAAACAAGTGATAACGGAGAAAGAATACTTACTACCCCTTTGTGTGTCGTACGAGACAACTGACGGAACACGCAGATATCACTGCGAGGGAAGGAAATAAAACCCTGTATCAACCCCGACAGTGAGAAACAGGTGGCAAAAGTCTTTAACATTAGCAGAGGCCTATGTCCAGTGGTAGACTGCGATAGGCTAAGAGATTGATAAAGTCAATCCCATCTGTAGATTGACTGACGAGATCATGGAGCTGCCTGTCTTCTTGGGTTTTAGGGATCCGACGATAGTCGCTCCTTAAAAAGTGAACATAAACTAAATAATGAAGTTTTAGGCGAGCGGACCCGGTCTCCAAGTGCTATAGGAATTGACTCTTGGATGAAAAAGAACTTGTAGTGTTGGTAATATAATCATCATAACTACAGTTTCCAATGTGATAAAAATAATAGAATGACCATCTTTTCCCTACAAGAACTGTTTGTCTAACGAACAAAAAGTGTAGGATGCAATTGTTCTCTATTCACTTTGGGAGAAACTTCTGCCGAGAAATTTCGATTCTGTAGAGTTCGCAGTTGTTTGTTACTTTCATAGTACTTTTATTCATATATATGCAATAAAACTTAAAGCCTACCTGATGATAAGCTGTTCTAGCGATAAAAAACATTTATGCTTGAAGCAAGAAGTCCAAGTCTGGGTTTCAACATAGAAAATAACTTACAAAGTCTCGCTCTGGATGCTACATATGATAGTATAGTCACTGATTTTATACCTAATAATTCCTACGTCATTAAGAATTACACATTATGATTGTACGAAGGCTAGACAGTTAAATTACTCTTTTTATGCAACGATGAACGTAGGTAGCCTGAATGCTTCGCTTAGTATAGAAAGGTAAGCTACAGACTACATTCGAGAGCTATAGAGAATAGCTGTTAAATAAAGAAAATCAAAATATAAATACAGTTATCGTAAAATACACAAACAAGCAACAAGTCTTTGTCCTAAAACTGTCCAAGATCTAATTGTCCCACTCTATTGCGAACTCTATTATAAGCACAACAAATCCCCAAATGAGCACCGCTATAAGCTATTCAGTGTGAATTGACCACCCTTTAAATTTTAATTCGCAAACAAAACTTCAATGGACTCTTTTTACCATCCGGTCCCATTCATTGGACGCTAAGCTCTAAAAGCCGTACTCACGGTTTCATTTTGCTGCCAGACAAATCGGGACGATTCATAGACCGCTGAGAGAATGGTATGTGCAATTGGGATCCTGGAAGTCGTATCAACAAATTGGAACCAAAATAAGACGTGAGTAGGGGCTTTTTTCGGGGATACTCGTGCAAACTTGTTGTGTGGCGTGACGTCATTGACACTAATCCTTTGCAAGTGGACACGTTTGTAACGAACAAAGCTTCCTAAAGTATTAGTAGGTATGTGATGTGTAAAATAATGTTGTAACGGTAGATGCGGCATGAACCGTTCGATTTTAATAACAGGTTATGAAATGTATGTTTTTATTTCCCTCAGCGATGGATACACGCCTGTCGAGAAGAAACCTTGCATCAGAGCCTCGTCAGTCAATCTGCAGCAGGTGTACTGGTTTGCAGTAACCTCACGGTTGCCTTGGTCTTAAATTCTTTTTAATTCCAAACACCCTTATTAAGTATGTAAAAACCCTGTGAATAGAAGACCTCGTGAACCTTCCTTTTGTTTTTATTATTTTGTCACACCAACCTGTGCGGGATTAGGTTCTTGATGTTTCATCCAAAAACATTCAAATAAATTCATAAATAAGGTGAAAGCAAACTCCTCCACTTTTCGCCGTCATTTTCCCGCCTATCAAAAAAAAAACTTACGAGAAATATATTGTCTTTTCAATCAAAGAACACGTGTACCAAGTTTGGTTTAGCAATGCGCCCTCTATACTAAAATTGACATACGGACTAAAGCAAAATTTACCACCGTGTCAAAGTGGAGACACTGGCTCGCCTGCTCTCTTGGTCAAATAAGGTCTGAAAGTTATGAAATGAATTCATAGTGCAAGGGGAAAATAAGATAATCTGATTGAAATCCTGACGTAACAATTTCAAATCAATAATAACTTTTCAAATCGTGTTTCAAAGTGTCGAATTTGAATACTAAAATCGTAAATATTTTATTGCCTCATCAATATTTTATTCACACTGTGGCGACGACTCCGAGGCGTGACTAACAAATCAGTTTTAGCGTTTAGTTCATATTAACAAAATAATGGCGGCCTTTTTGATGTAAACAACCGCTGAAGTGGACCCCATCACAGTGATACTCGTTCTAAAAGGTATTCATTTGATTTTACTAATCTGATATGAGCTTTGTCGGTGAACCATAATTGGACATGGTTTTAAAAATAACAATTATGTATCTTATAGCTGTTTAGGTAAGTGCGAGTGTAGACTCTAACATAAAAGTGATATGAAATTCAGTTTCAGAATTTTAATGAATAGTATAAAAATGCAATAAAATTTCTGTGATATAATCATAGCACCTCCATGGCGTGGTTCGATTACCGCTCAGTGCAAATATTTGTGTGCATGAATATGAATATCTGCATTGGTCTGGGTGTTTCTATGATAATGTATGTATTTCCAAATAAAATTTATCTAAGTATGTTTATTCGCATTCTAGAACCCGTAACACAAGCTAGTTAAGCTATGCTGACCATGGGTCTAGGTGACTTTGTGTACCTAGATTTTCCTAAATTTCCCTCAGAAATTTCTTTTTCTAGTTTGTGTACACCTACTAATGAGCGATTGCTTAATGTAATTGTAACTGATTACGATTCCTTATAATTTGTAGCAATACAAGATGACATCCCCATTGCGAAGTTAGAGAATTTCTCTAACTTCATCCATCACGTTCAGTAAATATGTAAATCCCGCTATATAGTCGGGAATCAGCTACAGGCTAAGTTTTTATTTATGGGGATGTTTAGGGTGAGCAACAACATCCCATCATACGATTTACTAAGAGAATACAATGTTACCGAGTTAGAACCTTTATTATCTTAGTGCAAGAGTTTCTTTGTATTATTTATTTGTGAAGACGTGCTATTTGATGAAAGAAATGAGCTGAGTTGACCAAAATATGACGAAAATATTTTTAATACTATACATAGTCAGTGTAATAAATTTATTTGTGTCGTTATTATTTATCTCTGGTTCTCTGATCTGATCTATAACCTTCTGTTCAAGCATGGTAGGGATTTTCATTCAGAGATCCTGAAACATTAATCATGAATATCACGTATATCGTGATAACTTAATGATATATTTGCTTTAGTTCACGATATATTTATTTCACCGGTGCATTGAGACGATTGTTGTCAGAGCAAAGACGAGGTTAGCACAGAAATTCTTTAAACCTTCACCCATCTCCTTCTATTATTTTCGTACGAGAATATTAAAATACCTATGTATAAATATTTATTTTATCAGATTATGAGCCCATTCTCAAACTATAATAATAATAATGTTTTTATTTGCAAAAGGTGATTGTACCTAGTTACAGGTTGGTAATACAGTGCAGGTCTTACAACTATTTAGGTGCAATTAGTATCTTGTAGGTGAAGTTCTGTTAGTAGTAAGTTAGCAATTAACCTGTAGTAAGGAGCGACAGTCCCTTTCCCTATGATTTATTATACATAATAATGACATTTATAAACTATATTACGACCTTGGGCAAAGAATATGTGCATCCAAGTTATATCATAGAAAACAATGGCTAGTAATTCAGTAAGAACATAAGACATGAACTATGTATATTTTTGCCTGAATCACAGCTGTATAGTTGGTTTTATTTGTACAAAATCAACTCTGTAGGATGATATTTACTATTTACGACATGTGCTGAGTAAGCAAGATTAAAGAGATTTTTATTTTATCCTGTCTTTGTTTCGTCAAACTTCCTGAAGGGACCCAAGTTGGCAATTTCAGTAAAATCACAAAAATACACTATCAGAAAGAGAAGAACAGTTTAAGTTAATTTTACACTTAAAGGTATGATTCCGAAGCCGACGAAAACTTATCATCTGCTGCACGGTTTGCAGTTGTCGCATATTATTGTGTATGTCAATACCACGCAACGACACAACGTTTGTTGCATGCGCCTGCAGTTGTCACATGTTGTAGAACATACAGTATCATACCTTTACTTAAAAATAATCATGTAAAGATGCGTCCAGATTAGCGACATCAACAGCGGACCGTAAAGCGCGACAACAAGATAATACATTGAGCGTGGACGTAACAACTTGTGGCACATGGGCACATAAACTAGAGATACCCTGATACGGTCACCAGTCGATCGATGGTTTCATTTAAACTTAGCTATCATGCAGCTGAATAAGTGACGGACACGCACTTATGACACGGTCACGACAAAATGTTACGTAAACGTAGACGCGGCATAATACATTTTTGTAATGGCCAGGATGCGAACCCGGGACCTGTCGATTGTAAGTCGGTCTTAAATATACGTGCTATTTTTTTTAGCGGCTCGATTGAGTTCCATACAATTACTTGGGAGTATATCATTAAATCAGAGTGCTATGAACTCCGACGAAGCTAGCCATAAAAACAAAAGTTATGTGATGAGTTGTTTGTTTTGATTTATTGATGATCTTATAAATCTTGTCTTGTATTAATATATATCACGTTTTCCTTTGTCTCATTTTAGAGAAAAAAATATTCGACGTGCATAAACATCTGGAAAACATATATCTTAAATGAGGACTTGAATGAAAAACAATATACTAGCACAAAAATAGATGGATCTGTTGTTTTTTTTATACACGTGTCATTAGTATAAATTTAGTCCAAAACAGCGGAGGGGTGTGGGGTTTGCCGTCAATGGAAAGTGTGTCGGCATTCGAGTCTCAGCGACGCCATGGTTTTCTCATACACAGCGTGTTTTAAAAGAATCGTGTTGGCTTACCTACATTTTCTTAGAATTTTTGAGTGGAAGATTCTTACATCTCTCTGTAAAGGGTTTCAACTCATTCAACTTTGAAGTCAAATGAAAGTTAGAACTTTTAGTAACGATTAAAATTGTAAGTACCTACTGATTGTTAAGACATACTTTTTTCTGTCAGTCAGTATCGATCTATCGGAGCCAGATATTCTTTTTTTGGTTTCAAACTCTACAAATCGTGACAAATAGAAAATTTCAACTACGCCAACTCCAAGTACATATTTACGTTATATCTTATCTAGAAACTTAAAGAAAAACAAAATAAAAAAAGTTTTATTTATTACACTTCTTCTAGATTTAAAACCCAAACTTTGACAGTTTGTATGTCAGTAAATACAGTAATGTGGACAGTTGAAAAACAAACATGATGTAGATAAGTTTCAGATACTCCCACGCAGTTTTCAGCGCGTAGGCGAACGGGGGGCAAGGCAAATACATTCGTAGTATATTAATACAGCTTAGTCACTGAATGTGCGCGAGGGCGGGAAAGGCGCCGGCCGGCCTTGTGACGTCACACGCGTAGACCGCTGTTATGTCAGCAGGACAAGCGTAGGACACGGCGAAGTTACTAACTCTGTTTACGTAGCGATTGCTATTTATAGGGCTTGAGTATTCCATTGTCAGATCTAAGTAATCGTAAATATTGATACTTTGCTAGCCTATTTTTTTGACTTACAGAATTACTTACTCCATTCAAGATAGGATTAGTTATGTCATATTACCTATTAAAGTCTAAACTAGATAAGTACTAAAAGTATTAGCTCTATCTTGCAGGCCTTAAATTGCCTGTAATATACATTGCTATTGAGTACAATATGAAAAAAAAATTACTTAAAATGCTAGGAATATTTTTCACATTCAAATATATAGGTACTTCTAATACCTATAAACTAGTATCCGACTTTTGGTTAGCATAAAAAGATTGCGTTGTATAGTCAAAAATATGATAATTATTTGAATGTGTGTGTTTTCTCCCTTTGTAAATATTTCGACAGTTAATGTTTAACGCCTTATACAATAAAAACTATTTCGATGTAGAAAATCTGAGGCGTATGTACCCAATGTACAATCGACTGTACCAAATTAAAAGCCGAGAACTATACAACCTGCGTAGACAGATAGTAGACAGAGTTTATTTTAGTAGTAGTTTATGTAGCCACCTTTTATGTTGTGGTGTTTCTGTAAATAAATCATCTTAATTCCCTGGTGGTATGTACGCGTCGTAAACGTTTGCACATTATTAATGAAATCATCTCGTTGATATTTTATTGTACAATAAACATTTTATTGTCTGTTTTTGCGTGTTTCGTTCGCGTTTGTTACTGAATAAACCGTAAACATGGCTCATGATTTATGTTCTAATTTCTGTTAGTACAAAGTAAATCGTAACGTAAGTAATTGGTATCAATTAATGAAATACGTTTTGTAAACATCGTATGATGTAATGTATTATGATAAAAGGTTTAGCGTAGTTTGTTTAGGTATGGGGCTCCAATAAAATGTTCAAACCCAGAAGCTCATCTGTCTACCAGTACAGGGTACAGCTGTTTAAAGGTCCTTTAAGCGGGGCGTGAAAAAATAACTGTCAAGGTCGTCAGGGTGGGGACCGCCGTTGCAGTGACAGCACCTGTAACGGCGGCCACCATGTTTTGGACTGCGCCACTGCTTACCATCAGGCGTGGTGCGGCGGCGGCCTTTCTTTTGGTGAATTTTGGTTTCATAAACCAAAATTTCTATCTCTTACTCTTTCTCTTGATGGCTAAATCAAGAGAAAGAGTAAGAGATAGAAATACCTTGTACCTAATACCTTGTATAGCGCCAACATTCGCCGACATTCGCACCGTTTCTATATATAAGATGTATACTTTATATAAGACTAGCTGTTGCCCGCGGCTCCGCCTGCGTGGATGTCGATTATCGTGTTGTACGACTCTACTCGATTCACTACTTGCCTCTCTATACTACTTTTCCTTGCTGTCATGACAACGGAAATTGTTAGCGATATTAGCGCCAATGTATAGTTTACCGGATCAATTGAGATTTATGATTATTACTCCGCTCCCTTGTATGGTAGCGTGATGATATATAGCCTATGTTACTCCTAGATATTGTAGCCTTTTAGAGGTAAAAGAATTGTTTAAATCGGCCCAGTACTTTTTGAGCCTATTCATTACAAACATACAAACATACAAAAATAGGTACAAATCTTTCCTCTTTATAATATTAGTATAGATATAGATTTATTTAAGTAGGTTTGGTTATATAGAAGCCAAAATACTTAGTTAAGCTGCCTTTATAAGTCGTGATGGCGCTGTGTATCCTAGAATTATATTATTGTTACGCATAACGTTCCATATACAACAGTATATGGGCTATTGTTATACAGCGTCTTGTACCAAGAAGTACTTCGTTACATTATATTCGTCACCCTTAACCTTTCGAAGATTGTCTGAAGCAGACGCGGCCACGCCGACCGGAACATTTGGCTGTCGGCCAATTTGCTTATACCAGGGAACAATATTTAGGATTCCCTGTACAGCCTTTTCCTTGACATCAGAATATTAGCGAACATATAATAGTGTTCTACTTACATTCAATCAGTTAGGGTATTCTTGATTGTCGTTCTCCTATTTCCTTATGGGCAATGAGTAGGTTAACATATTGCTTTTTTGTCTGGTCTTAAGAACACTCTCCGTGCTACAGAACCTCGATGAAGTTTTGTAGATTTCTTTTCGTAAAGATTATATGCAGATCAAGAAAAAATGTAATTAAGTACCTTGAAGTACCTACCACGCGAAGACTTTATCTTTTTTCGATCCGTAAAATTGGAGAGTATCAATGAATATTCAGCAAACTTAGAATACAATTTAAGAATACAAATAACATTCGAGCAACTTAATTTGCAAAAGCTTCCATTAAACGTTCTATTGAGAGGCTATTCGTATTTGGTTTCACCTTTACTTCTAACATTTGAATGTATTTGTCTACCCACGTTTATGAATGCTGGCATTTTTCCAAGCCTCGTGACGTAGGCGTCTCTTTGATATTCATTCATAGTTTTCCTTTAGAAGAGCTTAAGTCTAGAGTATTATCTACTTGGTTTATTTTTACATGTAGGTAGTATTATTCGAAGATAATCCTGGGTTCTTGTATAAAAGTAGGTCTTAGTATGGAAAACATTTAGGCTCCCCGTGCCTTGAAGAGCACGTTGAAACATCGGTTTCGGTTACTATGGCTAAAAGGTTAAACAACTGGTCTAACTACAGAACTTCGATCAATCGAACAAAAATGTCGAAGTTCAACCGCATCATAGTTGGACTGGAAAAAAGGGCCACGGATTTCATGGTGCATGGATTACAGGATGCTGATGATAACTTGTATACCTCAGATTTGTCCACGTGAAACAGTGATTTCATTTTCGCGAGTCATATGAACAGTCGAACAGTGAGTCGTACGTGGGCAATGCTTTTAGGTTTATTTCCTAACTGGTTATGTACTATTTAGTCTTGTTTTTTAATAGGGAAACACCTAAAGTACCTTGTACATTTGTATCACAAGCATGAGATATCTTTTGGCCTATGTATCTATACATGGTTTATATTTACCAGAATTGATATCTAGACTTGTATAATAAAAATAACAAAAGTTACGATCTGTTTATAGACCGTGTGACTGTACTGAAGCAGTAAGCAAAGAACAGGTGTAATTGTGGACCGAACATGATATCCCTGAACTCTAAATATTGTAGTAATGTGGGCTATATGATACTAATATTCTCATTAAACACATCCTATACGATAAAATACTCGTTAAGTGTATGTTAGTAGGAGTCGTAGTCAACCAATGCCTGCCCGTACTGGTATTTTTATACATACATTTGTTATACTCGTACCTTTTTCCCTCTGGAGTAGGCAGAGATCATTATCTTTATTTAAAACAAAGAAGCTAGCTAGAGTTTTGATTTCTGGTATAAATAGTGGTCTACTTGTAATTCCAGACTATAATCTATCAGTGTACAAAATTTTAGGCCAATTTATACAGTCACTTTCACAAGCAATAATAAAATAATTAAACCAGTATATTTTCCAACCTATATTATTCGATACAGAAAATTTCGACGACAGCGCAAAGCCAAGATTTCATTAAAAGATTTCCAGTGCAATTTACATTCGAGAACTGTTTAATGAAAATACATTATAATACGGCTGTAGAATTGTATTGGAGACCTAGTTGGTAAATGAAGTGGATTGCGGGCTCATCGGGTGAGAATTCAATTTATGCGATTCACGGACCAAAATTGTATTTCGTGTATTTTATTGCACCTCGGTCGCTTAATTTACAAAAGCGATGGCTTTGCTGTTTTTATTGTATTGTATAGTACTTTCCCACAGAATATGAAAAGTTGATCTATTTAGTGTTATATTATGTTCACATTTCACAATGTTATTTATATATTCTCAATTGTACTGGTATGTTTTAAGGCAACTTTTAGTTATGATATATACTAAAACGGTATAATATTTTGGTCATATTTTAGCCACACTGAGATATGTAGCTCTCAGCTGTACGTCAACGATTTTTAGTAATATGCAGCATAAATATAAGTATCATGAAAAAATTGCCTTCACTTAAATAATTTCATGCAAACGCTCACGCCTAATTATCACCCACATTTTACCAATCATTGTATTTGTTCCCACGTAATAGAGGGTGACCCTATTGCGGTTTTCTGGGCACTTTTGTTGATTCGAGCAATGCATCTGAAGCTGAGTCTGTGCTGTATATATCGGTCTGATTTTAGGCAGCCATCCCTTAGTCACCTTGTACGACACCGCATAGGAAGACATGAGGTGGCCAAAATTCTACTGTGCCAATATCTGAATGAAAAATTTACTTTTACATATGAAAAAAAAAATGATTAGGCTTTGCGAATTTAAAAAAAAAATATAATAGACAGATATTTTGAGAGTCGGTTGTCCCAACATGTAATATGTAATGGACATAATTCCTGAATAATTTCATATTAATAAATAGTAGAAGTTGGTAATATATCAACTTTATAATATAATGATTACAGGTACGCGAGCAGAATCTTTTGGATATTCTAAATAGGTTTAGGTATTGAACGATTTTCGACGTAATTCCTCTTTGGCAAAACAATGAATATATATCATGCAACTAATATCATTAGTTAGAGTGGAAAAGAATTCATTTAAGCGACAAACAACATACATTGTTTACAAGATCCCCTGTACTGAGTTACAATATAAGTGGGAAACTTTTTATTTATTGACACCTGACTAAAGTTTCAGTTCAAACGTTTCTACTAACGGCTTATATACACATATCTAGCAGAAAATAAATGGGTAGAGCAAGTTTCGTGAGATGTAAGAACCAAAACGCACGAACACATCCACACAAACGTAAGATTACATGATCAAAGAGCGGAAACTCGCGAGCCGAGTTTCTTGTGAGTAGATATACTCGTATGTCAATGTGTGCGTTTTTTTCACGCGATGTATGAAACGAAAATTTCTGTACCTACTACCTACCAATATGATGATCTTGGCCATAATTAGGTATACAATGATATATAATAAAATGTTGTATAAGAAACTCGTGGCATGAGTAATGAATAGCGTAGATACTGCATTCCTATCCTGTTCTGAGGTATTAAATATATAATATTGTTAAATGCAAGAAAATAATATGAATCTAAATATTTTAAATTTATACAAGACATTTTAGTACATAAAATCAGTTAATATTTAAAAAGGAATGTAGCAGCTACGGTTCGATAGTGTGCAGTAGCCCTTACACAGAAAACTAGGTTTCACATAATGTGTTTTTCTGCTGACGTTACAAAGAATTTCCCCGTAAATTATGATCACCATGTTTTCTGTTTACAGCAACGCATGTTTCGTATTGTATGCGTTTAGCTGAACATGCTGGATGAATAATTTTGAATAGCTACGAGTATATCTGTATTTTGTTTTTGACCATTTTGTTATTATTGTATTCTTAGCGAAGTATATTTTATACTATGTAATGATAGTAATTTTGTACATAATTTATTTTGCATTTATTTACAAAATTTGGTCGATAATAAAGACATAGGTACATATAAATATATAAAAACCTTATAATTTATTCAGGAATGAGAATAGATAAATATATTTTTTGAAAAGCTAGAAATTTATTTCAGAATTTCGTAATTCTATTTCTAGATACAATGTAGTCTAGACAGACGATCCACGATCTTTTATCTTAAACCACATTGAACACTAATCAAGAAAACTTTTGCTACAAAATATGTTACAAAGATATATTCGTCCTTTCTTCAAAGTTGTGGATTTACTTGTTGTCTTATCTCTATTTACGAGTTAGTTTGCAGTAAATATATTTCTTAGTTTTATAATTTATTGTATATTAAAGGGATTTATTCGCTTAACAGTGGATATTATTTAACCTAAAAAAATCACTACATAGTATAAAACAAAGTCGCTTTCTTTGTCCCTATATCCCTATGTATGCTTGAATCTTTGAAACAACGCAACGGATTTTGATGCGGTTTTAATAGATAGACTGATTAAAGAGGAATGTTTTTATGTAGGTATATAACATTATGCTAAAACCAACTGGTACGGAGCAGAAGTGAAAAATATTGCAAAAACAGGGTGTTGCAGACGAAGTTGCGCGGGTCAGCTAGTCTACTATAAATTTTGATAGATAAGGTAAAATAATTTATAAGCACAAATTACAGTAATTTCAAATTTATATAAGTGACCGTGAGTTTGTAATTTGTGATCGATTTCTTGTTTGAGTATCATATAAGATAGAGTTAAAAATATATTAATTTTAGAACTCATAAAATTCAAAAACGTCACAATAACATTTGATAGACGTTAAAATATTATTGTATTTAATGACTTTAAATCATTTTATTGTGACTGTTTCAATCCTTGTACATGGTTTATGGTTATTAAATTTAAAATAAATATATTTTTCAAAGTCACTATATGATTTAATAGCCTACAATTTTCCATTACCTATATTTTATAAGGTCAAAATAATATCATACTTCGTGGACAACTTGTTCACGAAGTATGGTATTAATTCACATTTGATAATGTTATTCATGAAATGATAAAGAGTTTAAGGGATTAACAGCTCGTTAATTATATGTTCATCGGATCTTATTACGTATTCATTGATATTCAAATCATTGAAACATTTAAATAACGTTTGGTTTATTGAATCGATACTCAGCATGGGAAAATGCCGACATGACATTTTGAGATATGAATATTTGAAGTTGGAATATAATCCATTTCGACAGAACTTTCCATTTTGTTATGAAGTAATCTAGTCCCTGAACATATTTGTTGATTTTATGAATGATTGTAATTATATAATAAGCTAACGCGAGTCGTGAACTCAAGAATATAGGAACTAAAGAGTATATTACTATAATTTCACAATCAACATTACCGTGAACTAAAGGAGGTCGCCACGTTCCCTTCAATAATATGAAATCTATGATTCCAAATTGAATTGATGATGTGCAATAAAACAGTATGCATTTGATGGTAAACAACCGTAGTTCCTATTTTTATTGCACGGAATTTTCGGATTTAATACAGTTAAGTGAATGTCGAGCATAAGTTAAAGATCAATTCACCTCTAATTCGTTCAAAACTTGACTGAATACTTCGAGGACTTGGCTAAATTTTATTTTCATGATTGATGAAAAGTGAATTGAAGAAAAAATCTTACGTTTTGAATTTGATAAGAAAGTGTCCCACTTAGGATGTAACCAGGTGAAGTTTTTGATAATTGCAAAAAGAAAAAATATGATGTTGTATAATTTATATAATGAGATGGCAATATAGATAGCGGAGAAATTTTCAGTGTTAATTCACCATCAGTGTTGTAATACAGTTAGTGAGTCATAAACGCGTGCTCATCAAAGTAATAAGGAGTGTATTGCTTCTACAAATTTATTATACAATCTTTGAGAAAGAGTCTAATTAACTCGAGAAACGGTTAAATGAAGAGAAATTGCAAAAGGATAAATTATA
Organism: Pelosia muscerda; assembly: GCA_963691645.1. Classification (NCBI taxonomy): domain Eukaryota; kingdom Metazoa; phylum Arthropoda; class Insecta; order Lepidoptera; family Erebidae; genus Pelosia; species Pelosia muscerda. The sequence goes on from OY829113.1 coordinate 6,369,130, forward strand.
AATTGCTTGTTTTTGTTTTTGCTTCAATTGCGCATACATAGTTTCATTAATAATAGTTGTTAGTACAATATTACAACAATATAATTCTGCGGACATCATTGCAATTGAATTAAGTAAGGTGATGAGTTCAATTGCCTGAGGCCCTCTTTGAATGCTTACTGTTAGATCGAAATTTTAATTCGTTTAAAAAAGAGCCCTGGTCAGAGAAGTGAACCCCAATATTATCAAGAGATAAGAAGGACAACCCGAATGGTGACTTAAATAAAAATGTCATCATTAATTTGGGTAAGTAGGGTGTTTAAAACATAAAAAGGTCGGCGAGTATAACTCATATCTAACGGAAGAAGCCAGACGACGAAACTAGTGATTGATAACTGGTAAAAAGGCATAAAACTTTTACGCCACTAATCAATCAATTTTAATTCTTCTCTTGGGGGAGCTAATGAAACGCTTTATTACGTTCTATCGCTAGTTGTACATACTATCTCTATATACAACCCGTTCAGTCACTTTTTATACCACTTAAGTGGCAAACAAGCACGAGACAACCTGAAGGAAAGTGGTTACAGTGGTCTATGAACGTTTGGAACACCATGGACGTCACATTCGTGCTGCCGACCATATAAAGGGTCACAGAGCGGGAGTGTTTCTTTGCTGTCAGTGCAGAAGACAAAGATGGATATCTCGGTCTTCCTACTGGCAACAAAAAACCTCTCCAGTGATCTCTGGCTATCCAACTCACCGCCGAAACATAACACAAGGTTATTATTAGTCGCAGTTTTCTATAGGCCAGCGGTACTTCCCCAGTCGGACTGCTCAATTATGACGGGAGATACCGCCATGTCCTATCTCCGCCGTGTCTGTCCATCCTACCAGTTAAGTACTTAGCCTAATTGTGATAAGTACATTCTCTTAATCTTCAAGTGTACATTTTCTTACGTACTATATTCCCATTTAGTTATAAAGTGCCCGGCAATAGGCTCGCCCCCTATTACGTGGGACCGAAAATCATAGTTGTCGAAAAGTGAGTGTTTAATACACCTCTGCCTACCCCTTCGGGGATTACAGGCATGAGCATATATATGTATGGGTGTCTTTATTCCGCTGGGCCATAGTCAAGAGAAGGCAATGGTAAAAACAATAATTCTGTGGTATATCTGTGGTACGGTCTGCTTCGACTGGACAGCCATGCTTCCAGCTTTCTCTCACTTTGTTTCTACTATGTACCACTAGCATTCTGACGTTGTTCATTATTATTCATCGCTGTTGTACCTACATAGAAGGTACCCCTTTTTTACCGAAGCCGGTGGAGGTGGTTATGTCGAATTCGAACCGACTTAAACACACGCTGTACATGGGTTCGGAGGTGAGATTATACAAGAAATATCCCTCGCAACCCGTAGATATCTCTTGTATTGCTACACAGTGTTCAATATGACTATATTTTCTAATTAGTGCATATTTTCTGCTTTGACTGTATTGTTGTATACGCTGATGTGCCGTTCTTCTAGCTTTCTCTGCCTTTGGTTCTATTGTGTACCATTAACATTCTGACGTCATTCATTGCTATATAGACTATAATACAAGGCATACCTGCTTCACATTGGGTCCACTATAGCCAAGTATATGTACAGTATATTACATATCAATTGACTTATCTAATTTAACGTCACGAAATTTATGTGAGACATGTGATATCGTAATTTTCGAACCATTTCGAGTATTTTGATATATGTGAGAAAACTACAATTCTTATGTTAATGTTAGTTTATACACGTATGATAATATTATTATTATAATCTTTATTGAATTTGATATCAGCTATTGATCTCTAATATATATTGGACATTTTCGTATACAGACATAATTTATTGAAGATTCTCTTTCATTTCAATATTTAGAACTCGTGTAATACTTATAGCAATGAAATTGATAAATGCATATTAAGAATTTGAGAAATACTGATCCAGTTTCTATGAATTCTTGGGACGAAGAGTAGCCTATGTACTAGTCTATGACATTTTACTGATATAGGCCCAAAATGTTCATATACGGCTACTATGTCAGTAGCGCGTATCTATGTCAGTACACAACTGAAACTATTATAATGTATACCTGCAAGGACAGTCTCTGTATCGTAGCGGTAGTGAATACGATAGCTACGCTAGAGGTGCGGGTTCGATCCTCGCTCAGCTTCGGATGCAACCGGGATTAACACAAGGATGATGATGGTACCTACAGTGCTATTATTTCAAATATGATCTAGATTAGCCACTGTGTTTTTGCCGGAGTATTCTCAGGCCGGGGCCGCGTTTGGAACCGGTCGGTAGTCCATTTGCTCACTAATTTATACAATATTGTTGATATTGACGTTTTGTAAGTGCCGTTTAGTGGTATATATATAGACTAAATAATTTTTGAATTTTGAACTCTAGAGTGGTCAAGTAATCAATATCCACCCATCGATCCATTCATCCATCTATTCAAACTTTTTCATTCACATACTTTATGTAAGTAGGTACCTATATTCAATTATTTCCAAGCTTTACTATCATAACCTTGAGTACGTTCTTTGTATATTTTATTTAGGTTGAAGATAAGTATGAAATGCAGTTAAATTACCATTTGACGTCGGTTTTCATTGCGACGCATACAATAGAAAATTCAAATTAGAATGCTCAAGTACGAGAATTGTACAAGAGAATCGGGTACTAAAGAAATTAGCATCTGTGTTAGTTGTTAATACAGCGCAATAGATATATATCGATCTTTGATTTTATTCGTGAATTCAATAAAATATATTTTTAAAGTACAGTCATATACACATTTGCATAACAGTGGTATATTTATGAGGTAATATTTATGGCTAGTGAGTCGATAAGAATGTGTGATTTACGTTGCACTTTGAAAATATAGTCGTCTTAGTCTGTTTCTTATCAACATCGTAGTTTACAGTTTTTTTATTGTATTTTTTTGCTACTGTTTTAAAAACTACTAATATTATTACTTTTTAACTCTATTGTCTAAGTCGGAAATATGATAAACTTCTAATAGTTTCGAATATAATAACTGTAGTCTTAATATCGCCGATGGTGGCCTCAAAACAACCGGTATATCTGCGTGGTTCCCCCATGAAGTCCTTAGGTACATAAATACATTTTTCTGACAGGTAATAAAAATATTTTATGTCCCTTGTAGGTTCTTACCGTGTAGGTATTTAAAAGTTATTGAATCTAGTTCGTTTTTCAAATTCTCCTATTTTTTACTAAAACAAATATGCACGGTTTATGTATTAAATCGCACTGTAAATTCGGTTCATCAAATATGATCGGTTAAAAAACTTTTATGGGTGCCTGTACCCACATACTACAAAGATACATTGCGGAGACTAGAGTCTTCAAAGACCGTAAAAAGGTGACGTACTGTCACATTTCTATACCGGAATGTTTTTCGCGCATATGTTCTCGTTTATATGTATGTATGCGGTTTTCTTTGTTGCCCTCTATAGGTCTAACGGCTGAACAGATTTTTATAAATTAGATCTCAAATGAAAGGTATTCTTCTTCCATTTATGGGCTACATGAAATGTATATATAAATTACACTATGTATCATATACCTATGCTTTATTGTATGTTAGGAGAAAATTATAATATTCGGGGAGGAAGGGGAACTCACCACTCACCCATGATTTAACAATCGCAATGAAAGCAATGGCAAAATATCACTAATTGTCCTAGAAAGGAATGTTAAACTGCACCCTTCAGAGCAAGTTAAAAATTTATTGCCCGACGAGATATGATTTCGTATGTGCAATATTCCGCAAGTGCAAAGAACAAACTTCGACTCGTGTAAAGGCATAACCATTATACCTCGGACAGAACCACCTCCACCATTTTTGGCGAGGAGAGTTTCCGTGGGGATTATGCACATAATATTCGTAGCGTATTCGCGCGTATCCATGGGGATATTTGTAGCCTCACAATATAAGTATATTGGAAAACTTGTTGTATGCTAAGAAAATATAATACCAGAAACAAAAATAATCTAGTGGTCTATGATAGTAGGCGAATTTCAAATTCTTTTCAGGGTACTTAATTGTATACGCTTTCTTAACAAGCTACCTAGTGAAATTAGACATAGTATAGGCAATACTATAAATATAAAAACTTATTTAAAAGTAAGTTATGCCAAGAAGCCTACTATAAAATCCAGGATTATTTGGAGGATAAACCAGCCTGGAATGAGCTGTTGACTCAACTTCCTTTAAAGCAAATCAGTCTTTAGAATAAGTGAATGTTTGTAAATAGACCAATAACAGCCCGCTGAAAAGCCTGCCGAGTTCAAACCGGTGATGATCCGTTTGCTCACTAACTTAAAACATATTATTGATATTGACGTTTTGTAAGTGCCGTTTTATGGTCTCTATGGAGTAAATCTTAAAAACTTTGAATTTTCGATAAAACAATATGAAAGCCTTCTTACTGGAACATGTGTGTGCGTGAAGCCCGTGTTTAGTGCTACGGGCACTGTATGATCATCAAGTGTGCGATCATGTTCGTGTAGACATCGAGTTTCTGCTTTCTTATGTTTTGTCAGTTTGTGCCTGGGTTCAGCTTATACCACCAGATAAAAATAACCAAGTCAGTACCTTCTATTCCTTTGAATTAAAAGGTTTGAAGTTTTAGTCTATTGTACTAATCAGGTTGTCTAACGGCACACATGTTTGTACAACTGACCGTGTTTTATAATACCAATCACTTCTGTCAGCAATGAGATAATTATATGTGCCATAGTCCTAATCACGTAGGTACTGTTTTTATGACGAGTAAACATGTAATAAATCTAACAAAATAACTGTATGTTGTCAAGGAAGTCGATCTAGTTTGACCGCTAGAATTACTTTTTGTCGGTATGTTTTTGTGAGATCGATATTTGTATATCATTTTTTCTGCACGATGATATTTAATGATAGCCAAATAATAGTGTACTATTTTTAATAAGGTCCTCAGTTTAGTTTCCTCAATTCCCAGACCTTGAGTCTACCAGATGTTCAGTGGACAAGGAGCTACGATGTAATTAGTATGGAGCGGATTTAAATTTAAAATCGTTCCGACACTAGATGAGGAAACGTGTGGAGGTTACAAGTAATTCAAGGATTTAATTCCTTGCAATTAATCTGATTCGGATATCTGTTTAGTATGCTGCACAGTTAACGTAGTGCGTGTCGTAGGAAAAATAAAAACAACGTACATTATGATCGATGAGAGAATTAACGAAACAAATAATTTTGAGGCGATTGTAAATTGTGTAATGGTGAGAAACTATGTAAGCGTATATATTAACAAATTTAGATTCATTTATTTTCTCGGATAATGCGGTAATACCATTTAATGAAACACTTAGAAATTAATCAAATTGAAGATGTTTTAGGTTAAGTCGAGGTTTAAAATATTCGGAACCCGCCACACATGTATAAAAATTGAATTCAAATATACCAGGATAACTAACAAACTACTCGGTACTGGTTCTAGTAAACAACTGTAACCAATGTAATAGACATCATAACCAGGCATTATATATTTGATGATACACTAATTTAACATTTTACTTAATAATCAAAAAATATTTGAACAAACTCATTTATTATCTGATCATAATAATAATTTATAGTTAACTTTATTAAGATTTGACTTGACAGATATAATGTTAATAGTTATTTTATGTGATAGACTGGACCACTCACGCATTCGTCAGCCAAGGCACTGAGCATAATTAAAATTTAGTAGATTTATTCCATAAAATTATACAGATACAGACCGCTACGAATAATTTTGGTAGACAGACCGTTACCTTAGAGTAGATAGATAGATACGTTTATAATACTATATTATTTAGTGCAATTGTTTTTTTAATTATCACTGCGGTGTTGTATAACAATATAAACAAAATTACGTAACGACACAATGCCTGCCTGCATCTGATTCTTCGTAGCTCTACGTCACCTAGATTAGTTAGCAACATCAAGCGGCACGCTGTCTGGCGAATTGATTATACCTAGTCTTACATGCTATAGTTTTTGCGCTCCACAAAGACAAAGATGTAGTCTTGTCACAATGGACACAAGAACGTGACTAAGATTCAAATAAAACTGTTAATTAATGTACGCGACACTATTTCCATTCTCAATAGTAAGGTGGTTTTTGTATTTAATTTTCTTATAAGATGTCTAGTCATAAAAAAAATACAAAAAATTGTCTCACCTGGTTATTAAATTCAATGACTTCAATGCGCTACAGTTTTTGTGTCATTTATTTTGATAGTTGTACTAATTGTATGTTATTAGTCATTGTTGTTTTATTAAGCAGAGCAAAAAATATATTACCTTACACGTTGTCTGCCTTTTTCAGTCCAAGGTCAGGATTGGCAGACTCTTTTATGTTTTAGCGAGAAAATTATGACATACTAATCCATGTTGCCAGGTGGTTGCTTCCGTACAGACTTTATATAGATTACATCATTACCTCTTAGTTCCCTATTCTTTCAACAAAACCAGTTCAATTCAATCATTGATTTTAACTATGGAAATCATTTCTGTTGTGAGGTCTTCGGCAGGTTACTTCAAAACATATACGCTTAACCAACATCACAATATTATAAATAATATACATATTACCTAAATCTGTGGGCGTATTGGATAAGTGACACAAAAAATATGAGATTTTCAAGTGTTTATGATGTTGCTTACATTAGCCACCATTGTATCTTGAGTTTTACGATATTGCGTTGAGCTCTGAATAGAGCTTTTTATTATTTTATTTACAATACTTGTTTTCGTAAGTGTGTTTTGCAGAATACGATGGTGGCCGTTTAGGTATTTATGCACTACTAAATGAATATTTTTTATGGGATTGCTTAAGGACGACTACTCGTTAAAATATATTTGGCTTCCATTTCAACGTGTAGAATTAATCTAATAAAACTTGTATTTGTCACGTTCAATATTTTGACAGCACGAATGACATTAATTTTATTATCTTTTGATTTGCAGCTTTATAGACATCAAAATAGAAATCGGTGATTCGGTTATTTCGAATAACGGAATTGCATCCCATCGGATTGACCACAATGCAAAGAATTATCGCCAATTTGACACCTATTGTGACAGTAATAATAAGATTGATACAATACGAGCGTTTTGTGTGACAGGGCACGTGGCAATTTCTTTGGTCACCCGAGCAGATGGTGAAAGCTGTCATTTTATAGAAGTTATTGTAGTATTGTATTCTTCTAATTTATCACGGCTACATGTGAAACTATTTATAGGGAATCCCTTCCTTGACAACTGTGAATAATTACAGTTAATTTATTTATTGATTAAAGTTATGGTTACAGTTGGACCTATTAACTGTATTTATTTTAAAACTACACAAATATAAACCATTAATACGAAAAAAGACCAATTTATATCCGTATAGGTATTGAAACGCGTATAAAAAAATAATTATATTTAAGAGTATCAAAATGGATTTAATAAAGTATTCATTAATGTATTATCAATCCGTGCGTTTACATTCAGTTTTCCCTGATAAACATAACTGGACTTTATTATTACAAGCACAGGTATTAAATTTCTTTGAATACAAGGGTTCGTATTGTCCATTTCGTGACCAATTGAGTCGTCGATCCCGCTAGGAAATAGAGCAATTTATCCGTGAATTATAAGTTTCCTATTTATGTTATACTGGGGTGATATGTTGGTCATTTCACGGCAGCGTTTGGGGTGTCCACACGGTAGCCTCTCGTACCGGCTGACTCAGGTGATCACTGGGCACGGGTGCTTCGGGGATTACCTGCGTCGGATTCAGAAGGAGCCAACGTCCGAGTGCCATCACTGTGATGCGAGCGAGGACTCGGGGCTGCACACGTTGACCGAATGCCCGGCGTGGGAGACGCCAAGGCGGGCCTTAGTGACAGCCCTAGGGGTGGGAGTTGTCTCGCTCGCCACCTTGCTCACGGCGATGGTACGATGCGCGAGTGCTTGGGCAGCCGCCGCCTCCTTCTGCGAGCAAGTTATGCTCGAAAAGGAGGAGGCGGAGCGGGTCCGGCGAAGACTCCGGGCCCGCACTGCCCGCGATGAGCGGAGGCGACTCGGACGTCGGAGGTCGCAGAACGACCTCCGTCCCCCATGAGCGCGGGCCTGGGGGTGACGGGTGGAGCCGCCTGTCACCCTAGCAGAAGCAGGCCACGGCGATGGCACATAATGCCACACCATACCCAGGGTCTAGATGGGGACGCCATGGTCCCTACTTTTAGGGAAGAGGGTCATCTCAACAGAGATGTCCCCGGGTCTGCCGGGGTGCGAGAGATATGTCTTGTATAATCTCACCTCCGGCAATCGAGGATCCATGGACGGCGTGCGTTTTGGTCGGTTCGAGTCCGACATAATCACCTCCATCGGTTTTGGTGGGGGTGGTATCCGTGGGGATTTTGCGCACGATAAAAAAAAAAAAAAAAAAAAGCGTTTGGGGTGTGATGAATGCAATCGATGATGTAGGTAAATCGATTAGTAATCGCTTTGGGTCTCTTGTGCTAATATATTATCACTAATTGTTGTTCTGTACGTTACATTAATAGTGGCAGATGAACGAATTATGTGTTTGATAAAATTTGTGGTTCAGCTGCAGACTGCGGTTGACCTGTCTAGGGGATCTGTGTACAAATCAATTGATTTTCTTTATGAAATATGTTTAAATCTGGTAAATTAATACGGTAATAATAATTTTCTTTCAAAACGTAATATTGACAATATTTAAATATATTTAGTTTATAAATTTCTCAATCATTATCATCTAATCGCATCTGCATCTGAGCATGTCCTTAATGGTAAACCTGGGTTCGTTCATTTTCGTTTCGATTTTTGGTAACCAGCAGAACATGGAATTTCCCTCTTGTTTTGATAATCAGCTACGAAAAAGTAGTTAAATGTTTTTTCATAACCAAGTGCCTAAAACAGCTACGAAAAAATGATTTTCCATTGTTGTAACTGGTTATTGAATTAAGAAAGTTATATCCATTTTCGAAGGTGTCTTTGTAGCCAGATATGAAAATGGAGAAAAAACAATTCTTTGGGAAAAATAATTGGTGAAATTATTTCGTCGTAATTGATTATGACACTTGATTATGAAAATTATATTTTATTTCATTCTCCATTGCTGATTATCAAAGAAGAAACATCAAGGTTCATAGCTTATATAGAATGAGTTACGAAGTGGATGAACCAAACATAAAATACAAACACATGTAGCTTAAGTAAGTTAATATCGGTACAATGTGCAAATCAATAAGGCATTGTTCGGTTCCATATGTATAATCCCGAAATATCACAATTATCTATGAACCATAAACTAGCGTAAGTTTTACTTAGTTTTTGCTGTAAACCTTCTGTCGCATCTACGCAATAATCTATGACCATAAGCCGCCTTGATTATAACGTTAAATTCCGCTATTTAATATTCTAAGTCTGATCATCATCTGTTGAAACGCACCCATAAAACGGACCACAGTAGTAGAGGCTAACTACGTGTGTTAAATACCGAATATGATTATTTTATGTTAGGCTACAAAATGAATATAGAACTGAGCGGGCCAACTGGAAACTCTTACGTTTACTGTTGTATGATTTAGTAGGCAGAAAACGTGATTACCATCAATTAAGGAAGGATTGTTGCCCCTGAAAGAAGTATATGATGTATGAACTAAGGCAATTTGGATAAGATATTGACAAGAAATGGTATAGATGATTATAATTTACAGATTCCAAATGAGTAGTCTGACTGGGGAAAAATCCGCCTTACCAAATATCGAAACGAAAACCATAAGTAGGGTAGCCAGAGCTTAAGAGGTTTTTTGTTATCAGTGGGAAGACTAATTTGTTTAGTGCTTCTAAACTTCATCCTTCCCCTCTCACGTCCACCTCTTCAAACAGAGTATTAGAAGGTTTCTATAGCGTGGCGTATCGGTAGCACAAGTGTGACGCTATTGGTGTTGCTAACGTCCATAGGCCACGGTAACCAATTTCCATCACGTGCGTCCCTCTTAAAACTCTAACCAACTGAGCTATCCGGACACGTCTTGGATATTCAAAATTGTATTATAGATGTCTTAATATTATAAACTAGCGGACCCGCTCAACTTCGTCTACGTCACCATATTGTTGCAACATTTTCACTTCTGCTCCTCACCAGTTGGTTGTAACATGATGTTATTTACATTTAAACCTTCCTCTTCAATCAATCTATCTATTAAAACAAACCGCATCAAAATCCATTCGGTATTTTCAAAGATTTTAGCATACAAAGGAACATAAGGGCATAGGATAAAGAGCGCGACTTTGTTTTATACTATGTAGTGATGTAAGTACTATAAAAATGTCTTGGGTTGATGCGGGAGACGTCTACTGGAAATGTTAAAAGATATAAGAGATATAGGTAAATATTTTAGGTTATCATTGTCTTATATTGTGCTGCGTTGCCTTGCATTTTCTTCTATTGTCTTGTGTTATCTTGTACAATTTAATGTATATATATATATATATATATATATATATATATATATATATATATATATATATATATAGTATAATATATGTAAAAGTATACACTATCGCATTGGGTTTATCCGGTAAAGGATGTAACTGGAAAATAAATAAATAACTAAATCATCAGTGAGCTACATATATGGGAAAGTGAAGAAAAAAGCCACGGGCTATCTTATAAATAGTCGACTACGTAATTTACTACGCATGTGTTCTAAATACTTCAATCATAGTCGATTAGCGGCTCGTGCGACTTCATACAGTAATTATATTAATATTAATAAACGTTTCTCTTTAACACGTTCAATTTTATACCACTTATAATCGCCTTATTAGATGGACCCCATAATAAATTCTAGGTTAACCATTTATAACCTAGCTATTTTAGAATGTTCATATTTATTAGGCGACCTAGATTAAATTTTAGGCTGATTAAGTGAAAAATTACAACCCTATTTAAGTAAATTAAGTGTTTGTTGAGGTACGTTTTAGACGAATAATTTACGGGTAATTGCTTTGCTTTTCATGTTTGTATAGAATGAAGGTTTACAATTTATTGCCTCTCCATGGAATGAAGGGCAGACATATTACCTATTAAGGAAAAACGTAAGGATGTATCCTTCATGGTTTAAATATCTTTGTTATGTAGGTACTCGGATTTTTATAGAGGTATGTACGTGAGCCATGTTGGTTCCCGGAGTTGAATAAGGTCATCCTATCTTCTCCAGTAGCTGTCATAGTCAAAGAAGACGACTAAGGCATAGGGTGTTCCTATAGATAATAAACGTACCTACAGCGCAGAATAAAGTTCTCGATCAATAGGCACCTATTACGTGGGACTGAAAATCATAGTTGGCGAAATGGGGTTATAAGACACTTCTGCCTAGCCTTTTTGGAATTTAACGGCGTGAAAATATGTATTTATGTACAAGTACAAGATCCATAAAATAAAACGTTAAGCCTTTTGCTTAGGACTGAAAATCATAGTTGGCGAAATGGGGTTATAAGACACTTCTGCCTAGCCTTTTTGGAATTTAACGGCGTGAAAATATGTATTTATGTACAAGTACAAGATCCATACATTTGATGTATCTTTTGACCGTACAATTTCACATAGCTGAATAATCTCTTCACCAAATTACTTTTCACAACACCCTGACATTGGCAAGTTGTGGCAACACACAGAAGCCATTCAAAAGAATTGAATTGAAAAGATCCATAAAATAAAACGTTAAGCCTTTTGCTTAGCATTTCTACTGCTTGAAGATTTGTGATTTGTGAATTGACTACATTTTAATGTGAAGTGGCTAACCCACTAGCGACATTTTATTTGGTTTCCTATAATTAGAGTGAAATGGAATATAAATATCTTATATCTGTTATAAATAGTATTTATATCTATTCAATCCATTAATATTCCTACAATATTGGGCATCTTGGGTAGCAATACTACAGAGTAACCTAATGAGGATATTTAGCTTTATTGAAGGATTAACTAAACTACAAAATGTTTTTATATGCATTATTATCCGGCACTTTTATTTATTTAACAACCAGTAAATTTAAATATGTTAGAAATATGGGTCTCGACATAACATCTGCAAAAATTAATAACATTTTAGACAAGTTAATTTTATCGTCCAAACCATAATGGTTTTCACAGATTACTTCACTGGTAGATTAGGTAGATTATTTGTCTGTTGTTCTCATGATATTAAGTAACATTTTTCTATATAACTACGGCCTATGTATCGTGGCAGTAGTGAACGCGATTGCTACGTTAGAGACGCGACTTCGATCCCTGCTTAGTACAAATATTTGTATGCATGAATATGGCTACTTGCACCGGTCTAGTTGTCATAAGAACATTGCGGGTAGTTGAAGTCGTCAAAAATTCAGTAACTGGTCTAACTGCAATATTTCGATATCGCCAAAAGGTTATGGGATTCAAATGGCAGTCGCTTCATGGTAAATATCGAATTTCAGCTGCAACGCAGTTAGGCGGGAAAATAGAGGAACTCAAAATCCGAGGTGACAGCTTCGTATATGACTGGGATTATCGCAAGTATAATGATGATGATGATGATGATGATGATGAATGAATAATGGTTGGTTATATCAAATCATTATTTATATATTTTCTTGAAATTTATTTTCACCATGTTAAGCCTACTTCAATACCATTTATAAGTAATTTGATAGAATCATGTATTTTGAAAAAGTGTTTTCGCGATTAAATTGTGTGTCGCGTTTTTCACGTAACGCATTTTTCAGGTAATTTTATGACGCATGATCAGTCGTCAAAGAGGTAGCAAACCGCGCGTCATGTCAATTGCTGTCAACGTCGCGCGTTGTTGTGCAATGGTGGTCATCTTTTTGAACACGCTTCTTGCCGACACTGGAGGAAAAAAAGCCTAAACATATTATATATGTTAGTCATATATATACATTCATATACATATATATACATTCATTTATATTTCTACTACTAATTGAGTATTACACAACAATTTCATACCCACGTACTCAATTTTCAATAAAGTTCAAGTGTTTCTTGAAGTATTATGACACAATTACCTAATTGTATTTAATTGACACACCTCCATTCTGCGAAATTTGTTGCCAATATTATTGTATTGTTGATAATAATATCAAGATTAAACTTGGTACTTCAAATATTATCGGCGGCGCTTCTATTAACAATAGGAAGATTTGCGTATCGATAAAGATATAAAAGGTGATTCCCCTTATTTATCTAATTATGTAGATATATTCGAATATATAATTAATGGTATGCAATGAAATTTTAAAGTAATTAGTTTTCTCTAATATTCTTCATATCTCAGTGGTCAGAGCAGTCTTCCTATAAGGCTGAAAAGACTGATAGCTTATTCAAATCCTATCTAAATATTTTTTTGATACTCATAATTTTCGTAATGCTTGCCTAGTTGCAATCAAAATTGACTTAGTTTTTGATTGGTGTATTTGTTTCTTCGGGAGCGACTTTCGTTTGTCCTCCCAATTGCCAGAGGAAAGCACCAGAGTCTCATTCGTTATTCAGGGGAAGTTGAGTTGGATCTCTAGGGCGTTGGTTGCGCCCTGTACACCCATTGGTTGGGTTTGTGAATTTAAGGTAGGTACACGTAAATAGTTGCATGAAACGATTTTACAAATAAAACCGAATTTTAATTTAAAATAAAAGATATACATATTGTAGCAGATAGGCTCTATAAATTTATGTAATAATTATTTCAATTTTGAACTATCTACTTTCAGATCTTATAGTACCTACATACTAATATCAGAAAAGCCAAATCTCACTCTTAATTAACTGAACCTGGTGAAATTTGGTACAAAGTTTGGCTATAACTTAGGAAAGGACATAATCTATGTGTGGTTCCTAGAACTGATATTTACATGGGCCGGTAGCCGCGGGTAACAGTAGTATATTTATATAAACACCAGAGGGATTGGTATATATATATCTACATAATATTTCTCTGTAGTTGAAAGTACGAGTATAAGTACTTATAATAAGTCTAAAAAATAACTTTCTTTAAGTATACGATGTATCTAACAACACAGGTTTATTTTTTTTATAATATCACGCCTATATCCCCGAAGGGGTAGGCAGAGGTGCTAGCACCCACATTTCGCCAGTTTATGTTTAGGTCCCAATGTAAGAGGTGGCGATCCTATTGCCATCAACCGGGCACTTATAAACCTGCGATAAATACACACATAACTTCGAAAAGCATCGAAAATCATTGGTGTGTGCCATGGTAAACCTGGGATCGAACTCGAGACCTCGTCTCAGCAGTCCATTACCCATACCACTAGGCTACCGCGGATTAAGCAACACAGGTGTATAGTTCTAATTATAACAGTCAAACATACTTCTGCAGAAGCCTGTGTGTCTTCATTTATAAATATCCTGCGGCGCTATACTGGTCGTAAGTGCGTGACTGGCGAATCAGAAGTGCTCTTACACAACTTGTTTTAAAATGAATAAGATTTGCCTATACTTCTGGTAACCACTACAAATCATACAAGTATGATTGAGCTCCTGTCATGATTTGATTTTGAGGTTGAATGTATCCTTCTTATAGATATATCGTCTTGTTTACTATGTATTAAAATACATTTTTGAAAGTATCTAAAGCAACTGCTAGCACAATAGTTGATCTACTTCTGGCGCATTCGATTGTCAAGTAAAAGGTCACGAATTCGGTGCTTTTTTCGTCTATACTTATATAAGTCCGTGTAGCATATCCTTTATTTATTATTATATAAACCCAATAAGTAACTATATTAAGCACTATATATAGGTAGGAGAAAATTGATATTTTCAAGTATCGTGTATCACATATTTTTACAAAGGTTCGTACGTACATTTCTCATACCAATATATCTAATTTAATAGATAAATTTCGACAAATGGATGTTTGTTTCAAAGCATAGAGCTTATATTACTAACGTAAATAGAGGAACACACTCCTCATTACCACGTTACCAATTTAAAATGTCAGTCGCATTGACTTGTGACTTTTAGTGTAGAGACATTGACGTCACTGCGTTATCTATTTCTGTCTAGTTGATAATGGTTTATAAAAGTCGTCTTGCTTACTCTGTCACTTTCACACGCCTAGGTTTTGGGTAAAGATACGTATGTCACTTGCGAAAACTTTACGTTTCAAAGTCTTTAAAGTAAGTTATAATTTAGTGGGTGTTTTACCCCCAGCTAAACAAATCTTAAACTCGATTTAATTGTTGTATGGGTGTTTTAGTGATAGGGTGGAAACCTCGAGGTCGTTCAGATACGTAGCCAAAATCTGACTGAGTTACTATCATTATAATGATTAAGACTGTGAAGGGTTTTTCTTCCCGTATTTCATATATACTGAGGGACTCTAGAACCGCTACCGGATACATATAAACCCTAATCAAGTCTCAATAAATGTTTTTTTTTACTTTAGTAATTAAGTAACTTGAATCCAATTAGAGGCTTGAAGTAGTCTATAATTCAGTCTCACGGCTTTCTCCAAATTACAGTTTATTGGTTATTAAGCTTTATGGATCGGCGTCATTTCGCAGTTACGTGGTAATTGTTCGACACCAAATGAGGTGTCTGGTGGACACCATATAAGCACGGTTTTACAAAGATTGTGGCAAATGGTGTCAAGGATTATATTTTTCTTTATTATGCCATTATAGTCAATTTACAACGTTTATATAGACTTATTGTGAGATATGTCGCAATGGTTAACTAAATCATACATACATACATAAATTCACGCCTATATCCCCGAAGGGGTAGGCCGAGGTGTCTACATGTCTGCTCACAGGATTCGTACTAGCTTTCATATTATTTATATTAGGCACTTTTTCATCCGTGCTATATGATGTTTTTTCGAGTTGCATTTTCATCTTAGTTAATTGCAAAGTAACGAAGCTATATTGCCCCTATCTTATAATATATTTCAATTATACGGAATAATTTGGTTGGAATTATGTGAGTACTTGAAGTTATATATCTAGTACTTACATGTACTCTAGTCTAGTGAAGCATATACAATACAATATGTTACACATTTTCACATACGCCTGAAACGTGTAAAATTATGATAGTTTTATTATAAACCTTCAAAATCGGCTTAAAATTCACATACAAATAAATCGTGATTTTGTACATTTGGAAAGAGAAATAAATATCGTCATTCTCTGAACCTTTTCTCAGCTCAGTTGGGGTCAGCTTTCCAGAACTTCGATGATTTCCAGAATTTCCTGAACTTCGATGTTTTCCGTGAAGCGAGTGCCATCTGACCTCCACAACCAATGGTCCAATGACCAATGGCGATTTCGAAGTTCCAAGTTAGACTGGTTGGACTTTTGAGGGCTCCTACACTCGTAACGACTGTCATAGATGTTTGTATGGCAACCGGGACCGATAGCTTAACGTGCTCTCCGAGGCACGACCTGACCAGTGCAAACAGCCATATTCATGCATACAACATTATTATTCTTGCGTTAAAACAATGCTCATAAAAATAATGCGACCTCTGAGACCCACAATAAGAATTTTTCATGTGGATTAAACGTGTTAGTCTAACTTGGCTCGAAGTTTAAGTGGCCTGCTTATTAAAGAGACGATGTACTCGACGTATTATCATTGCAAGATAAGAGTTTTCCAGCAAAACAACTTGACTAGACGCTATTTCCGATAACAGTTTGTAAGGAAATATGGTAGCAGCATGCTTATTTCATGGGGTAACTGAAAGTAAATATATGAAAAAGGCTTGCCTCTATAGTATAGAGTGATAATATACCTACTACAAAAGAGAGCGATTATTATAAATCGATAGTTCCTTTCATTAAAAAAATGTTTACAAGTAAGGGGCCATTCATTAATTACATAATGACGATTTAGGGGGGAGGGTCGACTACGTCTTATGTTTTTCTACAAGAGTTTGGGAGGAAGTCTTGGTAGTTCTTACGTAAGATTACAAAAATGCGCAATGTTAAAATTGTGTTTTGAAAAAGCGCGATTCACTTTCCGATCGAGTTTTGAATTCTTGGACTGAAAATCTCATGTAGGTAAGGAAAAAAAGATCTTTTTTAAAAGAAATACATCGATGCGCAGCCATCAGCGTCTCTACCCTGATAAAGCTGGAAACCAAACCAAAGATAAAAGGTGAAAACCAAACTTAATTATCATCAATTAATACAATTTTTTAAGGCACTAATGGATATAAAAAAAATCAAAACACTGAAACCAAATGTACCTATATTGAATTTTTCCTATTAATTTTTTACGGATTTTTTTTCCTGATTTCTTCTTATAACATTGGTTAAAAACTAGTCTAAATAGTCTTACGTAATAAATGAACGGCCCTTAAAAAATTCATTCATTCTAGTTCTGGTAAAAAAGAATTGTATCAATTATCATACAAGTAATGCTAGCAAGATTGCACTAAGGAAGTTTGTATAAGCACAGATAACATAATAAAACAGCAATTATTATATATCTGACCGTTTTATCATGAAGACAAACATAGATTAACGGAGTGTTGTAATCAGAAAGTTTGATATGATAGAATAATTCCTGAAAGTGCGTTGGTTTTCACAATGACTGTGACATACAGGGAATTATCAGTTATTGAACTTCCGTATAGGAAGTCTTTTGTAGAGTGAGTATTATCACTCACGATGTAAACGTGTGGCTGGTATAGTTACCAGCATATTATTTTTTGACTAAAATTCGCAAGACAAACGAGGTTTGATATCATCTCTGATTGGCGGATTTGAACTCATACACACAACATTTGAACGCCGTAGTACCGTGTGCTATCATCATTGGGTACACTTAAACGCGTACCCGCACATGTGGAGCATATTATGTATCGTCACTGGGATCAAGATAAATGCCGGTAACTATGAACTTAATAACCGTTCCTTTAAAAATACTAACTCGTAATATTAAACATAGTTACTAATCGAAAAACTATTGCATGAATAGTTTAGTTTTTACCAGTTACAATTGTATCGGTTGTAAGGGGTTCAAATAAACATGGTTAATTGTATGATACTTCTCCAGAACTACCAAATCAGGACGATTTGGTAGTTGTTAGAATTGAAAGTCTGTCTGTCTATTTTCCCTTTTAATGAATACTTTCACTATAGTTTTCTTTGACTAAAACTTATAACGGTTAATGTTCGTATTATTCAATCAGCCTTACTGTTTTCACGCTGACCAGACTGGGTTCACGCTTTATTTTGAGTTTTTCTTCTCTCTCAGTGATATCATCTGCATATGCTGCCGTGAAACTAATTACTACACCACTATGTCAACTTAAAAATGCCGTCCATTCGAAAGAAGAAGAAGAATCTGCATATTTTTCCGACATACTTCCGATGAGGTGGGATGGTGATATTCTTTCTCTGTCACCGCCACCAAAGTTTACATTTAAGGTAATTATATATTTCCAAACTGTATAAGGAAATTTGGTTATTTATTTTTATGTAGGTATGTATATTAATGTACGTATACTATAATACTTGAAATCTCCAGGTTTCACATTAAGCTTTGCTAATAATTTACACTGTTTGTAATAATAGTGAGAACTATATCAGAATTGTTTACAAACTATATTTTTGGTAACAGAATTGCGATGTAGAGATATTCGTACTTGCTATGTTTGTCACAAACAATTTGAACAGTGTAGACGTAAATAAGTAAATATTATGAGAAGGGGTCAGGGTTGACGTCGCAGAAAAAATATACTGGCAGTATAAAAGGTTACAAAGGACCTGCCTCCAAGGTTTGTCATATTTATACATTGCCTTGGAATGTGACAATTGAATGAATACTGACTTAAAATAAATATTGTAAGGTGATAAAGTAAACAACTATTTTCTGGACTTATTGTTGGAAAGAAACACTGATTTGACGTCGCGAAGGATGATATGTGTGCCTATGATCTCATGGTCAACAATGTCCACGACAATGTGAAATGTAGAAGTAAAAATCGGAGGCGCACCCCGGTCTCCAAGGTGAAAGCCTTGGATGCGACCGGGAATAACGCAAAGATGATGATGTTGGAGAGTACAAACATACACAACGATAAAGATATAGCAAATGTTACTCATCATGTCTTATTTTAGATGCGATAGTTATAGTTTGAAATAGCATATGGGATAGAAAAAAAGAAAGAAGGAAAACATGCTCTATTTAGCCTTTTACCACACAAACATACGTCTAAATACAGGTAAAAAAATACAAATACAAAAATCAGGATTTCACATTGTGCTGACCCCAGATTGGCAGTAAAACGGTTAGGAAAGTCAGTCAAAGTATCAAGTAGTCATAGTTTAAATAACTTGTAATACTTTTAAATAATAGAATCATATAAAAACAGTTGGACTAGAAGACATAATGGTGTGCATAAATTAGCACTGAGAGTGAATTGCAACCGCGACCTCTCATCAATAGAAAACTCAACTGGTCCGCAAGTTTATTTAAAAAGTGAGATGTACACGTGCAACCAGGGATTAAACTTCTTATTAATAATGTATGTATATCCCCAATGTGTAATTTCTCTGGACACCTTGACAAATATCCCTAATAAACAGAGGGAGGGTTTCAAAGAAACATGCACGTTTATATGTAATTAGTGTGCGCAACGGTTATGTGGCTGTCGAGGCGAATAAACAATCGAGAGTCAACACTCCAAGGAGCGATGACACGCCGGCGCGCGCGCAGCCACGATGTTTGTGACTGCCTACTTGACGAACTAGTACACTCTGTAGTATTTAAATGGTAAATTCTTTTGTTTCTTACCTTTGACCAGTTCTTTGTCCTTTGTCTAAGTTGACAATATACTGATCTTCACTCAAAATCTAAGTTTATGAGATCCGGTCTATTTTGGACATGTAAAGCGTTTATGCGGTTGTCCCAAAAATTCGCTCTATTGTTCTTTTCTTTTACTGGGCTTATCTTGACTTTTAGTGACTGCCGTCTTATCTATACTGATTAAACCACAGAAGGAAAGCCTGCATCACGACCTCATTCTTCAATGAGTAGGTCTACTGATTAGCATCTGAGGTTGACTTGGGTCCTGTAGCTTATTCCATCATGCCTATTCTTCTCATATTGGATTTAGCTGTCGTAGTATTCTACTAAAGCTAAATCCAATATGCTTATCATTCTAATCACGTTGTCACTACATCTTACAACAATAAATATTACAATCTGTAAGTATTAAACACAGTCAAAGTTATTTTATCTAAAGAATTTGATTTTGTGAATTTGAAATTTTTACGAGCCGAAGATAAATTAATTTCAATAGATACAGCTACGGACACATCGACCAGATAGATATAAGCTGAGATTATGTGCCGGGATGTGCCTTGTAACTACACACTCGATAAAATATTGAATAAACAAAATGTATGAATAGAATATGTTTCAAGCAAATTACGTATTTATGGAAAAGTTATATGCGCTTCTTTGGTCCGACGGTGATAATACTGTTGTAATCAGTAGATTAGGGCCGCCCACCTGGCTTCCCATAGAGTTTGACTCCATGGAGCGTATGCCCCATAACAGATACGGAGACGTTAATGTACGGATTTATAGTTTTATACATATTATATATGTCATGTCGGGAAGTGTATGAGCAGGAGTATGGTAAAACTAAGTTGATAACGTGATAGGTGATGGATTTTTCTGATCATAAGTTATAATCGATTTGTATTTATATTTTAGTAAGTAAGTGACTAATAAAAAAATTACAAATTTCGGAAGAAGTGTTAAATAATTTTCCGATTAGATAGATATTGCTAATAAGCTAAACATACATTTGGTATTTTGAACTGCCTACTATTCACTAAGTATGGTGCTGGGGTATCTTACCTCCGGCAATCAAAGACCCATAGACGGCGTGCGTTTTAGTCGTTTTGAGTTCAACATAATCACCTCCACCGACCTTGGTGGCAGGTATCAGTAGGATTTTGCGCAAGGAAAGAAAAAGTTTGTATGTCAACCTCACTTGCATGCCTCACATTAATATAGATAGCAGCATTG
Source organism: Pelosia muscerda (assembly GCA_963691645.1). NCBI lineage: Eukaryota > Metazoa > Arthropoda > Insecta > Lepidoptera > Erebidae > Pelosia > Pelosia muscerda. Next base: position 6,390,308 of record OY829113.1, read on the forward strand.
ATGGACGCGACTCAGGTACAATTTTTCCTCTCGGGAGCGGGAGGTCTAACGACAATCGTTTCTAAAAGAGCCGTGTATGCCAAACCAAAAGGTGGAAAAGGATTTCTTGGACCCCAGACTCAGATGTTTGCAACTAATGTTTGATTCTGGTGCAACTGTGATTTGAATTGAGTGGGAATTTAACCCGTGACCTCTGATGTAGCAGTTGAATGCCACGTTTAATGGGTCGTCAATAGACTCTACCAGAGTATATTGAAGTAAAAGAGAGAAACACTGGAAAGGGGCACTATAGTCTGAACCGCATCAGTCGTATCACCTGGTGAGTGAAGTATTGATTAGGGCTCCAAAGGTGTGATTGGATTTAAAAACGATTGTATTATACATTCAACATACATACCCATAATCCCCGAAGGGGTAGGCAGAGGAGGTAGGTGTATTAAACACCCACATTCCGCCAACTATGATTTTCGGTCCCAAGTAATAGGGGGGAAGCCTATTGCCGCCAATGGGGCACTTTGTGAAAAATGGGTATGCCTAATAAATTCCTAACCAAAAATGTTGCAGCAAAATAAATTTGGGATAAATATTTTTTTACCCGATTCCTATGCGGTGTAAATCGCAAGGAAATTAATTACGTGCTTAGCCGCACTATCAATTAACGTCTTGGAAAGTATCAGATGGAATGTATTACGAGTATATTAATATTGATTATTTAATAAATAAGAAAGCCTTTCTTCATATGAAACTCTTAGCTCCGTGGTATTCAAACACCATTGAATAAATTATTGTCAATAAGTTTTATATTGTTTTATTGGTATGAAAGGCCGTGAGTTTTCGTTATAACCTTTCTACGGTCGTCTTATGACGAAACATGTTGTTTTATATCTCACGGGACTGTACTAAGTGTTGTATCTAATGATAATAGCGTGTGCGCATGTCACGCGATCACTAATAATATCATAAATATACTGAAGATAATATGATAATTATAAGAGAGGTTTTTGGGAATACTTAAATAAATGAAAGTGCTGTTTAATGTTGTTCATAAATTCGTTCGACGTTTTTGTTTGATTTGTTGTTAAATGACGTCACATCTAAGTATGTGAATTCGAGGAAAATTTTTATGAAATGGAAAGTGTTGACTCGGTTGACATATAATTAAATATAATTTTATTGCAGTCTGCTGTTATCGTGCTGCATATATGACGCATGTATGTAAATTAGAAAAATGATGTCGATTATTTTCCTTGGATTTTCATTATTACTTATACGTGTTATAGTTATGTTCGACCATCTAGTTATATTTGGTAACTTGAAAGACCTAAGTTCAGGTCGATTTATGTCAGTAACGTATGTCAACTTGGTGAATATCAAAATTACGAAGCCATGTTTGAAAGGTTCTCACAAAATCACGATGTACCTATCTATAAGCGGGCAACTGCTACGAAACCTGGCGACAGATTTACCATATTTGGCGGAAGATTAATCATTCTGATTACCAACATTTGATGACAAAATGTAAACTTTGTTAACAAAAAATATATATCTATAATTTTTTTTCAGTTTTGTTTCACTTGTTAAGGACAGTGTCTTGTATTTCTACAACAGGTGGCATGTGTAAATCACACTAACGATAAATAAAATACAGTCACTGTATCGAGTGTCCACTAATACTAGTTACGCGTCCAATATTAGTTTATTTATTGGTAATTTGTAAGCTTATAAAATACATTTTACTGAGTAACAGAGCCTCTTAGTACAGCGCTCATTACCTGAACCCACGACTATAAAACGTACAGTAGTTCCTCTCGAATATAATTTTTACGATCAAGTAACATATATCGTTTAGTTAAAAATGGTTTCAGATTATCGATGCTTACGTAAGTAGTTTTGTCCATTGTTAATCACGTGACGTTACACAATGCCTTCTGTAAAGCCTGAGCGCACCGTTTATTGAGATTTTACTGATCTTTAATATGCTATAAATATTTATTTATTGCCCTGTCTCTAATACGCTATATCATTCATTTTATAGCGTTGCGTTAAAAATTTATATCCCACGATACTTCGCCTTACTAATTTGATTTTGTTGAATATGAAATTAAAGACTTATTAGATACGATTTTATTGTATTTTGCATAATGAATAGTGTGGAGGTGAAAACGTCGAACGCGTTTTGTTTATGCAACTTATCGCATTAGCTACTGTGATTTTGGGTATTAAGAATAATAGTATGTGGAACATAGAGATCCCGTTAGTTATAAAAATGTAGTAAAATAAATGTGACGTAAATGTGTGCGGATTAAAACTTAAATGTAGAAATTAACATGTTGTTTTTTCTAAGTTTGATTTGGTTTATAAAAGAGTCCGTGAACGGATTTTTTAAATTAATCTATGTGCTTTCGGCTTCGGAAGCGTTTCTCTAACATCCCGCATATATATTTTATTGATGATTATAACTATTAGAACAATTCCAATTTCAATTCATATATGTATTCATGACAACTATGTCAGCCCTATATTATTAGTAACAATTTTATTTCTCTTATATCTATTGTTAGTTAACAACGATGTCAGTGAATGCATAATTTTTTAAAATTTTTTAAAATTCTGTATGATCTGTGGTATGTTTTTGATTGTTTCGCGATTCGATCAGGTGAACGAATAATTCGTGATATCGGATTCATTTACTAGAATATTCCATGAAAGAGGATATAAATACACCCCTCCCGGTGGATGCGAACACCTCTGATAATTACTCTGAAGATTAAGCACGAAACTCTGTTCGTATTTCATTGATGTTTCTGATAAGTTGGAACTCTGAATTATATGTACCTACCTACATATAAATTAATATCTTAGACTCTGTGTATCTTTCCCGGACTTCTCTGGTAAGATTTCTTGATTTATCTCTCTGTTCGTAATCTTTATATCTGTGTCTTTCGTTTGCGTCAGTGATATAGGTCTTTCTGTATTCTTGACGCAGGGTCCCAAGGTTTAGCGGACAATATTAGTGACCTATCTACAGCGAGTTGATATTCCGTTGTTGGAGTCCCTATTCGAAACAGCTGTATTTCGTTTGGCTCGCGGCAGTGCGGGCAGTTGCTAGCAGCAGGCAGGTGCCTACGCAAGCCGACAACCGACGCCAGGGGTTTCCGAAGAGGAGTGCCAAAAGGTCACGTAATCTTTACTTGTACAATAACTGTAACTTCATATACCCGCTACCTTGAATTGTAATTACGAGATCAGCTGTGTGCTACGAGGGAGGCGCACAAGCATCTTATCAGTACCTACTGTATTTATATTTCTATATCTCTGTGCCTGTGATAATTCTACTTTATGTATAACTGTGTACCCTATTGAATATATGCATGTATAAAATCTTAGTGTTGTTTCATTAAGGGTATCTGGAGCACGCACCCACTATCTCCACTCTGAGAAAAAAGGCGCCCAAGAGTCTCTTTCGTAAGCTCTTGCCTGGGTTAGCCGGTGGAGTAGCTGGGGAGGTTTCCCGGGTTACAAAGTGATAATTAGTGAATTGCATATGAAATAAATATTAAATAAAATAAAAACAAAAATTTTGATTAATTTAAATTTAGAAACAAAATCATCAATGTTCGTATGAAAAAAATATTCATACGACCACCGTACTAAATCTAGAACTAAACATTGGTAATCGTCACTGAAAACTGGTGACTTCGCTACATTACATATACCCTGGTACAAAACAATGTTTTTAATCTAGGACATGTTTATTTGACTTCACCTCGCCTAATGGTAAGCTAAAGGTGAACTAAGGAAAGGGAGTCACAATTATAAACACGAACAGTGTTACAATGGCAGCGCTCAGCTTGATGGCCTTAGCAGATGCTTTTTGACGCCCGCTTAAAGGACCCGAGACTGTATGAAGAAGGAAACACGTGAGCTGGTAAGGAATTCCAAGACTTAATGGTGCGACAAAAGGAAGACTCTCACTTAGTGCTTGATGGAATATTCTGCACAGTATGCGGGTGACAACTGTATTTAACTATGTTTTTACTAAATAATTAGCATAAAATACATCTATTAAACAGGAATACAATATGAAGAAGTTGAAGCTTCATCATTATCATCATCATCGTCGCGTCCCTAATGCCAATCTGATCTCGCAAATACGAGAGGAATACCTTCTGTAATATATCGTCCTATAATCAGCAGGTATATTGACTTGCCTCTTGTTGACCCTAGACATTAGAGACTTATCAATGTGATCGGTAAGCATTACTTCGATATCGATAGATTCTCACATCGGTTGCTACTATGAAACCAGTTTTCCATACTGACTCCTACAACAGACACACGGGTCGATAAGCCGATTCTAATATTCTCCCAATTTCAGAGCATCATTGAAACTGATTATTAGTTTAGCTTTACATATTTATGGTTCATAATCGTATGCATTTTATTTCAACATCTTTGTTGTTTCTTAGCAATTTCTTTTCAGGTATTATGTTTGTGGTCTTCCCGCCCTGAAGCCAGCGAAGGTGGTTATGTCTGCATCGAACCCTGTGATAACGACACGGCTGTTTCGGCCCGTCAGTTATCGAGCATATAGAAGCCTCGGTACCTTAATGGTTAAAGAGTCGGTCTTACGATCGAAAGGTCCCGGTTTCGGCTCCTGGCCATTACTCTACCGACGTGAACCCACTCCTAACACGAGCCATTAAGCTTAGCTGGAGCTTAGAGCTGGAGAGGGATTATTAGTGAGTAATTCAGTAGGCCATCATGGGCCATCTGAGCGAGTTGAACCGAGTCAGCGTGCGGTTTTAGTCGGTTTAGGTTCGACATTACCACCGCGGTGGCCCGTGTGGATTTCCTCGAATGATCTCGCTAACATTCACGGGTCTATTGCGTATAACTGCACGTGCGTTTCTAATTCCATAACTATTTTTATATTTCAACTAGTACCAGTACGGTAAACATAATAGTGTTAGCTAATGACGTCTCGATATAGTGTCTGACTGGTAGTTCCAGAAGTCGCGATTTCAATTCCCGTTCGACGCAAATATTTGTGTAAATACCTATGTTTAACTGTATTCTGAAACCCATAAGCGAGCTATGTTGGTTCCCTATAATATATCCTTAGAATATTTAATAAATATTACAATATTCAAAATTCAAACATCATTTATTCTGTAGGTATAGGCCACTAAACGGCACTTACAAAACGTCTCCCAAAAAGACCCGCAGAGTTGAGTGTAACTTAGCGGGTTCTTTTTGGACTATATACAATTAAATAACTATTACGTACTATATTAATAAGTGAAATAATTAAAAATAAGAGTGCAATTAAGTGGCAATTTAGTAACTATCGCATCTTGACCTTTTTTGAACTATAACATATTATGTTATAAAGGCGTGAGTTTTTGTTTTTATGTTATGTTTATATTATGTAACCTCTTCCCGCCAGCTGGGTCGTACTTATATTTTACAACCTTGTTAGCAAAAAAAAATGGTTTTAAAGCTCAAGTACATACATTCTATACATAGCATCTTTTATGAAAGTAATCTCACTATGAAATCATCACAAGGGACCCAGAGATTACAACTTCCCTCAACCCTTATGCTAATTCTGTAATGTTAATATCAATTAAAATGTTAACAATAGTTACACTGCAAGCTACAACGTTATTGAATGTGGACCGGTTTGGCGCGCGCCACCCATCTCGTTCACAATTTTACATCTTCATTCTACCGATGATGGTTTATTTTGCACAATAATGTCCAACTCATTAAAATTTTGAGTGCTTGAAATAACAATGCCTGTTTTATTTCGGGGTTCTTGCAGCGATAACGTATCAAGTCGGGAAACGTTTTGATAGTGTTAATTGTGATAATTTCAGCTCGATTGCCGGTCCCGTCTGATTCTTTTATACTCTTTTTCTTCTGTTATTTTTGGTTCTACGGTTATAATAGGAACTACTATCATCTGACCTCCTAATCACACAAAAAGAGCATGCACCAGAGTCAGTGCTTACAAGTGAGGTTGACTTGGACACAAAAGTCTTAGCGAGGTACCTAATATTCTGTCCCAAAATTTGAATTCGATCGACATCGTCTGATAGTCATCAAATGTAAATAACTGTTAAAACCATAACTATCAAAACACAGCCAATCAAATGCCCAACCCATTCTGAAATTCTATTCACACCTGCAGAAGATTATTGAGATTATATTTAGAAGTTGAGAGATTAAAAATATATAAAATAACCCTCAATAAAAATACAAGTAAATGTATTTGTTTGTCAGATTCAAATCAATACTCTTTTCATTCGCAAGCTAACAATACAGGGTGTAACATCAATCAAAATGAATTTCAAAAGTAACACCCCATTGCGGTGACAGCGGGGAATCGATATATAGTGTGGGGACGGAAATAAAAACCGGTATCACTTCCTAGTTCACCCTTCGGCTTCTGTATGAACCATTACGATCTTTTTATCGGGATCTAGTTGTGGCAATAGCTCTTTAAAGACTTGCTGCAAGTAACAAAACCAAAGAATATTGTTAGAAAGAAAACCGCGCTAATAATAAACCATAATATAATGTTTGAATCGTAAATAGGTACAGAGATTTCCATATGGCGCTCACATACCCACTTTCCATAATTTGCACATGTATACCAGTACCGATCCTCATTATTAACATTATTAAAGCGTCTTGTTGTATACCTGCTTTCAGTAAAAGAGAAAAAGATCCTGCTCGTAATAAACCAAATACTATAGAAATCTCAGTTAGATCCCGATATCATACAAAACGACGACACTCCTAAGTGAAATTGTTTGAAATTGGATATAAAGGTCCACTAGAGTTGGTGATAGGATCCGATAGTTAGGTAGTAGATAGGGTAATTTTATTGTACTATATTTGGGATCAGAGGTGATGTGAACAACATTCCTTCTTAATTACGATGTGCGATTAACATACAGTACCTATTTAAAATTCTACAGGATTCGAACATTTCTTTATAGAGGTACAATTAAACATGTTTTGGTACGCGCATATGACACAGATCATATAAAACTGATCCCAATCAGCTATAAAAATAAAATAGCGATTATATCTTGCAAAGATAATTAGCTACGCGGTTTGCACAAGTGCTTATGTACAGTGTAAAAAAACATAATAAAGCTCCATATATAAAACTTACATACGATACGTCAACAACTTTTATTTGCAATAAAATATTTCAATAAAAGTATATTGGTTTATCGGTGGCCGTTAATTTTGACGATTTTAAAGGACATCTAGGATAAAAATCAGGAACGGGAGCGTCTGCTATGAAAGTGATATAACAAATTGTTGATAATGAAATAACAAATCACGGTTGTTTAGAAATCGATTTGGTGTGCACCGCGAGTGTGATGGATGGGCTGCGCACGCGGCGACGCACATCGACCCCTTTTATTCATCCACACTGAGGGATTTAGGGCGTGAAGGGTAAATGAATAAATTAATACGCCTTAGAATTTGTAGTTTAGGATGCAGCTGCTGTTATACTCAAATTCGTAATGCAATTTTTATACCAACCAATTTAAATTCATCTTGGAATTAATCAAATATTTGTATGCTTGTTAATAAAAGTTAATTTTGGCATAATTAATGTTGTTGTACAGGTTGTAAATAATAATACGAATGATCTTTTTATCAGAGATCTGGTAGTTTAAATGGTAGTCGTGGCCAAGGGTATCGGATTTCTGTTTATTACTGCAGACGGTAGCTCTGCAGAAGCTGTTGAACAAGTGAGTTGTCTGCGATATCAAGATAGATGGATGATAACGAATAATTTCCAACTGAAGTTTATCATCAGACTGGTATCAACTCCACAGCTTTGTTAATTTTTGACTAATGTTGAAAGTGTATTTAATATCTGATGTTGTTTAGATATGATAACACCTACGACTTTTTATCTATATGCAAGACTAAAATCTGCGTACGCGTATCATGCTTAAGACAAATAATATTAAGGACGTCGTTGTTCGTAAGGTTAAAGTTATGTTAGGTTTTTGATGAGTACTTGACAAATTAATGTGAATGACTAAGAAACGGTCTTAGATGTGAGGTGTAAAATTTAAAAGGCATTACGTAAATGAATCTAGACGGTTGTATTGCCTCAGACCTACGTGATAAGGATGACCCAGACTGAATATATATATTAAATGGCACGCTCAGTTCATGTTATGATTTCTTAGTAGAGGCAACCAATTGAGGCAAACAATTCAAAGATGTTCGTTGCTATTATATATTATATTTATGTTCTCATTGACATCAGCCAAAGGGCAACAGACTGGAGACATAAATTCGTCGTATTCAAATATCATTTCAGTCACACACTGGTTTTTTCAGTATCAGTTTTGGTTGATCAAACTAAGGATGTTAATTGGAATCACGTATGCAATGTACCATTTCCAGGCTGTATACCAAAAACGAATTTGTGGAATTGAGCAGTGTAATTAAATAAAGAAACTGTTAATGCACACAATACAGGTTCCATGGGGTAGGTTCTGCGTTCAAATGGTAGGGTGTATGTAGTTTCATTATTTCACCTATGGTGTATGGTTCCCGGTTGCATCAGTCGGAGGTATACTTACCCTGGGTTACTCATACTCCTCTTATAGAATTTGCTTAACGGAGGATCTACTCTCTGACTTCCGATCTCAATCAGCTAGAGCATCGGGCTTTGCCCTAGTCTATTGGTGGGCACATACCCAAATAATATTATAAATAAGTATACCTAATCTAAAATTGTTGGATATATTATTCAGTTTAAATATAGTTACAGTGATATAACTTCAGACGGTACTAAAATACTTTGGCACTGCATATGCAGAGTTGCAATAAAATTTTACCTGTATGCACAACCGTTGTATAAAAGTGCAAAATTTATTTGAACGCCATAACGTTAATGCATATAAGTTTTATCGTAAAATTTCACAGTTACTGTGTTGTTATTCACGGATATACATATAATTTTGATATGTTTGCTGTTAAAGCTCTAACTCAATTAAAATATAATGATTGGGAAACACTACTCAAATAATTTATACTGGATATGGAAAATTAAATAGATTAAAACGACATTAGGAATATGTAAAATTAAAAGATTTAAATACTGTTATCAAAATCCTACAAATATTTATATGTGAAAATTTGAATAAAGAATAAAGATGTTTTCATGTTTGTTACTCAATAACAATTAAACAGCTTCACAGATCTCGCTGAAGTTTAGTCAGTGAGAGATTATGATCTGAAATAACACACAGGCTACTTTTTATCACTGAAATACTCGTTGGGAAGGGTAACAGAATTCTGTGGGTAACACGGGCAACAGCTAATATGAATAATTTAGCTTTGATTTCTTCCCAAAAATTACTCTTCTTACTATCCTTGGCCCCAATTCTATTAATTGGCATCCATTATCAACCATACATACTGTGAAAGTACCGTAAAAAGATATCGTAGGATGTCTGATAATAATACCTATTCTTAGATCTACTAACTACATAAAATACATAGAAGGACCTCAAACACTTTTGTATAACATTTAAAAGGCCACTTCAAAGGGTTATTTTGGATATTATTTCTTTAAATAAAACGCGAGAACCTTCTATTCTTTCCTATTCTTTGTGTCTAAACTTAGGTGTTCTCAAACAAGGTGTATTCTATATTCGCAATAATGAAGACCTCTTTTAAATACAAAACATACAAACACAACAACAAAACTTCAGTGAGCGACCTGGATACCAAGGCATCATAAATAACGTGTGGCTATAACTGTGCAATTGTTGTAAACTCCAGAACAGTTCGACTTGCAGTCGGAATATCCTGCTCCTGTCATTTCCTGCCATCCTTGTTCCAACTCCGCTTTGTCCCATAACTGGGTTACTGGTGACATAATACTAGATAACGGCTGCATAATACAATTTATTCATAAATGTATTGTTATTTTCCTTTTCTATGAATAGAACGATTGTGTTCAAAGTGATTATTTCGTTTTAAAAATATTGTAACAGTTTTAGCAGTGATGTGTTTGTACAATAATAGTTGCTACCCGCGTCGCCACCCCTTTTGATATTCGTACTAAACGTTCCTAGGACTCAAAGGAACCTATTTCCTACAAATTCTATAATTTGAGGACAATCTACACAACGCTACCTAAACCCATGGGTAAGCATAGCTTTAACTAGCTTGTGTAATGGGTTCTAGAATGTGGGTAAACGTAATTAGATACGTTTTTTGTGTAAATCATCGTCATTTCAGCCATAGGACGTCCACTGCTGGACATAGACCTCCCTCATGGACCGACCGCTTGGAGGCGGTCTGTCACCTCGCACGCGATCTCCATTCGAGAACCTTTCTGCTCCAACGGCCATCTGTTCTTCTTACTGCCCCGTTCTTACTACGTGCTAAGCCCACTGCCACTTCTTCACTATGGGGAAAATACATACATATTATACATAGAAATACCCAGACCAACGCAAATGTACATATTCATGCACACAAATATTTGCACTGAAAAATCGAAATCGTAGCACCTTCTGTGTAGTAATTGCATTCACTACCGCCACACCACTCCACGAAGGTCCGGGACATAAAAGTGGAAAAAAATTATCCTGATCAAATGGCCTAAATTTTAAGAGTAACAATCAATCATCTTTCCATCCACTCTTCTTCAAATGTTCATATTTTTAATATTTACACAATTAGTTCATTAGACTCTTTCTTGATACTATTTGGCATATCCTCTGTTTTATGCAATGTCTTCTACGCTACGTGTTTCTCTCTACCTACAGTCCCCGGTCTTTTAAGCGGGCGTGAAAAAGCACCTGATGAGGCTGTCAAACTGAGCGCCACCATTGTAATACTGTACGTGTTTGTAATGGTGACCCTCTTTCCTGAGACTTTGCGTTCAGCTTACCATCAGGCGAGGTGAAGTCAAATTGACGTGCCATAAAAAAATCTTCCTAAAATTAGTTAGTAATCTTAAATGTTTACAAGTAATTATCGTTTAGGGTAACATTTTAAAACTAATCACAGCTTCAGTTTTCTTTTTCATATTATTACTCAGACTGAGATATCTAATATTGGAAATAAATAACACATATCACGTTTATTTCAGAACTAGCCATACCAAATAAGTCAACTCTATTTGCGGTTTCTCATTACTCATTCATACTTATTTATTAAAATGCCCTTGTAAGTGTTTTTCTCGCTACCCGGTAATTTGATGTTGTTTCCACTGAATTATTTCCATAGTAAAATAACTGACCTAGTTACTACTAAATTGTACTTAGACGTTTTTACAAAGAAAATGCTGCTGTCATTATTATATTTTAAGTCTGAGATGATGAATCGACTGTATGCGGCAACACTGACAAAACTGTTCGTAAATATTTAAACGTATCAATTTTTTGCAATGACGCCGCAATTTTATACATGAATGTTTGAATAAGGAATCAGTTCATTATTTATTGTAGTAGCAACATAATGTGATTACACACACAAATTATTGGTAATCACATTAATATGTAGTAGTTTCCTTTGCCCTCTAATGTAATCAAAGTTATTATTATATTTGTAGTCTTTTAGTTGGTAAAAATATTTTTATTCACAGCATGAAACTGAACATCTATTAAAGTTTTAATTCAACCCTAAAAAAATTAGTCACGATTTTAAATATGTATACAAAATTAACAGAGTTCCTGGATGCGTCACTGATCGTCAGAGCTGTAGGGCGACCGGTCGGGGCGAAAGTCGGCTTTGGCCACACAGTTGGATCGACGCGGTACCACACCACAGTCTCATCTAAGCCACAGCTATGCGAGCATCTTCCCCATCATAGCCGAAAATTCCACGTTCCCGGAGATACGCGTAACGACGCGACGCGAAAGTTGATATTCGAATTCGCGAAATATTTTTCGAAATATCCGAACATTTTTTTAACTCTTGTTGAAAATTAGGAGCAGTTGGCGGCAAACGGTAAAGTTTTGTGTTGGTGTCCTAACAGTGTTTAGACAACTTTTAGAGCTTTTTAAAGATTTTTTATTATTGTGCAGTATCGGTGTGCCGAGACATTGTATTGGTGTGAAGTGAATTTTATTTTGTGCACTGTTTGATTTGGATTTTTTTCGTTCCGGAGTTTTGGTTGGTTTTTTATTGTTTATTTATATTTTACTTTTTGAATTTTAGTGTGTCTTTTTCATTTAGTAATTAAGTTATAATTTGTTGTCCTTAGCTATAGTACTTATAACTTATTATTGTGGTAGTATAGTGTTAAATTATTTTAAGTTATTTGACTGGGATGCGTGTCAATTTAAACAATTTTTACGCGGATTATAATTTCGCAACAATAATAGTAAAATTAAGCAAAATATTTAAAATTACAACTTGAACAATGATTGCGAATTTCAATATTTACTTTTAAATTTCAGCAATATTTTATCACCTACTGTACCTATATAGCGGATAATATTATGACTGAAACTTACTAACTATATAAGTAATCAATTTGACGTGTCGACAAACACAAACGCATTATATTAACGGGTTAGTGACCACTTTGAAAATTGTTTAACTCGAGCGGCGGCCGCAAGCATCAGTGATTAATTTCTTATAGTAATAGTATCGGCAATAGTAAAATTAATCTTTTAATCATAAATATACAAAGATAATCGTAGATTGTAACGGTCTGTTATAAGCACACACTTCTTTTTAGAAAAACTATTTTTTTTAAGTTTGTGCCCGTGGTGCAGCGGTAGCGAATGCGGCTATTGTGTCGAAGGTCTTGTATTCGATTTCTAATTCGGGCAAAAATCTTATTGGGCTCTTCTGTTCAGAATAGTGACTAGTAAAACACCTCTGAACGCGAATATAAAAAAAATGTATTCTAGTTTTTTTAAGACTGTGAGTGATGAATTTGAGAATTTTAATTCCTTAGTAGTACAATAATATATTACTAATTGTGGCCCGTGGCTTCGCTTACGTGAAATGTTCGTCTTCATTCTTGCAATAATACCGCACCCGTCTGAAGCATTCACTTTGGAGTGCGGTCTCCGAATTTTTCAGTCTAACTGCGCGTATGACTGAACTTCCAAATTTTCTGTGACGGGACTGCGATCTGTCCTTTCAAAATCTATTGGCAATGTTGAAGTATCACAATGAGATCAGTTGTTCAACTTTTTAGGACTCCAACTACCCGTAACGACTGCCATAGATCAATGTTCGTATGGCAACAGGGACCGACGCGGCGACGGCTCAACATGGTCTCCGAGGCATAAAATTACCCAGACCAATGACCAATGAGACGTGAATATGTCTATTTGCATTGATCTGGGTATGTTCATGCCTGCTTACGAATATTTGCACCGAGTGAGAATCGAACCCGCGTCCCATACGTAACATTTTAATAATGATATTCCAAACATGATCTATCTTGGAAACAGATCTTATCTAGATCCGTTCAATATTCTGGCTTGATTGAATGACAATCATGCATATATATGCCCATCTATAATTCGTATTACATAGATTTATAAGGGTGAAAGTTTGTGAAGATGTTTGGATGTTTGCAAGTCAGTTTGTTACTCAATCGCACTGAAACGGCTGAACAAATCTGGCGGAAATTTGCTACAGTGACAGATTATGAGTCTGGATTAATGCAAAGGCTACCTTTCAATCATAGAATAGGTTCCCGTGACTTGCGTGAACAAGATCAAATTTCACGCGAATGATATCGGGGGCAACAGTTACTTTATAATATTAGTAGGATATTTAAAAGTACTCTAAAACTCTTTCGCTTTTTCACATCATTTGTGTGCCGGGCCTAATTTAACTTTTTAAATTTTTTCATTTTTTAATAAGGAAGGTCACATATCAATGCAGCAAATGCACTAAAGCAGTAAAATTACCTACCTACGTTTACGGAGCAAATATTTTTTTAACATTGACTTTTTTTGGTTATTTGCCGTGTGGCAGCAAATACTACTTTGGTATGTGGCTTCTCTAAAGGAAAATATTGCGAGAAGACACTTGTACCCTTATACCTATCACTGAGAATTCCTCGTAGTGTTCTTGAAAGTGTGTGTCACCAGATGTCGGTTTACTTACGACCGCATTGATGTTGGACGGCATCTACATATCCGTTTAACTAAACCCAGTCTTGATTCATCGTCAATAATTTGCTAACGGAGTTTTAAAAGAACTAAGCACCGACTTTAAATTGAATTAACTGCGAAAATGAATGGATGAAATATACAAGATCATACTTTGTATACGCATTCAGAAATTCATGAGTGAGTTAATGTTTGTCATTTTGGAATAAAGAGGTAATATCTTCGGGCCCAAGCCAACTTCGTCGGTTTTCTTCCCGGTAAAATCAAAATTAGTGAAATAAAAAGATTTCACAAGATGGAATTTATCCAGGGATACGGTGGGGCCGTGTAACAGGGGGCAGTATCTCAGGACCAACGCTGAGAGAATGATGATGGTTTCATAGTAGACATTACTGCTAATAGAAATGACATTTTATTACATAATTATCTATAAGTGGAGGCATAGTTACTTTTGCGATCAAGAAATTCCCAGTGCAAACGCTGGTTTATTTAATTGAAGCCTTCGGCTTAGTTTATTATTAAAAATTAAGAATCAGATTTGATTTTATGGTACACTAGTTGTGAGCCGCGACTTCGCGCGATTATATAAATAGGAGTACTGATACCATACTTGTGACCTAGAGGAACCTATTGTAGGGATAAATTGCTATTGTAGACTATGATCTATTTAACCACTATGTAAGAAACATACATCCATTCACTCACCATTCATACACTTTAATATAAGAACTCGTATAATTCAATTTAAACTGTGCGATAAAATCTTGCGCAATATATTTTCATTGAGAAAATATGAAAATTCACTACTTTATCGGTAAAACTCAGCTTAAATTAGACACCATCTTATTTTTAACTTAAGCCTAATCCATCGGCATATATTTTGAACCCAGTGACATAAAATATATTACGCGTTTATTAAATGTCTTTCGTGATTAGTACGGGGTGCTGGATCCGTATAGTGACGGAGAAAAGACATCACAACCCCATTTCATTCGTCGTAAGAGGCGTTAAAGATGATATTCACTGCGATAGAAGGAAAACTTGAAAATATAAACCCTGTGCCAACCTGTTTGGCCAGTGTGGGATCAGTAGGCCAAAGCCAAAACTTTGGGAGAGGCCCGTGTCCAGCAGTGGACTGCGATAGGCTAGTTGATTGATTGGCGGGGTGGTACGGTCGCGTAGGAGCTCATCCATGGGTGTCAGGTCCCTGGTTTCTTTTAATACTTTTTTTTTAATTTATCAAATAGGCGCACTCTGTCAATGGTAGACTGTAGGGTGTGTGGGGTCAAGATATATGCCGATAACTGTACTGTGTCAAAAGAACCTCTAAAGAACACAAGAGTTATCATGTGGGTCAAAATTAATCGCGTGAAATTTTTAAATCGTATTTACGTGATGAATCAGTGTAGGACGTGAAATTCTGATCCCGTAGCCACCGTATCCAGATAATAACCTATCTCTGTTGCTATTTTTTACCCTGAATCGTTCAGCACATATAATATTAGTAGGATAGTACGAACGATATGAACGCGTATACTAATTGTGCCAGAGATCAGCAGCTTTAGTGCATTCCCATTCGGAAGTCACGTTTAACATCGACACCTATTAGAAGTTTAATATAGCCGCGGTAGCCTAGTGGTATGGGTAAGGGACTGCTGAGACGAGGTCTCGAGTTCGATCCCAGGTTTACCATGGCACACACGAATGACTTTTCGATGCTTTTCGAAGTTATGTGTGTATTTATCGCAGGTTTATAAGTGCCTCGGAGAGCACGTTAAGCCGTCGGTCCCGGTTGCCATACAAACATCTATGGCAGTCGTTACGGGTAGTTGGAGCCCTCAAAAGTCCAACCAGCCTAACTTGGAACTTCGATATCGCCATTGGTCATTAGACCATTGGTTGTGGAGGTCAGATGGCAGTCGCTTCACGGAAAATATCGAAGTACAGCCGCATCACAGTTAGACTGGAAAGCCGACCCCAACTGAGTTGGGAAAAAGGTTCAGGGAATGATGATGACCTATTAGAAGTTTAAAGACCTACCTATGTAAGATTTTTTGATAGATTGGTAAATATTTATCTCTTATGCAGTTGAGGCACATAAAGAGTACATAATATGAATTTCAAAATTATTAAAATATTCTAGGACAATCTACACAACGCCATGTAGACCCACGGTAATCATAGTTTAACTAGCTTGTGTTATGGGTTCTAGAATGCAGATAACATACTTAAATACATTTTTTTTGTAAATACATACATATTATACATAGCAACACCCAGATCACTGCCGATATATATATACATGCACACAAATATTTGCACTGAGCGGGGATCGAACCCGCGCCTCCTGCGTAGCAGTCGCGTTCACTACGGCCAAGCTACACTGTAATAATAATAAATTAATAGGCAAAAACAAAACTGTTCATGATTTTTAACTTCTGTGTTTGTCTATAGATATCTTATTTTTATGCCGTTGACGAGCAATGAGCAATAAAAAAATATGGAAAAAGTTATATTTTCATGGCGATTTATGTTTTCCTCGAATTTTCATTAATGATTATGGTCAAACTTGGAAAAATAGATTGGCAACAGTAGGTCTTTTGTTATCGCAATATGCCAATTGTCGTTTCATTTCATAACTCGATATAATTTATTTTCATTAGGAAATAAAAAACGTCTGTATTGTTTGAAGTAAAGGCTAATAATAAAATTAATAGGGCTTAATAATAATTTAGAATTTCAGACTTCAGGTCTCGCCAAACTACCTCGTGGCCGTTAAAACTACTATTAAAGTTCTAAAACTACCCGCAAATCGTAAAAGTCACAACTCGTGGAAGTACTGACACTTTCTAACTATTTTTATTAGTTTGATCGGATTTATTCGATAAAAACTTGTAAAAGAACCACTTTCAGGTTTTATTATAATAAGAATTTGTTATAAAAGAATTTACGATGTATTACTGAAATAGCCATTTTATAACCTATTTAATTTAATTTATTGGTTTAGTGATTTGTCACTGGTTTATCATAGCTAACAATAGGTGGAAACAGTAGGAGCGGCCTATGTCCAGCAGTGGGCTGCGATAGACTCTTGCAATAGAGATATCAATTTCCCTTTGCTGGAGTTTTTCTAATGATATTTTTAAAATTCAGTAAAAATATCTTCGAACAAATTATTCGATAAAGTATATTCATGAAGAAGGGAATCTTGAATCTTGTTATACTGCTACTTGATTGCTTTTATAGTAGCAACTACTGCATGACCTCCCAACCACGAGAGAAAAGTGTGTGAGCGAGATATTTTTCGTCAATTAGAAGGTGCTTCTCATCTGCACAACTGTGCGGCATGTAGATCAGTTTGGCTAGAACCCTGGAGATTTCGCTGGTGTCCCAAAAACACATTATCTATTAGAGAATAATCTATTTTTTTTCAAGATTTTTAATATTTATTTTTTAGGAAGGCGTACAGACTCATAGGCAATAGGCATAGATAAGTAAATAATTGATAATTTAAAATTTTATAACT
Organism: Pelosia muscerda; assembly: GCA_963691645.1. NCBI lineage: Eukaryota > Metazoa > Arthropoda > Insecta > Lepidoptera > Erebidae > Pelosia > Pelosia muscerda. The sequence continues at coordinate 6,407,984 of OY829113.1, forward strand.
GAAATACTGTAAATATTTTATACCATGTAACAGTATCTTCGACTAACCGCCGCGATCCAACTGTAATCGCCTAATGGACGACGACTATATCGGCCTTAGCAATTAAAATCGACTACTTGCGTCGGGATTATGTACCAGTAGTCCGGTTTCGCGTACATGATGTCGTTATAAATATGATGATATAATCAGATGTGTAAACGCCAGTTAGCAAGACTTTAAATCCTGTTTCGTATGTTGGCAGGCGAGAACAAGGACATTAAAAGAGTAATCTATGGGTGGAGCTGCGACTTCAGTATTTGAACTAGTCATTAGGCTCCTAGTCTTATTATTTTCAAACATACTTATCCTGAATATTAGTTTTCTATGAACCTAACTCGCAGTGTGTTGGTTCTATTAAAATGTTTATTCTATGAAATCACCTTGCGTACTACTTCAATTAGACTAACGATGAAGTAGCTATATCGAAATTAAACTGACGAAGATCGTCTCGGGATACTATTGCAGGCACCCTCAAGTGTGGATCCCAGTTACAGGACCTAATCTGGGGCCCCTTACTTCCCAACGTCCTCAATAGAATCATCATATATATAGATGAATGATAGAATGCATCAAGTGATCAAGTGACACAAATTGAAGAAGATTATATTAGAAAAGATAAGTGCCTCCTAGCCAGATAGACTGACAACCTGAAAAAGGTGGCTGGGACAGATTGCATGTGCGGCGGGTGGGAGATCGGGACCAATGACTCACATTGGCTTATGTCCAGCAGTGGAATGCAATAGGCTCTTTTACTTTCAGGGTACTGGGGTACAAGGGTAATGTAAGTGATCATAGACCACAATAACTGTTAGCCATCAACGGAACCATGAATTTTTTGCTACCTTACAATTTTGGCGGAATGGAATAGAAATATAGCATTCGGTCTTTCAAACGCCTTTCAGACGATACTCCAAAAATAGTCGAAAAAACTAAGCCACATCATATTTAAGCGAACCTTGGACTCTTAGGTGAATACCTCGAAAGACACCGAGACTCACGCAAGGATGATGATGATAAGAGAGGAACATACACAGTTCTTAGTCACGGATACCTTTTCTAAGTAATAAACGCAGCTATGTGGTTTAAATAGATTCTACAAAACCGCGTAGACTTTCTTTAGCAGTTACGAGGTTATCCTCTACGAATACTTGATATCAAATGTCTACGTAGGTTGCGGCGATAAGTACAGCTATTGACTACATACAATTTTAAACTATTTTAACTTTTATTACCATGATAACATTTATTGTCAACAGTTTAATTTACATTTAGGACACGCTTTACTATTACACGCATCTATAGTCACGATGTAACCCAAATTTAAATACCTTTTAATTGCTATTTTAAAACCTTCTGTGCTGCCCCCAAACGCTCTACTGCCTCGTCACATTTGTTGATATTTCGATTGAAACAAAATGTATTAAAAATACGGATACAGATAAGATAATATTAATAAAATAAAAATAACCTAATAGATGTGAATCCTGTCACGTCAGTTATGATATTTAGATCATTAAAGAATTATTTTATTACAAAGGCAGCCCTATTCCTTCTTGATTCGCGTGGTATTATTATTTCGAATCGATCTCCATACTCACTAATTAAAACAAAAATCAAATCAGTGGTCTTGAATTCAAATTGTTTGGACAAGTTGCGTTTCAATTTAAGTAGCTTCAAAGTCCAAGGCTTGTTCTTAAAGGTGATTTGAGAAATAAAAATATTTTTATTATCAACCACAATGTATATCTAATTCGCTTAATGAGAATCAATAATTTTGTAACATATTGTGGACTATGCTTTTAAGATTTGGCTTCAGCTACGTGTTTGGCTTGTGAGAGACTCGTTTTTTCAATCCATATATTGCGATATCTGTCCAAGCAATTTAGTTAAAGTTCCCGAAACAATTAAAGCACAATACATGTTGATTTTAAATTTGTATTTGTAATAAAAATTCCAGCTTTAGTCAGCCTATCGGGTCCACTTTTAACTTTATTTCGAGGTAATATTCATGAAATCTTTCAAAACTGTCGAATTAGAGTATTGGCGTGTACGAATACGTGTGGTTTTCATATAATTACTATGTATACCTCACAATATCTGAAGCGTATGAAAAATGGGACAAAAATCGAATAGGAAACTATGCCCTGTCTCTCTTGAAGGATATTGTGAATGATGGCAAATCCAACTATCGATATTGAGTACACAAACAGAGGTAGACCTATTGACCTGAATATTTTGATTGCGTAGAAGTTTTATCGAAGCCAAAACACAATAATATATGAAAAAATGTAACGTTACGTAAAACGATAAAGGGTAGCTAGATGGGTTGTATGTCTTCGTCATGCAAATATCTTCAAGGATGTCACCAATATGAACAATAAAATACCCATAAATCCTATAATCCTTTGACTCGAGTATTTTTTTATTGAATTGGGGATAAAAATTACGATGTTATTGTATTTGTGCACTGACGTCTAAGTCATTTCTGTCTAAGACTAATAATAACTATATAGTTAAATCAAATTGAAGAGCATCGAATCAATCGAGTAAAAGCTGGTACCGTCCTATTTCATGCTTTAATAACTTGTACTAATTCTCGTAAACACGTATATCAAATAACGTGATAGTTTTAATGTTGGCATACTATAATAACATCATTAGATTTGTGTGAGTGTTATAACTACGTCATTCGAAATTTCAATTTGAAAAATATCTCTAGCTCAATAACTTATTTAGACATTACAGACGCAAATAATTTCACATTCATCCTTGTCACGGTACGAATTCGGGCAATTTCTCACAAAGTTTCTGCGTTCTATTTCAAGAATAAAAACATAAAACCCAGTACAATATGTCTCAGGTGAAATGTTGTTCAAAGACATCGCGTACAGTCTACGCAGGAATAACTTCCAATGGATATTAAAGTCTCTCTCCCATATATTTTAACAGAACGGTGTTATTGACTTGTAAGAATAACTTCGTAGATGGCTGTTTGCAACGGGACTGTAGTTCTGAAAACGTATCTTAGAAACTGCATCTACGTCTGAAGTTCGAAACCATATAAACATTTCCACATATATACCGCCAAATACATTTTGGTTGTTATTTCCGCGGAATACAACTTGTATTTGACACTTACTTCTTGTGTTCATTCACTATTCTCTGATTTTATTTTTGTTTTCGGTATCCTTTTATGACAGCATTACTGTTTATTCCAATATATTTTGGGAATGTAATATTTATAACTAGGTTAGATGAACATGTTTGTTGTGAACGCTGTGTAAACGGATTCATTAATATTATATGATCTAACAGTACGATTATTCTAACTGAGGGTTTAATTTACAAAGTAGGTTAAACATATCTACTTTTTAATGTTTCTATAACCCTTTGATTTTATTCACATTTCTATAGCTACTGTTTTAAAACACATCTACAAAATGGAGCTGCAGTGGTCTGATGTTGATGACATTTTCAGTTTATCTTCAGATTAATTTACTGAATGAAGTTTGGTATCCATCGAATCAATAGATTTTCTGGGAATTTTTCCTGTAAAAATATAGGTACATAATGCTATCCATACAAATTCACAATATAAATAGTCAAATTTGTTTAAAATCGAAACATTACGTAACGGTTCAATATCAAAACAAAGAGATATATCGGTTTAAAGTTTCAGACACTGTTTGTCAATACCCTCAGATAAAGCGTTACATATAATAAATAACAAAGTTATACTTTATCTACGGGGAGCTTTAAAATGCATGTTTTGATGTTTGAAATGAATGTTTTTGAGAGTATGGAGAAGTATCCATGTTAGGTTTTAGTTGCATTGTAACTAGGATATACATAGTCTATAAGTACATTAACTTAATGAGACGGGCAGGAGTTAAGAAGGTTAGGAAGAAGTTAGAAGCTTCAATATACACGCGTGTCTATGTGCAGAAAAACCTCTGAGGAGTATTCCAAATAAATTTTGGTAATGTATATTTGATAATAAAATTTATTTATCAAATTCGTATGTTTGAAAAGACATAGACGAATAGACTAAGCGTATTACTTGTCGAAATGATTGTACTTCATGTATAGTCATTTTTGTTATAATTTGAAATATACCTATACATATTTTAATACTACCATGATACATATTTAATAACTCCTCATTTACAAAATGTTAGTTAATTTTTCAGTTTACGTCGGACGCTAGTAGCAGTTTTTATAATAAATGTTAATAAATAATATGTTATAAATAAATGTTATTGCTATATTATAACTACGTGTAAAATCCATTAGAAATGCAATGCCGTAACATTACAATAAACTACACCAGTTTAGATTCGCTGCTTCCGAGGAAAATCAAATTTACATGCTGCAAAATCGCAATTCGAGCTTTCGCGAAAATATCTCACGTACCTATTGCAATTCAGTGTGTTAAATTACCCGTATGTATATGAAGTAAAACGTTCGTTGCACTCAATTTTTCGTACCGAGTCGGTGACGTTCGACAATTTCCGAATGTACGACATGAACTACGGATGAACGAAATGCATTAAAGCGCGTATTTTGTGATTTATGTACGTATGCACTTACTACTGCTATAATTCAATTTGCAATTAGAAGAGCTTGTCGTTGTATTTGTACGTTAACGTCGTATTTGGGTTATTTTTTGGTACATAAAGTTTTAAGAAAATTATGCTCATTATTTTCCACAGAAAAGTTTTTCCTTCAGAGAGCTGTTCTCTAATCAGAACCCAAAACGTGAACATTCCTGCTTCTGGCAGAATATTACAGGAAGCCGGCATTTCATTGTATCGTTAGAAATAATCTTTATTACTAATAAACTACTATGTTATTCAATGATTTATTAGAAAATAGTACATAAATAAATATTCGAGTAAATAAAAGTGATAAATAAACTGCAAAATAAATTATTTTTAAACGAATTTTAATATTTGAAACTTCTCCATCGAACTCGTTCGTTGCACTGGTTCCACTAGTCATGTCATTTGAACTCGGAGATGGAACGACATTCACCATTTCCGAATACGTTATTCACTTGGCTCCGTACGTGCGAATTTTTGGGTTCGTTTACGTTAGCACTTAGGTACCACTGTAACTCGATTGTTAGTCGTTACATTGGAACTCGATAGGTAATCGATAACTACTTAAGAATAAGTACAGTCTTGACAATTTGCAACTTTAACTTACACTACAATTATTAATACAACAAATTATACTTGTCCAAACATTGGAGGATATTTTATTGGAAAATCTAAATTTTCAACTCTTATATCTCGAATAAATATATTTTTTCATCATAGATTTATTGATGTCCAGTGTTTAATTCATGTCCTCCATCAATATTATTTAAAATACATTCGGAAACATTAAATTCGTTTGGCGGTTAAGATTCTATATTAGTTTAAAAGCATCGGTGTTTTGTTTCACTGGTCATTAAATTTTCATTTACGATATAACGGAGCAATAACAGAAAGTAATTGATACTCACAATGATGAAATAACATGTCGATTATATTTCAGTGACATTGTGGCGGTAGTTTTAAATACGTAAACCATATTTTAGATAACTTTTGTCAGTGATTTTGAAATAATTTTGACAGCTGATAGTAGTTAATATTTGAATGTGGGTAAGATTATATTTCTCCAATAATCAAGTGGAAAGTTGGACGTACACACGTTACAAAGTGAAGAAGGCAAATTGTAAATATACCTTTATATCTGTTTCACTAGAATATTCTATAATACTTTATTGTTGGCCCAGCAATTTTACACGACATAGAAGATAGAATAAACTTAATATACACAAGAATTGAAATACACACATAAAGTAAATAGAAAATGTGTAAAGCACATAGATAGCACTCATGATATTGCATGCGAATATATCAGTTTCGTGATAAAAGTGAGTTCCAGAATTCCATAGTAACCTTCAAATCCTAGTTAACAGACAGGACCAACTGGTGACTTCCGCACGTTTTAGTATAAAATGTCGATTGAGAAATGTCTAGTGATTTATTACAGTGCGGATATTTTTGTGGTACATTAGATTGATGGTTGTTTTCGACACATACCTAAACGAGATGGGATTGTGTCTCGTCGAATCACTTTACTAAAAAATGATAAACAATTCATCATGTACTACCCTCTCTTCCATATTTATAGGAAGCTTCTGTGAGTATTTATTTGACAGGCTGCTAGTACAACGGTAGTATGTTACTAGAATTCTTGTTAAAACCAAGAAATATTACAATTGCTCGAGTATATACTATTCGCTTATATTGTTATATGTGTAACAAATCAACTTCTGATTGGCGTATAATCGATACTAAATCCACTCTTGATGTGCAGCAGTCGGGATTTGTGTTTGTGTTATTCCTTCAAATGAACCGTTTTACTGGATTACTTTTGCGGTTTACTGTTTACAGCAACCTGTGCACGATGCGATTCTACTATTAGCTATTTAATATTATTATTTTAATACCTAATTATATAATTTTAATAACTGTAATGCACTTATAATTAATTTATTTTTGATAGAATTTAATGATTAATCATAGCGACAAAATTTTAAATACTTAACTAGCAATCTAGCAGCATTATGTACATCCTTCAATGTTCTATTGCGGTACTTGAAGTTTAACTACAATATTGAATCACTTTTTAATACTTGTGATCGAAACAACCAGTTAAACTAGAAAAATTAACAAAACACAACTACTTACATACTGTATTTATAATTATGCTTACCACACGGGTATGTTTACCGTTCCTGACGAAATTTCTCTAATAACATTTTTCTACGAGTGCGACTGGTTGGCATATTCATAATTGTAAAATTTAGTATACGATTTAGTTAAAAGTACTATTTTTATTGGTTAGAAGATTTTATATCTGAAATAAAATACTAACACTGCTAACGTAACTAAAACATACAGATATGTATGTTGCGTTACATATTATTTAATTGGATATTCCAATAAAAATGTATCTACGCCAATAAAATGGAAAACGATATAATAAATGTAGAAATCCCCGCTTTGCTTAGGAAATTTTATCCATAATAGAACAGTCAGACACATAAATAATAATAATATAAGCGTCTAATGACATGTAGTCTATGTTTAGTTGCCACCTAGACAGTATATTGTTTTATGCCAAAATATTGAATATCTGAAACATAGATTTTAGAATAAAACGAGACAGATTTGGTCAAAAAGCAATTTAGTGCAAGATTTGGTCAAAACAGGTTTATTTCAATAAAACATCGATATCCATTGTTTATTTTTTTATGATAGTATCTCTTTTGTTTTTTAATCTGATTTTGATCATTGGTTGTTATTGAGCAGTTTGTATCGGTTTTCTCTTTATTTATTTGTCTTCAAAGGCAAAGGTGGGTGTGTGAGGCGCCACTGAGGTTTTAGGTGCTCAAGCAAACCTGCTGATTGAGGGCTCTGTCGCAGATTTTCCATTTGAGGTTGAGAGGTCAACGACCTCCATCCACCATAAGCGCAGACCAATTACAGGTGAAGCCAGCTGTCATTCTGGCAGATGTATTTCAGGGCGGCGATGCGGAGCGCACCTCCTTTCCGGGAGCAAGATAGAAATAACGTGGATTCCACCCGAGTACTGTGCGTAGGAAAAATGTCATATGGACTACCAAAATCTAAAGACCACAAACAGCGTGCAGTTTTATCGGTTCGCTTTCGAGATACTATCGTGGCATGAAAACAAACCCGACAATAATTTATTGATAAACGACGAAGATGGTTAAAAGGCTGTAGTCGTTTTCATTATCAGTCAGTACTTTTCGTAAAATACTGACTTTCAGTGCATTACCTGTACCTAGAGAAATAGGCTTGTGTTGACCATCTTTCGAGAGAGCACACGGGTTTGTAGTAAATATTCCGATTTGGTATTTATATTATTACCATCAGATATTTGAATTTTTGATATATATCTTACTTCCTACGAATCTCCTACTAATCCAATATATAAAATTTCCATGTCACAATGTTAGTTACCGTATTCCTTCGAAACGGCTATACCAATTTTTACAAAATTTTATATGCGTATTCAGTAGGTCTGAAAATCGGCTACTATCTATTTTCCATATCCCAAAGTGATAAAAGTTGTTCACCGTTAATTTTTTTTTAATTATTGGACGAAATTTTTTGTTAAACTAGAAATAATTTATAAGGCAAAACAACGTTTGCCGGGTCAGCAAGCAATATTATAAATGTGAAAGTTTGTGAAGATATTTACAAGTTGTAAGTTACTCGATCACGTTCAAAAGCTTCAATGTATATGGCTGAAATTTGGTACTATTTTACAGGCTACATTTACAGGCAATTTTATATCGTTTAGTTGTTAGTTGATTTTTTTTTATTTGTATGTGTCGTCACGTAATCTCTTTGCCAGTTCTGAATACCAAATCACTAGGATTTGGAATAACCTGTGCCGTTTGATGAGTGACGTTATCCGTATTTCTGATATCATCTCATTGTCACAGTTATGAATCAGTCCGGTCCTTATTACTTCCCGGGATCTTTGCGGGAAGGAATGATTATTCAATTTACATACGATTTATCGAGCAGTTGTAATACGTCATCAAAATCTAGATACATAGAACCTAAAAACGGCTTAGTAATGTTCAATCGTTTGCGATTCTCTATTTGAATAAGCTGATGTATTCAATTTGAATACATAAATAACATTTTACTTTTTTACTAATATTGTGGTCTAATAATTAACCATTATTTAATTTCTTACTAGTAAGAAAAATTCTCCTCTTTTTTAATGTCAACAAAATTCCATATAGTATGCGGTCAGTTTATGCGGTAGTACCTAGTAGTAGTAGTCTATCTATTTAAATCTATTTAAATTGCAAAAAGCTATTCACTTTTTCCATTCTAAATCTGAATTTGAACAAAAAGCCATACAGTTAAACTCAAAAAACTACAAGTTAAGAATCACTAGATCGTTTCTTTCAAACATAGTTTATTTTTTAGCTCTTATAACAATATTTAAGGTATTGGATATCGTTTGTTTTACATTATTATGTATTGGTAACATGACCAATGAGTATAAAAGACCACCCACACAGGTTTCGTCGCTTTGTTACTTTAATTAGGTTATTCAATATTTCATATGTTATATTTAATATGCGGGTGTGGGGCAATAAAATATTTATTAATAAGGGTTAAGTTAAGCTACCTGCTTTTAACTTTAGTTTTTGTTTTGTAAGCAGATACATTATCATATTCACGATGATTACTAACAATAGTCTAAATTTCAACTTTTTTAGCGTAGTACCGTTCAACAGCGGATGTCAGACGTCACGGGTTCGAATTCAGCTCAGTGTAAATATTTATTGGCATAAAAATCATTTTTCTCAATATAAGCTAAGTTAAGTTTTCCTAACTTTTTGTCTAGATAACGTTCGTCATGTCATTAATATATTTTTTTTGTTTATATTCCGAAACTGTTCTTATACCTATTATGTCATTTTGTACAGTCTCCTTGTTATCCAAATGAATGAACCCCTTGGAACGTGCAATGACTTTCCCTAACGTAGACACAAGTGTACACGCAATTATATGCAGGAAGATCTGCACTAGTCTCATTATAATGTAGGACAATAAGTGCGGCGCGTGCACTTAATGCGTGCAATGTGTCAGCACGCAACGCACTGCGTCTAATCGTTTGACAAGTTCGCGCAAACAGGCGCTACATTCTAGTGTGGTCGTCACGCCATACCTGTGACGAACGCACAAGGACTTGAGTCTAGCTAGAAATGTGCCTTTTTATTCAGAAAACACTCATTTTTAGCTGATGCAACTTATTATGTATTATGGGTGTGTAGGGCCAAGAATCTTGAAGTCAAAACCAACATCAACTGCAATACGATAAGAAAAACATTTATTTATGCTCTATGTGAGCATTTATATGTATCTTGAATTTGAATTACACTTTTTACATTTACAAAAGTTTTATATTTACAACTCACCAACATTTCAACTCAAACCACATCTTATTCGGAATAATGCCAAGTTTGAAGCTTTAAATGAAACAACAAATTTTAAGCTTCCCCTTAGTGACGGTGATGTGGATGCACGCATGCCATTTCTAGTGAAACAATATTTGTGTACGCAGCTTCAAACTAAAAGTACCTGGGATCCGCACTGGGAACCTTCACCTTTATTTATGTACACTCAGACAGAAATCACCCTTTGCGTCGCCCAGCCGACGCATGGGAACCGAGAAAGCATTCAAAATGATTTATTGTAAATGGTTTTCTACTTTGTTGGCTAAAATAATAAGCCTTGCGCCCGAATTGCTTGTTCTAAATTCGATATTTTATTGTTACCTTTTCTTCACTTTACCACACGCCGACTAAATTAAATTTGCAATCCTTTTGTTAGCACATTAGCGGCAAATCCGATGAGTCAGCGATATGACCATTAGCGCGTACGACACCCACAACTTGTGCATTCAGATGAGGCCAAAGAAATTTCCGTTAAACCTTTATAGGTATCTCAAGATGAAGCTGAATGAGACATCCACAACACAAATAATAAAAATGTTAAAAGTACGGTAGGAATTGCGGATGGCTTTGTCCACTCTCACAATGGGGCCGTCCGCCGGGAGATTGACGCTTTAACTCGGGAGGTGTTAGGAGAATTAGTGGCCCATTATTGCTCTATAGAAACTCTATGGTCAAGCAGAAAGCAGATAACAATAATTAGTTCGGACGCTACAAAAAGTGACATAAATCCCGCATAATAAGTTACTGGCTGCAAAAAAAATTAAGTAACAGTTTACCTGGATTCCTGTTTTTTTGCAGAATGACTCGGAACGGCGAACGTGGTCCGATATAATAAACACCTCAATTCCTGGCAGAGGTATTGTTTAATGATTTTCTGTTGTGATCTTGCACAATTCCTGGTCAGTTTAGTTTTTTTAGTTCAGCTGCGAGAAATATACTTTTTTTTTGTATGCTTGGTAGCATTTAAACAAAAGGGTCTCGAGGTTTGTGTGAAGGTGCGATTTATTTATGACTGTACCTTAAAAGCCATCTCTTGACCAACTTTGGGTGGTTTCTAACATGTTTTGTTCGACCAAATTGATTCGAATGTTTGTATATTGATCGGATGCAATAAAATGTTTAACGCTTCATTTCTTTTGTTACAGGAACAATATGGAAATGACGTATACAATCGGCACGCTGCTAGGAGACTTTTAGTAATTTATTTTTTCAATCCCAAACGCATTTTTTAAAACGGTTCGAAAAACAAAGATGCTGGGGTGTGCTCCAAGAAGAGTTTCCTCGGCGTCCTCCTCTTGTTCCCCCACAAACATCAGCTTTAGCTCGGCTGACGACAGCCGGTGCATAGATAAGTAGATGATAGAAAACAAACTTTCACTAATTCGGCCATATAGTCTAAAATAGAAGTTGGAAGTAGATAACGCATTTGAAATTAAACTAGTCAGAGTAACAAAATCTAATTGAATAGTAAGTTACCACCTGTTAAGATCGGTCGGAGGTAGGAGTCGCCACTGCGGTGGTATGCTCTATATTGCATATTGGATCGACTGTGCGCTGACAGGTCGCTACGTCACGTGGCTTCCCAGCGCGCGACTTCAGTGCTGGATGCTACTAACTGTATACACGTAAGTACCTATAGTATCTTTAGTTATTTTTTTCAGTTTTTACATCTTTTTGTAATAAATAACTATGATTTGAATTAGCTACAGGTAGGTGCTCTTAATGTGTAACTATCAAATAATACAATTGTATAATTACATTATTTGATAGTTACACATGACGAGTAGGTACCAATGCAATCATTATGTTTTATATTATTGAAAGGAACAAAATTATTTATTTTATTCATTGTGATAGCCCTAATGTCGTATTAGAAAATTTAAGTCATTTACATTTTAAATTATCTACTGACTTCAACACACGTCAAACTAGGATATATTTTAAAATAGTAATGAGTGTACTTTTACGATCATTACTGATCTTCCCGCGTCTTCTTCGATTCATCAATGTAAAGGACATAAAACTAGTCAATACATTATGTTAAATTCTTCAGTTGTACGGGAGTGGCTACCACGGCTAGTTGCTATTCGATTTATGACGCGGTTTACATGTCTCGTTTCAACCAAACCTTTGTCAACTTTGACTTCTCTGAATGCATGTTTCTTATTGTCATTATCTACAGTGAATTTCTATACAATAGAAACATAAATCCTAATGTTTCCTCAGGCATATTTTAAATTTGTGTCATGTTGTACCTTTATCATATTGTTTACTATGTTTGGTTGAACATACACCAAATATTTCCATAATCCATGAGAGAAAGTAATTAGTTGGAATATATTTGACATTATAGTAACATTAATGTTCTGTTGCTAGTTGTTGGCGTAGAAATAAATTTCATCGACAGATTACAGTAAGTGCTCTTCGATAAGACAGATAAAGTTCGTTCACACAGCGGAATAACTCTGAAATGCGCTTCCGACTGTTTGGAAGTGCATCGTTCGGTTTTAGTGAATTTTATGCTGTGAAAGATGTTCAACTCTTTTTAATTTAAACCTACTCAGGAATAATTAATCTGCTTTTTTTCTGGACTTATGGCAGTGGCAAAATTGTTTGTGTACACTTTATGTACATGTTTCTATAAATATCTTGTTACTCTAGATTGCAAACTTTAGCGATCTTAATGCGATGGTCTTTAGCGATAATGTGTTAGTTATTGATACAAAAGACAGGATGCTACTTTCCTATCATTCAAGCATACCGTTAATCATAATACAGAAACTAAAACTGGGTCTTACGTGAGCATCTTGCTAATGTTATAAACTGGAAATGCAAAAATATTTGGCAACAACATTAAGTATTTGAACACACAGTTTGTTGAAAAAGTCACGGAGAGGTGTCAAGATGAATGGAATGTCACATTGTTTGATGTTAAACAGATAATTTTGTGATTACAAGATTAATTTACATTTTAGGAGTCAACTATTATTCGAGTAGGTAACTGATTTTTATCGGTTGACTAGAGATATCGTTTTATCATTATTTAATTCGATTAGTCGATTGATGATAAGAGGTTGAAGTTTTTAGGGAGCAGTATTTGTAAGCTTTTATGTAATACATTAGGTATATTGTTTTACATGAAGAATTTTTTCATATATGTTCATGATAAATCATTTCATGACTTTAAATATAATCAGATCGTAAACAATATAAATTAGAAATTATATTACCTAAGTCTACATTTATTGAATCTTTTATTACCTTTATTGGAACAGAAATGGGTTATTTGTTCTTATTTCCAGAATAATATGAGCCAATATGGAATGAATAATAAAACTGTTCAATTCAATGAATAGGTATTCAATTCTAAAAATTTCAAGATTTTAATTTACAAAATAATTAATGTTGATTTAAACTCACATGATTATCACACATAATTATGGCAGAACTAGGCAACAACAGAAATAGGCTTCCCCCCCCTATTTCGTGGGACCGAAAATCACAGTTGGCGAAAAGTGGTGTGTAAACACCTCTGCTTACTAAACCTAACAGAGCTCAATTGTCAATGATATGTTGTATTTTAAGGCCACTAAAAGATTTTAGTAGTACATAAAAATATACCTAGACAAATTAATACCCTTGACCAGTTTGTTTCACCCAACGTTTGGTAAGACTGAACACTTCGTTCAGTCTTACCAAACGTAGACACAATGGATTAATTAATTATAAAAATTATCTGGGATGATGCATAATTATTTAAACGCATAAGCCAAGTCAGTAGTCTCGTAGACATATGTAACACGGGGGTACTCAATCATTTAAATAATTCGCGTTTATATTAGCATACATATTGCTTTTTGTTTCCGATGTGTCTAATTAGAATTTTGAATTAAGGTACAATATGAAGATACAACAGATGTTGGGGTTAGTGTATTTTAAATTGATATTGGTAGCGTTAGATTGACCCCTAAGTTATTGTTCGTACATATGCTCTTCTAGAATAGAGATGTGACTTTGTTTTAATAAGATTTGTTTTGTATAACACAATATTTGTAATGTGTGGCGTTTAAAATTTGGAAAATGTCGTTCGAAGAATCACTTTTAATTCATATACTACGCTCCTGAAAAGTTTTTACACGGTAAGGAGGATTTATACACTAAGGACTTATTATGCTAGAGAAGTGTAAAATACACTTACGACTTAAATTACTTATCCATCCAGTTCATAATACGCGCACAAATTATATAACAACTTCACATAATAAAAACTTAAAATATTTATCTTCCATTTCACAGACTATTAACACTATTAACATAATAATATAGTAAATACTTTGAATAAGTAAATAGAGATGACACACATAATATTACGGACAAACTCTTATAATGGCTAATAGGACGAAAATCTTGTAAGATTCGCAAATATACTACGAACACGTTATTTACATGCGATTTGTTTTGACGTATTTTTAAAATCAACTTATTAAGGAAAGTAAAATTTAAAATGGAACAGGAGCTTTTTACAGCGGTGATACAGTATGATTTCATATCACTGGATAGCAAGCTAAAGGCAAAGCCTGAGCTAAAGGGAGTTTAAGAAATGCAGCTCACTATTACAAATATGCCAATAATGTTACAATGACCAACATTATTTAGCTTAACAGCATCATCACTTGAAGAACTTGCTGGAAGAAGGATACTCTTGTGCTGACCAAGTTTTAAGGTGCGGACAAAGAAAAGGGGCATCGGTTGGTTCTTAATGGAATTGCTAGTATCGCATGAGGATGACATCTCAACCATATAGGTACGAGATATTAATGTAGACAACGAACGAATCGCGGTAGAAAGCGGTCACGTAAATGTTAATGTGTAAATTTGAAATACCGTATGTTGTGGAGCCGGCAGTTACTTCATGGAAAATATCGATCTTCATCCGCAACTCAGACTGGCAACGCACCGCGGACTTCGAGGTGACAGCTTTGGATGCGACCGGGATTAACGCAAGGATGACGATGTTTAAGAAATACAATTGGAATTTATATAAGAAAGTATCCCAGCTGAATTAAACAATCAAAACTGAAAACTGAATTGTACCTATCTGTAAGTATAAGATTTCAGAGCTGATTAAGAAAACTTCAGTATCACAATAGGTTGGCAAAGCGCCATCGATCTGATGTAGCAATAGGCTTTTGTCGTTTTCCCCAACGAGAAATTTCATCCATCGTCACTGTTGCCTACCGCCATGTGGGTTGAACACTTGTTATTTCCTTGATAAGGATGTGAGTAGGTGAATAAAACTGATTAGTGTAAATTAGTTATTTTTAGAATTAATTTAAAATATATAATTACTTTTTATCAAAAGTGGATAACACTTTCTTTACGCTGATTAAACGAACCTAGCATAATTCTTGTTATTTGAATGATTCGCCATTTAATAATGGTTAGAAAAATGATGTCAAAATGATAAAAACGATAAATTTGAGATTGCTGTTTCATAACTTTATCATACAAATTTAGTGGTAGATTTATTTAGGGCACAAGTCAATCTTACCTGACCAGCTGGGACTCCTACGACTTTACTTACTACTTTAATTGACTAATCAGGCGTTAGCCTTTACTATTGGGGGGTGGAGGTAATAGTCACATCCACATTAACAAAGATAAAATCAAATCAAGAAAAAGGTATGTAGAAATGGCTCCGGACTCCAAAGTGGAAGCTTTGAATACATGGCCAAATGCTGGAATGATGATAATGATAACTCAAAGCAAAATCAGGGATTGTGCCTTACCTTTCATTATAATCAATCAACGGGCGTGATCGGTAGTCATATTTCACGCTAAATTAATAACAACGAGGCTACCGAATGAACCTGAGTTCTCAGAAAATTAATCTGTTTACGACTGCCAAATTGCCGCTACCAAAGGCTTGTTTGAACATTTATCAGAAAGATTAGTTGTAAGGCAATTAAGGAGCGCTAACACGCATTCGTTGATATCGTGTAAATTAACTCTAAGATACTCTAACGTAATTTATTACTTCGGTGAGTAACTGAGCGCGCCAATCATTTGCTATGATTATCGTAAGAAGTATATTGCTTCTACTGTGTCACTTGCACAAGAAATTACGTGTCCAAGATATTATAAATCTATAAAGTAATATCTATTATTAATATAGTGCAAAACAGGGAAGCCTACTACTCCATGTCGTATGGCCGAAACGTCGTCGGGGTAAACATAGAAATATTTTACTTATAGTTCACAAATAAGTTCTGATCTGTCATGATAAACCTCGAAGATATTAGGGTCTTTTACATCAATAACAACTATAATAACTGAATTTACTACGCATTGAATTGAATTATATCAAAGATATAACTTAAAACATAAAGTTATGCCATAAATCTTGCTTGTTCTGAATCATGAATTTATTTTCTATCTATCGATAATCTTCAATGTACATGTTCAACAAGATTTAAAAGACTCAAGATCATTTTTTATTTGCACATTACGAACCCGTCGTCAGTTGTATCGGCGGCAACAATAACTGTTATATGTGGGTAGAAGCACATTGTTTGAACGATGTTAAGGCCTCTCATGTTACACCATCTACATATGAATATGCGTATAAAACCGACTCTAGAACAACTCGGAAAGAAGTTTTAGATAGAAATTTAAATAGAAGGGTTACTGATGTACATAATATCTTTATAATGTAGGTACCTACGTTTATACTGTTTTAATATTCATTCATAGCTGCTGTTACTTTAGTGTCCAGGATCCACTCATTCTTTCTCCCCTCTTCAATTTTTCCGCACCCGTGTAGCAGTGACTGTATGTCGTTGAACCCAACCCTTTTTTTAATCGTGCGAAATATTATTGGGTAGGTTATGTCGGACTCAAACCGACTAAAACGCACACCGTCTTCGGGTCTTTAGTTGCCGGAGTTGAGATAGTAGCCAACATATCCTTCGCACCCTGGCAGACCACGGGGCCCTCTCTTTCGAGATGACTCCCGTCGGGTGTAGGGACCACGGTGTCGCCATCTAGCCCCGGGTACCGAGACGCACATTTTACTCTGCCCCCGCGGCCTGCTTCTGCTAGGGTGACAGCGACTCCACTCGTCACCCCCAGGCCCACGCTCAAGGAGGACGAAGGTCATTCTGCGAACTCCGACATCCGAGTTGCTTCCGCTCATGAATTCCTAAACCTAAAAGTTTACGCCAGAGCTTCGTCTGTTAATCGGCAGATTGGGTGGGTTGCTATGGATCCGAAAGTAATGTTGATCTATGGAAGTAAGTTATCGCTAGTCCAATTATATAAGAATATTACTATGTCTGTCCGTCAGTGCAGTCATTACTCGACAAGTAATAATACTAGACAAATAATAGTATCTGTGCAATTTGAACATCTTTCGAGTAAACTTTAGTAACGATGTTAGAGCAAATTCTCAATTCGTTTTAATGTTTTGGAAAACGCATCATACCTATACGAATATTGCTTGTTTAATGGAACCTATAAGATTATTACCTATTCAAAGGTTTTATTAACGTCTGTAAAGGCTAGTAACTGTTAGTACAATAGAGTAATAAAAATAAAGTGCTTTATGAATACTCAGGTATTCCAAAACCTTGCTTATCAAATATTGGATCCAATATTGGCATATTATTACAGCTGTTTCAATTTATTGGCCGTTAT
Organism: Pelosia muscerda; assembly: GCA_963691645.1. Classification (NCBI taxonomy): domain Eukaryota; kingdom Metazoa; phylum Arthropoda; class Insecta; order Lepidoptera; family Erebidae; genus Pelosia; species Pelosia muscerda. The sequence continues at coordinate 6,425,784 of OY829113.1, forward strand.
AACAGAATGATCTTTATTTGCATCACCAGAATGTAGACCAAAATCATTTAATAATAATATGATAATAACAAAAAGTCGTCTGGTGTTTTGTGTGCCATACCCACCAATCACAATGTAATTCATATGTCACTCGAATCAACAAAACCGCCCAATATGGAGCGCGATGAATTATGGAAGACTCTTGTATTAACTGGATATTATTAATAGCATTTAAGACTTTTGTATCTTGAGTACAGTTTAACATAATGTTAATAGACGTTTTTATGTAGAGTTACTCGTGGAATACCCATACCCTTCCTACATCCTTGTGTGGAATACACATCCCTCTTTCTACAGTCCCGGGTCCTTTAAGCGGGGCGTGAAAAAGCATCTGATTAGGCCGTCAAGCTTAGCGCCACCATTGTAGCACTGAACGGGTTTGCAATGGTGACCCTCTTTCATGAGACTCTGCCTTCAGCTTAACATCATGCGAGGTGAAGTCAAATTGGTGTCAAAGGTAAAAAAAAAACCCGTACCTATTTTCACCTAGGTGTTCAATGGAACCTTTTTCGTACCTATGGTTCCTACGGAAAGGAGAAATGAGCGGCGGATCCAAAAACAGTAACCCACCGTTTACTTAGATCTTAGGTGTAGTCATGAACTTGAGTCTGCAGCATGAGGTTACACCCCCTATATTAGCACACAGCTGCGAAAAAATGCCTGTGATATTCCGCAATCGGCTAAGTAGATCTGAATGTTTTATACGTAATGTCAATATAATTCGCCAATAAGCTAGAATGAACACTGGCAGTTTGACTTGGACTTCGATGAATTGTTTTTCAAGTTTTACTAAGGATCTGAGATTGTATAAAGATGGAAACATAGTAATGTTATAATAAAACTTATATGACGGCGTAGGAGTTTATCTTTGTTCGATTTCCGCTCAGTGCAAATGTTTGTATGTGATATAAATCGGTTATATATATTTGCATTACCCTAGGTATTTTATGCCTAATATATATATGTATGTATTTATTATATGCATTCTAGATCCCATAACATAAGCTAGTAAAACTGTGCTTACTTAGAGAGTAGATGAATATGACTTCTTTCTTAAAAAAATTACAAATAGTCGATGAAAATTTATCAGATGACTCAGAAAAACGTGCATCAAAATATATATTCTCAGAATACATTAGGTAATACCAAATGTATTCGTCTCCGAAAGGCAGTACGATATTAAGTTTTCCGAGAACTTCATATTACAAACTTTATTCAGTGAATTACCTACTAATAATCAAGGTACTGTAGATGTCATTTGTTATCTTGATCACTATGTTTTCATTGCCATTTTCCTCAATAAAGCCCACATGTAAGGTGCATTCACATTATGTAATACATTTGATTTCCTTAGGCAAATTGCTGTAGTTTCATCCGGATACAATATATTTGTTTTGCCAGTATTACTATTTTTTCTTTGTTCTAATCCACTTCAATTCAATTCATGCATGCATTCTAACATTCTTAGGGTTCAAAATCCGCAAGCCAGTGCAGTTGTTTAACAACGACGAGGTCCTGGTGCAGGCTTCCTACTTAGGGTTGGATAGTCAGACGGCAGTCGTTCCCGGAGAAGCCAACATACCAATAAAAAACGAAATCAGGGTCCAAAGTGAAAAAATTAGCAAAGCTAGAAAATCACTGTAAGGATGACAATAATCTTTCATCGACCGAGTTCTTTAAGCAAGGCCTGATGAATTTGTCGAGGCTGTCAAGGTACGGCCCGCCATTTCTAGGTACAGCATCTGAAATGGCGACTACTATTCGTTGAACTACGACCACTACTTTATTTCAATGTCGAATAGTTAATCCAAGACTAGACAGGCCACATCATATTACAATTGTATAAAAATCACACCTCACAAAGCCAACATACCTGTGTACCCAACGCCTACTTGTAACATTCTGTCGATTACTAATTATAATTACTTAACCTTAGCATCAATGGCGTATTAATTAAACAGTAGTGGAGTATTTAATTACAATTTGTTTAGCTAATAGGCAGGTGGGTTGAACGATGTAATATACTCATTATGCGGCATATTAGTCTACGTATAGACGGTCACAATGTGACCGTCGTAATTGATTATTCATGGGTTTGATTGTCGCTAATTTGCGATTTAAGTTCAAGGTAAAAATATTTTGTTGTCTCTAGAAAACAAATTGCAATCTATTTTATAATTTTAAGGGTAGTTTCGGGAAGACTCTTTTTAGTAATGGTCATTGTCTGTCAATGTTGGGAGGCAGATGGCAGTCGCTGCCGGAAAGCCGACATACCAAATAAAAACCTCATCATCATGATTCTCTATAATGCGGATTTGTGTCTTGTATAGGAGACACCGCTGCTCCAGCGTCATTACACCTGTTCTCTAGAACAGGTTACGCATAATAATTGAGTTATTCAATAACTCATAGTAACCAAAATTCACCCTACTTAGATTACACCGAACAATGACTTCGATATTTAAAATGTTTAGGAACCCAAATCGAAGTAAAATGAAACTCCAACTAGCCGTATTCTTTGCACAGACACAAATCATATTGTCTTATGACCATTCATCATCTTTGTTTGTTTCCGGGAATGCTTCAGTGAATCTGTGCATTCAGGTGGCGCTGAATTGGCTAGAAACTTTCATAACTTACTCTTACTTCGTTATCGTCTCAGTAAGCGGGTCTCGAATTCGACTTAGCATCTAGGTACGCCTCCCAGTTTCATCAATGAATCAAGAGTAGTTTTTTTAATCTGCTTTTTAATCTAACAAAAAATGACGTATATATTTGACACATTGCACATGCGACACCATATCTCCCCGGGTAAGAAGTCTTTTTTACTTGCTTTGAAGGGTGCGGTTTGGCATTCCTTTCTATGACAATTAGTGAGATTTTGCTATTGCTATTGTTGGAATTGTTAAACCGTGGGTGAGTGGTGGGATCCCTCCCTCCCTCTATATATCTTCTTTTAATGGACTTCCATCATGTGATGCCTACTTCAATAAAATGTCACATGTTAAAGTATAGTCACCCATTCTTAGACTTACATGGCTTGGTACTTACTGGTATAGTCTTGGCAAGTCTCCGATTCGACTCAGCACTTTCGCCTGTCAGTCTCATCATTCGATCAATAGAGTTTGTTTTGAATAACGCACAATATTACTTAAATTCTTTTTTTAATAGAACTACTACAGGGAAGTACGAGCACTCTTTTAAACTCGTCATACCACACAATTGCGTTTGGAAAGCTACTTTTACTCAGTGCGTAGGCGCACGCATCAGTACCAGAAACTGAACTTTAATGTTTGTATACAAAGTAATTTTTATGATCTATTGCTTTGTGTTTCTTTAATTTTTTCTAATAAAATACACATTTTTATTATGAATATGATAAATATCTTATTGTATGAAGTACTATTGATCGTAACACGGAATGTTGTAGGTACCATTTTTGGTGATCATGTGTTCTGTTGTAATGCTAAACACTTCAATTTTAGGCTTGGCTGGACATAAAAACTATTATGTATAATTTTATTACTATTATAATAAATGACTCAGAATCATTTAGTACCACACTGGTACTAAAAGAGACAGTGTTCTAAGACTTTTAAGCTTAAATGTGAGTAAACAAAAACAATATACAAATAAAATTTATTTGTGTAGAAATTTAGTAAATGTGTAAATGAGGCTTTGTACCACTTATTATTTAATATTTATTTATATACTATAAACTAATCGGTGCAAATATCTGTATGCATGTTTCTGTACATTTACATAAGTCGAGTTGTTTCTTTGTACCATATATTTTTCGCAATCTAAGGTCGCACTATGCAATGTCATTAATGCAATGTATTTGGGTCTAGACGGCTGTGTGATATGTTCTACAATATTTATTGAACATTAATTAAAAGTCAAGTTCCGGCCCTCAGCCATCGTAAGCTGTCCTCTTTCTCATTCACGTTTTATAAATAATTAACATCCGCATGTAATAATAGGCTGCATAACACAGAAAGTGCAGTGAACGTGACAATAAATTAATTAGCATAGCTCTGCTACCCGGACTCGAAGGGTCTTCTGAATAAGTTTTTTCGAATGTTAATATTGTTATTGTTATGTAAATGTTTGAATTAGGTCATTGCATATGTTTACATATCTCGTAAGCTATTCAATTATTAAGTTTTAAACCTGGATTAATCATCATAATAAAATCAATTTCAATAAAATAAACTATACTTAATAAAATTGTAGATATATAGAAGTTGTAGGTAGTCCAGTTAGAGCACCCACATGAAAAGCTCCTGAGCGAAGAGCACCTAGTCATATCCAGATAGACCACCTATCAATAATTTTGACAGATGCTATCGTGTATACTAATGTATATAGAAATTTTAGATTTTCTTCACTTTTTTTAATTTTGGACACGTCAGTTTGACTTCACATCGTCTGATGGTAAGCTGATCTATTGACAAACCATATCTATTGATAAACAAACGAATTTACCATGGATTCTTAATGTAGTGAAATTAATTAAATGTCTTTCAACCCAGTTTTAAGCATCTTGACAATACGAACAAATATTTCGTTTTCTATCTACGGTTCTTCTTCTTTTGATGAATCGATGGTATTTTGGAGTGGCCATCGTTGTATAGTAATTTGTTTCACGGGAGCGGGCCCGAGTATGGGTTTCGGTCTTCGGGTGACCACTTGCTATCAGAAAGGGATAAACTTGCTTCAATTAATTGACCTACTGTAGACTACTGCTGGACATGGTTCCTTCCAATGAACGCTATTTCAGTCTATCCCAGCCAGGTCATCATCAATCCAATTTGACTGTAGGGCTTAAATGCAGCACCTATTTTTAAGATGCAAATGGCTAGCAAAGTCAATGTATAATTATCATACACTTTCAATTAATGTGCAACGCTGACGACTTCGCACATTGTGCAGCCTCATGCATACGGCCACTTGCGATGTTCTGATGAAAGTTGTTGTTTTCCGGTGGTTATAGGGTGAGAGCAGCGTTTCTCATTTAGTAATTAGTATCTTTTATATCATCACTTTGTTATTTATTCATTATCAGCCTTATAGCGATTTCATAGTTGCATCCGAAGTTTAAATTTTCGAGTCCGAGATTCGTTTGCTGTTTTTGATTATATCGGTTTTGTTTTCTTCTACAGTCTACGGCAGGTAGGACAGTGATTGCTATAAGGAAGTTGTAAAGTACAAATTATAACGATATAAATTTCGAAATCACGTCCTATGCCAAAGTGAGAATAAAGCAAGTCAGTAACATCCATAGGACAGCAAAACAGATCAGCCCTACTCCACGACTAGTATTTCAGACCGTCAGACAGACCTTAGTATTTCAATCACTTAATTAATCAACCGATCACAGTTCACTTCTGGACATGGCGGTCTCTCCTAATGTGCACCACCGCACTTTAGTATATAGCAGGGCTGTTATTTAGTATATAAGATTTTCCATTCAATTCAATGGTCCATTGCTGTTGCTATGGTATTGATATATCAAATAGAGTCGGTTATACCTCACTGAGACATTTGATTAACCTTTGCAATACAGACATAGCACATGTCGGCTTTTTAGTGGTTTGATTTGACCTCGTAGACCTGAAAGTGAAGAAAGAAGGCGAGGTTGTCTTACGCCTCCAGGACGTTATTAACCCTCTACTGCATGAATTATTAAGGAGATGAAAAAAAAATTTTTTCGTCGTGGATATTGCTTTATTTAAGCAATATTAAGACAAATAAAACGAAAATAAATAAATAAGTAGTTTAATGTCCAAAAAAAACTACGATACCATATATGGGCTCGTATGCACTTAGACAAAAACTCGCTCGGTCATATATGGTATCGTATGCAGTCAAACAAAAAAATAACAAAGTAGAAAAGGAACATTACATACTCGTAATATCTCAGACAAACAGGAGTAATATAATATTTTTTTTAAATATATATATTGGGGGAGGGAGGGGGGCCCACCACTCACCCACGGTTCAACACTCCAACGATAACAATATAAATTGGAATATCAAACCGCCCTCTTCAAAGCAGGTAAAAGACTTCTTACCAGAGTAGAGATGTTGTAATTTATTGTGCAATATTCCGCAAGTGCGAAGGAGAAACCTCGACACTACGTGTTTTGCCTCTACACGAGGCATCTTCAGGAGCGCTCTCATGCGACATTTCAGACAATATTGGACATTGGCCTATGTGGTAGAAAAAACGCGTATGTTCTATGAAGACATACACTAAATGTTCAAAATGCCAAGTTTTTCTATGCTACAATGATAAAAGAAACTGTCTCGTTACATTCCACGACTAATAATAAAAAATATTACATTACTCCTGTTTGAATTAGATATTACGAGCATGAAATGTTCCTTTTCTACTTTGAAATTTTTTGTTTGACTGCATACGATACCATATATGTCCAAACGTATTTTCGTCGTACTGCATATGAGCCCATATATGGTATTGACATAAAAGTGGATGAAAACCATAGTAAATACGTAAAAAGTGAGAAAATAATTATTAATAGTTAAAGAAGGAAGTATTGACTTTATAAATATAATTATACGTTTTATAAATACTTATGTTTCGATTTTGTTTTTGATACTCAAAAATGTCCCTCAGACAGTCGTCTTTTGTTTCACTGACTACCCGCGCAAAAGTAACGTTTTTTCGAAATGTCATCAAACCATAGACCAGTTTAGTGCTTTTTGTTATTCCTACTTAACCATTACATTGATTTAACAATGTGAAATGACTTAATTAGTATTCGTTTGGAAATAAAACAACAATAAAATCGCCATACCATATATGGGCTCATATGAAGTAGAGGGTTAAGCATCTGTACACTCTCGCTTTGGTTTTTATTAGCTTGACTAGCATAGTGAGATTGATTTGACGCTCAAAGTTAAACACATGCTTTTCTTGTTTAAATTGAAAGACGTTTAAATCCTGGATGGCTTATTATCCTTATACAGAATTATCTCAAGTGTCAAAACCATAGAAGGCATTTAATGTTGCATTTACTATGAGTAACATGCATGTAGTTATTAATAGCGAAATTAAATGTTTTCATTTTAATTTGGTGTTCGTCATAATAGCTGGTCGGCTGATGCTTTTGAAGTGATCGGGCAATATGCGTAATTGTGGGTTTAGTGGTTAACACTGTGGCGTAAGTGATGAGAGTGCATCGTAACAGTGTGGGTGGATAAAGTAACAATGGCGTTTTAAAAAAGCAATTTCTTCCTCACACCTGTTACACGTAGGTGGAATAAAAGAATAAATAAAATTATATTAGTAATACTAGTTAACTGTCACGTGATTGATTTGTTTAACGGTTAATAAATAGTTAAGAAAAGGTAAGTACATCATAATATTTGTCTTATAAGTGTGAAGTGAGTAGATATACTGATATACAGAATAATTAACGAATAGAAATAAATTTATTAATAATATATCTTCATCACGTTTTCTGTAAAGTAATTACGAGTATTAGTCCATGTACTTCGTAAACCCTTTGTGCTTTGATTTTTTAATTATTACTATGAGAACAAGTGAGGTTGCAGATCAAGCATTGCTTTCAAACCGAACTCTTACAGTTTGGTTTAAGTTATTGTGAAATAACGGGCCCAGAAATGGTGATTTCAGTGCTACGGGGGTGCTACAGCGATAAATAGTTTTCTCACTGACATTGCATTGCATTTAGCGTAATTTACGTATTTAGTGTTAAATTGTCGTTCTTAATTTCGATTTTCACCGTTCAAAAAATAACAAATCCGTAGTACCTACGTACCTATATTTTGACGCTGTAACATTATAACTTGGACCATACAAAAACTACAGCATTTTTTTCCACTGGCGCAAGTGTTTTTAATGAATAGGTATTACATTAACTTGGGGGCAGGATTTTTATACGATAAACCGTTGATGTCTTATTACCGCGACCATCATCGTATCTCGATTATACGTGAAATATATTCAGCGTCAATCTTTTTAATTACATCGCCTTTTAATACCTTTTACGTGGTACTATATAGTTTCATAACAAATGGCTTGCTATGAAGAATTGTTGACGATGAAATGTATGGCTTGTCGCTTGGATTATATCAATTTGACTCAGTAATAAGGTTAGCATAGACAATAATTGAAAGTGTTGGGGAACTAATACAGTTTGTTTTTAAATACATATTGTTGAGATCAGACGGTAGTTGTTGTGACGGGCCTTAGTCTCAGAGTGCTACTGTTGGAGTTGATGCCCACAGGTTCTAATTATACTAATAATAAGTTCCTCGTCCTGGAGCCCTAACTACCGGCAGCTTGGTCCCTGTACGCGATGCCGGTGGAGCCTTAATTTTCTGAGCAATTTCGACTCATAGGGTTATTTAACAATTTTTGGTTATAAATCCGTTAGTATTAGGTACACTTTAATCATATCATGATGTGTTATTATAGTACAATCACACTGGCGTAGGTTATCTTTTCGAGCTTATTAGGTAAGACGGCAGTTGCTCTTAAATTATCACCTAAACTATAAAGGAGTTAAATATGTCAAATGCAAACGGGAACCACGCTATTAAGATGATAATGATGAGCAATAAAAAGTAAAAAGATATGTTAATCATGCCAAAAATATGTATCACAACTATCTTCGAGGCCTTGGTTACCGAATGAGGTTAATACCTCATTACTTTTATCTGCCTAGTCATAGCACGAATATAACATAGTACGCTGCTTAGATTAAAATATGACCTAGAAATGTTTCAACTAGAACTAATCACGGTAAAGACTCTATAGAAAAAAATAGCATTTCAGGGTGGACTTTAGAGACACAAATTTTTTTTTCATTGTCTTACTTGGAGTCTTTTTGAAGGATAAAATTCGCAATGAGGTCATCAGACAAAGAACCTAAGTTACCGATATAGCTCGCAAAATAACCAAGCTAGTGATGATCTAAGAAAGACTGCTGGGACAGATTGTATGCGAAGGGCGGAGGATAGGGATCAGTGGCGCAGTGGTGGGAGAGGCTTATGTCCAGCAGCGGACTGCAATAGGCTAATTGATGATGATATGCTAAGAAAAAAAATACAGCATTTTAGGGTTGATTTTCGAGAAACCAATTTTATATTCATTGTCAAAAAAAATGCATTTCAGGGTTGATTTTAGAGAAACAAATTTTATTTTCATTCATTATTCATTATTTCCCAATGCCAAGAGCTCTTATCCGACTTTTTATATTATCCACTTCAAACCATCAATGATTGAAGAACTATCATCTTTTGTGTTTTTGTAAATATTTTATATTTATTTTTATTGATAAACTTCTGTTGTTATTCGATCTAATAAAAGTTGATCGATGGAGTGTACATTTCCGTTGAAACATAATGCCGCCCCTGTGTTAAAATAAAAAAAAAACATTAACCATCAAAGGCGTAAAGAATTCCATATTTAAATCATATGCCGATAACGTAACACGTTATTAGTTGTCAGAAAATAGTTAAGAACCACGAAAAATGGTTGCTAAGAACAAGCTCTATAATTAAAGATAATTATAATCTTTTAGGGTGTTTAGTAAAATGATCGATTCTAGTGAAAGCGGCAACTAGTATGCAATAATTATATTACTTTATGGGTTTTTAAGAACGTTAAAACGTTTTTTTATCGCTTCTTAGCTTAAGTAATACCATATTACTCCATTGATCGTAAAATGGGCTCATTGGGTACCTACATTTTTTAGATAAACAACGCTTATAATTGCCACTTAAAGTCATAAAATCAATATCAGCATATTGATGTGTCACACGCATCTCACTCGCAGCGTGTTATTAATTTTATTTTAATAAATTAAACCTCTGTGAGAGCTTTAGATGTGCTTTCCTACAGTACAGTATCAACATTTCAACATTGTATAGTATTTATTCGATATATTTATAGGATTATTTATATAAGTATGTATATCTATGAACATTCTTGTGTTTTGATGATAGCATAAAAAGCAATACTCATTATGAATCATACTTTTTATGTATAAAATTGTACTTATGTTCAGTGATTTTCTTGAATTGTCACAACTATTGGAGAATGAAAAGGTTCCAATAAAAATATAAAACATAAGTATCGTAAATTTGTAATAATATAATTTTATTATAATTATCAATTTTGTTGCAATTAACAAATAGTTGTTCCGTAAACATCACCAAACAAGACCGCTTGAACAGATCAAAAACATTTTACGATTATTAACCCTTCGATTGACAACCGGGAAGGCATTCTCGTCGTTCTCATATTTTTATTGCGTGTAAACCCGTCGGCGCTTTTTTATATCATCTCTTTTAAGTGACATAAATTCTAATACAAAGTCCATTTGTGTATCTCGGACGTCTTAAAAGGTACAGGGATAATCGTTTTTCTGCTTTTTACAAGGAACTCATTTCAATTATCGGTCGATTTGATGGGTATAAAACGCTATGGTATGTGTCGTGAGGACGGCGCCCCACAGCGGCCGGTAGGACGTCCCGTGTATTCTTTTCCATTTTTAATTTCAAACACGCTAATTTAATTATGGAATCTTATGTTCTTTTTTCCTGCACAGCTGTATCCTGCCAGCATCCAATAATTTTCATAAGTTGTTATTCGAATCGATTTTACGTTTTTAATGTAATTATATTCATGAAAATTATTTTTCTTTAGTAAATTTTAGTAGCTTCATCATTGAATTTTTAGTTTAATTTTATACTCCTCATATAGATTATAATCCATGATTAAAGGATTTTTATTAAGTTTCATTTATTACAATCCTGTTACAATCTCGATGCCGACTCATGAATGGATTTGAAATAATGTAATGTGATACAAATCTGTGTAGGAGTATCATAGTTGATTTGATGAGGGATAGTGAGATTAATAATACAAAGTGGCTAAGGACTTTGATGTCTCACGACAAATTGTCCGTGTCTCGGCGATATTCACATGGAGCAATAAAGTTTAGAAGTTCCAGAGTATATTTATTTTTAAATTAAGAAATATTGTTTAATTACGTACATGTCTAAAATATGATAAGTTTCATAGATTTTATGAAAGGTTAAATACATTACATATTTATATACGACCAATTAAAATAATAGTTTATTAGTAATGCAACGTATTATTAAAGTTTGTATTATGTGAATTTGGCGAGTATACCTGCCTGTTGTGTGTATTAAATATATCTCTCTAAATCCTCAGAAGTAAGGTCGTCAACAAACTAACTTTCTAGCCAATAATAACTGTCGCCTCTTTAGTTTCACACGTCCATGTTTCCCGTTGAAAGGCTCTGACGGAAGAATAATGTCAACTTCTCGCCTCACTGATACAACTTGAGAAACACTCGCTTTATTTTCGTTCTTTTTTTAAACTTAAGGAATGCATTTTTTATAGTTTTGATTTGTACCGTTATATACGATTGAGGGGATATTATAAATTTATCGAAAGTCAGGATTAGTCGTCTTTAAAGTGTTGTGATGGAAAGTTATGAACTTGAACTATATTTTTGTAAAACTTACTTAAAATTAATACAGATTATGTTCTATCAAAAATGGTTATTCAGTTCAGTTTTCTCCTTTCCGTTCAGTTACCATTTTAAGTGAATATATATTAAGGTAAATGTACCAGTAGTTGATACTAGAGTGAGAAAAAGACAAGTTTTCTTTGATAACAATGTATTTAATTCAGTAGGAATTTTCTCAGTAAGCTACAAATATAAATCAGTCTTTCATTTTTCTTACATTGAACTTAGGTAAAGAATATAAGTGTTGTTTATTTTAATGTAATTTTTTTTCGAAAGTATTTAAAATGTACCAGTAATTGACGGGCAATTTTTTATTTGTCCCAGTAATTGACTATGACTTTTTTAAAATGGTGATCCAGTACTTGATAAGTATATACTTTATATAAAATTACGATAAACTAAATATAAATCACAGTAATTAAAGAGAATAATTGCACAAAATTTCTTAAAATCACATAAAATCAAAACTTTTAATTAAAAAGTACAACTTGAATTCTAACTACTACTTTTACTATTAAATTAAACAATCAATTTGAAATGTCTTAATAATCAGAAAAATATATTTAAATCATCAGTATCGTCGCTATTGAGATCGTCCGTACTACCACCAGAAGGCTTCCATGTCTCACATTCTGATTCACTACTGGAAGCAAACAATGTTTTTGTGACTTTTTTGAAAGGAGTAGAATCTTTTTTCTTTTAATCTCCTTTGTACGGTTTTTGGTATGTTTGTTTTTGTTAGCTTCTTCCTTTTCTTGCTTTTTCCTTTTTCTTTCTTCAGCCCTTTTTTGTTTCTGTTCAAGTTGTTCAAGCTTTTTTTTCTTTACTTTCATGGTACTCTTGCCACTTTTCTGATGTAATTACTGCAGGTACTTTCTCAGTTTTCCTCTTCTTTTTATTGTTTCCTTTTTCTTTTGGCCAAACAGAGATTTTTTAAATGGTGTAGGAATAATAGGTTTTGCTGTGCTAGTTGACGCTATCGGCTGTATAGGACTTAACGGAAGAGACGGCTGGACGACAGTAGACGTAAGGTAAAAAATGGCTCTGGAATAACAACCACTTTAGTTCTCGTTAAGCCATGGATTGGAAATGTTTGCTATGAACTCAAAAAATGTTTCGCCCGTTATCCAGCCGTTTTCTGAACGGCCAATACCCCAATTTTTTGGTACGCTAAGAGCTAAATCTCTAGGAATTCTCGTGCACTGATATATAATCATAGGAGGTGGTAGGTCCCCCGCTGCATTTCCCGTCAGAAAACTGTAAGACATTCCTTTTCATCAGCATTTACTCTCTGATAGACTGTTTTATTGCCTTTTGCAGCTAAGACTTTATTACCCTTAGGGTTAAGAAAAAAAGCGGTTTAGTCACAATTGAAAACCCGCTTTGGGTTACGGATGACAGCGTCTAAATTTTTATCTGCAAAGAACTCGCAAATTTCCGCAAACTATTTGCTTAATGCCTCATTTGTAACAGCTGCTCTAGGTTCTGTTAAATTTTGGGATATTCTAAGGTTAATTTGTGGATGTCTTTTTTGAAATGATTCATACCAGTGTCTCCCAGGTCTGTTATTTTTGAAAGGAGTTTTAATATTCAAAGTAGTCACCAGCTTGCACACGCTATTCTGTAACTGCTGTGCAGTTACGGGAAAGCCAGCTTTAGCCATCTCAATTGTCCATAGGACAATGACATCTTCTTGTTCTGCAGATAGATATGAGACTGGGCCCATACGGCGCTCAAAAGGTGTTTTACCATGAGCTTTATATGACAGTGTGCTATAAGGAATTTTATATTTTTTAGACGCAGCAGCTATGGAAATTCCAGATTTTACTTCATTATACGCTTTCATCATATCATTCTCTGAGTAATTAAACATTTTGCCCTTTATTGGAGGCATGTTTAATTAATTTTAGCAATTTAATAAGTACCTGCAACAAAAGAATAACAACTTTAATTTTGTACTAGTATTTGATAGGTAATGTTCCAATAATTGATACCCCCTATCAACCACTAGATAGAAGTCACATAGAAGAGTTATATTCGAAAGTAAGATAGTACAACCTTAAGCATATTGTAATATGACAAAAAATCGATCGAATCGAGCAGATGAGAATATACCTAGTAGATGATAGTTGTATCAAGTACTGGAAATCGAAGGTATTTTGTCCTAGTATTTGATATCCCTGTATTTCATTCAAATATTCAAAAAACTATTAAAAAACCAAACATTTACATAATATATACAATCCCAAATAGAATAATGTATATACTTACCACTTTATGAGCTTCAATTTTGAGTAACACAGTACGAAAGAATTAAGGTCCTTAACAAATCTGTTAACATAAATATTGAGCAGCGAACACGTGATGACACTATTGTAAACAAAATAAAAATGTCAGTGTTTGAAAGTCAATAACAAAGAAAGTGATTCCAAATGGGATTAAGAGATGTATCTGCTAGTATAATTAATAAATGTTTCATTGATACCTGTGGAAGCATTCTTATTATCCTGAGTTAAACTAAAATTTATCAACTTCTAGGACAATATCAAGGACTGGTACAATTACCTTATTACTTGTTAATATTATTGGCGCAGATGACCACCTGGCATCTGTAGCAACGACGTGCATGCAGGCAGCATGAAACGATTCCTTTGAGTAATCTTTGATATCTGCAGTATTTAGAGTACTTTTCTTACAGTCATCACGATAAGCATTTCAGCCAGTCCACAGCTGAACATAGGCTTCCTCCATCGACTTCCAATCCGACCGGTTGAAGGCGGTCTGCATCGTAGGTACCCCGTCGTCGGTCTGTCTCACGGAGGCCCGTCCTATCATATAATATCTCGTCTACCAGTATGTGGTCTTCGCCCTACCTTTCGGGTAGTTTCTAGTAGGGCTAAAAAATTCCCCCCTGTATAAACTCACAATCGAATTTACAGAGCTTTCTCTTGGCATACCATTAAAATTAGGTCGAAAAAATATTTAGTCTTACACTAAAACAAACAAAATCGTAAAAATGAAAGCAAAACTGCCATACAATATATCACTCATAGATTTAACATCAAATTAAATCGTTCGAATGTACAACTAAAGTGCCAAGAAAAGACAGATGGGCTCTAGTTATAATATAACAAGGTGGCTAAAGCGATTCATCAAGAGCTTGTCAATTACTGGCAAACGTGGACATCTTGCTGCTGTTCGAATTTTAATTAAAATTTATTTGACATTAAACTACGGACGCCATATTTGGAAATAAGAACTGGAATTTGGAAGTCGTGTTAGATTTTCGAAAGTTGAATTCTAGATGTGTCTATGTTATCAATGATTGATTGATTGATTGAGGTAATTTCGGAGTAACACGTACTGATACTGGTGCTCTGGTAAGTAAAGATACCAGATGCAGATAAAGATGGTAATTACGAGTATATCGACGTACTGTATGAACCTATTAAAAAACTTTCTTATAAAAACTTTGTCACATAATGTTTGATAAAGATAGATAGTTATTTATAATGATATGCTTATGGCATACCTTTATGAAGCTGTTAAATCGTTTTAAAATATCAATTTTATGTACGTTGTTAAAGTTATGTAAAGTTTAGTAAACAATTTGTACACTAACGACCAAAAGTTGAAAGTGTATGGACAATACACGGATATGTGGACATACTTTAACTTTAATATAGAATCAACAAGATTTGAATAGCCTTACATAAATAGTTTTACGAGCCCATTGAATATCTTTAACTAAGAAGTTACATCTCATAAGTTATCAGAATACACCCGTGTGGTCGAGCGTCTAACGTCTAGTTACACACAATTAATTTTAAAATAACTATTAACTAACACTATTTTCTATTACGTGCGTGTTATTCTGACAGTTTCATAACCCATATAACGTAATATTATGGCAGTTACAACACAGTTACTTATTTCTATCATAACCATATCTTGGACTAATAAACGAATGGTCCATTTCATAGTTACCGATATTTATAACCGTAAAATCATCTCATGGTTTGTTCATTTAAATTAAAAGCCGAGTAATTATAATGTTGTTAGTTCGACTCAATTTTCTTGTCACAGTGTATGATTTAAATATCGGTGTGAAATTTTATAAGGAGTTGGTAATATCGATGAATGTGAGAGGTAGCAATGAAATGAAAATTAAATCAAATACATATTATAAAAGTAGTTAGTACATGTTAACATAATCGTAAATACAAAACATAACATAAACTCACGCCTATATCCCCGAAGGGGTAGGCAGAGGCGCTAGCACCCACATTTCGCCAGTTTATGTTTAGGTCCCAATGTAATAGGTGGCGAGCCTATTGCCATTAACCGGGCATAAATACACACAACTTCGAAAAGCATCGAAGTCATTGGTGTGTGCCATGGTAAAACCTGAGATCGAACCCGAGACGTCGTCTCAGCAGTCCATTACCCATACCACTAGGCTACCGCGGCTTCCTCTTTATCGTAAATATTTGTCCTAATAATACTGTTAATGTAGATTATTACATAGGGGTAACAGTATATAATAGGTTGCTTTATTAGACTGGTTTTTTTATAAACGACGGTAGTGTAACTAAATCTTCAATTTAAGTCTGAAAGTGGGAGCGAGTATCGTATGACCATCCAACCAGAAAGCCTGCACCAGAGAAATCCGAAAATATACCGACTTGTAGATAATGATAATTATCAAAAACCTTGATTCTTTTATATCACCCTCCCTCCATGGATACCCTTCCCCGTTCCGGTCTCTATGGGGGTGACTATTTCAGATACGAACCGACTAAACCAGCTAGACTCGCACGTCTTGATTGGGACCTCATATATCCTCGTTCATATGCATGAACATAATTAACTAAATCATTTTTACAGTAGATTATCCTGATCATTAAACTTTACATTTATTCAAATCAGTAAATAGTGTTGGTTGAAACACTTCAACCATCACTATTTACAGAATTCTTTGAACAGTACTTATTAAACATTTATCGCACCGCCTCATAATATCTTCCTATATTATTTTGTTAAGCCGTGACCCGCTTCCAGGGCTTAAGTTACCACTTTATCTACATCCAAGATCTAGGCTATATCGTCTTTATCGTGTTCGGTGATCTAGGTTTTACGTAACTGATCCAAGTTCAGACTGATTTTTATCTATCTATGCGGTCGGTACTTTGACTTCATGAGAATTTTTCTTTACTGACCCTTAGCAATTTTATGATAAGTATGAATATTAATAGTTTCAAGTATGATGTAGATTGGAGATATAGTTGTGGTAGTTGCATATGCGGTGTTATTATGTTCGTTATGCCAGCATTGGCATGCACATCCTGTACAGGTTTTTGTTATTTCCTTAAGCTTTTTGTAGCTATGTATTGATTATTGTTTTAATTGCTCTCTTTGGTATGACTAGTCCAATCCAACCAACCTACGTAAGATGATCGACAAATGCATCTAAATCTTTTACTAGAAGTCCTGAAATACATTATTATTAGAGGTGTGCCTCTACTTACAATGTATGTTGATTGATTTGATGTGAAATGTTCCACTTGGCTGATTATGCCTTTTTCCATAGTTCTCTTTTTCAATTACAGTTCTCGTGTCAGTCTAGTGTCGTAGGAGTACTTAATTTAAAAAAAAGTTTTCTTCAATTGACGTCTCATAATAAAATTTGATAAAAGATACGATAGATAAAGATAGATATGTTTCAATTTTTAAAAATATTTTTGATATTATTTCATTGTTAACCCCTAGTTTGTTCAACGATAAATTTAATCAGACATATTGTAATCGTATCTAAATAATCAATGCTGACCATGTTGTGTCTCCAAGAATATAAACAATGTTGAAATGAAAACACACTCAAGTATTAAGTCTGCGGAAAATGATTTACCAGTTACCTTACCCGTCATATACACCTATCACGGAGTGTTTTACCTTGATAATGCAGGCAAAAAACAAACTCCTTATTTATACTTTCAAATAAATGGAATAATGCAGTTATGCATATTCCACAGACATTTAAATCAACAAATACGACCAAGAACACAAACTGAATTAATGTCATGCTATCTAATCCGCGCCCAAGGGTGGCTGAGCTTCCATAAAATGGACATCTTAATTCCATTCAATACTATCTTCAACTATAATTGAAATCTTAAAGTAGTCAACGACATGAATTTGCTTGTACTCATACTATTTAAATAATTATCAGTTTGAATTGCATTAAGTGAGACATAGTTATAAAAAGAAAAAATATTCATGTTGTGTCTTATTCTGACTTGACTAGTGAAGGTACCAATTAGCAAGAATGTAACCAGTGATACAGGATTTTAATATGAGGTATGACATTATAATAAAAGGTTGGACATCGATGATATTGCACGTTTGCGTTAAGTTCTATATTTATCGTGTACAAATCTAAGGATAATTGTGGCTCAGAGGCATTTTCTAGACACAATATCCAATAGAATTTGTATCAGAAAAGGCCAATATCATAGGACGGCATTTTAATTCATGACAATCTCGTAAAACGAAGAACTATCAGCAGTATCTGTTGATTTTTTTCTCCTCATAACAATTTTTAAGAAATGCCAGTGACATGTATTCAAATTACACTACCAAAGATATACCTAGTCAATCTTTCATATATAATGACATTTGTAAGACTAGAATTCAAATACGTAATATGTAGTTCTGAAAATGTGCCTCCGATACTACAAAGTTCCTTCTTACATAATACAGGGTATTTTGATAGGTTACGAGTATTACGTTGTGGTGAGCTTTCCTCATTTTAAAGAATTAAAATTAATGAAATTGAACACTACAACTCATACTAGCTCATTGTAACAAAGCTATCATTGGCGGTCAATTTGTAATCTGTATGTCAGTTGGAATCAAGTGTCTCTTGCAGTGATAATAAAATACTTGATTTATATCATCGCGGAATACAATTAAAGTAATGGGTAACTTGTAAATTGTTTTGTTAACAGGTAGGGCAATTTTTAATAATAATACATACTTATGTACATACAAAAAATATTTTATATGATGCTTATTGTTGTACATTCTCAGATTTATTTAGGTATATACATTTTGTACATTTTTGTCTTATTGTGTAAATAGTTACTTATCTATCTATCAATTTAAAGAATGGTAGTTGTTCTTTTCAAATTATTTGTAAACAGATTATTATCTTTTTGTTAAGTTTTGCCTGATTGTAGTATCCAGGCAAGTATATACTTGAATAAACAGTCGTAAAATATTTGTAAACTTCGGTTAATTATTATTTTTTACGACTTAATAATATGATTAAATAACGATTCACTTTTCCGCAATGCAGTACTTTTAATAGCATTTAATTCCACATTAACGTCAAACTTATGTTCAGTCAGACAATATTACACAGTAAAATATATTCTTGTATTGATGATCTTAAAGATAATGATATCGAATGTCAGATGTCTCCCATGATAAGGAAACCTGAAGGGCTGAAGGACGTATCCTTTCATCAGGGTTAAAATGCTAACTCTAGAATATACAGACTACAGGTAACTGCTACTCATTTATTTAATGTATGAGTTGATGCTCGCGGCTTCACCCATGAGATTTTCGGTTATGTGTTATTTCGGGCTCCAATCTATCCCATATTTCTTCATAAACTTACACACACACACACGCTCACGCCCGTGATCCCCAAAGGGGTAGGCAGAGGTGTATTAACCACCCACATTTCACCAGCTATGGTCTTTGGTCTCACGTAATAAGGGGCGATCCTATTGCAGTCAATCGTCTTAACTAATTTAAAAGGCTGTCTCTGACCGTTCCCGGTGCGAAAGTGTCCATCATACTCGCCGTTTGTCCACACTGGGTTGATGTGACCAGCCTTTGTACCATGAACGATCCGTATTCATACTACCCAGTTGTCTGGTTATTGTCCTCATTTCTTCATAAATACTTTGACCTCCTTGCCTTAGCTCCCCAGGGTAAATTATATTATATCTTCTATATATATTTTACTATTCTAAACAAAGCTACTTGTTAATCAATACGAACATTTGTTATGCAACATAATGTTAAAAATAAAACGGAAGATAAAATGTTATTCGATACTTCAAAACTCGTAACCGTGGATCATTAAATTATAGCAATGTGGTATTACACCATTCAAATCTCAGAAAATATTACTTCCACTTTTACTTCTTCACATATATCAATTCAAAGAAATTCTTTCAATACACCTGTAGTATTTATTACAGGGCGGCAACAACTAGTCGATTAAAATGATTATAACGAATCAAATGGATCTTAAAGGGCCGGTGGCTAATTGATAACACGCCCAGTGCTCACTGTACGTTTTGTAATATCTGCAGAGAAAGTTATTAGATAAATAAATTCATTTAGTCCATATTGTTGTCAAAGCAGCCCATTTCATAATTCCGAATCAAGATATTTAGATTGACTCACTTGTATCAAACTAGTAGATATTTTATCTATCACGCTTTTATCGTTAAGTATTTCTTTATTTATATTATATACTACGAGTACATTTATCTGCATTTCCATTAAATTTTCAGTAATTACAGTTGATATATTTTGTATAGTTTTTATAACTGGAGAAATCATAGTGTTATAATACTCTTAAGTATCTTCATAAGTACTCTATCCGATATCACAGTAAATCAAAATAATAACAAAAATTATTGCCACTACATCCCATATAAGACCACGTAACGCTAATAGATATAACTTAAATTCCAATTAATAAAAACTGTCACCTCTTTATTATGCATCATAAATTTTATAGTTAGAAAGTCTGATAATTAATCAATAACAATTTCACTGCCACTGACATGTTTGAAGGTTGCTGAAATAGTAAAAAATTATCATTAAAAACGTATTAGCGGCACACTACTAAAGTATTCAGACAAAATAATATTTGTAATACAGGAGTATACGATTTCAGTAAATGCTACAAACGTTTGACATTCGCAAGCTTTTTAATAAACAATTTTATCACTACATAGTATAAAACAAAGTCGCGTTCTCTGTCCCTATTTTTCAAGTCCTTATGTCCCTTTGTATGCTTAAATCTTTTAAACTACGAAACGGATTTCCATGCAATTTTTAATTGATATAATGGTTAAAGATGAAGGTTTATATGTATATAACATCATGCTACGATCAACAGGAATGAAAAATGTTGCAAAAACAGGGTGACGCAGACGAAGTTGCGCGGGTCAGCTAGTAGTAATAAAACAAATGAAGTCGCAACACATGAAATTGAAGAAAGCATTATTTTAAATGAAACTGTTTCATTATAATTAGAGTTTGTGTTTTGACAAATTGAATAACTAGTTAGTTAAACTACGATTACTATAAAATAAATTTGACAAGACCACATCAATAAGCGGAGGATCTTACAAGTACAACGATGGATCGTATTTCAAAGTAAATATTAATGATGATTAAACAATTTGTTTGAAAACAATACACGATTAGATGAACACGAACAATGAGGCAGTAAGTAATCAATATCCAAATTAATATTAATTAATGATTGAGCTTCAAATAAATAATTTGGAAACGAAGCTTATCGTTGGATATAAGTTTAGATGTTAGATGCTGGAAGGAACTGAACCGTGACGATTTGACGGATATCACTCCTTAGGTACTTTTTCAATCTACGTCCTCTTATACACTGGCGCCATATCTAACACATACTTGTCTACTTATGTACTTTTTATTCAATATTTGTCAGAAAGCTGGATTTAGTACGCTAACCTCTGTCTTAGACGTTTTTTTTTTCTTGATTCAATTCACTATTATTTACACTTTAGAGTTTACATAGATCTATATACATAAGATCTATGTATATAAGAATGAATAGACGAAAGGTTGATGTAATTGCGGTAAGTAATAATCATCATTATCATAGGGCATTGTAGTGAGTCAAATACCATTATACATAAGAATGATCAAATAAATAATTGAACTCTCGATAATAAGACAAAAGATTTTAGTTAAGGAGGCATATTAATTAATGCCAAATATTTTAGCGGAATTCCATTACTTATAAATTAATTTAGTATATTAATAACGGAACTTATTACCTCATAAATGAGCTTATCCAATATAGTTACTTTTTTCATATTAGGAATTAGGTAAGTACCTACTGCTACTGACAATCCATAAACGTAAAGTGGGCCCCAAAAGTTTATTGACAATATTAAAAAAAAATATTCGAAGACTAGTAGTTCTGTAGTGGCATAAGTGATGTCACTACACAACTACTAGTAATTAAGTTTAGGCTACTACTTGCATGAGTTTACTTATTTTCTTATAAAGAAATAAGACATCGGTAGTTTATTTTATTAAACGCTATCTATGTAACTTCAGTTAAATTACACTTAGATTGACAAAGCATTATAGATTTTACGGTATTCAGAAACTTTTGTAGCCCACTGTACATTATTATGTTCTACACTTTTGTCTTAAATATTATATTGAACTAAAAGTAAGATCCCTCCTATGAAGTCATAAGAAATATTTAAAGATACATGTCAATACTTTATTGTTATCATTACTCATCCAATAAATCAAATTTATATTTTTCGCAAAGCATTTTATAGCTCCCGTTGCCATAAAGAAATCGGTAAGTACCTATGTTAAAAGAGTGAAGTATACACTAAAGCCTTTGCCACTTTTATTTTATTGCATGCAGATATTGCGAGGTAAAGATACCGCTGTTGTACAGCTTTATTCTAAAAGCTATATTTTTCTGTTCTCGACTCGCGAAGCTTACGAAATGAGCCATTATGTTCCCAGTTCAATGTTAAACACTTTTATCTGTCATACCCACATTCCATTCCATGTCCAAATACGTAGATATCTCAATTTGCAGTCGTTATTCAATCACCATTTCTGTCTATTTCGCTAGATTAATAGCATCAAGCCGCGGTAGCCTAGTTGTATGGGTAATGGACTGCTGAGATGAGGTCTCGAGTTCGATCCCAGGTTTACCATGGCACACACCAATGACTTTTCGATGCTTTTCGAAGTTATGTGTGTATTTATCGCAGGTTTATAAGTGCCTCGGAGAGCACGTTAAGCCGTCGGTCCCGGTTGCCATACCAACATCTATGGCAGTCGTTACGGGTAGTTGGAGCCCTCAAAAGTCCAACCAGCCTAACTTGGAACTTCGATATCGCCATTGGTCATTAGACCATTGGTTGTGGAGGTCAGATGGCAGTCGCTTCACGGAAAATATCGAAGTTCAGCCGCATCACAGTTAGACTGGAAAGCCGACCCCAACTGAGTTGGGAAAAAGGTTCAGGGAATGGAATAGCATTAAGCAAGATGGAACTGTGGACAGTGGACACCTGTTTTATTAAAGCATATTTGTGTGTGTACTGGCCTCGTGTGTATTGATTTAGATATGGTATAGCGAATACAATTTAATTCAATTGAAGAGGACAGAACTATTTCTATCGATTAAGATCTGTGAAGCATTAGTTACAGTGGTCACAGCTTGGCCTATGATCACTATGATTAATTCTTTGCAGATATAATAGGTCTTTAAAGATAAACTAAGTCATTTACATTGCAACTCTGTAAGTGACTTATAGGAGAACCAGGTTATTGGTGTAGTTATACATAAATTTATTGACACCAATGGTGCATTGAATGTGCATTGCGTCGCATTAGCACCTCTAGAACTTTAATAGTACAAAGGGACTAGTCAGAAAAGCAGAGTAACACATAAAAAACAGATTGCAAAAAAAAAACTGATTTGAGAGAGTTTTGTGTTCTTATAACAGATAGAAAGAATCTCAGCACTTGTAAACCAACAGTAAATCGTAACTAACAGTTATAAACAGAAATACTATTCTGCATTTATGTTAATTTTGCACATAATATTTTATGTCGTAGCAAACAATAGTAAAATCAAATTTCATTGCATCCAGAGATATTAAAAACAGAAGACAAACTTTTTAAGCCGCCGGAAGTCTTTACCTCATTCAAGTTTACAATGTTTATCACAATGGCGGGGTGTGCTGTGCCAAGCACAAGCGTGTCCATGACACAAATAGCAACTCACGACAATAGGGATTTGTCTGTCGGTATGTGAAGCACCGACGTTTTGTTAAGATGGCCCTGTTAATGTCTGTTCGAAATTAACACTGCTTTTGCGAACCTCTATTATGCTTTATGTCTTCATTTTAACTCCTTAAAGGTTTTAAGGCCTTTTTACATATCGTTCGGCCTTTCGGAGTGTTTTATGAGTTTCCAAGTATTATAAAAATGTTTTGCACAACAGAAAAATAGGCACGTGCATTTGCATTCTCTTTTGAAATATGCTTTTTAAATATAAAAGGGTTCACATCGCAGCCGTACTCGTATAATTAACATTCATACCCTTTTTATTTCTTTTGATACATTTCAGACAGCTTGATCTAATGATGAACTTTATAATTCATATCATTTTTTACAATATTCGTAACCACCACCATCAATTCATCTTGCTTATTCTGCGAGCTATGTCACTTACATACCTAGCAGAATAAGTACACTGAAACCACATCTGTTGAAGGACCGATGACTGTTGAAACAAGGCAAACGGAAGATAGAACATCCCTTAGCCAGACGGATCGACGACCTGAAAAAGGCGACTGGGATAGACTGGATGGGGAGAGTGGAGGAGACTTAAAAATTAGAGTTAGTATTAATTCAATTTAAATATTATAACATTTATTAATTTTAACATTTAATTATTATAACATTTAATTATTACCACATTTAATTATAATAATATTGGGAGAGCCCTATGTCTATCAGTGGACTGCAGTAGGCGATTATTCGTGATTTTCCAAGTACCAAAATATTGTAGCATTCTTAAGTTAGTTTGTCTATACAGTGTGGTCGAAGATTCTACTCTGTGTGTATGAAATAGCTTTATGGGCACTTCAATACCTATTAGACTCAATAAAAAAACGTATTTCCATTATAAAGTCGTATAAATATTGTAGCAGTGCCTCGTAACTCACACGACTAGTTCATTCACGTGATGAAGCTAATGACAGAGTTCACAAAATTAACGTCCTTATCAAAATGAAATCTTAATTGATCCGCCTATGAATTCATTAAACCATTTTAATTGTCACGTTTTGCATAAAACGCAGTGAAAATAAATTATCCAAGACGAGAGTGGACATCGTGAGATGACGTGGGAGGGGGCTGGCCATCGCACATCGTCGCTCGCTAGAGCTACGAAATGTCACTTGGCAACTTGTTGAACAATATTTATTCAATACCAACTTGAAAGATGAACACTCGAAACTCTTATGCAGGAAATGGTTAATGACATTCAGTTCTTAGATACACAATCATCGAGTATGTTAATATTTCCTCAGTATGGTATGCGTTCTTCACACTCCGTCACAGTGATCAATTAATTGAATGAAAAAGTTTGACAAATTATACCTGCCAGTAATGCGGTCTCCTAAAGAGATGTAGTGATGGGCTAAGCAGCAAAAAACTTGATACAGTTAAAAGTGTGATTGATGGACCTGGATGGAGTCCGCACTCTAACCGAGAACGGTCTGCGTAATTGAATTACGATACCAGATGCATCTTGCACTTAGGATTTGTCAACTTTTTCATGTGTATACGACATTAAAGTCTAAAATAAGGAAAGAAATTTTATGAAAAACGCATTTGTCGTTGGCATCACATAACGTCGGAAGTCAGTAAAGCGGACAGTGGCGGGATTCCATTTGATCATTAATTTGCCTCGCATCAACTGCGCAGAAGTGGTTGCGCGATATGCAAAACAATCGAGATACAGCCGAGAGCGACTTAAGAATCTTTGTCATTAGGTATGAGGCACACATAACATATAATAATATTATAATCGGATTTGAATCAGTTTTGAAAAAGTGGGTTCCCATTAGATAATCGCACATACTGTACCGCAAATACCGTATTCTATGGATAGTCTAGATCTACTCTGGAAGTGGTTATACTGTATTCTGTAAGGGGCTCTCTCTATTTCTCAATGTAAAGTGCTTATTTCCGAATGAATGAAATACCTCATTTAGGGAGACAGCATACATATGAACTCGGAAAAGAATTGGCCTTTAGGCCAGGCTAGCAGTCACCAGAACCTCGAATCTAGACTTTATTAAACGAGTTCATTACACATGGCGTTCGTTGCGCTGTTGCAACGTGACGGAGACTAGTTAAACGCGTGTTCATTTGTTTATTATTTTGTATTTCGGAAGGTCATATGAAATCATGGTTAGAAACAACCTATTCTAATCTTAGCTTACAACCAAGTAAATTTTATTCCATTCTGACTATTACTCACCTGATCATAGCCCCAAAATTTAGCAATTGGTAAAACATTTTAAAATACCCTCATTACGTTCCCTTTAAATCAACCAACAGTAATATGTGGATACACAGCACGTTATGTATATATATATATATGTAGGTATAAATAATTCCAAGCAATGCAGTAAATTAAATTAAACCGTTCTATCATTGTAAGTCGCGCCGTCTATAATGGTCGTTAGATGCGACCGTTAGTTAAATGTGTTCTCGAACACAGTACGTATTTGTCGACTCGATGTTAAATTTTGCTTGTTTGTCAGTTACATTACTGTGTACTTTTGTCATAGTGTACACACCGTAACATGCTAATTATGAACAAAGTCTGTGGCACCAATATCTGTTTGACTTCACGTAATTAATAACATGCTCAAATTAACATTTATTTCAAAGTTTTCTCATTGGCATGCTTGATTGATTAAGCTTTGGGTTATACGTAAGGTAGTGGCTTTAATATATGCCCTAATATATGTATCCAATTTATGAACGGAAGAATATATTACACATGTCATAATTAATTAGTCTTTTACTAAATCATTAACACTCTAGATTAGCCCAGTGTGTACAAACCTTAATTCGCGGCGGTGTTCAAAGGTAACGACATACCTGTGTGATACCAATGGAGACGATGGCGCCACCGTGCGGAGAAACTCAGCACTACGGTTGTGACATTCTCGTAACTTCAGATTAACCACATGACATGGGTATGTTGTTGATAATGCTGATTTAAAGTACAAATGTGGAACTGAATACAAATAATGAATTCAGTAAATAATATTTTGGAGAATTATAAAGAATATTTGGCCCAAATTTATCATCAATTAAAATTGTATTTAGTTCTAATTTATGTTCTAATTAATGTTTATACATTTTTTGAATTTTACCTTTTCTCCGTCAGGGTGGACGATTGGTCGGTAAAGTGAAAAAGCCCTACTGGTCATTAAACTTTCACGTAGCTTGGTATACTTTGTAAATTTGAAAATAACTCTTCTACGAAGTCAGGCTGAAAAATAATGTAATACTTACATGCAGACAATAATGATAAATTTTCTTTTACCCATTCTGGCACTTCGGAGTTGACAGTGGCTAACATTCCACTTTCTAGTTAACAACATAAAACTCTTTGTAACTATTTGTAACATAAGAAAAGAATCTAACAAAATAATTCCGTGTCGCACATATTAAGCACTTAAATGTATTTCTTAATCACGAATACATTATACACATGTCCAAGGCGCATATACATATTTTACATGTTCGAACTTCTTCCGAAGAAGAGCCTATTTGTTACAATCTTGTAGTTTTTAACTGGCGACATCTTTACTCTACATGTATAGACTGACCATAAATATTAATAATACTAATAAAAAAGAAACAAATCGTTAAAGTATCGTGTTTATGTATGCAAGACTTTTTTCTCAAATTTATTACATGTACAGCGGTTTTAATATTCTCCTTGCGTGCCTAACTACAAATTGATATCGTATAGTCAATATATTTGGGAACACTTCTATTTGCTAGTATGAATATGTAGTTATTTTGTACAATAATTGAGATGTTTTTACTCTTTTTTTACGTTTTTTGTTATTAATTATTGTCACGATTTTTGTGCGATTAATACTGCAAAAAATAAGCACATGGTAGATCTAAATGGTAGGTTATTGTTACCATGGCCTAGTAAACTTGTAATGTGTGTTAGGACAAAAGCAAATCATGGGCTGTTTACCTCCCTACCTAAAGGATGAAAAACATGAATATAAGTGTGTTTATTACTTAAATAGTTAACATATAGTTGCGAATACGAACATAACCAGACTGAGATAAGAAAAACCAATCTGCCAAAACACCTGTCAGAGTCCTTTCATAAATAATTATTATCTAACTGATTTGAAGATATGCCTAGCGTTTATCAAGTAGAATAACAAAACATAATAAAACTCGAAGTCCGTGTTGCTAATTAATTATATTGCTAAGTTAAGCCTACAGTAGCAAATACGACACAATAACGTCACTACATAAGGAATGTCATAAAACAACTGTAATTGATATAAACGGTTTTGATTGTAAATTTGCCAATTTGCATGTTATTTTGTGTATAAAAACTAATTGTGTATACTTTTTGCCAGTCCTAATTTAATTTACAACTTTACATGTGAATCGTGAATGTCGTAAAAACGTTTATTGGTTTTTTGAAAATCGAAATTGTATATTTAATTGCTGTCACTGATTAGACGTTTTTTTATATAATTACTTATAAAATATTCTATGTAATATATTGTTTTCGAAAAGATTAGGGTTAAAAAAACTTGCTAAGTTTTATGTGGTGGATTGTTTTAGGTATGTATTTATGAGTGTACAACAGTGGGTGTATCTATTAAACAACTAACGAAACTGCGGTACAGGCTTTCGTTTCGTCTCAGGCACATGCTTCAGGAAAAAACCAATAAGGAATATCAGTTTTTCCGGAAGATATACCGATCAAATATAGTAAGTGAACTCCAAAAGAAAAAAATTCGGACGCAATTCTGAAATCGCTAAGATGATGATTGCTTTAGGTATATTTTTGTAGGTATCAAATTATTATAATAGAATCAAAACACGAATTATTGCATTCCAATATGAAACAATAAAAAAGATATTGAAAATTCCATAAAACCAGCTTTATATCTCCTACTAGTTACTCAATTAACATAAATATGTCATAAATTATTATTTCGACAAATAGTTATCGATCTGACTAGTATCGGACTAAGTATCTCGGGAATTTGCATTAATATCTCAAGTAAAATATAAAAGAAAGAGTCTTCTTTATCCTAGTACTAATGCCAGTCTAATCCAAAGATTTTTCGAGTGTAAATGCAAGCTTGCTGAACTTGTATAGGTATTTTCTGTAAAGCAACTACCATCCGAACTTCACAGCCAATAGGTGACATCGAAACATTGCGGTTAGACCAGTTGCTGGATTATTTGAGGGCTCCAACTACCCGTAACGACTATCCATAGACGTTTGAATAACAATGGGGCCCGAGGGCTTATAGTGTTCTCCGAGGACCAGCAAAAACCAATGCAAATGACTATAATAATGCGTACTCCTGCGTGGCGGTCGCGTAGACTACCGCCACAGAGGCTAGAGGCTGTCTGTCAGAGAAGGAGTGAATAAAAAAAGGATGGACTTTTAATCATCATATAATTTTATTAATAATACTCTCGCTGTTTTAATAATGTTCTAAAGGAGCTCTTGCCTGATTGAGAACCGAGTAAATTAACACATTGCAAAATTAATCAATATGCTAGGTTAGAATGAATGATCAGTGAACATTTTTTACATATTGAAACGTCGAGATGTTTCGTTGTCAGTTGATTCTGTAACGTTGATCAGTACGCACCTACTATTATGATGGCATAATATTTCTACAAGACACATTGGGTTGAGGCCAAAGAAAGTCGAACGATCTCTGAACTGGAAATTTATTTATTATTTGCTTTTGTTCTGACCACTTCTGGCATTCTTGATTTCTAAATTGACATTTGCATTAAGTTACGGTGCCGTTTCATTTGGTTTCCGATAGCTATAAACGTAACTCGATGGTCGTTATCGATTCGATTCGATGGTTCAGCTCTCGAGATGATACGCTTCTGTTTTGAATGCAACAGTTTTTAATACATACTACCCACGTATCAAATTTGTAAATATTTTAGTGTATCAGTTTGAACATGGTGTCGAAAGTTCGAGAGCAGTGCTACTGCTGATACTAATAATATTTTATAATGTGTTATTAGTTTACTAATATAGGGAAATGAACATACAATTCGTATACCTAACCAGTTAATATATTGTCAAAAGTTTACAATAATATTATAAAGAATTTTTTTATTTTAGTGTATGCATATACATGCACAGAAATAAATATTTTCCTCTTTATAATTGGTATTTTTTCTATTTTTGTGTATGTATGCACATACATAAAGATATTTTTTTCCTCCTTATAATATTAGTAACCTACGTATATAATGAATAAATCTCAGTAACTACTGTACCGATTTCAAAATTTATTTGACCACTGGAAAGCTACATTCACCTTGAAGAACACAATCTATATTTATTGCTAGAAAACAATAGGGATTCTTAATAAAACTTAAGTAACGTAACCCGAGGTCGTAGCATGCGCTGCGGAAACCATTGATGATAGAACAAAAGTATGTGAGTCGGGTGAAGAGACGAGTAGAAAATCGTGAAGAGTGCTAAAATTTACAGCACTGCGTGAAAACCGACATCTACGCGGGCAACCCTGTGAACAGCTAGTTAATAATAAAAAGTAATCGCGACATGCCTGCGGAAAAGCAATCCGAAAGGTATTTTCTGTATGTAAAATTAATACATTAATAAATGAGTAATAATACATTTCGCAATTAGTATTTCAATGATTAATTTTCCTTTCGTTATCATGCAAAAATGTAGGTAATAATTCCGTGAAATAATGTTAATAATGCACTACACAAATAAAAATTTACATATTGTACAGAAATAAAAATGAGAATATTGTTATGGTCATTTGAGTCACGGTCACGATATCGATATCCGTATGGTGACGGAAAAAGTATATAACTACTCCATCTCATTTGAAACGTGGCACAAGAGGCGACAAACGGAAATATACTCAGTCGATACAACTGCGAGAGAAGGAAAACTCGAAATTAAACCCTGTACCAACCAGTCTGGCAAGCGTGGAAACAGTAGCACTAGCATGAACTCCTATCGAATTCGTAATGTAAAGTTTTCGAGAGTACGGAGGATTGTGATTGGCAGTCTGCCTCTTGTGAACCTGTGTGCGTGTGTAGCCCGCTAATCGTAATGCTCCGTTCTGTCGATACCTTTACATTGCGAATTCGATAGTATTTCGTGCTAAGGCTACTGTAGGCCTAAGCCGTACAACATTGGAAGAAGTCAGCAGTGGACTGTGACAGGCTATTATTTTCGTATCGATTTGTATTAATCGATTCGAAATCTAATTACAGTTAATGAAATTTTGATTTCACAAACCGTTATTTAACATTTTTGTGTTTCACTCACCCATTTTTGCCTTATGAAGTGAAAAAAAAAAAAAAAAATTATTATTTTTCTTCAATAGGAGTGAGAAAACACTCAAAGACAATTAGAACAAAGATTTAAATTCAAATTAAAAAATGATTTATTCTGTATAGACCCTTACCTAAACGGCACTTACAACATGACAAAATTAAAATATGGTTTGAAAAGTGGCCTTGGTCTGAAAAAATAAATAGGCTTCAAATCTCAAGACAGTTTTCAAAGAATAAATATAGTACCAAGTGCGTATTATTCGTTTCTTGATTTGTATAGTACAGTTATGTGACATGGAAAGTATTTTATTAGTGTTTGCTTTCTATCTTACTTAATCCCATTAAGTATATATATTGTGTGCTGATGCAAAAACGGGAATATACACGAGACAGTGTGATATACTTGCTTGGAAACATAAAATTATGATTGTGACTTACTTCAAATGGTTGCGACACAAAATGAATTGATGTTGGGTGATAATACAGATTTTTTTCTTTTGTAGAAGGTCTTAGCTCTTTTTACATAACACATAACAAAACATAAACTCACGCCTATACCCCCGAAGGGGTAGGCAGAGGTGCTGGCACCCACTTTTCGCCAGTTTATGTTTAGGTTAACCGTTAATGCCATTAACCGGGCACTTATGAACCAGCAATTAATACACACATAACTTCGAAAAGCATCGCAGTCATTGGTGTGTTCCATGGTAAACCTGGGATCGAACCCTAGACCTCGTCTCAGCAGTCCATTACCCATACCACTAGGCTACCTTTTCTTTTTATTTATAATAATATCGGCAATAGTCATGTTATCGGAAAGTAGATGGATGAACTCTGTAAAATATGCTATGGTTAGGAAGGGAGTGAATGTTGAAATGACTGAAATAAGAGCTGAATTGAAAAAGTACTCATGTATACTTACACTACACTACATAGTATAAAACAAAGTCGCGTTCTCTGTCCCTATGTCATTATGTCCTTTTGTATGCAAAAATCTTTAAAACTACGCAACGGACTTGATGCGGTTTTTAATAGATAGAGTGATTGAAGAAGAAGGTTTGTATGTATGTAACATCATGCTACAACCAACTGGTGCAGAGCAGAAGTGAAAAATGTTGCAAAAAAGGGGTTATGCAGACGAAGTTGCGCGGGTCAGCTAGTATGAGATAAAGGCAAGAGGATGATGTAAGTCTTGTTAATATTACAAGTTAGTTAATAGAAACATATATTTTAGTAATTTGAAAGACAACAGTGGTGAAAGAGCGCTTGTTACTAAGTGATTACCGTAGCCTATGAACAGTTATACCACATAAATGTACTTGTAACGTAGGAAAAACAATTAAAGCAAGATGGATAAGATTTCGGCTTTTGATGACCAACTTGAATCTAATCTTGATATTGCTTTGGCCTAGCAGTTCCTGTCTGTAAAACCTCCATAATCTAAAAATATGGCCTACTTCATTTCTTCCTCAAATAGTTCTGGCAACGGCTCAATAAATTGGTCTTACAGTCCTAGCGAATAATAGTAACAATAAATACAAAGGATTAGATAATATTTAATTTTACACCGTCACAAAATATGGCTCATAGGATATATTTTTAAATGATAAAATAAATAACATAACATAAACTCACGCCTGTATCTCCGAAGGTATTGGCAGAGGTGCTAGCACCCACATTTCGCCAGTTTATGTATAAAATAAATGTCACGATTAAATCACAAACTAAATCATATAAACCAATACCAATCACACAAAAAAAAGTTTAATCACAACATAGCTAATTACGTACTATATATACACACCGACAACGGTATTCTCATTTCCTAACAAATATCTTCCTTTGGAAGAAATTCCGAATTAGCATAAAGACGGTACCAGAAACATCTTGAAGCGAGTCAACCGCATCACGGATAAACCTATTGGTCAAGGTTTTCTAATGAATATTCAAGATAGCTTCCACTATACTGTTCTTGTCAATAGTGCACAAAACGTGTTGGCAGTTAAACTTATGGTTTATTACGTAGAATGTATAATTACGGTGTTGCTGTGGTGGACTTTGATTTTATGGGTGTTCGTATAATTATTTGGCAAGTATTGGTTATTGTAGAATAAGCTGCGAACAGTATAGTTAAAGGCTAAGTCAACTTTCTTTAGTTTTATTGATTTTACTCAACATGACAAAGAAATAACTAGT
This sequence comes from Pelosia muscerda, assembly GCA_963691645.1. Lineage (NCBI taxonomy): Eukaryota > Metazoa > Arthropoda > Insecta > Lepidoptera > Erebidae > Pelosia > Pelosia muscerda. Next base: position 6,459,065 of record OY829113.1, read on the forward strand.
TGCTAAATGTTATTAAAAAATCTTTTTATTGTCTGACAGGAAAATTACATGTTAAAATTTAGGTTACGTAAATACAAAACAGTAAGGTGATTATTTGATTATATTCTTTGGAGGATTGAGACATTTTGTTTGAATGAAAAAATGTTTTGGAGAAAATTAGATCGCACGGGAATAAACCATCAAGCAGCTATTTAGGTTCACGTGACTTATTGGTGACGACGTAATGTGAAGACTTAATGCTTTATTTTGGGACTTTGTACTATCATCACTGACGATATTATATACCTGGTCTGATCACATTTTTGTACTGACATAACCACTTACATTTAAAAACTACATTAAAATAATACAAGTTGTAAGTTTATTCTGCTTCATTGACCGCTAGAAAAAAGGTCATCTCGCGTTAGATGAGTAGGTATGTTAATAATGTAAGCGAAATAAAATATTTGTTTAAATCATTTAGTGTCAATAGTTCATTTTGTATTAACATTCTACGATTAATGAATATGTTTTACAATCAGACTACTTTTGATTACGCATATTGTGTAGATTTTATAACGAATTCATAATAAACTCGTAGTAGATTTTGTGATGTAATTTTGTCATTATTTTCACAATACGAGTACACGCATATTGGGACAGGTAGGTGATGATGATGCAAAATATGCGACTCACAAAGACCGTAAACAACATCTTGTGTAATTATATACTTTAAAGTAGTCTTACATATTTTTGTACACTCATTCAAATTTTATGCAGCAATTGCAAATTTTCCTTTAGGGTTTTAGAATTCTATTACCACATTATTGCATCATTTTCTTTGTATTAATGACTCAAATTGAGATAATTTATAAATAAGTCGGATAGATCAGTCTCTTTCATAATGAGTTATTCAGTAAAATTGACGTCAGTCGTCAAGCAGTCTAGCTCATCATAATATTCTCCGAAGATAAAAATTAATCAAGATAACTATGACATTGTTTGTAGAAACTTATCATCACTGTCGCATTTATGTTGACATTAAAATTACTCACTAAGCCAGAGTAATCCCGATGACGTAGTAGGCAAAATATTTTAGCACCTTCTTTTCTTCTAACAAAACAGCCTTTAGTTGATTTGAATTGAGAAGAAGTATCTGTAGAATATATTATACTAAATAATATTTAGGGACTATATTATGGAAACACTACTAAGTCCCTAAATATCATGTATTAGAAAATAAAATATTTTACAGATAATACATACTTGTACGTGTTAAAAAGTAGCAGCAGTATTACAGCAGTAATTAATAGGAGATAGAGTAATATTGTGCAAGAGATATGTCTTATATTATCTCACCTCCGGCATTCAAAGACTCATAGACAACAAGCATTTTACTTCGCCTTAATATGTTAAAGCAGTTAATATAATATCAAAACAGAAGAGATAAAACTTTTAAAGACTGCACAAAACTAATTTCTCATCGTTATGATCAATTTAGAGTATTCTGATTGTATAATAAACATCTTAATATTCTCAGCGAGTATCGGTATTTCCATAATTGTTAGTCATAAAACTTATATGGCAAGACTGAGATTTAATTCTGAAGAAAGTGAATATTTTAAGTCCTTCTGACTAATATTTTGTAGAAGTGCGACGTATTACATGGATTTGATTTGATTTGTGTTTTGTGTGTAATGAAACCTTCTAATAATTATTCATTAATCAAATGAGCAAATTTCCACAAAGATAAACTAAATACCGTATAAAACAATTACAATAAAATCAAATCGGATCTCGCGTGACTTTGAATGTGGGTGAACTAGGTTGGGGTCGGCCAATTAATCCAATTCATACGAAGCCTATATAAAACACTCTACAGTTTACACGATTCTCACCCTTTGAACAGAAAGTTTAATTTAATAGGGTTCAGTGTGTTGAAGTAATTTCATATCAAAATCGGGTCGTGATTTTCTAAGAATTTTGTACCAAATACGATACAAAATCAATTAGTCGATAAATAAGTGAGAGATCTGAAAACGAAGGTAAATATTAGAAAGGGATAGAACTTTGAGCGCTTTTCATATAAATAACCGCATAGTACACACGGTCAAGGAAATAAGTATACACGTTTACACAACTTTCAGATGTAAAATGTAAAAGATCATACACACAATTTAATTAAGACACGGTTTCATTCAATTAGTTAAAGGGACTCGAGTTTGTGTAGTGATTTAATTAAAATAGTAAGGTTGTTATCTAATTTAGCGATGATTAAATCAATAATGGAAAACTACAACTGCGTATGAAGACTTATTACGTGTTATAAAAATATGTATAATAGCAAATTATGTACAATTTTTTTTAATGCAACTTCTATCGACTTTTTCATACCACTAATTACATAACTAACTTTTATCGGTAAACTTATTGCACTTACTAACATTTACTGTAAACTGATTTATTTTGTCTATTAGAAAAAGTAATACTTACTGATTTTAGCATTGCTGCCAATGTCAAGTGAGCTTTTATCGAACGATTACCAATTATTTTTCATACTTTTGACACACCTGTCCCTTGTTCTTGTCATGCGTTAAGACTATGAGACAAATTCCTCGTAGGGATTTACCTATTTGGTTTTTTTTTGCAGAGTTTAAATGTATTTTTGTTAAAATCTTACAAATATGACCTATTTTGGTTTGTAATATACTAGCTTGGTCCGTAAGTATACAGCAAAATTTGGTATAGTTAAGTCGTAAGCATTTTCCCAACCCTTAATATGTTTCAACCCTTTATAGTTGACTATTCTGTACAGTGAACTAATTTTGAATACTCACTTATTCATTATCCAATACTCACTCTTTTATAATAACTATTGCGTCAATTTAGGGGTTGTTACGTATACATACTATGTACTTGAAGTTATTGGCTAGTTAGTCCTATTTAAATGTCATATACTATAGAACAAGAACATATGTCATAATTATTCCTCTTTGATGAGAGTTCTCGGATAAGATTGAGTGATATGTAAATACCTACATGGCTAATTTTTTTTATGTGGTATATCAAAAATAATATTATCATTCATATTATTTTTAAACAGGCAAAATAATTATTAATAATTTACAAAACACGAGAAATAATAATAACAGTCTTTACTTTGCGCATTTCTTATAGAATGATTGGCAAATGAAGGGTCTAGCTGGGTTATTTCATCATTTAGGGTTAACTTAAAAGTAAACTATATTATTTTGTAACTTGTGGTGCCATTAACAGATTGCAAGTCTACTAGTGCCAAAGTAACAGGCCGTGCTCTCATCAATTTCAATAGGAGACCGTCTGAACGCGCTCTTACAAATTATTTCCTTAAAATAAAAGGACTACGTACTCGTTACCGTCCCCTATTTCTGTATGCACCCTATGTCTGTTCCTAATTGATGGCTCCCTCTTTCTTGCTGTTGTTTCAATTCATTATTTAAGTCGTTAAACGGCTTTGTACTGTACATTATATGCTTACTAAGGACTTGGCGGCATTTAATTTACTGAAATGATAAGTAGGATTTGGAACGATTGGATTGTATAGGGGTGGCGTTGCCTGCAACACTACCATTTTGTATAAGGCACTTGTTAAATTATACGTAATTTATAAAGTACGGAGTGCTTTTATTGTAGGTAACATGTATTGAATATGATACTATGTAGAATATTGAATAAATAAATGAATAATAAATATTCTAAAACTTTTACTTTATTCGAACATTATAAAGTGCTTTTTACAAGTGAATCAAGGTCGTTCCTCGCTCACACTAAGAAATATTCTGACCATGGTGTGAATTGCAGAATGGCCTCTTTTGAATTGACTGTTTGATACCAAAACATGATCCGATTCAGGACTTTGTGTTCAGAACATAATTTTTCGTTTTTAAGGTATTAGTCAATTAGCGTATCGCAGGCAAGTACCGGTCAGAGGCCTCACCTATAGTTCGGAGGTTTTCGTTTACTGTTTCCGCGCTGGCCAGACTTGTTGGTACAGTCTTGTTTCGAGTTTTCCTTCTCTCGCAGTGACATCGTCTGCTTATTTCTGCAACAAGTGCCACATTGGCGGCAATAGGCTCGTTCCCTATTACGTGGGACCGAATGTCACAGTTTGCCAAATGTGGGTGTTTAATACACCTCTTAGTACCCCTTCAGGGATTACGGGTGTGAGCATATATATGTATATATGTATGTATTTCAGCATTACGACACCTTTGGAATGAGATTAGGTGGTGATATTCTTTTTCCGTTACCATACCGTAGAAATCCCTAGCAATTTAAAAAAAATGAAATATTTAAAGTAACTAATAGATACTTTCTAAACCAACTCTCACACTAAATTGATAAGAATAACGGTAATATAATTCAACGAATTGATTACAAAACAATAACAGATCACAATGTTGCCATATCACATAGGAAACCTAATTATATTCAACACAATTCTATGTACACTATCTTAGGAAATGAAGTTTGATAATTGAATTATTGTTCGACGGTTATTTCGTATATCCCCCTATTAGTTAAACCCTGTCTTTTGGTTATGTGTCTATATAGTAAAACCTACCACTGGCAGACAGTGGTAGAGGCCTAAATATGTATGTTGGTACACATACACAAGTGCCAAATCCCCAGAACACTTATTTTAAAAAACTTTTTGTATTAAAAAAATCTTCAATATGACTAATAGAATGATCATAACACAAAAGAAACCTTTTCTCACCGAAATCAACGACATTGAAGCCATTCTTATCTATTACAAAACTGTTAATTGTCAAAATCCGCGTGTTAACAACTTCGTCAAACAATTGAATTACGTTATCTATGTTTGATATGGTGTCAAAATATAAAAAAGTTGTAAAACGCTATTTAATGCTAACGTCATTTTATTTGAGACCAGTTGTTTTTAAAGTGGCAATTTTATTTCAGATGTACAATAATGACTCTTATTTTAGTATCTTTAGAAAAAGAGTGAAAGTCCGTCTAAATTAGCTAGATTCTTGTATTTGGCAGTGGTTTGGCAGTGTGATGTATATAGAGGAGTTAATACCCTTTTCGTATAACAAAAATAACATATGGCTTTATATATAATCGTATAAAATTGTATGTAGACGTGCTCTTAGTTATGCTAAACAGAAAACTTTATTCCAAGTGACTACCACATAAGTTCCTACCAATTTCTCCTTTCAAATTGTACTCGTACAACCGTGCTCGTTTGATGTAACCTCCACAAGAAAATGCATAATAACTTCGTTTCTGTCGGGCTTTCGACTTTATACTTTTTTTTTTCAAACTGAGGAATACGATTTACACTTGACATCCTTTATGTATAGAACGCCATGTAGGTCTTTCTCACGTCTGCAAAGTAATAAAATCTTCGAAACCTGTAATCCGTCGGGTGGAGGTGCCAATTCACATTCAATACAAAACCGCTATCATGGGTGGTTGTATGACAATAGAGTGACAATGTGTCAATTTAACATTTTCCATAAACATCTTTAGTTACCTAGAAATGTTGATTGTGTGGGTGTTTTGCCCTTATGCGAAGATTAAATTGGTCAAAGATTACAACATAGTACCTAGTAAGTATATATTTTTTACGATTCACTAACAAGCGAAATATTACTTTAGTCACACAATAGGGCACTGAACACTTTCATATTATAGTGTATCGCAACTAATATGATTATTTGGTATGAGTAGGTATAACCAAAATATTGGATTTGAGAGTTCTACTACTACTACTTCCAGTGGGGACGCCCGTTGATCAGCCCTTCTGTATGGGCTATTTCACCCATTTGCCCTTTAACAATTGCCATAGACGGTCCTATGACAACCAAAACCGACAGTTTAACGTGCTTTCTGAAGCACGACCAAACCAATGCAAATAACGAACCCGCGCCTTCTGTTTATCAGCCGCGTTCTCCACCGCCACGACACAGAGACTGAGTTGAGAGGTCAGATGGCAATCAGTTTTATAAAAGTCTGAATATACCAATATAAGGAGAGTGGACCTCGTGCTCGGAGGACGTTGATTAGCGCGCAGATGATCCTACATTTGCGTGCCAATCACCGGTCATTCGAGCTAGTGGTGGTTTTCAAAATTTCATGATTTAAATGTATAAGTGAGGTGATTTGTTAAGACTTACAAATCCAGTGAATTATACGTACTACTATAGTTTTAGGTTACTTATCCACTAGTAGGTACATTTTCAGGTGATAACATTATGTATTTGACTGTACTGTCTTCTCACTGCTGGAAAAATATTAAAGTCAGAGTATACCTACAGTAGAATCTTTTTTACAGTTTACTTGATGTTATTTTATTGAGTCAATTTCGGTTGCAAGTGCACTTGGATGATTTCCAAAGGTGATTCAAAGAGATTTTATAGTCTATATAGGTATCTACATTCATCGAAATTACAGATTCCAACCAATACCGATTTACTTGATATCTGATCGGCTAGCTGTTCCTCTGGGCAAGTGGCAATACTTTTGTAGCATAAAATCATTAATGTCTGGGATTGAAATGGTAGAAATGGTAGAAAACTCGCTGAGGTACACACCTCAGCGAGTTTTCTACATAAACTCGGTATTTTCTTATAGAAGTCGCCCGAAGTTACAATTAAGATACATTGATCTTACAATATTTTTTATAGATATGTACAAACAGCCTTGCCGGTAACCTTAGGATGGATTGGAATAATGAATAAAACCATGTGACAGTACTTGTGGACCCTTCCTTGATCATATAGTATTTTAGTCCATGGTCTATGCCATAAAGCTGTTCATAAATTCTTACATAATTGTATGACTGGTGGATATTTCATCTTCATGACCCACAGGTCATGGACATGAAAATGCGGATGAAGAACACACTGGAAGACGGACCGTCGGTTCTGAGTTCACCTTGGTCTTGAATGCAATCAGGAAAACACGGCCACATTCACGGCCTTCATAAATTCTTACAAATTCTATGAATATTTTCATCAAGAAATACAATACCCCTTAATAGATGAATTATTTGAATGAAAGAATCTTAATTTACTCAAAATTTATACATCGATTCGAAGCATGAATTTGTATTAAGTTTTATGCAGGTTAATATATTATAATTTGTCAATCACTACCATCATCACAAGAGCCCAGCAAACAAACAGTATAGGTCACAAGGAACGTGAGTTCTAAGCCTTATTTGCAAGTTGCGGTTTCCATTAAAGATCTATATGTAATCATGGTGGCGTGTGGTCGAGCAGTGTCATCCTAATAATCATATTTTCTACCTTCGATACATTAAACCTTGGAATGATGGCCATGTATGACACATTTATTGCAACCTACAGTCTTTGTGATTACTTCGTTCACCGCTTTGTTTTATATCTAATTGGTAGTTGATGCCCGCGGCTCTGTCTACGTGGATGTCGACTACCATTTTGTAGTTATGTATCCGGTTCGGCCAACTGCAACCCAATATACGGTAGCATTTAAATTTGACAAAGACCTTTCTACTAACAAAGTCATAAGAAACCAGTGTGGTACTTTTTGCGTTCATCGGGAACAATTAGACCAGAATTTAAATAAAATTGACTTTTGAATCGTTTTAACATAACCATTTTTTTAAATAAACTCAATATACGGACTAAACTAATTTACATTATATTTTTAATATGTATTGTATTGTACTTTGAGTAGGCAGATATTCTCGTAACTTTGACGCTGGGAATAACGCAAATTGACCAGTTTGTTCATACTTTTGCTGTTTTCACGAAGGTTATAAAGATTTTAATTAATTTAATTACAGTTAAAGTACATAACGCGTTGGTTGGATAAGGTATAAGACTTATAATAATGTTATTTTTTGTTATCGTGACTAAATTGCTTTGGTCATGGCCACGCGTTGATTCTCTTTCTAGTTTTTTAGCTTTTTACAAAGACGGCAACACGCAAGTAGGTAATTCCCCCAGACTTATTATGTGTAAGGTCATCAAATTAGGAAAAACTAATATTCTTCTGTAAATATTAATATGTTTGATAAATTAACTTGAATGTTAATATTGTAATATTTTGGGTATACGGGGTCTCACCAAGTCCAAGTTGGTGAGCCTGGTAATACACTGACGACCCTGCTAATACATAGACAGACGAGGCTCTGGCATAGACTTGAAGTCTCAGAGTTGGGAAGTAAGACAAGAGTTTCTCCTTTAGGAGTTAAAAGGAGGAGGAAGAGGGATAACGGATCCTGGACTCCGAGTTAAAGACCAGGATGTTACAGGAAACGATTATCAGGAGTTAATAATATTAATATTTCTTCTATTATTTCATCAATGTGATGATCCTTGCTTACTAACAAAAAATAATAATTTATTCAACATGTCGCAAAATTGATAATCCTTCATTCAATTACAGTATGTTAAATAATCGATGACACAATTCTTTAAGATGTATGGAATGTGTTAGCTGTGTGCTTGCGATGTTTGTCTTTTATTAAAAAATAAAACAAATCGGACACGCTATATCGATAATGTTATGGCGAACGTGATGGTGCATTAATTAAGATGTCAATAGAATTGTTTGAAAATTTGTGTTGAAAATCGGTGAACAACTTAAAAAACATTGCTTGGCCTCAATTGCTTCCACGTTAGTATATTTAGTACTTTATAGGCGGTATTAAATAAAATGTTTGACTTTGAGAGGGAAAATTTTGAGATAACTTACACTTCAAACTACCTACGCTATCCTCAGGAGGTAACTGATGACTGCCGAAATGTAACAGCAATGTCGGGCTACAGGTTAGTTATACCAAATAAATCTCTATAGAACCCATTGAAAAGTGGTTTTATATCTATGTGTGACCAGTATCAAAGCTCTACGTTTATCTTATATATGAAAAAGTTTCTGAATACCGTTTTTAAAAAAGCTCCTCAAGTTAATGACCTTTAAACAAACACAGGACAAAAAGTGCTAATGTGGCAAAATTTGAGAATATTTTTGCTTATTGTCTTAACCTTAAAAGGTTGCAGTATTGAGTTGTCCATTGAGAGTTTACCCCGAGACTGTTGACTCGTCTCTCGCCCTTGCCGCTGTTTAATAAAACACATAACACCAATACTTCGGAGAATACCAAACTGTGACGTCATACTACACAATTAATGATTTTTATATTATATTGCATAAGTTATATATATTCAATGGTTACATGTAAGATTGTTTAGTGACGCTGTCCGGTTCGTTAATAAATTTTTAAACGTGTATTTTGTGAATTGTCGTTATTAAAGATATCATTGGACGAAATCGGGTACTAAATTTAATATGTTGCCTTACTGATGCAATAAATGAGATTATTAAGGCTCAGGTCAACCTTACCTGCTAGATTATAACTAGAAATATTTCAGTTGTAATTTTTTTTTAAGGCAATCCAAATGATTTTCGTAAGACCGCTGTACAAAATTGCTTGCATTATCTAGGTACTTGACAATATTCAAATTCCAATTCAAATGTTATCAAATATTACCTAATCAATTAAGCTAGCACAGTCCACTGCTGGAAATAGGTCTCTCTTAATATTGATAGGCTTTGGCCTACTGTATCTACGATGGTCAGTAGGGTTGGTTTAAGGTTTTATTTCGTGTTTTCTTCTCTCGTAGTGATATCGTATGCTTTTCCGTTTGTCGCGGTACCTTTCACATGCAATCACCTAAAAATAAATCTTATTGCAAATTATTTAACTAAATTACTAAACCGCTAGTTGCTAAAAATTGTATAGACAAATAAATATTCTAAATAAAAAAAATATTCTAAGAGAATCTACACAACGTCACTTAGACCTATGGCAAGCATAGCATAACTAGCTTGTATTACAGGTTCTAGAATGCGGCTAAACATACTGAAATACATTTGTTTTGTAAATTGCATTGGTGTTGTGGTTACATACCTATTATACATAGAAAAATATGTATAATAATTATGTAACTTATTATACATAGAAACACCCAGACCAATTCAGATATTCATATTTCACGCACACAAATATTTGCAGTGAGCGGGAATCGAACCCGCACCTCCTGCGTAGCAGTCGCGTTCACTACCGCCACGCCACGGAGATCGTCACAGACAGATGGTCTATACAATCGATCCTCATATAAATCGAGAATCAAAACTGAGTATCGTATTAGAATATATGCCCACAATTCATTGTTTTAAGGGTAAAGTGGGTTTTCGCATCTTTTATGGCATATATATTTGCACAGTGATCTTCCAACAACGCCCAGGTATGCATCTCGTCAAATAAACATCAGACTGGTCATTAAAATACATGGGATTTGACTTAGCACGGCGTATGCGGAATAAGTACACAAACAAAAATTGTTTGTATTTTTCAACATGGCGATATGATTGTTGATTCACAGAGATAAAGTTGATAACAGAATTTCATTGGTAATGTTAACAAAGATTGATTCATTGACTGAATTTGTTAACATCAAACGTATTTTTAAATTACTAATCTTTGAAATTGTATGGGGCCAATATATAATATAATAGGCATGTTCCTGATAGAACTGGATCCAAATTGCTTGCGGGTGGAGCCGCTGGCTACAGTTAATCCAAAATTCAGAGCTGGATTAGCAATCTAGACCAGCACTAGAAGTAACAGTGACCTTTCTCAACTTACGCATTACAATTGAAATGAATATGCCTTCTTGCTAATTATTGTTTATATTAATTCAGAAGTTAAGTCGTGAAACCGTAAAAAAACATAACTTGCCCTGAATGCTTGCCCGCCCTACAAGAAATATTCCATAAGGCCGCCCGTGCGCACTTACTGATACGAGTGGAGACATACAATATATAAAAAACCGTTATTAACGTTAGTTATTTCGATTTATTGCAAAGACTGTCACAACGGTATTTTCACAGTAATGGATACTGTACTACTAAGTATATAATGACTTTTTACAATGTCGGTTTTATCATTTGTTAATGTTAGAGAATTTTCAAGCTCAGATCATGTCAATTATTTGTCAAAGGGAGCTCGTTAAGCTAAATTACTCACAACCTTTATGTCTCATACAATTAGATAAATAAAAAATATTGGCACCACGGTAGCCTACCTGTCCTCCACCGGTCAGGAGGGGTGGTTATGTCTAACTCGATCAGACAACGCACACTGCGCGCTGGTCTCAATTACAATTACAAGTGACCCAATGTGGGAATCATACCCCAAAAGAACTAGGTCTATCTCCCTAGATTATTAAGCTGGTCATTAAGATGGTCTAATTGGGAGGAACACAACGTGGGCCGCAATGGCACTGCCATCTTTATGTTCAAGTTCAAGTTCTTTATTTGTTGAAATATGGTACAAAAAATGATGTTTCGATTATAATGTCGGTTCTCATATTCTCATATGGCCGGGGTGTATCGCGTGGACCTCCACGCATGCCATTATTGACATACCATACAATCTTTTATGGTACTAATTGTTATGTTCTATCTCCTACTACAGCATTCAAATTTTTTAACAAGTTGTATAGGTAACTGTTACGTTCCATCAAAACAAGTCTTTTGTTCTTAATCAACAACATCACAGCCTATTCATGAAGTATTTTCAATTCGCAAGACGTAACGTTACCAATGGTGACTTAAACGCTTAGGTAACTTGCTTTTTCGTTGTAGTTGTAATTTTCTTGCATTGTTTTTGAAGTATTGTTCTGGTACAGACGTAATCCCAGTTATATAAAGGTATTAGCTAGGTATTAGGTATTGCCTAAACAAAAAGGAAATTTCCTCTTATTTATTAGGTAAGGTGCTTTGCTTTTTTGGGTGAAAATATCGAAGTTCAGCCGCATCTTAGACTAGAAAGCCGACTCCAACTGAGTTGGGAATAGGCTCAGAGAATAGTAGACGACTTAAACCACAAAACTTACCCAGGTACTGTACTGATATTGAATCAAAATCTTCTAGGCCTGCTCTGATTTTGAAGAACTCAGACTAAGTATTGGCAGTTGAATGTCACTCCCCAGCAGCCGGTCGGTATAAGACCGTCTTTCTAATGCCTGTTTTTTGTCATATATGGCTACAGTTATAGCCTATTCATCGTTCCGCTCGTGTTTAATCGTGAGTCAATCTTCAAAAGTTAAGTGCAAGTGAATTAGGACACATGACAAGTTCATTGACACATCGATATGTGACCACATGACAGTCAATGTCGTCACTTACGTTTGAGCTTCCTCTCTATACGTATTGCGACATTCAGCCGTCACAGATTAGACGCTCATCTACTAATTCGATTGACGTTTACACAGTTCGTAAAGTTTGTAAGTGTGATTTTTTCTACTCTGTGTCATTAGACTTTAACGAAAGTTTATGCAATCGCTCTTATCTCTTATTAAATTGATTTTATAATGTAAGCTTTGAGTGGTTTTGATTAGTCCGATGTCATTTAAAATTTCTTATAGTTAATTCGACTAATAAGTATCTTGGATTATAGAGTATTGGTTAAATTAGATGAAGTGACTTATACTGTTAAATGGCGTATAATATGTATGAAATGATGAATGGTGTTTATCGTTTTTATATTCAGATTTGTTGATAAAATATTCGGAGATTATAACAAATGGAATGTTTCATTGACTTGACTTGATAAAAATTTCATAAAAGATATTGTCAGTGATAAATATAGTACCGAAAACAGAATTTTACCTACATACGATACGTACAATTTGTTATGATTAGTAGCAGTAGACATAACATAAACGCACGCCTATATCCCCGAAGTGGTAGGCAGAGGTGCTAGCTCCCACATTTCGCCAGTTTATGTTTAGGTCCCAATGTAATAGATGGTGAACCTATTGCCATTGACCAGACACTTAGAAACCTGCGATAAATACACACATAATTTCGAAAAGCATTTAAAAGTCATTGGTGTGTGCCATGGTAAAACCTAGGATCAAACCTGAGACCTCGTCTCAGCAGTCCATTACCCATACCACTAGGCTAACGCGGTACTTATATTGTTTAAAATATAATCCAAACTAATATTATAAATGCGAAAGTAACTCTGTCTGTCTGTCTGTCTGTCTGTCTGTCTTTGCTTCACGCCTAAACTACTGAACCGATTTGTGTGAAATTTGGTACAGACATAGTTTGGAACTTGAGAAAGGACATAGGGTAGTTTTTATTACAAACTAGCTGACCCGCGCGACTTCGTCTGCGTCACCCCGTTTTTGCAACATTTTTCATTCCTGCTCCGCACCTGTTAGTCGTAGCATGATGTTATCCAAACTAATATTATAAATGCGAAAGTAACTCTGTCTGTCTGTCTGTCTGTCTGTCTGTCTTTGCTTCACGCCTAAACTACTGAACCGATTTGTGTGAAATTTGGTACAGACATAGTTTGGAACTTGAGAAAGGACATAGGATAGTTTTTATTACAAACTAGCTGACCCGCGCGACTTCGTCTGCGTCACCCCGTTTTTGCAACATTTTTCATTCCTGCTCCGCACCTGTTAGTCGTAGCATGATGTTATATACATATAAACCTTCCTCTTTATCCATTCTATCTATTGAAACAAACCACATCAAAATCTGTTGCGTAGTTCTAAAGATTTAAGCATTCAAAGGGACAAGAAAAATAGGGACAGAAAACGTGACTTCCAAATCCAAATCCAAACTAATCCAAACTAATATTATAAATGCGAAAGTAACTCTGTCTGTCTGTCTGTCTGTCTGTCTGTCTGTCTTTGCTTCACGCCTAAACTACTGAACCGATTTGTGTGAAATTTGGTACAGACATAGTTTGGAACTTGAGAAAGGACATAGGATAGTTTTTATTACAAACTAGCTGACCCGCGCGACTTCGTCTGCGTCACGCTACTCAAAGAGCTGCTGAAACCGCAGAGATGGCTCGGGAGCGCCGGCTCTTAGACACCGAACGTCACGCTGCTCAAAGAGCTGCTGAGACAGAGGAGACGAGGCAGGAGCGACGGCTCTTAGATGCCGGCCGTCATGCAACTCAAAGAGCTGCTGAGACAGAAGAGATGGCTCAGGAGCGCCGACTCTTAGATGCTGGGCGTCATGCAATTCAAAGAGCTGCTGAGACAGAAGAGATGATTCAGGAGCGCTGACTCTTAGATGCTGGGCGTCATGCAACTCAAAGAGCTGCTGAGACCTAAGAGATGGCTCAGGAGCGCCGGCTCTTAGATGCTGGGCGTCATGCAACTCAAAGAGCTGCTGAGACAGAAGAGATGGCTCAGGAGCGCCGGCTCTTAGATGCTGGGCGTCATGCAACTCAAAGAGCTGCTGAGACAGAAGAGATGGCTCAGGAGCGTCGGCTCTTAGATGCTGGGCGTCATGCAACTCAAAGAGCTTCCGAAACTGTAGATCAAACTCGAGTACGTCGGCTTTTGGATGCTGAACTTCATGCGTCTCTGATTTCTGCAGAGTCACATGAAGAATCTCATAGACTACGTGTTCTATTAGCTGCACGGCAAGCACAAAGACAAAATATATTTACACGTAATACGTGGGAGGTATTTCATGATGCTGCTTTTGATTACGACCCTTTAATCGATTAGTGCTCTTAGGACGGATGGCTAAAAAGTGCACATATTGTATGGCACTAAAATGGAAAGAGCAAACTCCGGGTATGTGCTGTTCTGGAGGTAAAGTTTCCACATTTCATTTTTGAAGTGATCCCGCGAGATCGGGAACTATGTGGGTAAAACCAAAAATCTGCTGGAAGTCACTATTCCACGCGAACGAAGTCGCGGGCAAAAGCTAGTTATTTCATAATTTGATTGAAATTTTATAAATTGATCTCCTAAAAAATGAAAAGACCGAAAAAATAATTTTGTCAGGTAGGTAAGTAGATATAGGGGAAAAACAGTACAAAATTCTATGTTTGGCCAATACATAAGCACAAGTAGCCGCCTACTGTATTTCAATACATTACCTACGTCATTTTTTTAATGTGACAAAGTTTTATCGAGAAATCTAAATATGTGTAGTCTATCTAAAGTATTATCTGTCATATCTCAATATCTTTCATATCGTTCATCGTAATTGTCTTTCATAGAATTGTTTATACATATTAAGTGACTATTGCTGACGTCAATACTTATACTACACTAACATTGCATGAATCGATACTTTGTGATAAAATTAAAATATTTGTACATCACACAATGTGGTAGAATATAGAGGACATTCAAACATTATTATTATAAGATCTGTAACTAACCTATGTTCCACAAATAAATGATTATGATTATGATTATGATTAAGTGTGCGCCCTGGCTTCACCTCTATTAGAATGTACCCTGTCCACGGCATATACGTTTTCTAGATCCCGTTTCTGTAACACTTAATAACCTATTCTTGGGTTGAAACCCCCTTTCTAAGTAATCTTATTTGGCACCATAGTTTATCTATGGAACAAATTATAAGTTATAAACTATGTTTCGATAAGAAAATCGTTTGGAAGTAGGTACTTATTATTTAAAAAAAAACATAAAACTTATACAAAATTCTTTTCATCAATTGGCGTATCACAGAAGGCTTAAGTTTACTGTTTCCAAGTTGGCTACACGGGTTGGTAATTGTTTTATTTCGAGTTTTTCTACTCTCGCCGTTATATCATCAGCATTTTCCATTTGTATGTGTGTGTATAACATTAATTTTGACGAATTCGAATCGATTATTTATCGAGTACATACCACAATGGGCAAGAGGTCAAAATGATTTAATATGTTATGTTTTATAATCATATCCGTTCGGTACCACGACTTTGCGTCGCGTGGCTCCTTGCCAATTCAATACCACAGCCGAAATGGTACCTCGATACATCTTTAGGTATCTATTTCTTCATGTTTTATGGTTTAGCATACGTCAGCAAAGTGAACATGAGAGCAGATTAGTATAGACTGACAATTTTTTTCCCCACGGATACCTCCGCCGAAGTCAGTGAGGGTAGTTGGACTCGAACCGACTAAAACCGCACGGCCATCTTGGGCCATCAGTTGCCGAGGGTGAGGTAGCCTCAGACATATCCCTCCTGAGCTGATCCAGGACCAGCGTAGGCGCTGTCGAGTATGAGACTACGGTGTCCACATCTTTCCCCGGATAGGGAGAAGCGGCCGACTGCTCCTGCTAGGGTGACAGACAACACCACCTGTCGTTCCCATGCCTGCGCTCATAGAGGACAGAGGTCATTTTGCAACCTCCGACATTATAGAAGACAGACGTCGAATTAAAAAGAATTAAAAAATTCTTATGCGATTTAATCTGTGTAACTTCATTATTTACTTCGTTTCAGCTGCATTTCAGTGGCCCTTGTCATCAGGAGATATGTATTTTATATATATAATATAGAAGGATAATTACACTAAGTACGAGTGTAATTATCCCTCGTGCTAATTCCTAATAAAACAAATAAGTGACTTCGTTAGGAATTAGTTCTTTTTCCAAGTTAACATTCAAACATAATAGTAATCAAAAATATCACTAACGATCGCTTTCCACGGTGTGCGATTTCACAGACGCGATTTCCTAGACCACGAGGATGATGATGGATGGCTTGTATGATATCGATGATACATTAGTCATAGTACCTAAATGCGTCCGCGTCCGGGAGACATTGCAACGGCGAAACCTGTCATAAAACATAAATATTACATTCCACACAGCAAATTACAATTTAATTTTATTCTTAGTCATGTATTATGAATTATAAATTATAGGTATGATCATAAAATTAATTTCTTCTATAAAGCATAAATTAATCAAAAATTTATCTATCGTTAATTTATTTATTTGTTACAAACGATACACAACAGTCTCTTGTCATAGGCAAGGATGATGCATCCGAATGCAATTCATAATTTTTATGTCGACGGTACGAACACGTAGCGGCAATAATGCATGGCGCCACGTATCAATGAGTGTGTGCCGATAAAATTATATCGATAAGCGATAACTTTGAACGTTTCAGACGCCAGCTCGTGAAAGTAGATAAGGAACTGTATTCGTTGTTGTCTGGTGCTGCATACAGGCTGTTTTATTAAATTTGTTTAATAAAAGCGAGGAAATGTGTGAACAAGCTGGGGAGCTGACTGGTTTAACCTGACATTAGAAGGGCATCTTAACGCGCAAATTAAAACACGAACCGAAACGAATATTCTTAGGCTAGTATTTTAAACCTGGTGGTCGTAAGTAAGTAGAAAAAATACAAATCGTTATTTTTACTACACTTAGCAAATGCTATTACGTAATTACGTAAACGTTGAAATAAAACCCTGTACCGATTAGTCTGGCCAGCGTGGAAACTGTGTACCGACCAAAGCCTTCCAACATTGAGCAGATTCTTATATCCAGCAATGGATTAAATTAGGCTAAACTGATCAATTGATATGGGTAGCCTAGTGGTATGGGTACTGGACTGCTGAGACGAGGTCTCGTGTTCGATCCCATGCCGGTTTTACCATGGCACACACAATGATTTTTCGATGCTTTAAGAAGTTATGTGTGTATTTATCGCAGATTTATAAGTGCCCTGTTAATGGCAATAGGCTCGCCACCTATTACATTGGGACCTAAACATAAACTCGCGAAATGTGGGTGCTAGCACCTCTGCCTACACCTTCGGGGATATAGGCTTGAGTTTATGTTATGTTATGATCGATTGATAGATTTCGTTCAGTAGATAATCCCTTTCTTCATATGTCAACTTGATATTATATCGTCATGTGACTGAACTGATATTATATTGAAAATAGACTAAGGTAGAAAATACGGTATTTTATTTCTATGAGCAGAATGCCCATTTACAGTCAACTTGATATTATATCGTCATGTGACTGAACTGATATTATATTGAAAATAGACTAAGGTAGAAAATACGGTATTTTATTTCTATGAGCAGAATGCCCATTTACAGTCAATTCATATTTCCATCACATTTCGTACTGTGATGGTTTGAGATCACAAGAATTGTCCCTCAGATTTTATTGTAAAACTCGTATGCACACTTTGAATGGTGTACAATAAAGTTTATTTCAATTCTATTCTAGAATATGATTGAATGAAGGGTGATAGAATCGGTTTGGCAACGATATTCGGTTTATAAATCAGATTCAACACAGATAAAATAATATTATTAGATACTTTCTATTCCTACTCTCAGTTTACAAAGATAACCGTTGCCGTCAGGGAGTGCTTTATTACTCTGTTTATCAGATAATAAAGTATTTTTAGACGTCGTTGAGACGATGAAATCCAAAACACTATACCTATTATCATTGATATCAGAAATAATATGTTACGGCAACTAATACATTTGATATTATATCGAACCTGTTTTGAACGAATGATTGATTGATCAGGTGTATATCATTCAGTAGATTTAATAAAGACTTACATACATACATACGCTCACGCCTATTTCCCTCCAGTATAGGCAGTGATAACATTTTTTAACGGGGTTTGCTCTATCCTTACATACTTCACGGGCTTCTTCCATTGTCATTAAGCCTTTCATGGTAGCCCGTCGGTTTCAAATATTTTAAATAAATTTTATTATTTGGTCAATGTGTGTAGCGCGAGGTCGACACCGACTAGCCCACCCATTCATCTGAGCCTTACAAACCTGGTATGTCATTTGCTCTACGTACTCACATCACCCTTTTCAATCTTCGTGCCTACATTCTCTTTCAGGCCATATTTTAATCCACTTCTCGGTTGCCGAATGAGCGGAAATTTTTACACATGTATATGTGTAAATCGCGTGACAATACAATATTATGATGATATGGTGCTGATATGATAATGGAGCTGGAAGGTGGCCAAAGGAACATCGCAATGAAACGATACAACGTCATTGAGTTTGTCACTATGTTTTTACTTCCTCGTGTATAATAAGAAAGTTTTTTGAACCCAGTACTTAGAATTCAAACCTTTTCTATATTTATACTAATATTATAAAGAGGAAAGATTTGTTTGTTTGTAACGAATAGACTCCGAAACTACTGGACCGATTTCAATAATTCTTGCACCTCTAAAAAGCTACAATATTTAGGAGTAACATAGGCTATATATCATCACGCTACTATCCAAGGGAGCGGAGTAATAATCATAAACCTCAATCGATCCGGTAAATTTCTATGCATTGGCGCTAATATCGATAGCTAGGAAAAGTAGTATAGAGAGGCAAATAGAGAATCGAGTAGAGTCGTACAACGCGATAATCGACATCCACGCGAGCGGAGCCGCAGGCAACAGCTAGTAATTAAATAAGTCTTATTAGTGAGTAAGAATTCTGCACTGACTTCACTGAAAAGCCTTAACTTAGTCTTATCTAATAATAACTAGTTTTACTTAGGTGTAATTTTTTGACCCAGTATTACAGTACTCCGAATTCAACCCTATTAAGTAAATAAATCTGATAAGCAAGTTTACTGACTGAAGTGAATTCTAGTATTAACCAGTTTTATTTAACTGTAATTTTTTTCCGGTGTGATATTAAATGATAACGATGTTCTCTTAAATAAAATAGGTATTAACTTAGTATAATCTGTATATAGGTAAATATTTACATTGATATGTTTATATTTTGCAAAGCATAAAGTCAATGTAATTTTATTCTCTGTATATAGAAAATTCTTTAAGAAAAATTCTGTACTACAGAAAATAATATTACGTTTTCTGTCTGAATAATCCTCTTTCAATATATGAAAGAGAATTATTGTAAAATTAAATTCAAGTTTCTACAGTCGCAACTATCATTCTGCCGTTGCCATTTTGCATATTTTCATACAGCTGTAGGTATAATGTATATGAGAAGGTGTTACCTACTTATATCTTTTGTCAGCACTGCACATAAATAACAATTTTGGCTAGGTAAAGTTAATCTATCTGTACTTTGTATGGAATTCTTCATACAAAGTTGCCAATAACAACACTTATAATATGTACCTACGTATGACAGGTTTGTGAATGCGGACTTCAACTTTATACATACATACGGAGTTTGTAGATTTATGTTTGTCGACTGGCGCCTGCTATATGTAATTGTTCGAACAAATAGATACATAACGTCGAGACTCCTGATTTACTAATGTATTTAGCTTTAGCACTTACACAGTAATACGTTGATTAAAGCCAAGAATTTTGCCAAAAATGTACCTATACAGCGTTGACGGGGCCCGGATTAAAAGTCCGCAAAATAGATAACAAAATAATTAGCTTTTTGCTCTAAGAATCAACCACGACGAGCATAAAAACATATTTATGCGTTTTGAGTTTATCAATCTCTCTTGCTTATCTGCTTGGCGGTGGCGAAAGAAATACCACCCCATCTCATTCCCATAATACCCTGATCATAAGAGGTGACACATGGAAAAATACACAGTCGATATCACTGCGAGAGACTGTGGAAACAGTATATCAAAGCTTCTCAACATTGGTAGAGGCCTTTGTCCATCAGGGTACTGCGATAGGTTATTTGATTCTCACCTAATTCTGTCTCATTGACCTAAGGGTTGAACTTTTGAGAACATCACAGAGAACACTAGCTTGTAAATATAGTAAGATGTTTGTTACTCAAACATGCTTAAAAAGCAGCATGATTCTGGTTGAAATGTATTGATAGAATACGGATTTAAGCTTCTATATATTATATTAGATGAAAAACTTCACGTAAAAGGATAACGGGATGATTATAATGATTTACAAGAATTACTTTATTTGTCCAAATTTTTCTCCGAATATATTGACATCATATATTTTATAATCATCATTATAATTGTGATACGCTGACCACTTTCGTCTTATGATTTCATTGTACTATCTAAAAGGAAAAGGTTCGTTACCACTAGATATTACACATTAGACATTATCTGATAATGGTTCGTACGAATTAACGAATTGGGCCAGTTACGCATGTTTATCTTTAGATAAACTTTTAATTATTTTAGGAATTTTTTACTAGTGTTTTGCTACAATTTTATAGAACACGCCTATATGACCGGCTGGTAAGATTAAGACAAAGTCACATAAAAGAGGTATATTACTTCTCTGAGACTTTACTACCTGAATTTCATTTCACGTAATGAGTTCCAGAGATTATTACATTGAAAGAAATTCCTCAGCCATAATATTGTTACTAAAGATAGACAATCAGGAAGAAAGTCCATCGGGATAAAAGCATATCTAAGTATAAAATAACCACTTATAGATTTTATGACTTATCGGTTTCTTTGCATTTTGGGCGTTGTTATAGTAGAGGAGGCGAGTAGTTACTCGCGGCAATGTATCAGAATTGATAAATTAGATGATAGGTGGAATGATAATTCTATAATTTTATCATTTCCATTTTTAGTTGCAAGGAACGTAACGAAGTAACATTATAATAACATATGTTAATTTTAACTAAAGTTTTTATTACTTAGGTCTTATTTATGTTTTCTTAGTTATTCTAATATATTAGTAGTAATACCTCTAAAACTCTAAAATGAATTAAAAAATCAACCGCACCCTAGGCACCTAGCATTTACCTATTCATGAGACTTTGCCTTCAATTTTAAAATCAGGCGAGGTGAAGTCAAATTGACGTGCCATAAATAAATAAAAAAATACTTTTTCTTTTTCCCGTGCGTAAAATCCCCACGGATACCAATCTTACCGGTGCCGATGAGAAAGAATATGTCGGACTCGAACTGACAAAATCGCACGCCGTCTTTGTGTCTTTAGTTGCCGGAGGTGAGGTAGTACCGAACATATCCCACGCACCCTGGTATACCCGGAGCCTTCTCTTTTGAGATGACCCCCTTCGGGTATAGAGACCACAGTGTCCCTGTCTAGCATCCGGGCTATTAGGTAATCTGTGTTCCGGGTATGGGATAACGCACTTTGCGCCGCCCGCCTGATTCTGCTAGGATGACTAGCGGCTCCACCCGAATTTAAAGCCCTATACTAAAGTATCCTCCGTTATCAAAGATAATATTATCTGAACTAATAATATATAAACTTTAAGCATGCAACAAAACTCTCTTCATTTTCTAAGATTCAATCAGTCTCCTTACGAGGGTTCCAGTGCGGGACATAGACCTATTTAGATGTGCGCCATTACCTTCGAGCCTCCGCCTGCCCCATCCAGTTCATCCCAGCCACATATTTCTGGTCGTCAGTCCATCTGGCAGGTAACTACCACCACTGTCAGAGTATACGTTTCAATACTGCAGGTCATAACTGGCAGGACGCACTAGTCAAAAATCTTGAGAGGGGAGATTCTTTCCAACAATGGTGGTAGGATCTCTGCTAGTGCTAATCAAGAATATGGAATGTAATGTCGGTATGTAATTTATTATATAATCATGATCAAGAGGTGTGTGCTAGCTTATTTGCTTATTTAATAAGCTATTCAAACTAGTTTTTGCTCTAAGTTTACTAGAGTTACTTGTGACACTACATAAGAGTATTTTTGTTAGTGTTCAACAATTTATAAAAATAATAATATTGGTACAAAAACGTGTAGGCGACGCTTCATTCATTATTATTATTTACATTATATATGTCTACTTACGAGTTGACAAATGTTTAGCTAAAATATATACATAATTAATAACGTAAATAATATACGTCTCTATTCGTATTGACAGAAGGTTGAAACTTCTTTAACGAGGGTATGCTAAGTAAAATTTTCCGACGCTCAGTACGATCTTGACCCAGGAGCTACGAATGCCACGATGAAATCAATCTTTTGAAATAAGCCTCAATAACATAATGTTGCCACTTTAAAAAGTGAAGAGTTTCCGTGTGCGCGAATATTTCATCGGCCTTGGTCGAAGAAGACAATGAGGGAGTCACTGTCTTTTTCGAAACCAATAACAAAAACAAAAAAAAACCATTATTTGCTGACCTGTTCCAAACACGATATTTTTACAAAAGGAATAAAAAAAGTAAAAACCTATTACGACATAAACATAAATATATATATATATATGCTCCCGTCCGTAATCCCCGATGGGGTAGTCAGAGGTGTATGACTATGATTTTCAGTCCCACGTAGTAGGGGCGAGAGATAAATTATTGTTTTAACTCAGTACTTTTTGGCAGCTTGAGGGCGCCACATTAGATTCAGTAACATTTTTAATAGCCTGTAAATACCGGACGATCAAGTCGCTTCAAACGATATCTCGTTTATCCAATTCTAATTAGCAGTTGAGGAGCTATGAGGGAACAGATGAACCTACATACATACACGGCCTGTCAAAATCAAAGGAGGGGGCCTTTGGCTTTGCCGTAGTCGAGTAAAAATAGGAAAGAGTTCCGAACTCCTAAATATGGGCTTTGGATGCAATCGAAACCATAGCCGGAACTAGCCTTGTGGTAATGATGTCATAAAATAATTACGATATATTCAATAATAATAATATTTAATAACAATAAATATACTTTATTGTACATTTATAGCTTTAATTAATAATCGTGCAAAAGAACAAGAGGATAACAAATTATGTCTGTAACATGTTCATAACAAACTGATATCTTGCAAATAAAAATGAATGATTGGCTATTGATTCCACGACATGCTTGTTAACGATATTATGAATCTTCAAGTAGTTATAATCCTCAGAAATAAGGTATTGCTAGCTAGATGGATGTCTCAATGAATATGCTGAATAATAATTAATAAATAACAGGCAGTAAGATAATGTGATATTCAGTGTTAATTTCCACAAGAATAAAAAAGAAAATGATTTCGTCATGTCCATCATTCAATTAGACTATTACAATCTACTGCTAAACACAGGCCGCTCGCAAAATTTAACACTTGACATTCTTATTTTAATTTCGCGAATTTCAGTAGGTAACTGAATGTAGGTAAAGAAAAGAAAATGGTTTACTCGCGCTAAAGTGAGGGCATAGCAAAAGAAATTTACTCCGTTGTAGCGTGATTTACGTGCAAATACTTTGACTAGTACAAGCGCTGCGACTACTATTTTACTTTTCGTCATGAAGTAATTACACCGCTGTATAATTGCCATTTTGAAATAAATCGCCTAGAAATTTGTGTCATTACCTCACGAAAGAATGGCTTACCAATGAAAATGTATGCTATTGTTAACAGTATTGGATCTATAAAAACGAGGCCTCAATGAGAAGTAGACATGCAAGAGAGTGTGACCCAGGTCTAATGGTCTAGTCTACCTAAAAGGTGGTCTCACTTACCTACTGCAATCTTCAGTTAGTACACATGTAACTATGTTTTGACGATGTGGGCTCTACGCATGAGTCTCGTCGCAGTTATTCTAGATTTGACCTTACTGCACTTGAGTATGTTAACAGACTTCACAAATCTTCGAGAATATTAGTATTATTATTCATCAGGTACACAGGTTTCCTTACCAGTTTTCCTTCACATTGTTACATATTTAACCTTAGGTTTATATAATCGAGTCAGCCTATAGGTATTTTATTTACTCTCTTTCTCATTTTATTTACTCGCTTTGTGATTAACAATGTTTTAGTAATTTTCTTCCATTTAAAGCATAAAACAAGATTGTCGTTTGTCGCATCTTTGACAATGTTGGTGGTCGTAAAACTGAAATAAGATGTCGGATACAAGACGACCTCCTTTTCTCAGCGTACCATAATATTATAGTTGATGGTACAGGTTAAGTAGGCTCTACTGTTTCTAGGAGACTGGGTACGGATTCAAGTCCCGTCTGAGCATTCACTTTATTTTATCTAAATTGATTTTAACAGTTAGCATACTAAATGCTTAAAAAATCATCAAACTGGGAGGAATTATCAAAAATAATACCTAAAAATGATTGTAAAATCGTTCATTATTTCCAATAGTTCGACACTCCAACGACGACATCTAAGACATATAAATTTTTTTTAATGTTTTAGACTTAGCCCAGCATTCCCACTGTAAGGGACTAGCTTTGAGTCACGTCTAAGCATTCACCCATTACAGTCTAAATCGATAAGTAAATTTATTTACACAGAACACTCGGATCACAACTTTTCAGACATAACTTTATTGCGTATAGTGTGACAAATACGCAGACGAAGTTGCGCAGGTCAGTTAGTAGTGTATAAATTGGACATCATTCAAAATACAAAGCTTTGACGTTTGCTGACAAACGAAATATGAACTCACTGATAAAAGTCATGGTTTATGTATTGCCCTTTTAATTGCATCACAACTGCCAAGGAAATTAAGAAACGAAATAATGTATATTTTCACAAGATTCAAAACAAATCACTAACTGTGGCGAAATCATCAGTGATAACATTTTTCAAGTTTTGGACCAGTCAACGAGAGTCTCTCGCATCGTTCCGAATCCACTCATCGGTTAAATAAATATAGGAAATGAAGTGAGTTTCAAAAGGCCACGGCATATTGGACGACTATGAAGCGGTCATGCACTGGGCGGGTCAAGGCGACGACGTTGTCCAAACAAACTTCTTGACTTGCATACCTTCCAGTACTTTATCCTTAAGTCTAAACAAGGAAAATGAATTGTGTTGTTAACTCGGAAGTGGGATTTTACTAGTGTTATGTAGAAAGGTTAAAAAGTTTCATTACCACGAATTCGAATCATTTTTTAATACCAAGGTAGTGGAATTTTTTATAGTTCGAAGAAAATTTTACTTATCTACATATTGAATACTATTAGAAACAGTATCTATAAAGATACTGTGAAGACAGATGACTATCTGATGTTTCTAAATAATTTATTTATAACGTATTCAAAATAATTTATGGCGCTATAATTTTTTAAGGATATAAAATGAAAGATTTGTGAAATTGTTTACATTGGGAATAAAAGTAAATAATTGTTAATGACTTTATTAATATTTTATATAATGGAAGATTAATAAAACGATATTAATAAATCATTCCACGCTGATTTTATAAAGTCGTTAATGGTAACCAAAAATGGACGCTAAGTAAATAAAAAATCCTAAAAATAATCTTACCGGTTTCTATTTTGTAAATGAAAGCAATAATTAAGACATCATCATAAAATGAAAGTAATAATTAAGACAATATGGCGATGTGTGATTTTCATTATAATCATGTTTTGGAACGATATATTTAGGTATTAATTTCAAATATAGTATATTTTTACAGGGAGTTAAGTTTCGTTTTCCGAAATACAAATACATTGATTTATAAATCATAACAACCAATAATATAACGTATTTTTAATACGTAACCGGAATAACATTTTGACATTGACAGTTAACCATCGGTAATGTCAGTTTTGTGCAAACATTATAAAGGTTTTACTATGTTAGTATATAAAACGCAAATAATAACATTCACAAGGTAATACAAGTGATAATCCGCAGTTTAATATATTTTAAGTGAGGACATTTAAAATTATTAAGAATAGCTGTCAAGGGACGCCTCGAATAATAAAATACTTATAGAGAAAATAGACAGATACATACGGTGTCGGTACAGAGGTGACTGGACCAAGTGAGTCGTAGTCGTAGATAGAGTTACGACATGTCGCGAAGTCAATCATCGGTTATACTACAGTCTGCGGACCCAAAAATGCTAACTGTACACTTTACAGTTCAAAAGATAAAGAGCTCTATATTTATTCTTCCACCAATTCATCCTTCGCTACTGTAGCACCATGTACACTCAAAGTCTTCAAAACAAAGTATTATAGTGCCTACCTACTACTCTCTATGTGTGCATCCTATCCCAATGACTGTCTCCCTCCTTATGATTGATGCATGTCAATGAAAAGGCAATAGCATTTTAATCTCCTGTCATAACTGGAGAAATACCTCCGCCCTACATAATACCGCGGCTAATAATAACCTTGTGTTGTGTTTCCCGCGGTGAGTAGGGTAGCCAGAGCTCACTGGAGAGGTTTTATGTTGTCAGTGTGAAGACCGAGGGCTTAAATTGACACCGCTATGTATTGGTATGTTTTCTACAATTTGTTTTCTACAATGACAGCACATAAACTTTTTAACCTTCAGCCCTCCCCATTCTCGTGCATTTTCCATCAGGTTGGCCATGTGTTTGTCTGCCACCTAGATTGTATAATTTTTTTATTAATTTTATAACTTTTATTGACGAACTCTGGTGGGGGTATCGATAGAGCGTGCGACTGTTAAACCAGAGGTCGCGGGTTCGCTTCCCACTCAATGTAAATATTTGCATGCATGTATATGTATATTTGCATTGGTCTAGTTGTTCCCATGCGCTTGTAAATATTTATTATACAAACCTACGTATGTTTATCCGCGTTGTAGAACCCTTACTTTGTGTCTTAATAACGCTGTGTACATTGTACTCGATTATGTATGAGCTAAAATAAACAAATTGTCACGTATTTGTCAGTAAATTGAAAACTTTCATCGAATAAATTAGGCTCACAAGCGTCATAAATACTACATAGTATGCCTTTGCACGTTCATTCATATCATAATAATAATGATTATTGTTGCAATATTTTATTGGAATATGTTAATAATTAGAAAATACGTACAGATTCGTTATTTTTTTATTGCGTAACATAACAGTTTTATTATAACACTTAGGTCGTTTTCTGTGTTAAAATAAGTCTGTTAATGTATTCGAGCTTAGCAGCTGCGTAAATATTGAGTACCTAACTAATATTTGTCGTTTGATTCGGAGTTTTATAAAAGAAATTTACATATATTATGCGTCTCTTGTTATAATGATTGGAAATGCGTATAAAATACTGTTTAAGTTATAATTATTGTTACTTGAAACGCTCTAGGTATTCACAGAATACTGCGTTTAGATTTTATGAGTTATCGTGGCAATTCTAGGTAGACTTATTTAGTTTTAACAAGTCATAAATAAGTGCACATGAATCATACTAGACTCAGTCAATAATATAATATTATAATTATTATATTATATATACATTAATTCGTTAATATTATAAATGCGAAGGTAACTCTATCTGTCTGTCTGTTTTTGACGTTTTCATGCCTAAATCACTGTTTTTACTGCTACTACTTTGATTAAAATTGTTACAGAGATAGATTAAGTGCGGCGACTAACAACAGCTAGTATGATATAAACTAACATAGAAATGAAAGAAACAAAACGGCGAAAAACAATTGATAGAGCATTAACCCAGGCTAATATCGGTTTACCTTAGAAATATACATTCATTCGTTATTCTAAATTTGAAAAAGATAATAACCGGCGTAGATTTGAATTCAAAAATGGAACTATAATTCTAACAAGCGGCCTATGTACACTACGTGTTTATCGTTCGGCAAGAGTCTGCCGCAGTAAGGAGTAAGGTACTGCCGCATTGACCCATTTTGATAAAGCCGTGAATAGATTACACTACGTCCACTTTAATGCTCAGGTGTTGCTTGCATCGCTTTCCGTATTTATTTTTGTTAGTCGGTAAACTATTATAGTTATTTCAGTAAGTTATTTTACTAAATATTTTTTTTACATTTTCGCTGAAAACGTACCATACCATAAAAATAAACAGATTATAATGCAATACGATCATATCACCGTAGTTCCAATATTTTATAAAACGACTTTTCTATAAAAATAACGACGCAAGTGAAAACTTTGTAAGGTCACTAAAACACGCGTGCACACCGTCATAAACTCACGCACACAAAGAAAAAAAGTTTAGCTTATAAGTTTATAATCAAGCGGGGTTTTTATCTTGTAGTCGTTGGCCGAACGCCGCGCAGCGCGCATGTCGCCGTCAGCGCTGAAGCCTCATAAATACGCGCGTGAAAATATAACCACCCGCATATGAAAAATTAAAAAAATAAAATTGCGCTTTGGATAACTCAAAGAAGCTCTCTCGTCAAAAGCGTTTGGCTAAAATAAAAAGGTGTTCCATTTGAAAACTGCGCTCGTCGGGCGTATTCGGAAAATTATGAAAGTGATGTGAAACGTAGGTGTTTCTCTTCAGAGTACGTTCAGCGCTTACTCTGTATTTTTTTAGTGACTACAAGAACTGTTGTTTGAGTTTTGCATAAATTGAAGCACAAAAAGTACCTATACTATTTTGAGTGATTTGTTTTATTGAATGAGAGTGTGTTGAAATATTACATATAAGTGGATTGTTCAGTTTTACTAAAGGAAAAGCTGCAGAGTAATTCAGTTAGATGTGTGTTCAACATAATATACAACGGGACACAACATGACGGCAAAGTTCGGCTATGTAAGTAAATTTTGTACAGGTTCATTATTTTCTAGAAAATATATATTTTTGTATTTAGTTGCCATCTACGTAGATAAATATTTACAGCTGTATGTGTCAATGATACAAGAAAATGCCTATTCTTATTTTTAAAACATTTAATTCGGTGATAGTTTGACGTAAAACCTATAATCTTTATTACTTGATTATAGATTTGAACACATAATTTATTTGTGTTTTGACGCGAGGGGGGTTTTGTGACGCTTTGCTGTAACTGTTGAATGGAATTTAATATTTTTAATTCATATCGTTGTTAACGTTTACCCTTAAGATAACATAGATTTTAATTGTATGTGACTATGACAAGATAATATTCCTTGATACGTTTATATACTGATAATTGAATATCAATTTTATTTCAAATGGATATGTAGCCAAGTATTGGCAATAATACAAATATAAATACCTAGATTTATACTTGTATTTCTATCGTCCATTTACCCACTTATGTATCGAGAGCGTCGGTTTAATAGTGTTAGTCTAAGTACCATTATTGTACATGTCGCCGACTGAAATATTATATACTGTCGAAGTATATTACTCAAAATAGTAGGCATGTTTTGGTATATTAGAAACTACTTTTGCAACTACGAAACGATAAATAACTTTGCTTGTCTACCATCTGTATAAAAAAGAAAAACGTTTACTGGTACATATCCACAGTATTTTATAACTAGTATTCATTTTTAAGTTCTAAGGTTCTAAGGATTCAAAAAAAATAGCTCTGTAGTCGATAGTTTTTTTGTTGTAGATCTATACGTGTTAGTCGACAAGAGTGAAGAATTGGAATTTTTGTGATTCTACGTTAACGTAATTCTTACCTAAACGGTCTAACAAGAGTGAAGAATTGAAAATTTTGTGATCCTACCTTAACGTAATTCCTACCTAAACGGGAATTTAATATCCAGATGTTAGTTGAGTCACATACCGCATTATTTTGCGAAAAATTGTAGTCTAGACGACACAAATATTTTTATAACCTCAGCTGATATCAAAACTATACATACGTCTACAACTAAGTAGATAAAATGAATAGGTACCTCGAAAACACTATCCATAAATAATCCTATACATAAATTATCCCTACATGTAGTAACTAAGATCAGTAGTAGGTATCATAAATTGTAATTATCATATTTTATCGTATTATTGAACTGATAAGCCAAATCACGTTTGTGCTTTAAGATTTTTTTGGGTGCAAGCTGTTAGACTACTAACAATTTTAGTTTCTAAGATGGATTTCATCGATGAACTTAAACGCATTTAATTCGATTTAAATTTCTAACAACATTTTTTTATTTTACTTACGGTCAAACATTTAAGTTGAATGGAGTTTTAAGATTACGATCTGGTTATTACGCACTTGAATTCTATTCTATGTATCCTACTGTATATTATATTAAGGCTTCATACAATATCTTCCTCCAATATTAAAAAATGTAACCATTAAAGTTAGTAACAATATGTTACACGGTTCTAAAATAAATAAATAACCCTTTATATTTCTTGGACCTTAAGTTAAATAGTAATGTAAGTAAGTGTATAAAAATATTTTTTAAAAATACACTTCGAAAGCTTACTAGGGTATACAATACAGGTAAGTCACGCGTATGTATTGTATAATGTGTCAAATGTGTGTCTTTAAATAGATATTGTAAAACAATAAAATATGATTATTTAGTAAAGTTATTTAGTATTAATATATCACTAGATGTTACTGACATAATAATCAGCACAAATAAAAACATTATTTATATGGCGCCAAAAGATTACAATCTGTCCCTAGTATTTTATATCGATCATTACTACTTAATGCGATTTCAATGAAATTTCTAATTAATAAATTGAATATGATGGGTAATTGTTAGTTTAGTAATATATATTTGTAACCGGGAACCTTCTCCTGGCTATCACCCTAGTCAACTCCGGGAAGAGCTGAGGTTCAGAGATAGAAATAGAAATGTCTGTGTTCCTTCCAGTCCAGATAACTTTAATGAAACTACCTTAAATGTATTCATGCATATATTTAGGCAAGTTTTACACTCAAAGTTTTATAAATACAATAAATGGTGGTTACAAACACCGAATACAGAAAAACAGGTACAGATGACAATTAGATGCTCATAGTTCTCGCTTTGTGAGCTGAATTCTTCTCCTTAGTGTATGAACATAATAGAACACATTTAGGATGGATTTTACGTAACCTTTTTGTGGGGTGGCGTAGGGAGGTCGGCCCGTGCACACGGTCCGTCTGGTAACCTTATTCACTGCGCTGCGAGCCACAAGATCAGGATCTCCCTTCAATCGATCATACAAAAACTCTCATAGATTGGACGGCAAATCCGAACAAAAGTCAAGTAGGTACAGCTTTCAACGGTAGGTACCATGAACCCAGGGAAGTCCGAGACGCAGCAAATAAATCACAATTTTTCAGATTTATATATAGGTATAGGTACATACAGCGGGTTATTTTCAGAATTAAATTTCTGAAACATTATTTTGAAAGACAAAATAATTCCATATAAGGAAACAATATTATTCATACAGTTTATTAAGAATAGTAACTAAATACAAAATATTGTCCTGCATATAGAAGAATGATTAACTAACTGTTATTGTTAACAATTAATTATTTTCAAGTTCATGACTATTTATGTTGGAAATGATTAATATTTATTATATTTATTCAATTATTAGCTGCATTTTGCTAAATGTGTATTTTCCATTACCTACCTTACAATATATGAAATTTCATTTAAGCATATTATTTTGCCGTAGGTATGTAGGTCCCGGATAACGGGAAAATTGCCAGCAAATATTTTCGATAAGTTAATGTACCTGCCTATACTATTTAATAATCATGACGGATGTGGCGTGGCGGTGCAGTGAACGCGACTGCTACGCAGAAGACGTGGGTTCGATCCCCGCTTAGATGAAATATTTGTATGCATGAATATGGCTATTCGCACTGGTCTTGTCGTGCCTCGGAGAGCACGTTAAGCCGTCGGTCTCGGTTGCCATACGTAGGTACATCTATGGCAGTCGTTACGGGTATTTGGAGCCCTCAAAAATTCAACTAGCCTAACTATAAAAATTCGATATCGCCAATCTGGTAGTGGAGGTCCGATGGCAGTCGCATCTTAGGTAGACTAGAAAGCCGACCTCAACTGGGTTGGGAATAGGTTCAGAGAATGATGATGACTATTTAATAATCATAAGTGTTTCAATATGCATTAAAATGAAGGTAGCAATATCAAAATGCAATTAACATATCAAATCAATAATATTGTCTTAATACTGCCCTATAAATTGTATTGATGTCTCAATATTTTAACATTTTGCTGAATTGAGGTATTATGTAAAAGAATTTAAAAAGATATTTATGTATATAAGATGACTTACCTACTTTCTCACAATTCCTTATCTTTTTATTAAAATGTGTGAAAATATTTATATTCATACTGGTTTGTAGCGTTCACTACCGCCACACCACAGCGGCTGTCAATTTGCTCGGGTTCTCTCTCCGCTCAGTACTAATATTTATATGCTTCAAAATGTCTATTTGCATTAGTCTGGTCGTACTTCGGAGAGCATATTAAGCTATCGGTCCCGGTTGTCATACTAACATTTATGACAGTTGTTACGGGTAGTTGGAGTCCCAAAAATCTAATAACTAGTCTAACTGCAGTAGTCGGATATTGCCTATCCCTAAAAGTTGTAGATTCCAGATGGCAGTTGTTTCACAGAAAATATCGAAGTTCAGCTGCGACGCAGTTAGACTGAAAAAAGGTGGACCCTGGACTTTGAGGTGACATCTTTGATAGTAGCCGGGATTAATACAAGCAACTCTGCTCGATTGCTTTTTGATTCCCTTTCTGTAACCTTTAAGAAATTATTTCAGGGATAGAAGTAACCAATGTGTAAATCTAGATTACAATCTATTCCTAGACCTAATTTCAGTCAGATTCGTTCAGTCGTTTGAATATGATATCCGACACTTTCATAAACTTTCGCAATTTATAATATTTTGTAGTAATTCTTTCTTTTTTATTGGTGTAAATATATTTCATATAGGATAATTAGGTAAGATCTGCGCATTAGGTAAGGATTTGAAGTACAACTGTTTATCATTAATATGAATACATTATGTTTTCATATTTTTTATTTTTTATTTTTTTTTATCTATGGCACGTCAATTTGACTTCACCTCGCCTGATGTTAAGCTGAAGGCAAAGTCCCATGCCTATATAAGCCTATACCTATAAGATATAAGTGTATTGTATTGTATAAGTGTGTAAGTATAGTGTGTGACGCCTCTGGTGTTGCAAACGTCCATAGGCCACGGTGACCGCTTTCCATCAGGTGGGCCGTGCGCTTGTCTGCCACCTAAGTGGTATAAAAAAAAAAGAAAAAAAAAAAGCTGAAGCCAAAGGCAAAGTAGTAAAATAGTATTTCACAATTTCGCTACACGTGCCTTCCGTTTCTTAGGAGCTACGTTACAGGCGTGACTTATCGAAGGTTCGATGTTCTGTAATCAGTTTTTCACATACTTATGACGACGTCTCAATAAGTATTATAATATACACGTCCAGCGGTATTGCATTACAAGGCTTCTAAGCTGACCTAAGAATGAAGTGTTTCATCATTTTCCTAAAATTCGAATTGTTCTGGTTTATAGATTTTCTTACTCCCTATTCTTTTTACGTCTCTATTATCTATCATTTAACTATAATTACTATAAAAGTTTTCTATACTTAAATACGTAATTGTAGTGCTAGATTATACTATTTGACCTTAAAATCAGCTGTGCGGTCTCAAACTAATCACTTAGGCCAGTTAATATAACGACATAAATGTTCGTGTGGACATCAATAAAACTTGCTAGACAATAAAATTTATATGTCATGACTGTCAAAATGAAGTGACTTCTATTAAAGTCAGTAAATTAAAAAAATCTACTTTAGTCCTAATAGTATCCACAAGTATGGATCTAGCATCCCTCATTGATGTAAATACTAGAATATGTGACGCATGTTGACAAAATTTAAATACCACTATTTTGGCAATTGTGATTCCGCTTATTAACTGCTTAGGAATCTAAAACATTTTAACGATTGATTCTTCATGTAAATTAAATCTGTTATATTGTATGCATCTATAATCCATTTGCTATTTCGTAGCCGCGGGTACGACGCACCGCTAGACGTACCGCTGTTTACTGTACCAAAAACGACGCTCTATCCACGGTGTTCGAAGTGGATTAATTCACATTCTTCCGCAGTATCACGTACCGTGGAAAGCTGACCTTACAATAGGTATAGTTTTCTTTAAACTAATACTGACATAATTTTACCATAACTTGTACATTGCGCCTACGGTGTTGAGTTTATGACCAGCAAAAGTTCAAATATTTATATTAGTTTTTGTTACATTTATTTAAGTAGACCTCCCAGACGTTCATTAGAATTTACAGGCGTTTGAGCTGCTCATTTCATATTCTCGGCACGCGAAGTTCAAGGACGGTATGAGAAAATTCATTACCAGTCACCAGTGTTTACTCTTCGGCGTACTCTACCTGAATACGGTGAATATTATGAGCTATGTTTTGTTACACCTTACTCCTTTATGCCAACAAATTGAGCTGTCTTCGAAAGGTTATTATCAGTAATTGCATTGACTTATTTATTATTCTCTAAGAGAGATTATTTCGCCGTCAACTAATAAATATTGGTTTAAATGTAGCTACCTACATAATTTATGGCAGTGTTCTTTAAGTTTAGAGTTAGGTTTAGTCCTTTAGGTTACCGGTAGCTTGGTAGAATTAATAGTGCTTTTATTATTACGTAAAAAAATTAACGATAAGGTGTCTATGGAGTACTTCACGTACTTACTTAAGCAAAAAGTAAGATATGAATCATTATGGTCTTTGGTGTTTAATCACGGCAGCACCTTGACACGAAGAATGTTGTGCAGTAGGGTAGTATTAACATAATCAGGTGAATCCATTTTAGGGGGAATTCCGCAATATGTACCCGAATTTTCTAAACTGTGCTGATAAATTAAAATTTCGCACGTATTGTCAGCTTTATTATGATTGCAACATTTGATAATATCGTGTATCTTATCCCCCTTATCTTTAGGCTTAAGAATAGATTGAAAGAAGTAGGTCACTAGGCGTCTAACCTTTTCTTATATAATACTTATCAAGCAACATTTTTTGACATACTTTGTTGAAAAAGAAATCAGTTTTGATAAATAATAATAAATTGGATTATTACCTACTTGTTTCTAAAGTCAATTATTGCGAACAGTAGCGCTATTATCGATAGAACAATAATATATTGAGTCAAAAGAATTGATTAAATGAGAATTAAAAAGTATAAAGTATTTTATGGCAGCCATCTTGGTGCAAGCCTAGACGAATACAATCAATTTGTAAGAAATGTCTGTGTGTATATCGAAATCTATTCGAACATATAGCGTCGTTTTCTAAAACCGTCTGGAATAGCCTGTGGGAAGCAATAGGTATAACTTCCGTAAGCTGTTTAAATAGGTTTCTTAGATTTGATGTTTCTATCTTTAACAACAATTGGGCTTCATAATCTAGTAAAATAGGCCATACCTTAGCATATTAATATTCAAGTATTCCACTAGGACCTGTTATTTCAAATCTCAAGGGTATTGAACTGTAATTTGATCTTACCATCAGGCGGTGTGAAGTAAAATTGACGTGCCCTAAATGATGAAAAAATGTGTTTCTCCACGATGCGACGGGCCCCTAAATGAGGGGATCAAACAATGATATCTAACGTGCGCTGTATATGGATAATTAATAAACTACCTATTATATGATCGCTAAATAGTCAAGGATAAATGGATATGCAAGTAACATAATAAACTATGTATGAATTAATTGAATTTATGAATGGCCATCGCAATCCAGCGTGGAAACGCGGCGAGTGTGATGAGTACTTTTGAACTGGGAACGATCAAAGAAGGGCTAATTTTGACATGTATGTATTGCATAATTTTGACATGTATTAATTGTATAATTTTGACATTGTATTTATGAATATCTTACGACTAAGGAAAGGAGCATCATATTGTGCCTAATGTCAAATAGTAAATGAATGGAACGCTGAAATCTTAAAAATGCGTAACCAACCTATTGAGAAGACATGCTCTTAAATAAGTAATGATCAGACTGGAATTCTAAACATTCTACACTTCTCAATACGCGAACAAAATAATCTAAGTCCTATTGGTCCTAAAGGTCAAATGGATCAATTACCGCGCCGCCTCTGATCGTACCTCTGTCCGCTCTTGAAACTTCATGTCGGCGCACGTGTTTCCTTCTACCTACAGTCCCGAGTCCTTTAAGCAAGGCGTGAAAAAGCATCTGATGAGGCCGTCACGCTGAGCGCCACCATTGTAGCACTGTACGTGTTAGCAATGGTGACCCTCTTTCATGAGACTTTATCTTCAGCTTAACATCAGGCGAGGTGAAATCAAATTGACGTGCCATAAATGAATTTTTAAAAATTATCATAAATTTTTTCCGTGCACAATCACCTAATTATTCTGAGGAAAATGCAACTGCCATACTTTTTTTACACCATAATAAGCAACGGTACCTACTTCATATGCTTTACACAGCTTCACAATTTTCCTTTGCAACGTCAACGTGAGTCACAACAATGCCTAAGCGATAAGTACTAAACAGTGGTTATTTTCGACTTTAAATTTGTAATATATCATTTAGCTTAACCGCATATATAATCTGAAAAATTATGTAGGTACCTACTTCATTGACCGATGACGTAAAACAAAGTACGTTTCATAATTCGCCGATGTTTATTTAATTATGTAAAATGATGTGAAATGGAATTCTTTGTTAATGCGTCACTGTACCTTCTGTATCTTTACCTATAGTTCATTATTATTCTCTGAACCATTCCCAACTCGGTTGGGGTCGGCTTTCCAGTCTAACTGTGATGCAGGTGAACTCTGATATTTTCCGTGAAGCGACTGTCATCTGACCTCCACAACCAATGGGATCGAACCCGCGCTCCGTGCCACGGAGGCTTTATTTTTAGATATGATTTCTTTTATTCCTGTGTTTGTTGAAAAAGTACAGAACGTATTTCGATCAGATTGTAAATAGAATTATTTGACCAAACTTAAAATCTGCCGGGTTCTGTCGTTTGATCGCAATTGGTTGAGTAGAATCGGAGATATGATCAAAAGACAGTTTATCTGACATCGACGCGCATTTAGTTATATTTATGCTCAGTGTTGTAATAAACGTGTTGTATTTTATATCATATTGCAATTACTTTGGCTGTTAATAATAATTGGTAACTGTACACGGTACTTATTGTTCTTCAAAATGGTTGTACGCATGCATTTTTATTGTTTTCATGCTGCGAACTAATCATCGGTATTCGTATTTGTAACCACGTACTAGGATACTACGAGACTTTTAGTATCGAAGCTTAAATACCTACTAGCATTATAATAGTCCACATGGTAACCATCTATCTAGACTATATTGCCTGCTAACCATTTAATATCCATGACTAAGCCACAATCAGTGGAGTAGAGTCTTTTCAAGTTCATAATCAAGTTTACAGAACGGTTGGATTGGTCTATGGGTGGATGGTTTCAAGATCTTTTCAAGTTCATAATCAAGTTTGCAGAACGGTTGGATTGGTCTATGGGTGGATGGTTTCAAGATCTTTTCAAGTTCATAATCAAGTTTGCAGAACGGTTGGATTGGTCTATGGGTGGATGGTTTCAAGATCTTTTCAAGTTCATAATCAAGTTTGCAGAACGGTTGGATTGGTCTATGGGTGGATGGTTTCAAGATCTTTTCAAGTTCATAATCAAGTTTGCAGAACGGTTGGATTGGTCTATGGAGCTCTATATATGGCTATTTTTCGTCCGCATTTAGAAAATGATCGCTAGTACGAGTAGGATGTCATGACTCCTAAACTAAATTTGCTTGGACCTACGCTACTTTTGTCAAGACAATATTTTTCTCTGAGTTATGGAAACGGGCTCAGAATTTATATGTTACACGGGTGGGTATTAGTTAGTTGAAATAATTTGGCGATAGATTGTAATGAAAGAGAACCCTACATTATAACACTCGAACCATCGAGCAGTCAGAAAAATATCCGAGAAATTCACACACGTCACGACATATGACACGTCTCCACTATTATTAAGTTTAAATTAATTGATAAATACGACATGATGACGTCAATATGACGCGGATAGTTGTGAAATGAATCAAACAACACATTTAAAGATGCAATGACATAATTATTCAATTTATTAATCAATTTACATGCCAGTCACGCACTAAAGTTGTTTTATCATGGCCATTGTCGCGGAAATAATAATGTTGAACATGTGATGATTAAAGCTGTAATCTAAATAATAATGGATTTAATTAATCTGAAAGTATAAAATGCGTTACGTCTTAATACCGTCTAATCCCTGAATATCGAAAGAAAAGTGTTAACTAGAGCCTCTTGCGTGCGCTAGAGTCTAGACCTTCGTTCTTCAATCAGCAGGTATACTAACTTGTACCTATGTAAGGTTGATTTGGTACCAAAGATCCTATACACCATAACTGAAAATACAGTTTAAAAAACACAGTATTTTATATTCCAATCTTCTTATTCCCAGTAGCCCTCGAAGTTTTCACCTCTGAGTCCAAGGTCCGGTTTTCCTGCGAGTTTGGCTGAACTTCGATATTTTCCGTAAAGCGACTTCCATATATGACCGCCCCAACGCATGGACGATATCAAAGTATTGCAGTTAGACCAATTCTTGCCATAGATTGCTGACAACCGGAACCGAGGGCTTAACGTATTCTACGTTCTTTAAATTTTAACACAATTATTTATTGTACTAGTATTATATCAATTACCTAAGCATGATTACATGGCCTATGAACCCAGCTTTTTGTTTCAAGAACAGACTCCGTTGGCTCATGATACCTAGTAATGTCTACGTATCGTATTACCTAATGACTTACCATATTACTCATGATTAATGACTTAGTGTGGAATGTTGACGCCACAACATATTGAGAATAATATGAAACCATCCAACCATCTTGAAGGTTCATATATTATATATGTTTGTGGTGAATGTTTTCATTACTGGAAATAGTGAAATGGAAAAAGGGGTGGGTAAGAACGCCAATGTTCTCGGAAGCAGAAAACTGTAAGGGCGATGTAAATCTTAGTTCCATCAGTGTGAAAAAAGTGAGATTACAAGAGAAATGGCCAGTAAACGGTCTTTGTGGAACGCAGATAGGATAATATATATTTTACATACCTCAGACAGCCTCTGTGACGCGGGTTCGATCCTCGCTCAGTTTAAATTTTTGTGTGCATGAATATGGTTATTTGCATTGGTCTGATCGTGCCTTGGAGAGTACAATAAGTCGTTAGTCTCGGTTGTCATACGATCATCTATGGCGATCCTTACTGGCGAAGTTGGAACCCTAAAAATCAACCAACTGGTCTAGCTTCAATGCTTTGATATCACCAATAGCTTATAGAAGTCAAATAATAATAAACTTTAATAAAAATAAATATTGATGCGACTGGCTTTAATGCTAGGATGACGAATGTGTTTCACTTAGAACGCACTTGGTAACAATATTTATCAACATTGTAATGGTGCATTTATTTCTATTTATATTTCATCGATAACAATCATACGTATTGTTGTTGTGTAATAGATTTATCGTAAGGAGATTGTAAAATTCTGGCATAGTGATAATAGTGATTATGATAAATATCACTATGCCAGAATATTATATTCGGCATTCATTTTCGCGAATGTTTGACTCTTGACAGTATTCTCAAGATTGATTTAGTTATCAATTGCGCGAATGTGTATTGCTACGAACTTTATGAACATTAGGTATATAGTTATGGCATTGACTATAATTATTGTAATTGGTAATGTTTATAGTAGAAACGCCTACTGTCATCACCTACCTGTCCTTGTCCCATTAAATGGTGTCATTCTCTTCTGTAAATTATTTTAAACCATTATTAACTGGTATCTCGGAAAGCACATTAAACCGTCGGTACAGGTGCCATGCGGTTCGTTACGGGTAGTTGAAAAGTTCAGTAGCCAAGATTAAATTCATAGGTAACTACGATATCGCCTATATAGTATTTGATAGTTGGAAAGCAGTTGTGTCACGGAAAATAAGAAAAGTTCAGCCTTTTGTAGTTAAACTAAAAGATCCCCAATTCTGCTTGATTTGGGAAAGAGATTAAGTATTATTATGTAGGATGATTTGATGACCGTTATTCCAGTGGTGATGAAGAATGAATAGTATTATTAAGAAAATTTCTTAATAAAACCCGTAACAACTGTGGGTCAACGCCTCCCGACATTAGGTGAACCCATGTCCAGCAGTGGACTGCTACAGGTTAACTGATTGACTGATTGTTTACGATAATAATATAATTTATGTTAAAATATAGTTATTTGTTTTGTAAACTTTCCATTATTTATGACTGTCTAATCTTTTTGTCTAATCAGCTTTTATCTAGGGCTTCCACTTATTTATACTAGTTTTCCGGTCAGTCTGTCAAACAATACGATTTGCGGTCGTTATTTAAGGTGATTATCCATTGCTGTTATTATAAACACGTGCCAACTGTGTTTATAGGTATATTGTCACACCCACTATTCGTCATCAATTTTTCATCGATAAGATATAATAGGGGTGAACCCATTAGCGTCAATAGTGCAATTTAAGAATTAAAAAAGATATTATGAGTTTCTCAACTGTGCATAATTTACCGAATGTATTTAGCGCTATCCTTTTCTTTTAAAGAATATTAGCAACCGAAATTACTAATATTCCCTCTAACCCTCCAGCTAAACTCAATAGCTTGTGTTAGGAATGGGTTCACGTTGGTAGTGTAATGGCCAGGTTTCGAGCTCAGGACCTCTTGATTGTAAACCCGACTCCTAAACCACTAAGCTACCAACGAATAGTTCGGCATACTTTGAATCCTGCATCGCACTATGAATGTTTTCACATTAATAAATATAATGATACTATATATCTGCAAAAGGGTGTCTACGCCTACTGGGCAATAACTCAATAGATTAGCATAGTATTGCAACATAGAAGTCTCAATATATATGTCATCACATTAGTAGTGAAGTAGTTTTTACCAGGGGTTTCATGTATACTAGAGAAGGGAAGTTCCCAAGAACCCGGTACGACTAGAGATCCCATTCCATTCCTACACGTAACAGACACATACATAACTGTGCAGTAGGAACTTTTATTGCTTTGTGTTTTAACAGACTTAACGTTTATCTCTCATGTGCATACGCGTATATTCGCACAAACATCTAATGTTTGCGCTTTCCACCGGCGACGGAGATTACTTTCTGACATTGCAACTAGAATAGTAATATTGTAATGTATTTAAAACAAAAGATTAGCACTGTTAGTGTTAGTATTTAATTGTATTATGAAAGATGAACAAGACATAGTTTTCACTTCGCTCATCTTCCAGCTCAAGCTGACATTCATCACATCAATCACGGTTATTACAAAATACTAGACTTTCGGGATGTCTGCTTGTCTGTATGTGATGTAATCTTTAAATGCAAGATGACTGCCACCATAAAGTGGCAAATTATCTCTTTATATTTCAATAGTCCCTCAATATGGTTTTCAAATAAAAGGACTAGGAGAAAAATTTAAGAAGTAGGTATAAAATAATTATTAAGAATGCCTCTAACTGGTAAAGCACAACAAGAGCAGAGCCCCGACACGATAATTCTTGAATTATTTACTTTTTACTTTTTCGAGGTATTTTCGTGTTCGAAGTTATTTAAATTTTTAATAATGCATTTTTGTCTCACGGGTTTTAAAATAATTTTATAATCGTTGCTAATAAAAGAATATTTTTTTCCACCTGATTAATCTTAAATCAGTTTTAGAATCACATCTACTATAGTATAATAGAATTATAATGTAGGATAAAATCATAATTAAAACTGTTAGGCATATGGAATCGCGAGAATACGAAAGCGATTCGATCGATTACTTCTATGTATTCTTATTTTTTCTATTCTTGTTACAGGTTACCACAGCTTGCCGTCTCTGCAAGGATATTGTG
The DNA here is from genome assembly GCA_963691645.1 of Pelosia muscerda. NCBI lineage: Eukaryota > Metazoa > Arthropoda > Insecta > Lepidoptera > Erebidae > Pelosia > Pelosia muscerda. The sequence continues at coordinate 6,501,507 of OY829113.1, forward strand.
CCTCCTGATGGTAAGTACTGACCGTCGTCTTTGATACTAAATAATTAATAGGCTAGACTAGAATTATTGAATGGAGTCCCTATTACCTATAAAATTTTATACCCAGTAGATAATTTTTTATAAGTTAGATAAATGAATAATAGAAATTATTTTAAAATTAATCGATACCTATTATTTGGATGTGAATAGACACTTTTTATGTGAAGTAGTGGCAGAAATTGAATATATTTGAATAGAATTTGACATATCAATAGCTAGAATCAATTTTGAAGGATTTTTCGACTCAGGTCTTTGCCCACACAGATATAGCTAACAGTTTATCGTAAATGATTTTTATAATATCAAAATACCATTGACATACATCTGTAATAACAATAAGAAGCTCTTAATCTACACTCTAACCAGTTTATTATCTTCTAAATACCTGTTTTATTACATCAACAGGTTTCAAATTATATACATCTGTTAAAATCATACACTCAGAAATAAATTTAGCATACACCATAAATTTCAAAATTAATATCCAATTAATTTACAATAAAATAAATTAGCCGTGATCATAAAAATTGTTAATGTTGTAAGAAGTTCTGATTTAATTAAATAAATATAAAAATAAGGCTTTAAGGCTATCTTGTTATCATTAAAACACAATTAATGTATTTAGCAGCGATCTATAAAATTTGCTACTGTATCATTTAACAATTAAAATATTTTTTATTAACGACTGTGAAATATTATTATACTGGTAATTATATGGCTAATAAATTAATGATACATTTGATGTTTAACACTAATTGATAGTTGTTATATTTCATTTTTAATTATTGTTTCTTACATGTTTAGCGACTACAATTTCCGTGTCGATTTCCTGCTCATAAATATCTAGGATGTGCTAATCTAAAGAAAAACGATTAAAACTTTAATTAATTTGTAGAATTCAAAAATACAAATTACGGTCTTTTAGACTCACATAAGTTGTTTCCTTCTACCGGAGTCCTGTGCGTACTTACGAGAAGTAGTTAAAAAGGTAAGGAAACTTGGCTTAACTAGTTCGTGTCATGAGTTCTGAGATAATCAAGTTTAATGCATACTCAATGCATAGGTACAAACAATGAACATGAACAAAAGTCTCCTCTTCACATCCTTACTTGACTACACATTTACTAGAATATTCCTTTGATAACTCAATTATAGAAGCATATATTTATTATTGAAGCAGCAATTGATTCAGTTACTTAAGCATATGTGCTACTATTAGTATGATTTCTTAATAAAATCTCAGGTTTCGATTACGAATTACCATGGAAATTGGTTTACTTGATTCGAATTCTGCCTATAGATTAAACATTCAAGCTCAAAGGCTTCTGGTATAAACCAATTTACGTAATATGTAAAAAGGTTAGTTAACCAGTGTAAAAGGATTAATAATTTCAATCGTAGTCATTTTATTCACATTAGCTTAGGTTTAATGAGAAAACGTCTGCCGGTTAGACGTGCTACCTATACGACTTGTTTCAGTGCAGTCAATTTTCTGAGACATTTCATATTATTCAAAGAGGCTCACAAATTTTCGTGCCCCTTTCCTAATATAAACAAGCAACATAGATTAAGAGGTTATTGGTATTCGTATTCAGAACGTTTAAATAATGTGCACACATAAGGTACTGAGACACTAGAGCATTCAGCTTGTAGTGAGAATTCATGCGAATGTTACTTGGCACAACAATAAACGAGAACATTTTATTCATGTTCCATCGAGCTTTTTGGTTTTAAAAATACAGTTGAATCCATTTATAATAAAATTGAATAGGACGTCGTAATAAGCATATTAAATAAATAACTTACTATTTTTGATACACATGCAAAAAGACGATAAGTGGAAATGAGTTAATAAAAAATGGCATGAAAAAAAAATTAACATAATTTCTAATAATCTTAAACGAGCAAGGAATGGCGATTTTGATGCTCGATGCTCAGTAACAAGTGAATATTCAAGTCTATCAGCACCTTTATGTTATCAAACATCTGTTAATCAAATAATAAAACACACATTAAAATGTTCCGTGGTAGCCTTCACCGGTAAAATTCAAAGCATGGTCCATTACTCATAAGCAATTGATATACTGCAGTTGCCCCTGATGACATACATACCTTTGCAAATTGAATTAAAATAAATTGGTTTCAATTTGCTCTTAAATGATTGAGAGTGATGTGAATTTCTGAAGTATTTCTCGCAACTAAGCATAAGATAATATTCAAAACATTGTTCTCTTATCCTTAGCCGAAATTTCAAATTATGGTACCTTTTTTGGATAATATATTCCCATAGAATGTATCTTTGGGTCCTAAGTCAACCTTGTCCGCTAATCGATGTTTTCTGAGTAACGGACGAAGATATGATGCATATTTTCCCCTCAAGGTCGAAAGCTAACAATCTGATAAAAGTTAGCAGGCAGAGCTCTTAAGTGTTTAGCGTAGCCTGGAATTGTTAGGAGAAGAAGGAATTTTATAAGATGCGATTGATGTAGAGACAAGTTTAGTCACATTAAAAAAATCCGTCTTTATTTTTTAGCCTTATTAATTATACGATTACTTAGCTTATATTGAACGTATTAGAATACAAATATTGTATCTAATAAGTGTTTACATATAACTATACAGACAGACGTTTTACATTCTTGTAAAACATCAATATTGGAAACCCGTATTGTAAATTTGCACAAATATGCCATTAATGAAGTCTCGTCTTCACAATTACCTACATTTCACTTTTTATAGACTTAGCAACCTACTTAGAGAATTGTTATTCATAATTATTAGGCACTAAGAATAAAGTTTTATTACTTTGATTAATTTTTAACATTACGTACCAATGAGGTATCAGGTATAAATAGTGTCCTCTAGACTGTATGTGGAGATCGATACTTATAAACACTGCTGCATCCTTGTAGTTAAAACTCTCATCTGCACTTCACTCCATGAAAGAATATTCCATAAACTTGAACTGTAATATCAAAACCTGCATATTTTATGTATCATTGCTATACATTCACAGAATAATCCAAAATAAGTACCAGGTGTCTGCTTATTAATTTTTTTTTTCATTCAAATGCCACTTCTTCTGTAGTATGATTTTGTTTGACATGGTCATTTACACTACTACTAAAGGTCAACGGGATTTTTATCCTGTTACAGGCGTTATGATCGCTTTGTGATCACACCTGTATACTATCGGTCTAACAGACAGCCCCTTCTGCAGGGGTTGCTTCATTGCCGAGGGAACGGCCGCCCACGTAATACTGGAATGCGAGGCAGTAGCCCCCCAACGATCACAAATCCTCGGCACAGTGAAGTCTCTCCGCACAGTGAAGTCTGTGAAGTCCCCAGTATGCTTCTGCGTTTCTGGACGGAGCTAGGCTGCCTGCTCTAGCCAGTAACTCTGCAGGCACAATGGCCCAAAAAGGGAGGCTGTGTGCGGACAAAGGAGTCCCAATACGATACACACCGTAATCATGGCGCTTGTAATAATGCCCGAATATTTATTCAACACACCAACCAACAAGCATGTTGAATATCCCGTTGATTTTTGCAATTTTCTTTTCTCACTAAACAAATTTATCACAAATCAAAATGTTATGCCTGATGTAGGTCTTGTAGGTACATGCGAGGCTCATACCTCTTTTTGAATTGCCAATCATTACAAAGATTTTGATTACATAGTATTGAAAGCGTAAGGTGCAGCATTCATTACACTATAAGTATAGTAATGACTGAAATTAAATTGCGACTATATATGTAGAGCCTCCTGTATTAATCTGAGATGAGAGACTGTACTTAATTTTGTTATTAAAGGCCTTAAAGAATCTGAAGTTACAATTAATATTTTTGAAAATTTTAAAGTACAGGTGGCATCAGTTCTTGAGCTTGAAGGATGAACACTCGCTATTTAGGGAAAGAAGGGACCACCTCAACAATCATAAATTACTCTAACCGATAATGTCATGTAATATTTTGAGTTTAATACAATTGGTTCCGCATTTGTATAACACAATCGTCTCGACTCTGACGCGGCGTCACATCACTATCTGACTTATGACGGCGAATAAATCAATCCGTGACTTCTATTATTAAATTAGCAATTATCGATGCGGTAATTTAATTTAATATTGATTCGATTAGTCGATTACAATTTTGTTTAAGGACTTTGTTTACAATGCTTCGTGAGTATTTGACCACTTATTCTTTTAACAATTAAATAGCTATTGAATGTTTTCCCCGTTTCTATCTTGATATGTTAAGTAACAATTAAATCTGAACATAAGATTGCATGAATCTCCACTAAAATTGTATAATTGCTGACTGACGGATGAAGTTCTGATGAACAGAATTTCCCCTTAAGGAGGACCAACTGCAATCGCCTGGGCTCCGAGGCAAACGTGAATAATACTAAGAGGATTTTATTTCTTTGATTTTCGGAGTACGTAGTTAGAAAAAGAATAGACTAAATGTACCGCTGAAGCTGATGGTGACGTTGATAATCTGCTAGATAGAACTAATGTTAAAAACGTATTTGTCAGATGTAGCAGAATATTATGTTAGGTCACTATTAGACAAAATATCGTATGTTGTGTTGTCCATGTAATTTATTGTGCATAGAGTGCCATTTTCTCAGTATACATAAATATTCCATTTAATATTTGATGCTCTCGAATCTATTGTCGTTAATAAGCGTCATTCACTCTATGCTAGTACGTCAGCGTTTAATTTGAAGAATGTTTTGTTCCTACCAATCACCAATTGGTTCCTGAAGTTGAAATAGTATATTGTGGATTGGAGGATACAACTAACTTCAAAATATATCGAAAAAGTTTTGAACTTCGATTGAAAAATATATCGATATACTTCGAAGTAAGTTTAGTTATCGGATTACAGTTCAACTATTGTTGGAAGATGTTGTAGAGATTAATGTTCGTTGTCGCAACCTTTACTTTTTTCATTATATGTTGAAAAGTGATAATTAATTTCTAATACGCACATGGACTATGAACATTTAGAGGTGTGTGACCGAGACCAAATGTTAACAACTGACGTCAGACACTACATGGCTATCACTACATACCTATCTTATTTAGCTTTTGTTCACTATTGTTCATGCTCATAAAATTTAATAGTGGTAGCTATTGATGAGTTCCAAACTAAATTAATCCTTATCTCACACATATGCATTAAATATTTCCTATTTCCTAAGACAAATTAGACTAACTGGTTTATCGTTCTTAATTCAGGTTCGAATAAGGATGGACAGAACAGACGATATGTTTGTGTCTTCAATTCCTTCCTCTTATAATCGCGTAAACATGGATTTTCATTCTAATCTGTTATACTAGATTCTAGTTAAGTCAAAGCCAAGTTAATCAGCCTATGTCAGTCCACTGCTGGACGTAGGCCTCTCTCAATATGCGTCACTGTTCCTCAACCTTCTGCATACAGTTCTCCCCACCCTTTGTCAGTTCGTCAGTTAATCTGGCTGGGGGGTCCCACCTTCCGCTTACTTTCTCGTTGTCTCCACGCTAGGACTCGTTTGCTCCAACGACAATCGGTCCTCGAAAGATGTGGCCAGCTCACTACCACTTCAGCTTACTCACCATTTGAACACTACTCTATGTGATAACCATTCACAAACTATCTACAACTGCTGAACCTACACAAACATTATTCTACTCACCCCACTGTATATAAAATAGCTTATAATCTATTCAACTTTTGGCCTTACTTTATCCTTAACGTTTTCAATTAGAATGATCTTTAGAATTCTTCGAATACTCAGCTTCACTGGAATCTTAACATCTAAGTGTCTTTATTTAAATATTATGTAGATTGTTGTGACTGACGGCGTTATGCCATTACGTGACTACGCAAACCGCACACACTTAACACATGTCTATGTTAACGATCAAATAGGAATTATGTCAAAAATATCATCCATTATAATTAGCATAACATTACGTCTATTCATTTCTAGTTAGACCGAGCTATGTCACACCCATTTTTCGCTAAGTACACGGGGATAAAGGCGTGATTATGTGTATGTGTGCGTGTGTGTGTGTGTGTATGTCATTATTAAGCTAGGACAAGGTAGTATTCTCACTTTGGTGCGTACGTTTTCAAGTACGAAACCCGCTTATCGGGTAATCGAACTCGCATCCTGAATTTGACTATAAAATTCTTCAATCGCTTTATGATCGTGAACTAATTGTGATTTTAAACCGAAAACATATCGATAACAGCTGTTAACTGTATATTTATATCCATAACTTTACTAATCTAAGTTTAAAATACTTATCATTAGCCTCAGAGTCTATATTTATTTATAAAGTCTCTCTATATTCTTGTGAACGTATTACATGAAGTGCGTGCATCATGCCACTATTTAGTGTAGACCTATCATTTGCCATGATTACATACACAAACACTTTACGCTGATGAAGAAATTTACTCTTATTGAATACCCTTATTACAACTTTTTCAATTATAATTCCTACTATAAAACACGGGTTACATTATCATGTAATAGTTGTATTAAGTTTTGATTGAACTTGAAGATTTAAGAAGAAATTATGTTTCAATTATGTAACTAGGCTCTATCAAAAGAATGTAAATTAGGGTCTTCTTCTTCAAAAATTTTACTGTATTATTCAGTCCGACTTGCTTTCCACGTTGCCTAAAATATCTTTTGAGATTTCTTATTTTATTCATGAAAGTTGTAAATTTGGATCTACCTCAAAAGTATGTAAATTCTACACAAAATCATCTAGAAATTAGGTTGCTAAATTCAGCTAGCAAGGTAACTAGTGGTCTGAATGAGGCTATACCTACTATATTTTAGAATAAACACTATTACATATACCTACCTATACCAAATAACTTTTTATTCGGTGAAGGTATTTCAGTATGAATCAACAGCATTTGTGAAGAATAGACTTTGCGAATAATTGCAATAGGCATATGGAGGTAAGGTGGACACTTCCTATTCTCGTTTCAAGTTAGCTAAAAAGCAAAACACGCATGCATAGTTCTTTTGCATATTTAACAACTTGGCTCTAGATAGAGTGATTGCATCCAGATTTTAGTTACTGATAGTAACTTACTGACTTTCCTGTTTAATATTGTCGTTTGAGTTCATCAGGTTATCAAATGTTTACAAGTCCCTTTCGGAGAAGGCAGGCGTTTAATTGATAAATCTTCAAAATATTCTTTAAATGTTATTTACATTGTATTGTACCTAATTTGTTTCACCCAATTTGTATTTCATTTAGTAAAAGGAATTCGTTGTTACTTGACATAAATGTGCCACAAATTTGAGATCTGTTATTGATAAACTATAGTTTCAAAGGTCCTAAGATTAAAAGCGCTAAAGAGAATGATTTATCAACCAAAATTAAAGTAAATATCAGTGGTCATATTACGTTGGTTGGCGTCGATACTATCAAAGTATTATATATTGGTCATCATTCTACAGAACTGATTAATAGTCATTAATATACATATTATAATTCTCTTTTATATTATTGAATAAGTAATTTTCGTTACGCAAGAACTACACTCGATATTGGGTTGTTTAGTAAAGAATTTATCTATTGCCCGGCGTCAGTTGACATATCCATGTAATCGATATGTAAACATTTCGATATAATAAATTGAGCAACACTCGTTTTGCATCTGAATCATAGTATGGGTTTTGAGTGAAATATTTGAAATGTATTTTCATTTTAAGGATTTCTCAGCAGCTTTCAAGAAATTTTGGTCGCTGTATTTGTGCTATATATATAACTGGGACCTCATACTTAGATCTGTTGTAAAATGTATACCTGTGATTTTTCAACATACCATTTTTTTATTTATTTATTTATGTTGCATTTTTTTTAATTTGCACTGGAACTAATGAGAGTCACCTGACTGCGATATCATCACTTGTGGGTTCAAGACGTACATGCCTACTGAGAAAAGGTTATCATTGTTTATTTGTGCGGTTATCTACTAAAATATAAGTTATCAGTTTACTTTTATTTTATTTTACGGATAACCACTTCCCGTCTTCATCATCAGCTGTATTCAACGAAAGGTTTCTATTGACTTTTATTTGTTTGTTTTTAAAAAAGAGGTAACAACTACATTATTTATAAGTATTCTAACAATAAACAAACGACTTAGCGTTTCATATGTAATGCATGATAGTGGTGATGAGAGATCGTTAATTTTACTTTGTTGATCAGAATCAGTCATTGTGAAACATTTTATTGCTACAACCAATTGTAATAACTATTTTAATAAGTAAAGGTTTTTGTCCATAAATATGTCGTAAAAATGCATGGTGCGACCATGTATGTATAATTATATTTTAGCTTTTAGGTAGAAATGTGAATCCTAGTCTCAGAAGCATATCACTACAGTGCTAAACGACAGATCGTGGAAAGTGACTTTGGCAAATCCGTTACCGTGCCTTGCAGAAACTTGCCATCCATTTTTAAAATTTAGATTTACTTTTTCGAAATACACACATACTCATGTCTATTTCGCTTCCGTGGTAGGCAGAGATAAATTAGCACCAACATTTCGCTGAACAATGTATTCGGTCCGGTGAGCCTATTAGCGTATTCTAGTACCTATGTTGATGTTAATTCGATCCTAGGCTATAGGCTAGTAGCTAAGCTGTATATATCTGATGTTAAACAGCCCTATCCTTTAGTTGCCTTGTACGACACCACATGGGAAGAGATGGGATGATTCAAATTCTACTTTGCCGGCAATCACGCGGCGAGCATTTACTTTTGAAAGTATTTGAACTATGTCAGTAGTCTCAAGCTGACAAGTTGTGTTGGTATATTCATTGTTACATGCATTGCTATGTGTATATCACCGAACCAGACTTATCATAATCATTGTTTGCTTTTGATTGCCTACTAACCAATTTAAACACTAAATTTTAAACCAGTTTACACCGGTTATGATCGGTGGTATCTAGTCAAAATTGATATCACGATTCATTTTGATATTTGTATTATAATAAATATTATGTTTCTGATTTCTGAACTACGCGTGTAATTCCAAAACATGACGTTGAGTTAACACATTTTTTTTATCATATTTTTATCACCTTAGGGATAGATATAGGTTATCGAGGTAAATAAGGTTCGAGCCTATTTATGGTCAGCCGGCCAGATTGTCTGTAAAAGTAATAATATTGAATAAACATCGATTATGATTGATCGTCCATCTTCATCAATTGCTTCACTATTGAAATTATCATTGACATAACTGATTTGTTGTGTGTTTGCACACGATAATACATTTGTTATGTTGATATTAGTGATAACCAGTGCAGCATTGTAAAATTACCGGCAAATATCTAGAGCCCAAGTCGCAGAAGAAACAAGACTCGGACACGTGCGAATCTGTTTGATATAATCCATGATTGATAGATTTGATTCCTATCTAGTTCTAGATAGAATGATATTCTGAAAAGTCAACCAATAAATGCATCTTAGAGTATATTTTATGATGTCACTGGGGGCAAGATATATGTTATTTTAACTATAACCGTCTGATTCTCTCCAAGATGTTAATTGGTAGTTCTTCTGCGGCTAAGCACGTAATTAGTTTCTTTGCAATTTACACCGCATAGTAAGCAATCGGGTCAATTTTTTTTCTCAAATTTATTGAGTTTTACATTTTTAGTTAGGAATTTATTTTCGGCATAGGTACTTATTTTTTTATGGAGTGTCCCATTGTCAGCAATAGGCTCGCCCCCTATTACGTGGGACCGAAAATAAAAAGTTGGCGAAATATACATGTTTAACTACACCTCAGCCTACCCCTTCAGAGATTACGGACGTGAGCATATATGTATGTATGTGTGTATGTATTAGCACACGATGTTACATATTACGTTCATTCTCGTGAAAACCACAAGTAGGTACGATAAACTCACTTTCTATTACCGCACATATCTAATAAGCTATCTTTCCGTTGTTGAAGATTTGAATTGCGTTTTCCTTTATGCTTAGGTTATCTATGTTGATTTTGCTAGGCGTTGCCTTAATGTCTATAATACTTAATGATGTTGTTTATAAAAAATAATAAAACTGATCTAATTATCTGAATAGGAAGATGGTTTTTGTTTGAACTACAACGGTTTTTAACGAAAATATCTTCCTCATTCTAAACGGATTCTAATGCGCTAAGAAATACGTGTTTTTATTTTCACTTCCCTAGTATGCGTTATATAATTTAAAGATGATTATAAATAGTTTTATTTTTATAACATTCATAACAACTACAGATATAACAGTTTATTTTCCTAATGTACTTCGGCAAATTCAATTGGTAGGGTACATTCCATGGGTGGGTACCTACTAAGCTTATAATTATAAACCGAGTCCTTCAAAAAAGAGTTACACGTCTTTACATTTTGGGGTACTGATACTGGTGGACAGAATTTGAATTGAAACAAAAGAATATCGCATAATAAAATATAGTAAAGCACCAGTTACCAAATACATTTCTTTCGGTGGTGGCTAAGTGCTCTAAATGGTCAATGACATAAAAGTTTAGTGAGACTTACCGGTTGGTTGAATTTGGTAATGTTTTTGTTTTATTTACGTTTTTATTTACTTACCAGGCAGGAGCAATGTAGAATCATTGTCTACTGAATTTCTTTAACTGATAAAATGCGTGTTTTTGTGTAATTTGTAGACTGCTGATAACGATTCAGTGAAAAGAAAGTCAGTTAATACGTTTTGAGAAAGAGCTATGCAAAAAACAAGCGAGGAAATCCAGGGCTATTTTTTTTATTAAGACTTTTACTGAATTTTTGCGATAGCCCCTTTGGGATTTGGCACCGGCCACCGTTGCACTGAACTGTAGAATGCTTAATAATTTGAACGACATACCTACAGCATCCTCCTTACATCGGTATGATGATGATGATAATCCCACATTTATTGCTAATATTTTGTAATATTATTATTCAATAAAAAGTACATTGAATCCATCGATAAATTTGAATAAACCCGGATTTGTGTACCAACAACAAAGTCACATATAAGTGTTGCTATGACGAAAATATGTGTATTTGTCGAAGCAACGTATACATGTATTTACAATATAACATAATAATACACTATACGAAATATCTTTGAACGTCATTCAAATATAATGTAAGTATGCATATATCTATCACCCATCTTCTAAATGCCAACCAATAGTAAACATCTGCTGTTATTATTTGTTACGCAATGATAACTACAATAAGCCTATCAGAGATAGTAGAGATGTATAATTTACACTCTATAATCCATAACACAATATGTAAAAAATATTATATTTGCAGACCAATGAACTGAATATAAAATTATACTGTCCAAGTGAAAGGCATATTTGCAAATTAGATCTAAGGCTTTTTTTCACCGGTTTCCTTTTGGAAAATTTCCTGCGTTAGCCACTAATAAATAGTGTTTAATTATGTCCTACTTTGGGTTATATTAGTCTAAACTAAGAGTTCCAGGTTCCAGTCAATGTCACTTGCCTGCGGAACACCTGCTGATTGACAGGCGAAGTTCTGATGCATGATTTTCTATCAGAGTTATGAGGATAGGAGGCCTATAGTTGCTACTATAAAACTCGAGATAGCCCAAATTAGGGAAAGGGAAACTTTGGTTCTAAAAGTTCGACATCTACTTATTTAGAGTCTTACAGGAGCAACTGCCATCGGAATCCCCTATCAGTTAAAAAAAGAAGAAATATTCTATTATGTTGCATTTTTCATAAATTGCTGAGCCACAATAAACATATTGTTTCGATAAATTTACTAACTATTATTAAAAAAATAAAATGATAAGAAAACTAACATTTATCTCCGCTAGTTAAACCTTTACACAATTACGACGAACTATTGCTGTACAATAACGTATCTCTACCCACCACTTACTACATTACACGCGTGTCGGTTCTAACTACCCGTTTTACTATACGTAGATCACTAATTAAATACCTCGACTAAGTACTGAAGATAATTCCATCGATACAAGTGTTATCCAACCGTGAAAATTTCCAATACACTTGATGCAAGATAGTTTTGGTTTAGTTGACATGTAATCGAGCGTCAATAATATGCGTACTCGGGGTAACAAAGATAAGCCCAATGACAAAACGATCACTGACCTCCAAATAGTCGATAATTGCATGCATCGACCTTCCTCTCAAAACATGTGCCGTAAACATGATTCACTGGATTTGAATACAATATTTTTGCGAAACGAAACTTTTTATGACAGTTAGTAAAATTCTGTAGACAGGCTTCGACAGATAGGTAGTGCTCTGCGCTTCAGTTGTCTCGTTTTCTCATGGGTACTGCCATGCTACTATAAACAAAAATTGATTCACGATAAAAATATGATCTAAATTGATCATATTTTTATCGTGAATCAATTTCATCGGAAATCCAAGGTTTTTGTATAGAAAAGTTTTGATTACTCACGTGACTCCGTGGCTAACAGGCTACAGCATTGGGCGAATGCAAGGAAAAGATTACAGTTAGCATACTTATTGCTTCAAAATTTCATTACATATAAACAGGAGTGTAAAACCTCATAAATACTTAAATATCGATTACAAAGTACTCAAAATAAAAACAATAAATTATAACAGCTTTCTCACATCTGTTAATTTAAACTTACAATGATAGATATAATAACTTAATTAATTATCTTAATAGAATCTAGTGCACAAAGTTTACATCATTCAAAGTTACAACCAATTGAGATTAAGCAATCTATATCATTATTTATTTATTGTAAATAATGCAGTTTATTGCCGACAGCGAGATTGCTTCTATAGCTCCATTAAATATCAATGAGAGATAATGTAGCCTTTATACCTTTATGAAAATATTTGTCAAATCCATTAACATAATTAAGTTTATTTGTGTTTGGAAACTCAACTGATATCTTAACTATGCCTTGTTTTGACGTCTTTTGATTAAGCGGAAAGTTATTTGAATTATTTTTTTTTGTTAATTGTAGTGTTGTAATATAAAGTTTGAGTTATTTGCATTTCTACAAAACTTCTGTAGTTATCTACTTCATTTGCATTTACATGTATTTGTTTAACTAAATTGCTATGCTAGCAACAACAGTTTGAATAACTTGAAACATTCAACACTAAAAAGTAAATGTGGCATTGTTTACAAAAAGTTGACGTGAAATGCAATATGGCTGAATAGTGACCGCGTCGCGGTAGCCTATGCTTTCCCACCTGAATATGACACCATGAACACACTTATAAAAGGACTTAAATCGGCTGTAGATATATCAGAAAAATAAACTTTGAATGACATCTAAATAAGATTTAAAATCGCCTAAACGTAACAATCCGAACCCTTAGTCTGACGGATTAGCTGAGCACGGCTGACCCATTAAAACGATCGATTGTTTCCTTATTGTGGTGGCTAGGACTTGTAGTTTAAGTAACAATTATTAGAAAATTCAATGTGACTGTACTGTGTGGATTATCACTGATTGCGAGAAGGGCACTTTGATATATGCAAGAATGCCAACCGAGATTATAATCAGGAAGACGTGTTTCTAAGTTGTTGTCTAATTAAGACGTGCTTGTAGATGTAATTTTAATTTCATGAACTATGAGTAAAACAACAGATCGTTGTGAGTTTAGATTCGACGGGTGAATCTATATTTTCAGATCCAATTTTGGAGTGTTTTGGGTCTAACGAGTTAAATATTCAACATTTCAACTCGTGAAGTTCGCAAGGTCATAGCAGATAGGGTTTGATCAATATCTGCGTAATGAGGTGTCGGTCGACACTGGCGCCATTAAAACCAAGTGAAAGTAACTACAGAATAAGGAAACTAATTTAAACGACTAGTCTCACATAGCTGTTAAAGAGAAATAGAATGGACCACACGCAGTAGAAGAGTGTTAAAGTTTTTCATTATGACTTTGAAGTTCACTTTTACATCACTCATGTGTGCCTGGTATAGCAATAGCCCCAGTCAATATCAAAATAACGATTATAAGCAAATCTATTTTCCTATTTCAATTTTAATCTCAGCCCCATCCAATGCTGCACTTGCCTGAGCCGCTCTCCTGTTTTTCTTTCAGTCATCATCATCATTATTGGCATGGCCAAATATTTATTACCCACGTAGTCAGCTAGCTGCCCCAAAACATAACTCATGCATTTGGCCTAGAATATCACGAACATGGAGGCTGCCCCGGATGCAAGACTTCTGCTTCTCTTACATTAGGGGAAAGTGGGGTGGATTCGTACACCGGGAGCATTCATACAACGGCCATAATTGGAATACGGATCATGGTGGCGCCTTCATATTAGTGTATGTGGTGCCCACACACACGCATAATATAACCGCGGAGTAGCTCACCAATGCAGCCGCTGGCTTCGATGTGACAGGACATAACGTGTTTTCGCTTTGCATAAGTAATTTTTCGATGCAACTTTGAACGTGTTTATAATCTATAAGTTTGCTGCCATTACTAAACTGATTTTTTGTGGTGTTTGAATACATACTTAAGTTTATTATTTTTACATTTACTTCAACATAATCTTAGCAGCTATTTTTATTTTCAATATTTTAATCGAATTTTTTAGTTGGGGTAGCTTCGTACAGGAATGAACGGGGTGGGTTCGTACTATATGAATGTACTGCAGTAAAAAATGCAATCCGCATTTACGAGACTACTAATAAATTCGAGTTTGTCCGGGTTCGTCCTAGTTTAAAAAGTGTCCAGGCGGGGTTTTGTACTGTAGTTTGGTGAAATCTAGTGTCCGGGCGGGGGTCCTCGTAAAACCTACTAAATATTTTGAATATATTGTAGTCAGATTTTACAATACAAGTATAATGATCTTATTATTAGGTACTTAGCACCCCAGGTTGTTTCTACGAAATTTTGATCTCCATATACGTTACATTTTCTATAAATAGCACATGTACGAAGTTACCCCGTGAGTGGGGTGCATTCGGACGATTTACTTTTTTTTTTTAAATCGTCATAGCTTGGCTACGGTTCTTTCTATGAACAAGTCGTCTAAGGGAATATTATAGGCAAATATATAAGCAATCTAGCAATGCTCAAATGGTTATCAAATAGTGTTTAGTTTTTCTGCTATAGGGCTCGAAGTGAAAAGTGTACGAATCCACCCCACTTTCCCCTACTTTGTTTTATTTATCTAACCTCTCAATCGTGATAGTAGAGCCTACACCAGATCGCTGATTGAATAAACGAGACTCTTATGTAAGTGAGAATGATTTGGCTTCCAACACTAAACTAGAAAACTTTTCGCTGTCTCTGGCATTCAATTTACGCATAGTTAACTTGCGCGTAGTGTTAGTTACGTCATCCATGATGCGGTCTAAAATTGACTATAAAAGTCACGAGTACTTACTCATGAGTAATACCTACGTAAATCAGTTTTACGTCTTAATGTTATCGGTCAGTTAATTTAGCATGACCATGTCTGTTCAGCGATAACTATGAAAATAGCCAGCCATAATCATTTCAAGCCAAATTCACACTCATAGTGTTCAACATAACGGTTTAAGATACGAGTAGTGCTGGACTTACAGAATGTGTATTGAAAGATCTTCTAGTAGTTGTGAATTTTCATAATTATCGGGTTTACAAATCTGACTCGCGATAAACTGGGTATATCCATATTTATACTTAAATAAATACAAAAGCAGCTGTACATGAAGTTTAGTACAGATATGGATTGGCCTGGGAATGGGCATAGGCTACCTTTTATCGAAAGAAAAGGAGGAAATAGGGAATGAAATGTTGCATGAAAGCTCTTCATTTTTAAAGATATCCTAATGAAATTTGATACTGTAATAAATTAGATCATAGGAACGATTATAGGATGTTTTTTATCGCGAAAGGGGGCTTAGGACCCCCTTAACTACTATTTTGCGATAACAGGCAGGATAGGGGATAAAAGTTAGTATAAAATTATTTATGTGTGGATGGAGATATTATATGTTTTTATACTACTTAGGTGGCAGAAGCACGCGGCCCACCTGATGGAAAGTGGTTACCGTGGCCTTGCCGTGGATCTTGTTGTTTGTTATTATTCGCTCGTTATCGCATATATTTTACAAGCACTAAGTTTCTACAAACAGTTGTCAGATTTGTTTTGATTTGAAAAAAGTGAATACTTAAAAAGTGGAACTGAACCCGCGTCTATATTTATATTTTTACAATAAGATGACTCCATCATCGCTCCGAAACGGTTGCATAGAAGAATTTGAAAAGCGAAAAACGTGTCCAAATAACGAAGTTTATCAGAAAGTTAGTATAAAGTACTGATCGCGGCTTCAAGTCCCATCTTAAACATTAACTTTTTCCAACCTAAACCGATATTAATAGTTAGCATACGTATGCTTATATGAAAAGTTGTCTGTTTAATTGTCCACAGGTGATGATCTGCGGTGCGGTGCCATCGAAGGTCCGGTCGGTTCGCCTCTACAGCCAGTGCGCCCATATGTACGTCAACGTGTTCCGAAACGGTACCGTCATGGCTCTCTCCGATGGAGGCGACCAGTGTAAGTATCTATTTATTTTACATATCCATACATTTCTACATATAAATTGAAGCCTGTAAATACCGGACGGGGTAGGCAGAGGTATATTTTTGCGTTAAAGTAGCACTTTGCCAGAAGCTCAAGAATAGACTTAAAAGAAGACAAGAGTAGAAGAATATTCCTTAATCATCTTCTATGACACCCACAGGAAGAGTTAGGATCATTTATTTTATGTACTTTATTTTCAAATTATTCAGGTAATCATTAATAATTAAGTTGATTTTTTGTGTTTGGTAGCGTTCTTTATGGACATGACAGTAATATTACTAAGTAATTTTGAAAGAGACAATTTATATTTTTTAAATATTACAACGCATTATATGTTCACTATCTGTGTCAAAAGCTAAAACAAAACATTGATAAAGCAATGACTGATTAAAATTATCAATTACCTCCAATAGATTGACTCCGAGAAATTACACACATTATATATGAGTCAACTGAGTTCCGACGGGTAAAGTACTGCGGTAGGTATATAATAGAGAGGGCATGAATATAACGCCTAACAAATACAGATTAAATATTTTTAATTTAAAAAGAAATAACACAAGTAATTTAATAATAGAACAAATGAGCTAGTTCGATTTTGGTTTTGAAATCAATAGAATCAGACCAATGAAAAATACAAAACTTACTTAGTCGCTACAAATATTGCATTTTTAGAGATGGTCCTGGGTCGGCCGGGATGCGTGGGATGTGTTCTCTCATTTCTGGCAACGCCGAAGACCCAAAGACGGCGTGCGTTTTAGTCGGTTCGAGTCCGACAAAACCATTTTTCCGACTCCGGTGGGAGTGGTATTCGAGGGGATTTTGAGCACGGAAGAAAAAGGCACTACAAAAATAGTTTTTTATTTCACCATCATCATCGTCATCATTTCAGCCATAGGACGTTCACACGTTCGTTTATTTAGGTACAATAAAAATCACAAATATTGATTGCAGTATGACATTATAAAGCTTCGATAATATTTAAAATTTTCTCGCTCGTCAAATACAAGCGAGTTATACCAGAAGAAATCAGAGGTAGCCCATCAGTAGAAACATTTCACAGTAGAAACTTGAAGTAATCGTGTAGGGGCTAGACGTGAGAAACTATAGGAATATGTCAATACTTGACGGGTCAACGGCCAGTCGCTGCAACAGGTAGACTCACCGTGCTATATAGTAACGGGTACGCATTACTGCACAAATGTTACGACTGTAAAATATTTAGCATTTCACGTATTGTATACTTTTATTTGGTACGGTCATGGTAATTTTATATACAGAAGGTTTACTTTATTTCTAGTCGTTAATAATACAAGTAAGTCTTTTAATATAGAGTGTATCCTCGGTTAAATAACGAAACGCGACTCCCTGTCCTAGAATGCTTCAAATTTTTTTTTCCTCATAAGGTAGCGTTCTATCACTCGTTCATCAATAAATGCGATGAAGTAAAATGTTTTTGTTGGTATTTAGTAGAATTCGTTTGATACAGCTCGCGTTTGACTATTCTGCTCCTTGTCAATGATTAAGTCGGTTGACATCGTCTGTCAAATTCCCGTTTTACTTTTTCAAATAACCGTCTAAACACTCCAAACTCTAAAATCATAAAAGTATCAACGTAATCCGCATCTTTAATTTCAAGTTATTTACAACTTTGTACACGTAGGATGAATAAAAACGCATCGGTGTTTCTCCGTACATTTTTAAGTATTCTTTACTTTCTCGTTCAAAGAACTTTATTTTATATTTTTTATAAATATATTTTCATAATTTTTTTTTATGTAACGGTAACACCACATGTTTGGGACAAAAAGGCAGATGATGATTATGACTTGAGAAATTGTTTGGCTCTAGTGTTATTTCCCAACTGGTTAAGTTTATTTTAGTAAAAGCTCCCTCGACACCAGCTATAAATCCAATGCTTTTTTTATTTGAACAAGACTTGGCTTTTAAGCTGACTTGGTGAAGGGAGGTCTACTATTTTTCTCAGCTTTTTTCTGTTATTTGACGAAAGTGTTCGAATATGTAATACAAGTTTTACTTTGCGAATTACTTAACGTTTGTTTAAAATACGCAACTTCGGCTTGTTTAAAGCTTTCACCTTTCGTTCGCACTTCTGCGTTTATTAGAATCATTACAAGCTGGTATTACAAATGTGATGATTCGTCACTGCGGACATTTCTTAAAATGATTCATACTTTCTTATAATTATTATTCGATAATAAAGATAGCCCAGCAATTACGTAATCCAGTTCATCAAAGAATACAAAATTACTATCATTGGGCAAATGTAGAAAAAGATATTGTGGCTCGATTTTTTTAAATGTGCTAACAATTTCATTACGGCACATATCATTCTGAATTTTGAGCAATTATTTAAAGCTAAAGGGTCTGTGGACAGAATCACAGACAGGAATTTGTTGATTGCAAACAGCATGCAGGCATATTGTGTGGCAGGTAGACTGTTATCTACCTATTTGAAATGATATGTACAAAGAAATTTCTGCTTAATGCTTGTGACATAAAGTTTAAATTCCTTTAAGATCTAATTGCACTTCCTAGCTGTTTAACGCAAAGCACGCCATATTACTATTGTGAAGTTCATATTACACGATCATACTAGTGACCTAATAAGGTCGTCATATCGTATCAGCATTTTGACATTTAATTAAGACATTTGCTTTATAGCTTGTTTACAATTATTATTGTTATTGCGTAAATTTAGTACATTTAATTACAATATCTACACTTTAACATCAATTATTAACATACCAACACTTAATAATGTTATATATTACTTATTTTTCACATAACATCAATAAATAATAGTGAGCGGAAAGCCATTAATTTAATACGAACAATAATCGCGTGAGAATAAACATTTATTTGTTGCCTGAATAAAAATTTAATCACTTGACCCGTGTTAGCATATGCGTTAGTTGTGAAGCAATAAAAGAAACTACACAGCCAATATTAAATTTAACGATTTAATATTGCATCACCAATATAAACCGATCTGTAATTATTGTCCTATTTAATGAGAATTTTTAATGAAAGAGGGTTCTTTTATATTTGGCCGGTTATACTCGCCGGACACATTGCGCCGCCTACCGCCGAATAGCGCGTGAAATATGTGACGCTTTTTAATTAAAATTAGATACGAAGGCACTGATAACGAAATTTAATTATTCCCATCGTGTTAGAAAAAGCGACTGGTTGAAACTAACGGCAACAGTGCGGATGCCTCAGGCATTTTGAAAATTGTAACTCGGTTAAATATGTGGCATGTCACCAATAAATTATTTGACAATACTGATTATATTAGACAGACGACAAATACAGTGATATTCGTCATCTTTTCAATTCACCTAATATTCATGTAAATGCAGTTCGTACCAATATAATAGCGATATTTGTAGACGGTCTAGACTTTGCCTAAAGTACACTTACGATATTAAACTCCATCTAATATAATTAAAATAAGTACCTAAATAGTATATTTGAGACTTTTTATATTTTAAATACCGTGTTTTCAGTTATTTATTTTCTTAGTTTCGTTATATTTTAATTTTTTGGCAAGAAAACAGGACAAGCCCTTCAATATAAAGGATAAGATTGATTGAAAAAAAGGTTACGTAAACTTAAACATTTTGTAACTTGCGGTGGTTTATTTTTTGTGGCAATTCATCGAAAGATTGTTTGGCGGAACGAAAATTATATGAAATCAATCGACGTAGGCGGTGCGGCGCCTACCTAAATTAAGTTGTTACCTTTAAAACATAATAATAAAGCTTCATAAGGCCCTCCGTTTTGGCACAAAAAGTACCTACCACACGCACGGCTCTTAATAGTAATGTGTGTAATTTAATAGGAAATTAATAATTTAACTAATTTGCGCGCGCATTTTCAAAATAACAGACCCTCAAACGTTCGGATGTTCTTTTTATTCTAATCAAATTATTTTTTTTTCACTTCAGGCTCACCCTTTTGATGAAAATGTTTTTTAGCTGTGGCAATTATTAACGGTTTGTTTATGGTAGTTAACCACAAAGACCTCAGTGATAAGGTTTGATGTTTTCTTAACATGTAGGTAAGTGGCGTGACTTGCAGTATTATTTTTCTGACAAAGGTAAACAAGATGCCGGTAGTGCACTTATGTTTTATTATTAATTAATGGTTATTGTGTAAATACTTCAATAAAAAATATAAGTGATGAGTATAAATCGATTGTACCTATGTTGTGTGAGACACAATCTTTTATAATGCCCTCGATTAAACATAAATGCGTGTAATTGATACTTAAGATAAAGATGCGCCCGATAATAATTACATAAATATGTAAACTAGACTTAATTGATTGATAAAATGGATATATGATACACTCATACACCATTAACTTATAGATATTGTTCGAAGGGATTAGAATTATCACTTATACATAAAAATAAACAATAAATGCGTAATTGAAGGCATACGCCCTAGTTCTATTTAAAATTTGTTACATTGTAACAGGTACTCGTATAAACGTTGCTTTGCTAAACTCCACAGATAATGATACAATAGGCCTAATAAATTGGATTCTTCTTTTATATGATAATAATAATAATATATACAATATAAAGTTTTATTAAATCCATGGCAATAAATTATAACAACATCCATTATTCATACAGTTTCCAATATTAGGAAACCAATCGAAAGTACGTAAAATAATTGAAAATATTTTACAATAAAATAGAAATTATGAAAATAAACTATAATATTATAATATCAAAATAATGTCTTTATCTGTGGTGTTTCTATGATTTCTGGTAAAAGCCTCCTCCAAGGAACTTAATCCTTCCCTATTTTGTGCGGACTCCATCCACCTTCGGCCCTCTACCGCCGCTGTTTTCATCTTCCCATCTAGCCCAAGGTGCCTTGCGGTTCAGATCCTTCTACAACCACTTTTGACCACCTGATATCAGTGTACCTAGTCACGTGGCCAGTCTTTTAGATAGTGTAGTATTACTACACGATGGCAACTCAAAAATGCCGTTGCTTCGACAGAAGAAGTGTAATATATTCTAAGATTGCGCAGTAGGTAACAGTGAAGAACGACCTTTAAGGAAAAGCTCTCTGTTTTCAGTTACCATTATTTTACGGTTTATTAATATTTTTCATTTTTTCATTCATAGAAAGAAAAACTATATTTTAGGCAATTCTTACGAACCTACTAACGAATTGGGTAATTTTACAAGAACTCATGAAGTAATAAATCTGAAGTCTGAAAGAATGGACACCAATTTAAGAGATTTAAATATTAGGTGTAGGTTACGTACATACGGATATGAAAAATATTCAATTTATATTCAATCTTTCGAAGTAATAGATGACATAGTAAACGTAAAACAAGATAAAACCGTTAAACCCGTTGCGCTACCCGCTGAGTTGTACTGAAAACTGACAAAACGTTTGACATTCGCTATCAATTCTATAAGTTACACAATTATTATTAATCTGTTATTTGACGTTGTCACTGCGTTAAATTCCATTCCAAAATATTATGATAGTAACAATCTTAATGTAAACATTCGGACATCACAATCAATTGTGCTAAAAGATTTCATTATTTTTATCACGTATTTCAATTAATGCTTCGATAGGGGTTTCTGTCACATAATAATAATATTGAAACATCAGACGTGTGGCGTATCTCTTTATTGTTGTTATTGTTTCATGCATTGAACGATTTGCTAGTTGGGTGGTCTTTTATGTTATTGCTTGATGTCGCGAATAAAAAAGGGTGTTTGGTAAACATAAGTACTTTGTAGTTCTGTTATTGTAAAGGGAATGCGTTGGGATTTTTTTCGGTCATATTTGAATTTGTTTTCTTGAAACCGCTTTCGCAAATATGTGTTGCTATGGACTTTTACCAATGGTATATTGTATTATTGGAATTTTAACTGTGTACTAAAGTCAAATCATCTTTATTTAGTAACAGTAATTTGAAAAACTGAATTGCTCTTATAGGTAAAAAATAAAAATCCAAAAAACTTATTTATTTTAATAATTATCTTTAGGTGAAAGGTATTTTTGATATCATACGTGGACTTCCATCTGGAAGCATCTGGAAGATTACTTGAAACAAACAAACAAAAAATTCAAATATGGTGTTATTGTTAAAGTCCATGTTTGAATTCATTGCAATAATTTAAAAAACCTTATCTAACATCTTAACATTACAAAAAGACACTTTAAAATAACCACAGTATAATGTAATTATTGTAGGTCATTAGTACAACCAAACAATTCCTAAAAGAGTCACATTGTAGACACAGGCGATTTATCGTATCACTGTGAGTTAGGCTATGTATTACGTTTATCAATAACATTATTTGACCTGATTTTGATTGCCACGACAATCCTTACTCAACTACACATTCCGATAACATATTACAATCGAGATCATTCTTATTAAAACTTGGTTAAAGTCCATTTTTGCTTGCTTGCAATGCAGATTATCAGTGCATTACTGACATAGTTTTTGGCAACTAATTCATGGATGTCATGGAAATTACCCACTCCTGCTATGACTTTCTTGATTTATTTGAAAAATTTAAGAAGTTTGTTGCGATATCTCCAAGGTTTTACGAAAACCTGAGCATAATAACACCTACAAATGATAGGATAACTCTCATTGCTGATATTGTATTACAGATTCAAGTTAACTTTCTTTAAGATAACTGAATTATTTACTGAATTGTAATATTAGTATGATGATTATGTAGTTAACATGTCTGCGTTCAACCTTAGCAGTCGACCACGTTTTCAAAACGCCTGATTTCAAATTGATCAAGAAGAATAACGTGTAAAGTATTTCATAACAATCGTATGATTTATCTTAACGAAATAAATACTAAATCGTGCGTAGATTTCAGTAACGATGCACTGAACATTCCAAAATTGATACTATCATACTTTCTTGGTAGGCATCCAATACTGTAAATGTATCGGGCATATCTAGTATTAGTGTCATTGCCACATAGTGTTTGTGGTCACATAATCTAGTCTGACTAGACGGTAACTTGATACGAGTATCTTAGTTGAAGTCATTTGTTGGTTGACTCAGGATGCGATTAGATTGAACTAATCCAAGGTGTAGACTGGGTTACCATTTTAGTGCTCACACTATCAAAGAAAAGTAAAGGAAAATCTTGATTCAGACATAAAAATTGTAAAGTATTATTGATACCTATTAATTTGGGAAAAGTTAAAATACAGGATAAAGAATTCCCGCAAATGACTCTGGCATTGCCCCAAGGTGTAGATGCATGTGTTGGTTAGAGTATGTCGCCTAAAAATACACTATAAATAGGTACTATTTTAACCCATAACATAAATGAAGACAAACCAAACAATTAAACAAGAAAAATAACAAGCCTAGCTTGCATATGTACCCAAACAGCTTTATAAAATGGAATAGTTGCCAGATATCTTAATATTAAGAGGTCTGAGATTAAGATAAAAGCAGACTAAAGGATTTCAATTCTACATGTAAATCCCTGTTTACAGTACGGCTGTATCCTGTCGCCAGGAAAGCTCTAGTACGTATCCATTGCACCGAATACTTCTTGTGAACCAACGTTATTCCGAATTTCGACATCGTCAGTTAACATTATTAACGATCATCAAAAGATTTATTTGAATTTCGAACGTGTCTAACTACAAATGATGAAATTTGTGACACAATGTATTAAAAAGGCACAAATGGACTCGTGAAACGTAGTTTATATTGCGTATTGATTTCCATCGTAAAACATCTACAGTAATAAACTTCGTTCCATGTTCGTTGTCTACAAAAAGTAATAATACATAATTATAAAGTATGATGTCATTAAAACCCTACCGTAAAAGGATGTTAAATAACTAAGTATATACCTATATTATTTTGAAAAACACAAATTCATGCCAAAATATTTAGGTATGTTAAAATTTTGCTGCTGTATCTGACTTTCCGATATAGTTACATTCGACAAAATATATAAGTATACCAAGCAATTAATTTGTATACATATAAATATGTACATAATATAAATTATGGTTTCAGTTTTTTGAAACATTAGTTTCTAAGACTATGCTTGCTTTACACTTTAAATGTTTTGTTACACATTTCCATACCACTTTATATGATACTTAAATTAATTAAACCCTATATCGCCTGTACGCAAAAAAAATCTTCTTACATTTTCTAAAATTACAATAGGAAATTGGTAAAATATCACTATTACTTACAAAGTTGTTTCGTTGTTACGTCTCACGAGACGTAACAACGAAAACGCACCCACTATTACCGAGGAAGCGTTCAGGAATTTAACACAAGATTCCCGCCAACTACTTACCTACCTACCGCAGCGGCAGTATCCTGTCGGATTTGGTCAGATTACACGCGTTATCCCCTCGGTTAGTACTTGTTACGCGCGTTTGTACTACTATCGTGTGGATTATACTCGTTTATCGTAAGACAGTTGTGTTAACTAGGATTTCGCTTCGTCAACAATAGTAATTACTATGTCGGAATTTTGATGCTCCATTAAAATGAGACAGGCGCCGCGCTGGGATTTACGCAAATAAAGAATATTATTACTGAAAATGTGAGATTTGTGACAGAGAATGAATACTCACCACTTCATTTCATCCGAAGGGTGTCGAACGATATCAATGTGAGAGAAAGAAAATTCGAAATAAAAGCCTGTAGGTACCAATCCATCTGGCCAGCATGGAAACAATAGGCCAAAGCCTTTCAATATTGGGAGAGGATTATGTCCAGCAGTGGACTGCGATAAGATTGATCGTCGGTAAAGCGTCGATAGCTTAGTGGTTTAGAAATCGGCCTTAACCGAAATGCCCGGGTTCGAATGTGAAAAGTCTCTCAAATATTATTGCTACTAAAGGGGCAGGCGTTTTTTCTAAAATTTTGTGTACCTATCATGGACCTCTGGGAATAACCCACTAAAAGATAGGAATTCCACGAAACCCAGTAACTTATCTCTATAAAATTGCTGTGTAAACTACAAACAAACTATAAAATACATACCTACATTGTTGTTTCATAATTTAATCGATACTACGTTTACGTATACATGTCAAAACTTACGTAAACTAAAACATTATGATTATAATATTCAAGGTTTTGTTACAATGCCACATACTATCAATTGTATCAAATTACTAGACATACTGGCTACATATTTTATGTAGGTTTAATGAGATTCCAACAAGTTGAGAATTCTTCTTGAGCCATTGTTAGTTTGTACTCGTAATCAATAAGTTAATATTTTATTATGTTACAGTCAAAACTGTTTTGAACTATCTTTTTCTGTTGAAAGATTTTTCATTCGACTTGATTAGCTTAAGCCTTAACTTTAGTGGTAATTTTTTCCTGACCACCCAAATTTCTTCCTACAGTTCAAATAATCTAACATGAAAAGTGTGCTGGAGGTCTATATCTAGGCGTGCTTCACACGTACTCGCCTTTAGTAGAGGCTTGCATCATAGTACAAAGTTGTGACTTGTGAGTGATATTCGTAGTCAAAACTACTATTAACCAGCTAGTGCAGTCTGAACTACTTTTCACCAACTTTTTACTGTAGTAATTTGCTTAGAGGTTTGTTACTTAAAGACTCTGTGACCGTTGAAAGATTTGGTCTAATTTACTGGATTATAATCTGAAATTATATTTATATAGACTACTTTTTTCCCTGTAATAGTTTCCCATGCAATGGGAGCACAAATCGACCCGATTCAGCTAGTGCTATAAAAATCAATAATTATTAGAAAAATAAAGACAAGAGAATCTTTAGGTAACACAAAAATATAACAGCAGCAATGATAAAAGAGATGTTACTCTATTGAATTCAGGTAACAAGTACAAAGATTACATTGAAGTCGCGTTATCGGACGCGATAGCCAGTCATTGACACCAACTGACTACTAGATAGAGGGAAGGCTATTATATTTTTATAACGGGATCACATTTTCTAATACCTAGCACCTTTGTTTTTGAGAATTGAATACCCTCATCTCAGAGGAAGCGCACTCAATAATTTGTAATAGCATGTGTACCGAGAATTCCGAAAATTCTTTATAATATATGTACTATCTTTTCTTCCACATTCAAAGCTGCGCTTTGAAGGCCGAGGTTCGTTCTACTATAGATTCTTATTATTTGGTTTATATTGACTACGTACGTCAATCACCTATTTGCTGATGCACTCATTAGCCATATTTTATATTTCTCCATAGTTTAGCGTTCCGTACCTAGAAAGTAGAAATGAAACTCTATATATAATTTAACGAAAGAATCACTGTCAGTAAAAACATTCAATATAAATATTATAGGAATAATTTATGAAGAAGCTGTAATCTATTTGCCAACATTAATTAGGGTAGTAACAACGAATGTTTTTTTCTGAACAATGAGATAAGACAATGATAAGAATAATGGTACTTACTGTATTATTGTCAAAAAATAATTGTGAAGACAAGATGGCGGCCGACATTTTTATTATCTGGTATACACTTACACATTTTAAGGAATCAGTTCAAAATATGTTCTTGGGTCAAATCATGGCGTTACATTACAGACGTGACACTCCCAACAAAAATTGTTTAATTAGGAAGGTTAAAAACATAATGTAGCATTCACAACCCCCGCTATAGGTTATCCTAATATAGGCATATGTCTGTTATCCTACATTTTATTTTTCTACTTATTCCAGTTTTTGGCATTCTTGAAAGTAAAACAAGGAATATCTACCTATCTACATGCGATTAAACCCTTGCTTTTCAACTGGTCTAGTGCCAGTGTCTTACCCTTCATCATTATTTAAATTTTCTACGCCCAAACTTTCAAGCACTTGTTGTTTCTTCGAAGAAATCTACAATGTATCAAGAAGAAGCTCAAGTGAAATTACAAGCAAGTCGGCACTTCAAAGCATGTTTACTTTAGCGACTCAAGATTATGTTGTCTTTACAAAATTAGCCTATTACGGCGGTTGGGCAATGTTTACACGGCTCGTTACGTTCGAAAGAAAGTCCCTTCGCCCTTAAGTGGGCCAAAGAGACCGTGGCAAAGATATCTATAGGTCATAGAGACGGGCACACAATCTTGTTTTGACATAAACATTGAACATGATAAACAAACATTTGATATTTGATGTGTTATGATGATATTAACCCAGAAAAAACGAAAATGTTGAATTTTGTAAAATACAAACAAGGAAGTTGTATATTTCTTTGTTAATGTGACAGTTTTTGATTGTTTATGTGGCTATGGATATAACGATGTTGATTAGTATTCGAAAAATATGTTTCGTAACTTAAACAATAGTGCTGTTTAGTGCTTAATAATAATACAATCAATCTGTATGTACTAATATACAAATTGAAATCTATAGACTAGTACTAGTACTATTAAATGAATTTGTTATTTATGTTTAGCACTTACCTACTATTTATTGCCATCGCACGCCCATCACACCAATAAGTATTACAAATGCTGAAAAATATGTACCAATATGCCTTTTACTCCTTCGGTGTTTGGGTGGTAGCTAATATATCCTGATGAATGCACAACTTAAAGCATACTTCATCATAACTACTTATCTATATCTCGATATATACAAAAACGTACACCTATCTTCTATCTATTCTTGGAATATATACGCAGATCTTCTAATGATAATATTGGCTCTCGTCTGTACTCTGACTTTACCTTAACTCATGAAGAATTACTAGAATTTATGTATTCCTAATTCCTCCCCAAATCGAAGCAAATGTAACATCAACTAAGACGCACGCACGCTTACAAAAATATCGCTTGAACAGTAAAACCATAAAAAACATGACTCCTTTTTATCATTGAGTATTGTTGACTAAATAAAAATATTTAACATTTAGGTAAGCGATTCGTCCTTAATACGCTTGTATGAACATTCTTTGTTGCTCAAGGTATCTGCACACTGTCAATGTTTTTTCAAGTATAGATTCTATAGGGTAATTTTCTTCATGCATGACAGTTCAAGTGAAATGTACACTTCAGAAGTTTTCAAGGAGATCCAACTTGTACTTTTGTGTAACAAAACCCTTACGCAAGTAAGTTGGAACTTCTAGAAGACTACCGATCAAATAATATAAAGTTATATTTTGTTTTATACCAGTTTTCATTTCATATATATCCAGTATTCATTGATTATCGTATCTCTCATTCTACGAATAAATAGTGCTATTATTGAATTGACAGAAAACTGAAATTGATTATCATATTATAAGTTATAGTAACCACTTATTGTAGACATGACATGTGTTTCTTAAATATATACACTTTCACACGTATTCATTCACTATCACACCGAAATTATAACGAATTTATGTCGAAGTATTTTTATTCTTTTAATGTTAATTGAAATGACATATGTACGTACGGTGTCTCGGGCGGCCGTGTCGGTGTACACAGTTTTATTTTTATTCATTCTTTTTACACAAGTCTCATAGAGTTTGGTCATCGAATTCCATACTCCGAAACATTTCTCTTTTATATGTTATCTATCCAATTTAAAGCTGGGTTTACATGTCGGTCGTTGTACAATTTGTCGAACATTTTATCTGTTCATTTTGAATTATTTTTATTCGTATTTTTGTAATGAATAACGGAAATTATTAATTCAGAATGCCATTAGAAAAAGAAACTATATGAAAAGCTGATATTGTTAGGAATTGTTATATTAAATAAAAATTATTTTCTGTGTTGTTATACTTCATACTTACATAAATATTATTGGCTAGTTTAAAAGTCTATATTTTAAAGAAAACATTAATATCATTTTATGCCATTTTTATTTAAATTAAATTACTTAACTTTTTTCGTTCAATTCCATAACAGTTTTCTTCCCGATAATCTCAATTATATTCTCTGAATATGTTCATGAAAGTACAGTTAAGTATAAAAACAAAGCTGTAACTAAATTTATAAATAAGCCAATTCCAAGTCGTGTCGAAAACCAAAAAAAATGTTACAAAGTGTCCATTACTCCATAATATCGAATGGACGTCAGGTTATTTTCGAGTGAGAATCTGTCAGAATCTCTCAAGTTTTCCTAGCACCGAAAGTTACTATTCAAAAACAGGTTTTATAAAATGTCACCGTAGTTCCATGTAAACCTTCACCGGCCCGTCATGTATTGAATGTCCGGCAATAGATTAATATTTATCGTCATTTTATTTTTATACTTTATTAGTGTTCAAATATCATTAACGATTAGTTTGTTGCACCTGACACTGTTCGACTAACTCTTGTACAAAATAAATTGAATTTATTACGTGTCCATAACCCGCGGCGTTGATAGAAATTGGAAAATACACACCCAGGGTGAGGTAATTAACATAAGCGGGAGTAATATCTGAAATTCCTTAAATACTTTCTATATTATAATCATTTGGGCTATTATGAGTTAATTAATTCAGGAAGAAGAAAGTTTGATTTATGTTTCACCGTTAGTAGTTTGTAGTAAGAGGATTAGAATGACGCAATTTTAAAAATAAATAAATACTTTTTATTGCATTCTGTATTCCCTATCTTTCCTCAGAGTTGTAATTATCGAATTTCCTATTAGAGACTACGTGTTTATATTTGGTTTGGTTTGTATTTAGTAATCACTACAAAATATATATATTTTTGTTTGTTTGTTACAGCGAATCTCACCATCAGTACGCGCGAAATCAGCCTAGACCTGCTCATCTACTCTCCCATACACGAGATGTTCCTGTGTTTCAATCGGTCCCGGTTGGTCGGCAGGAAAATTGTGAGTTACTAAACTAAATACTAACTAAACTAATACTGAATTATCTAAAATACTTTAAATGTAGAAAGAAGAATGAAGAGTGATTTGTATTTATTTCATTGTTAACAGACATGCCACCAAGCGGAGAGAACACCCAACTGCCTCTTCACAGAGGAGTTTGTGGACGGCTACAACAGATACTATCTGGTGAAGAACAAAGACCGCTATATAGGGTTCAACGGGCGAGGCGGCCAGGTGCGACGTGGCAAGAGTCGCCTATCAAGAAAGCAGCACAAGTGCTTATCGTTCATGACGCAGAACCAAGATTTCAATATAAACTGGCACAACGAAGTACGCGCCGGCGAACATTCCAACCGCAGCGATCGGCGTATGCACCGTAGACAACGTGGGCCTTCGCCCCAAAACTCCATACAACCGTACCACGGCATGCGCCACCGCGAAAGGCATCAGAGGAAGAGGATCTGCAACGGCACGTAGACGACGCATCTTCCTCACATTAGCGGCTAATTTACGCTTCAACGCTTCGCGCGTTTCGTTGTCAGCTGTCGATGGACATTTTGAGTGGACAGAGTATTAGTCAACTATCGCAGTATTATTACAGTGACGTGGACTGGATAGCGTTAGGTTAGCTCGGCCGCGGTGGCCGCGGCGTTTCAAACGTCGCATGAATGGTAGCTGAAGCGAAAGAGTAAACATTTGAATGGGGGAAAAAACGCCGAGCCGGGACGACGTCCGGAGCTGTGAAATTCCTTAAAGTCGTGTAACATTGTGGCACTCGTTTGCTCTTGTGCCAGCGGTCGGACTCGTGCTCTAAAAGGAAAAAATGGTTTTCTGTAGAATGAGCAAATAGTAGTATCGCCAGTCACGAGTGTTCCGATAGACCACCGCTGAACTGTGGTGCTGTGAACGTCGACACCCGGTCTGCGTCGCAGTCTCGACTACGGGAAGCACATCTTTGCCAACGTATGAGTTCTTATAGCCCTCGATTGCTTCGGCTGTCTCGCCATAAGTGTAGCAAAACGCCTTTACGTCAATTCTCAGTGTGTTATTATTTAAAACGCTTTACTATTAAGTACGGATCGTGTTATCTGCTTGTAAATATATTAAAAATAATTGTGTTTACTTATTTATCAAACAAAAGTTAATCAAAAAATTTGTAAACGTAGTGGTTAGATGTAAAGTTGTATTAAATGTTTTGTATTTAATTATGGGTATTTAATCTATCCGACCAACCGCTCTCTTGTGATTAGCCACAGTCGCTATGACCTACTTTTCTTTACTAACTCCATGTACTGAAACTTCTCCATACTAATGTTCATTTGAATATATTTCCGGTCGATATGTGAATTTGTTTGTATGATTTCGAGCGCTTTGTATATATTATTTTAAGAGTTTGTATGAGAGTGATAGGTAATTGAATCTCTTTTGTCGAAATCTTCTCGATACTTGACATTGCTTATGATACTTTTCACGTATAAAATTGCCACTGTTAGTATTCATTCGAACTGAAACATTTAGGGTATCAGAGTATCGAATGGCTGCCATTATCCATTTTTTTGTCACCGTACATACTTAATAAAGGACATCTATAATCTTAATAATGTTGATAAGATCTGTGCCATAGTGTGGTGGCAGTGTATGACTATGTGTTCGCATTATATATAGTGTATTAATTTTGTCTGTAAACTTGAAGTAGTAAAATGTTTAAAATAAGAAAATATTACAGAATTTATTCTCAAATTGTGATCATTTTCATATGGAAAATACAAGATATTTCACTTAACTTTTTAGAAGCAGTATTAAAGTAATTGTAATAAATCGAAAATTAATACCTACCAAAAATGTGGGTACTTAATACTATGCTCCCTCTACTAGAAAATAAATAACTTTAGCTTTTCATAACCACATGAAAATGATTGCAAGTCACCAAAAATTTAGAAAATTTTAAATAATAATTGTATCCAATACCCAGTATATATGAAATTTAAAAATTAAAAATAATGTTGGACAGTATAAAAGGTGCAAAACAAAATACAGCTAAGACACAAAGAGTATTAGGGTCCTCGATGACTATTACAGACGTCAGTATCTTCAAAGTAATTATAAATAATAAAACAATTTGCTGTCTATTATAATGTTCGGCATTATTATAAATAATCGTTACGAATATTGTCACCAATTCAGTCGATGTGAATATCTATTGTTGCTTTACATTCCTTGATAATTCCATATAATAGAAAAACACCGTAAAATACATTGAAACATTCCAAAAAATGTAAAATAGTTCACAAAATATACGCTTAAAAATACATAATAAATTTGTTAAATTAACGTGACACAGTGTATGTTATTACTGTGTTTAATTATAAGTATGCAGATGCTGAGAACGAAATATAATTGCTAAGAAAAATTACGAAATTAAATCATATTTAACTCGCACTTACTGAGTATATTTTTTTACGACTAAGAAACTTTCTCGGCCTAATCAAGATCCCCACAACCATTTGTCCTGCAAATCGTTCTGTAGCTGCACCTACTGCCGTATGAACTAAAATGTAAATGGTAAGTCATAAATATGATGATGATGATCAGAGGTGATGAAGAAAGCGTTTGTAATCACAATCAAAAATAATAAATGTGAACACTTTTCTTGGCGCTACCGCATAACTTACCCTATAGGTACGGGTTTAATGAGAGTTATTATTATGTAATACTGATTTCATTTATGTAAATAAACAGAAAAAACTAATGTCAATTACTATCATATTCTTATAAGCGGTTGGAAATCATCATTCCGATAACATCTAAAGCAATATGCTGAGAAGGCTCCTCTCTTTTATTTTAGTTGAATCTACTTCTGCTATCTGAGCCACCAACGCGGAGAGAAAAGCCTGCGTCAAAACTATATCCATCAATGAACTTCTTTAGAAGAGATTGTGTTGGGACCCCAGGAAACTCATTTACCTACCACATTTCTACTTGACGTCCAAATTATATGAGAGGAAGCTATTTACTCTGTCGAGCCAGTCTATTGCCATTACTCAGTTGAAGGAAAAAAAGAAGCATAGTTATACCACTAGTTTTGCAAAGTTCATAAACTATTTTTGTTATTTATTTTAAAGGATTATTTACCCAGTAGCGCTAGCGGGTGCGGCCACAAAAAAGCGATATTTCCAATAATCTGGCCGGAAGAGGGTGTTTGCGGGTGAAATGTAATATTTAGAACAAATAGGGTAAAGTGGGGCTAACTGGGCGTGATGCCGGCATGCGTGTGCGCTGACTGATTAGCACCTAGCTACGTCAGGCACAGAGTAAGATAACATACAGATAACACACCCTCTTGAAGCGAAGCATGTTTGTAATTATTATGATAAACACAATTTTTTGATGATGATGAAATATAATAGTTTTGAAGCGTTGAGCATTATTTATGTGTAAGTAGTTAATAGAACAATATCTATACATGATCCATGAGTCAATTTCAATGATGTTCCATCAGTAAGAAAAGATT
The DNA here is from genome assembly GCA_963691645.1 of Pelosia muscerda. Taxonomy (NCBI): domain Eukaryota; kingdom Metazoa; phylum Arthropoda; class Insecta; order Lepidoptera; family Erebidae; genus Pelosia; species Pelosia muscerda. Next base: position 6,535,517 of record OY829113.1, read on the forward strand.
ACGCCAACATATAATGAAACATACGACTAATTTCTATTCAACACACATCACTGACCAAACATGTAGTCATTTTGGAATTGAGGCTAGCATACATGTTTTTACAGTTAAAAAGTTATGATGCTTAACTTTTATTTAACATCCTTTTAGCCCTCACTATAGTCCAATCTATGTCGTTGACGGTAAATAAATATGAATATTTAATCAATGTTCTAGGACAATCTACACAACGCCACCTGGACCCATAATAACCATAGTTTATCTAGCTTGTGTTATGGTTTCTAGAATGCGGGTAAACATACGTATGTAGATACATTTTTTTTAAATACATATATATTATACCTATATATGAACACCCGAAAAATCGCAAGAGAAATTTATATGAAGCACAAAAAATAGACGATACCCAACGTAAATCTGGGTGTGTTCTAAAAATTATGAAATTTTCATTGCTATGATATGTGTATATTGTAAAATCCATTCAAGCAAAAATTTGTTTAGTTTTTAATATTTGTAAATAAAGACAAGTACTTGCAAATGGAGGTGTGTATCCATTGATATGTTAGCATTACAAACACGAAAATAATAGGCAGGTGACGGCATTTGGCGTAGTCGTGTTTGATTAATGTTATGAAGAGGTTTTCAAATAATATGGGCTAAGAAAAATATTATTTTAATCGTATGTTTACTACTTTAACCGAAACGAGCTATGCAATTTGGTTTTCACTTTCATTTTTAATATTAAAATGTTTATTGCGTAATAGCTAAATAAATCGGCTTTGCTCCTTTTAAACAATTTGTGAAGTTAATCATTTATTATCATAGATTTGAGTAGGTTTATGTCATAGACTGTATTAATGAGTTTTGTTATTGTGTTATGATATTACTTTTCATGAATAATTTTATGGAGTATCACGTGCTCTAAACGATTTTCTACTCTCTTCTCCACTCAACTCACATACTTTTCCGCAACGCATGCAACAAAAGACTCTAAGGGCACCTTTTCACATATCGGGTTACGTTATTTAAGTTTTAGCAAGGCTCCCTAATCTTTTCTAGCAATAAATATAACCTATGTTACTCAGGGTGACTTAGCTTTCCAAGGGTGAGAGAATTTTATAAATCGGCACCGTAGTTTTGACTTAATTATTACAACACACACATACAAAAAATATTTTTTTTTCCCATTCATAATATTAGAGTAAATTGTAATAAGTATAAAAGATATTATGCGTAGATACATGTAAGCAATGATACTCTAGAATTTTATAAACCAATATAATGAATTCGAATTACAATTTATAAGCAAAATATTCATTTCATAATAACATTGGTAATAGAATACCATTATGATGTAAAATAATTTCTGTGTGAAAAATTTCGAAGAAGGTTACATAACAAAAGGCTCGGATATCATTAGCTAACCCAAAATAACTCGTACGTAACGACGTAGTACTCTACATACATCCTTGTGTAAAGGACCTACCAAAACCCTGGCGGCTCAACTCATCACTTGTTAGTTTCTAGCCGACTTTCCAGGTCAAGTCCAAGTGGAATGGGGCTGAACTTCGATATTTTCCGTGAAACGACTATCACCTGACCTTCACAACTAATTGCTGATATCAAAGTTCTGTAGTTAAACTTTTTGCGACTCCTATAGATCTGCATTATGACAACCGGGACCGACGGATCAGGGTAGTTCCATGCCCAGAGAAACACAAATAGACAAATTTATGAACACAAATATTCATACTGAGCGAGAATTCAAACCGCGAACCCTGCGTAGCAGTAACGTTCACTCTCCCACTAAAACAATCCAAGCAATTATGACCAATGTTTTGACACAGTTAATTGAAAAACATAAGTAGCATTCTCTGTACCGTTGCCTACTCTACGGCCTCATAGAAAAAAGTAAGTTGGGGCGAGTGCACACTGACATATGTAGTCGATTAATATGTTTGTAGACACTAACATATGTACTGATGCAAGTGTTAACTAGCATAGAACGTGCCAGTGCATACCGCAGCTTATGCAGCTGTGTTTGATGCTGTCAAATATGATGCAAGAATCTTAATTTTAATATGTATTTATGTATGCTAAAAGCATATTAAATATGCATTATTGAGTTAAGTACTCTCAGATAACTAGTTTATATTATATTTTATTTTTATGCAAAGTGTATTGTGTGATTGTGAACTTGAATGATGCCGTCTTTCCATTAATTTTCTTGACAAAGGGACTTAGGCCGTACGAGGTTCATTTCTTCTCGTCATCTTCACAGAGTGGTTTTTGTCTTCTGATGAGGAACTTATTGCAGTTCATTACTGGACATAGGCTCTCCCGATATTGGGAAGCCTTACTAACTATTTTCACTCTGAACAGGCACAACCCGTCGGCAAAGTGGAAACCGTTCAAGGTTTTATTTTGTGCTTTCCTTCTCTCGCAGTGATATCGTCTACGTATTATTTATTCGTTTGTCTTCTCTTATGCCACCTTTCGGATTAGATGCCGGGTTATATTCTTTCTCTGTCATGTATTTTTAGCCGTCACCACACGGATAACCAAATATCTTATTATCGCAAGATCTGTTCTGTTTCTCCACACATCTAGAGGTACTGCTTCCTTATTAACTCGCATCAATCATATAAAAACCATTAAAAAGAATTTTCCTAACATAATATGACATTCCAATTCTAAAATTGAATGGAAGACCACCTAAAGAAAAAAAAACTTAAAATATAACCGTTTGTTACCGGACCAAGAAAAGGAATAACCCAAAAGCCCACCGTCCCATGTAGCTTATAAGACGCCGCTAACGTGTTGGTCAAACATTTGGCCGGTCTGCCTAACTAGTACCTACCGGTAAAAGAACTTAGACCGACAAATAAAGCATTTTTTATTCATTATTAGAATGAACATTTTCGAAAATGTGTTCTGTGCAGGACCAGTTTGACGACCATACATAACGCACGTGTTTCTCTACTGTTGAATGTTCAATTTGTAACAAATGGTCTATTGGACCGGTAGTAGATGCTGCGAGGTTAGTATGAATGGATGATGAATGTATTTAAAATGTTTTGGTCATCAATGAAAAGTATTATACGTGTATTAAGCTAAGGTTATTTTATTGTCCAGGGCGTTATATAGTTCATTTCTATAAATTTAAATTAGTGCCATTGAAAGTAACAATTTGTAGACAGTAGTTGGTTGCTAGTAACTTTACCCGTGTAGCATACTCACGGATATCACTCACAAATTACATACGGATAGTCACGGATAGGATACTGCCCTCGTTACTGTGACTCGTGATGAAATTCCAGATTGTGTGTAATCTCTTTACCAAATTTTGTCCAGATTCATTCAACCGTTAGCAAGATATAAAAAGGTATGCCTAGATGGTTCAAGGTGGACCATCTAGGGATCCAAAAAAGTGAGGCTGAATGGAAAGCCCGGTGAAGGATGGCTAAGTATATTTATTTATACGTATATTTATCAGATTTAGAACGTAGAGGAAGGAAACTAACGCAGGTATCTAAACTATTATAAATGTGTAAGAAACGTAAGGAAGATCCTAGCCAGTGGAGTAAAAAAAACAAATATATATATATTTATCTATCCCTAAGAGTGTAAAAGACGAACGGTTGTATAAAACTTTTGACGTAAAAAACACGATGGTTTGTGTGGAAGCACACCAAACTTTGCCCGCACTTAGTATCCTCAATGGAATGATTCAAATGTAATATTATTAAAATGTATTTTCACAACAACCCACTTATTAATAATCATTTTCGTACGCAAAATCATACTCGTATAAGTTCTTGGTACTCAGTCCTTTATGGCTACGCAGGCGTAGGATGACTATTTGCACTGTTCTCGTCGTACTTCGGAGAGCACGTAAAGTCATCAGTCCAAGTTGTCATATGAACATCTATGCAGTCGTTAAGGGTAGATAAAACCCTAAAAAGTATGATTAGTCTAGCTGCAGAGCTTTAATATTGCCAATTAGTTTGCAGGCGCTTCACGGAAACCGCATTTTAGTTAGATTAGAAAGCGGACCACAACCGAGTTGGGAAAAGGCTTAGAGAATGAAGAAGTTAATTTTTTAGACTTTTTATTGGGTACATTTATCAATTTAAAGTGGTGTTACCATTGGGTTCATAGTTTTTTTTTTCTATTTGGACCGCTAGTACGTAATATTCTGCCGAGCAGACAGAGCTAACATTTATTAATCCTTATTACAAGCAGAGTCGAGTGGAACACAAACACTCGTCTGCTATTGAGTGAGTTTTTATTTCAGTTCTGTAGCTATGGGGAACTTTTATTTTGGTACACACGTGCAGATTTGTTATAGCAACAATTTATTGATCAAATATTTAATTAAATGTAAGAAGCAATAAACTTTAGGCTGGTGCTTGAGCCCCGAATTCATTATGTTCAAAAATGTATTGTGGGCCGGGTCTATTATCGGCTTGCAGGTGAGATTTGCTAGAGCAGCCAATCTCACCTGGAAGCCGGTACAGAGTGTACTACGTTCTAGAGAAAGCATTCGCGTATTGTGCAGTTTTCATAGGAAATTTTGTTCATAGAATTTTGAGTGATAAAAATATTTACTTACCTAGTTCTTAAATTCTATATGGCCAGTAGGTATTTTGCCAATAAAATTATAATAAATCACATGTGACACGTTTTTCAAGTGTAAACATTTCTTGGCCTTTTACTTTCTTCTTACTTTTTACTTTTTATACAGACTTTTTACTTTTTATACAGACTACTGTACTACTGCAGCGCCACAAGTTTTTTTACAGGAGTGACTGCATTCGTTACCTTAGTAGAGCCCGAGGTCCACTAACCACTTATGCTTTTAATTTAGTTAATACGGATTTCATGGAAGCGACTGCCATTTGATCTGTCAAAACCGAATTTACAGGCAAAAGCCTCACAGTCAATGAACTGGTGTATCAACTTGTACGTGAGATTGCTATCCTACTAATATTATAAAGGCGAAAGTTTGTTTGGATGGATGGATGTTTGTTCCTCTTTCACGCATAAACGGCTGGACTGATTTGGTTGAAATTTGGTACAGGGGTAGATTAGAACCTGGAATAACACATAGGCTACTTTTTATCCCGGGAAAAGGTTCCCAAGGGTTGCGGGAACGGGAACAAAATTCCACGCGGGCGAAGCCGTGGGCATCAGCTAGTAATCCATAAAAGCCTGTGGGGGCCAACACAGCCAGTTATCATTACTGTCCAAAATACAGTAAGAAAATCAATACTCTCTCGATCAATGAAATGTTGCGATTTAGGTCAATACTACAAATGTTTTCAACAATAGAAATAAAAATATTGATAAATGCTGTACATTCCATCCCATAAGAATAGGACCTATTATATTATCGTCAATTTTTCGTATTACTTCGAAGGCTGGCTCTCCAAACACCCTCAGCCATTCAACCCTTTCGTCGGAGCTTGACAAAAAATACTCCACTCAGTCAATATTGGACATCCAGGCTATAACAATTTGGTGTAAATTATAAGCTTATAGCGTTTTAAAGGGTAATTTGTATGCTGCAAAGTGTGTATAAGCTGGGGTTAAAATTTACAGCTGAATTTCAAAGCAGTTGTCCTCATATTTTATGAAAGTGTTGTAGTGAATAAATGGTATGATTAAGGTAATTGGATGTATAGATTAGGTTATACCTAAAATAGATTATTTTTTTAAATTGAATTCCGACTATCTGCATAATTCGTATTGAAATGAATTGAAATTATTTATTTATTTGTTAGAATGCAGGTAAACAATGTGTGGATACCGAACTCGTGTCATAGAGGCAGTTTGTGAAACAAACATACTCGTATCTATTGTTTCGTAACTGCCTTTATGACGCGGGTTCGGTCCCCAGTCAGTGCTTATATTTGTATGCATGAATGTGGCTATTTGCACTGGTCTGGTCGTGCCTCGGAGAGCACGGTAAACTGTCGGTGCCGCTTGTCATAGGAACATCGATGGCTATGACAGACGTTAAATATGAAGCAAGTTGGTGAAATGGGGAACACAGAAGGACCGGTCAACACCATCTTCAATGGAACTACCCATACTCTAGCCATACTTGCATTTAAGTAACATTCACTTCAAAAGTACTGATGACTCAGTCAGATTGATACAGCTTTGATAATTTATAGTAATAAGCAGTTTCTTACAAATTAAGGCATAAGGCTCCACGTCTTGTGTTGGCCCTTTGTCCTTTTAACGCCACTTGTTTGTTTGAAGTCGTAGGGTATTACAAGTCCATTAGGTTCCTTGCAGATAAAAACATATATAAGTACATACTTATATTGACGATGAATAGGAATCTGATGTTTGGACGAACATTTTCTTTTCATAGGTTTAAAGAGTAGCGTTATTAAATTTATACTTTTTGCCGTGTTAGTTATCGGTAGTGTAGAATACTCTTGTAGTCTCTGGCCGAAAAATAAAGTTTTTTTTATTACACGTCAATTTGACTTTCTCGCCATTGACCATCAGGTAAGCTGAAGGCAAAATCTTAGTTAAAGGGGCCACCATTATAATAGTGGCGCTCAGCTTGGCGACCTCATCAGGTGCCTTTTCACGCTTAACGGACCCGGGACTGTATGAAAATATTAACTTATCACTACATAGTAAGTTGCGTTCTCTGTCCCTATATCCCAATGTCCTTATGTCCCTTTGCATGCTTAAATCTTTAAATCTACGCAACAGATTTTGATGCAGTTTTTTAATAGATAGAGTGACTGAAGAGGAAGGTTTAAATATATATAACATCATGCTACAACCAACTGGAGAGAAGTTGCAAATGTTGCAAAAATGGCGTCACGCAGACGAAGTTCCGCGAGTCAGCTAGTATTCAATATATGTATATAATATAAACAAATATCTTAAACTGTATACCTACACACATATATAGAGTAATTACATAATACAACAGATCATAAAGCATTTTTACAACAATTCGAACAATACTCCCAAAAAAACCGGACAAATAATGCTAGCGCCAGTCACATTGAAGTGTCCTCTTATTTTTATTTGTCTATCCCCATTACGTCTTTGGACAAAAGGAGTTGAGTGTTTGGACGTCTTCGAGGGACCAACAAACGGTCCAGACAAACATTCTGGATTCCCACGGAATGGACAACCAGTTTGTGTGACCCATGTAACCCTGATACCCGAAATAGTTCACTAAAATTATGATAACGGGACACGAGAGTTCCGGGTCGTATTTATCAATGGAACTACACGCCTCCTCAAATCAAAGGCACGATGTACGAAAAACGCATTAAGATGAGAACCTAACTGTAGTTAGAAAACAAAAATAACTATCTAATTAGTATAATAATTATAATAACTAATTAGTCATATTATATATGGGTAATGGACTGCAGAGACGAGGTCTCGAGTTCGATCCCAGGTTCTACCATGGGACACACTAATGACTTTTTAATGTTTTTCGAAGTTATGTGTGAATTTATCGCAGGTAATGGCAATAGGCTCTATTACCTACATTGGGACCTAAACATAAACTTGCGAAATGTGGGTGCTAGCACCTCTGCCTACCCCTTCGGGGATATAGGCGTGAGTTTATGTTATGTTATGTCATATATATATATTGTCATTTATGTACAGCGGGCTCTAAAAATTACTGGACTCCTTAAGATTTGGGGTCCATATTGACTCACCTAAAGTTCTTTATCCGAAATTCTTCTTCCTAACGATTTGTAATCCGAATGATCACTCCTCCTAAAATTTTTCATCCTAAAGTTTTTATTCATACTATTTGTAGTGCTACCGTCGATGTTCATAACACTCATGTTTCCGAAAATTGTTATCAATAAAATCGTTAACATACAATATTGAAGTTACTACTGTTTTTAATCCTAACGTTTTTATCCCTAAACATAATTACCATAATATTGTCACTCATCTTAGAAAGAAACATTTATCTACTAAATGTAATAAAAATATATGTCGGTAGAATTATATTATTTTATTTATAGTTTTAATTATTTTTTGGTTATTTGTTGTTACATACTTATTACTATTAATTATTAGAAAACTGTTTACAATGATTAAAGGTGGTTTCACTGATTTTTTGGCTTAAATGAATAAAAATTATAAAATACGACTGATTTACGGTTAAATTTATGACCTTTTTCGTTTTCAATTCGTTTCTGGCACTTCGCCGGCCGCTGCCGCGGCACGCTCGCTTCGCTCGCTCGGCTCGTGCGTTGTGTGGTCACAATTCTAACCTAACCTAAACCAACAACTATAAATATGACCGATTCGTTTCTGGAACTTGGCTGAATGACCGCAGCGAGATTGTACGTGTAAATAACTAAAACTGTAAAAGTTACGCAAATTAATGTAAATAATATTGATTATTATTATTAATAAAAATAATTCTAAACAAAAAAGGTATGACTTTCAATAATAGTGTAAAAGATGGTTATGTTGACAAAATATAGGAAAAGAAATAATAGTATAATAGATGTTTATTGCTACCGACATTATGAAGTTGAATGATTCGGAATTAAAACATTAGAGACAGAGTAGTTAGGAATTGTGATTGTTAGGATGAAAAATGTTAGGAAGAACATTTTCGGAGTTCCAATTTTCGGAGTTGAAAATTTAGGTGAACTTTGGCGCACCCTAAGATTTGTAATCCTTTGACAACCTAAGTCTAATTTAACCTAAAGTGGCCTAGACAGCGTTAAAAAAAATTACTAGATAAATGTGTCAAGTTACTTTATAAGAATACTAGCCATTGTCCGCTGTTCCGCCCGCCTGGATGTACTTATGTCACTCAGGGTGAATGTAGCTTTTAAATGGGGAAATAATTTTTGAAATGGGCATAGTAGTATTTGAGTTTATTCATTACAAACATACAGACACACAAATATACAAATTTCTCCTATTTATAATAATAAATGTAAATGTAGATATAAGCTCATGTAAGTAGGTAGTAGCCTAAACTTAATAACATTAATAAGTAGATCTAGTATAGTAGAGCTACTAAGACTGGTAGTTGTGTGGTGGCATCATTTGGTTTTAAATTTTCCAGTACCTGGACACTATAAGATGTTATATATAAACCAACTGCAAATGTAACTTTGTAATAGGAAAAGTTTATAGTAGGCCTGTTGTAACCTCATGACTGTGAAGTCAAGTATAAAATAAAGTCAAAGGCAAAGACTGTTACTCTTCTGTTTTTAGGTAACTGACCTTATGTTTAATTTTTCTAGACAACAATAAATATCTATCAAATTTTAGATATATAATAAAACAATAATATATCAAATGATAGTATCAACATTGTACAAATAATTTATTTTTCTATGCCACACGTCGCATTCATCGATCAGTACGATCACGATTAGATTGTCTGTGATACACTTGATTAGATGTGATAATTCTTCAATAAATACAATATTGTAAAAACCATATAAAATGTCTTATCATTTAAGAACACATGTTCTAAACATACACTCTTCGGCATCTAGACAAAATGATATTCTATTGATGGAATCGCGTCGGACCGAACCGTTTTCAATTTGCTATCAATAGATTACTTGACACTAGGGTGATGTTAATAATATCTGAAATAAAATATTTCGAGTCACATGGAACCGAATTGCATTAAATTTTTGTACTACGCGATTCTACTGACGTTTTCGCCAATAGTATGTCACTTCGTCTTGAGTCTCTTATTATTGTTTTTAGAGTTTCATATCCAAATAAACAAATCAGGACCCAGTCACTTTAGTGATAATATAAGAATAAGAGTCTTAACTCTTATTTACGATTTTTTTGTTTACAAACATATGAATGATATAGATATTCTTAAAAAATCATTGATAACCTTTATGATATTTATTCGCACATAACATAAACATAACATAAAGTCACGCCTATATCCCAGAAGGTGTAGGCAGAGGTGTTAGCACCCACAGTTCGCTAGTTTATGTTTAGGTAGATGGCGAGCCCATTGCCATTAACCGGGCACTTATAAACCTGCGATAAATTACACACACAACTTCGAAAAGCATCGGAAAGACATTGGTGTGTGCCATGGAAAAACCTGGGATCAAACCCGAGACCTCGTCTCATCAGTCCATTACCCATACCACTAGGCTACTGCGGTTAGTTTATTCAATTTTTTTTATTCGAAGCAACCAAATGATACAGTAGCATTATGTCAAGTCAGTATCTTGAATATCTCATAACAATAAATTCGATTGAAGCTTGTCATACGAGACGGGTTATCTTGAAAGTGACCTAGTTAAAGTCGGAGATGGATTTATTAGGTTTTTTAGGAGATATGATTTAACCTTGGTTCGTCGTTTACGGCTGCGACTGATTTGAGATTTATTTGACGGAGTTATTGTTTTTTTAAGAGAATATTAGCACCGGGATTACTAATTCCTCCTAATCACTACTACTAAGCTCAAAGGCTTAATTAGGAGTGGGTTCACGTCGCTAGTGTAATGGTCCCTAGCAGGGAGTCCCCCTTACAAGGGACAGAGGGTCACGGCTTCGAGTCCTGTCTGAACATTCTTTTTTAATTTATTTATGGCACGTCAATTTGACTTTACCTTGCCTGATGTTAAGCTGACGGCAAAGTCTCATGAAAGAGGGTAACCATTGCAAACACGTACAGTACTACAAAGGTGGCGCTCAGCTTGACGGCCTCATCATATGCTTTTTCACGCGCCGCTTAAAGGACCCGGGACTGTAGGAAGAAGGAAACACGTGCGCCGGTAAGGAATTCCAGGACTTAATGGTGCGACAGAGGAAATATTCACCGAACCGTTTGGCTCTTGATCACACTTGAACATTCACTTATTCCAATGTAAATCAACTATTTATAACTAAAAAAATGTTATACTAGTTACAAAGATGTGTCAATATTTTACCGAGCTCATTGCGTTTTATGCGAGTGGTTCAGATATACTTCATCATCATCATCAGGCTCAAAGCAAATTCTCAATCACGTCCAAAGTTTTAAAATATTTCAACAAGATCCGCTAAATTGTTCTTAGGGTTCCTTACCTCAAAAGAAAAAAGAAAACTCTTATAAGATCACTTTGTTATCTATTCGTCTGTCTGACTGTCCAGGCATTTTGCTCAGGGATGCGTGGAGGGATTATGTTGAAATTCATATCATATACTCAGTCTATAATTCCTTGAAACTGTGCAAAAATCAAACATTGAAATCAACGCAATAAAAATATATTGCGGTTTATATAAATTTGTCCACGAATCTAGATTAGTACGGATCCCTCTGCGTGTGATTTGACCGGTTTTTACCGACTACCCTCTGAATCCGGAGCCATGAGAAGAAAACATGTGCACAATCCACATCAATTCTTTAGTAGGAGCGTTGACTAGTATATAAGGTTCGCTGGAGTCACTAGTATGATAGACACCGATGTTGAAATATTCTCCATCGTGATGAAATATCTCTCCAGACCGTGAACAAAACCACGGGGGGCATCAACTGTAATGCATATTTAAAAATTGATCATAAATGCGCATGCTGAGTTTGCCTTTATTATAAATTCCACAAGAGGTGCGATATTCCACATATACCTAGTCCAATATCGATCAGTCTGAACGCTTGGCCTTGAGGTCAAGGTCAGGGTCGCATTATATCACCAGTGGTGACGAGTAGGTAACGAACGTTGGAGTCCTTCAATATGTTTAGAATTAAGTGATTTATATAAAGTGTGGATTGACTTAAATTAATAATTAACTAGACAAAGGACATGGGTCAGAACGTACCCAGTTTGTAGCAAGTTGAAATTGGTACCATTCGAAAGGTCTTTGAAAACGTAGATATTTTTTGTATTGGAGCAACTTTGTAACTTATGTAGGAAAAAAGATATTTGATGTTGAAAATACCGAAAATCCTTAGTAAAATCGACCCACGCACGTTCAATTTTTTTTTGATTTTATCGATTAGGTGTTAATAATAAGGTAAATAAGGTGTAATCGATTAGTTCGAACTATTTTGTGCTAGCGTCGGTGGTCAGTAGTTAGTACCTGTTAGAACTGATTTTGAGCGCTCGCGCATATCTTAGTTTATTTTATTCTTACTTTTGTTTACAACCTCGGCTTTCACAACTACTTCAGTGTATTTCTGTACGATTGGATTATTATTATTACTCATCTGCTTCAAAAAAATGGAAGGTGAACGCGGTATATAATATTGATGGAGATTTGATTGATTTGATTTGATTTGCCGAGCATTTGCGAGGTGGAGATGGTATATGTAATATTGAGGTATCTTCGAGCCGTAGCCCTAGAATGTCGCAGCATGGGCTAGTAACCGAAAACTGCTCGTTAATTAGAGGCCGCATATTATCGAGGCACGTGTCAAATAAAATATATTACACATATATTTTAATCAAGGTTAATGTCCAGGGCAGAGAAGCCATCGAAGCGTATTATTGCTCCTGCATGACGGGTATGAGAACTCTAGGTGCTTGTGCCCATACTATTAGCATAATATGGTACTTAAGTGTTGGCAGGCACCTAGATAACTTCGTAGGTCCGGCAAGTGCCTGGGATGATATAATCATTGAAAGTAACAATACAATTTAATAAAACTGTGCTATTTAAGATTGATAGTTCTTATTTAATATTTTTTCTGTACCAAAAACCAACGATAGGAAGCTATATCGCTCTCTTAAGACAGAAAAAATGACTGGTTACCTATTTATTTAGTCCAAAAAGCAGAAAAAGTGCGATTATTGGCAATTGAAAATGTTACAAAGAAGTTATCATAACTTCGGTCTTTCATTCATTCATTCATTCGTTCACTTATTTTCGAGTTACTCAATTAGGCCTCTTCTAAATGACACCTAGTCTAAAATGCTACAAAGTGGGTACGGGTTCCATACAAAATTACCCATTGTTCTTTATTCAATGCGATATGCGACAGTAATTGTAAAAAAATACATCTTATTTGGATGGCTGTACCTAGGTATTTAAAGGTCTAAAAAATAAGTAACACAAGGTGGTTACTCCAATGGATAAATACAACAATCAGTGTGTTTGTGTGCGTGATTACTTGTTTTTGTTAATGTTATGATAACAATACTAAAAGCTGAATGTTTCGGAAGCTTTTGCGCGTGAGTCCTTTTCGTACTTGACCGGATATTTTCATTAAGATACCATTACATCGTAGTAATTAATTAATTCTTCTAGTAAACATTAATCACTATACAATCCTATCATTCGCCACAGGAAATGAAACGACGTACCATTTCTGATAACGTCGTCCATAAAAATAAAAGAAAAAATTTAAAACAGTAGCTGGTCATGAGCAAAACCAATCACAAACATTACACCGACATTTGAAAAAAAAACAATCAAAAGCAAATCTCTAAACACAGATAAACGTTTAAAAGTCAATCGTTCATCCGATAGCATAGTAATGAGTACTCGTTGAAAACAAACTTATCTTGATGAGACAGTTGAGCCGACTGAATCATTAATCTCTTATAAATAATAACATCATTCCTTTAAAGTCGGACCACCCAAAATCATCACCTCCAGAATAAGAACATCATTGCTAGATAAACTATGAAGATAATGATGAAAATTAAAGGAAACAAGATATGAAAAAATGAGAGAAATCGCTTACTGGAGTAGGTAATTGTAAGCCATGGTGTCAGCAATTTGCATACGATATGAGGCGCTAATGGATGTTACGATAAGATTTTTTACTGAATATTCTTACATGAACATGCACAATCGTTATTAGCATAGATAAAGTCCAAAGAGAAAAATTAGGAGGTACATATCAAACAAGTTTTTAAACGTTTACCTCATTTGTAGTTAATGAGAATACTTTGTAGATGATATGCGATCGTAAATTATATAGGAATTTTAAAGATACTAAACTTATACTGTTTTAAATTTCAAACTGCCTTGACCTTAGATAAAAAAGAAAAAAAACTACGTTGTTTACTAGATTTTGGATTTTTAAGGATACTAGTAACAGAATTAACTAAAACTCCGGCTAGACCCTTCAGTTGAGTCAAATTGTGTATGATAATGGGTTTACGTCGGTTGTGTAATGGCCAGGTTTCGAAACTGAGACCCCGCGATCTTAAGGCTGAATCCCTAACGTGAATGGTTACTGCTTTTTGCCACGACGGTAATCGCCTCCCAATAGTAGTGAAATCTGTTTACAAAAATGATGCATTGTGTACTCTGTTTTTGTCAACTCTAACGAGAAAGGAGTGTGACTTTGATACACATCGTTATATTTATTTCATAGTACTTCAAATATTTCATTATAATATGACAGTCATCATCATCAGCATCAATTGCAGTAACATTTTTCAGAATGTTTGCCCAGGTATAAAGAGTTGCAAATTATTTCTGATTTAGTAATTGTCATTCGCATATGCTCGTAGGCTAGTAGTCTACACAGATCATTGGTTCCATTATGCAGAAGGGCCCCGGGTCTACTAGGGTTCGCTACTATATCACCTCCGGCAACTAAAGACCCAAAGCCGGCGGCCGTTTTATTCGGTTAGAGTCCGACATAACCTCTTTGCCGGTCAGCTCCAATGACATTGGTATCCTTCGCGCATGGAAGAAAAAAGTATGTAGAAACCACGTGAATATACACGTATAGTTGGCGTTCTGTGTTATTTCTTAATCTATGAAAGTAACTGTACTTAAATTGCACTAATAAAATATGCACCGAGAGTTTTGGTGGGCGTTCCGTCATGTAATGAGCATATTTAGCAGACATTATTTAAAAATAATTTATTGTGAGAATTGTTAAGGCGAATACTATCGGGCAATCTTATCGTGATAATAAATATAATTGCATATTTTTTACAGTTGTTGTCATCCTTTTCATTTCTTGAAATTATACAGAAGTTAAATAAAATTGTAAACTATAATAATGCAAAATATATTCTGCATCCAGGCTTTATAAAAGTTTAGCTAAAGTTCGTCAGACTTCCAAACTGCATGCGAATCACAAGTTACTAGACGGCATTATTCATTCATGACTCTACCAGTAAAAGTATAATTAATTTCAAACTTGGTAATAAAAGATTTATGATCGCGTGTATATCTTACAGTGCTAAATGGTGAACATTTCAAACAGGGAAACTGGTTGAAAATATTTTACGTCTTATAGAACGACCATAGTACATTATGAATTTAAATATATCTAAACCGTGGTGCTTTCTTTTGGAGCGCAAGCCGACAAAAATTGGTTTATAGGATCCACTGATAATTTTTATGATTAGGAATAGTGAGCAAAGTACTAAGCGAGAAGGATATTACATAAATATACCTAGTGTAAGTACTTAGACTGACTTCACAGCTACGCGGGAGACCCGTATGGACGGTCCGTACGCGGAAATCCCGTATGGGTCTCGCCCGTAGTGCTCTCTGAAACTAGCGTTAAGTACGATACGGTAGTTAGCGGAGTCTAAACAGGGGCTCAAGCCAAAATGCATTCGTTCCGAATCTACATTCGTCATCGCTCTGAAAATGTTTGGGAGTGACATTTGTTGTCGAATGTCATTTGATCCGATTCCGACGAGCTTGAGCTCCAGAACGGTCGCGTGTGCACCAATGTACGACGCTAACATGTACTCGCGCTCCGGGCGCCTGTACTGACGACCCATAAAGCCAGCCAAAAGTTTACTAAACACTCGTTTTAGAGCATTGCGGGCGTGACCCGTAGGGCTCTTCTATGTACGGACAGCTCGTACGGGTCTCCCACGTTGCTGCAAAGCCAGCCTTAATATTAGAGGGCTTTAAAGGCAGGAGCTGCAGAATTTGAGAACAATAGAATGGATAAAGATTTGCTTGGCATCAGCTTTGTTGCTGAACTGAAGTTGAGACCTCAATAATTATACAGTTTTATGAATGAATGCTATGATATTAATTAACTTCACACGCAAGGAAGAAATTCGAGGATTACACACATGCGTTTAGGTATCTATATTATTGTCGTTTCAAGTCATTTTCATTACATAGGTACATCACACCCGGTATACTACAGTGCCCAGTATTGGGATAATTTATAAAATGATAAGGACGAGATGTAATAACTTTCATAGGCATTTAATTCTTTTAATATTACTGCATATTTACCTGAACACTTGATGTAAAATGAATGACCTTTAGAGAATTCATCATCATTATCCTTGCGTTAGTCCTGGTCGCATCCCAAGCTTTCACCTTTGAGTCCGGGATTCGTTTTCCGGCTTTTTCTATTTTACTTCGCACGGTTTTGCGCATCCATGATGGTGCAACAATTGGCACGTATGCCACTATGCCTACCGTGGCCCGACAGAGGCAGCATGGCCTTTTGTTTCCCATGTAACCAGGTGGTAGACGCAGAGCCGCAGCTAGCAATGTAGCTTTAGAGAATTAAGAACTTAATAATAAATATCATTATCATTTTACTAGAGATTTTTAGATCTGAAATAAACTTGCGTACGTATAGGCCATCAAATACATATATCACTGAGGGCCGTTAGTTTGAACTTATATCACTGACTTATATCCTTTCCAACTTTATTTGGTTATAGAAACGGCCGTTTCTGTTTGTTGACAAAACGTGAGTACATGATTACTAGCTAATTAAAGTGCACACAGCCGCTGTTTGTTTTCTTATTATTTGTACAAAGGTTAAAAATACGGATGCCATGTAGTATACTGCGCTTCTAAGTATTGCTCATGTATATGTAAATATTTTCTACTTATAGCAATAATCGGAAATTAGACATTAAGTAGGTACTACATGGATTCAGCCCGGCTGGGTGAGGGATATTCCAAAGATACCCTATGTATGTGCTCGAACCTAGTCAGACAATAAGTTGGGTACCGGCTTGCAGGTGAACTTGACTCAAACACCAATCACTTGTTGATTGATCCAAATATTAATAACTGTACTCCTCAAGACACAATGACGTATTTTCTGATCAATCAAATATTTATGAGATCAATCTTACCCTTATTATGTTGTTACAAAGTTACAATCAATAAAATCTCGTTCGAGATTTAATCGTTCGATTACCGCTTCTGTGCAAAGCCGACACGACTTTTTTTTAATAAATTCGCGCGTTTTTCACTTACTTTTTGACAGCGGAGTTTACGTGACGTCAATATTAAGAAGTGCGTTTAAAAATTGGTAAATATAGGTTATTGACCTTTTTGTTAATATATTGGAATTTCTTAAAGAGAGAGTAGCTGTTAAAAATACGTAGAGCCGTAAAGCCTTTTCTTCGAGTCGAGATCATCTCGGATACACCCCGCCAGTTGGAGTTGGTGGTTATGTCGGACTACTCGAACCAACCGAAACCGCTCAAAGATACCGGGTGATTCATGGCATTGAAAAGTAATAGTTATTTTTGTACTGTACAGATTAGGGTATCGTGTAATAGTGGCAATAATTCGCTATTACACATCACATAATGATATAGATATAGATGAAATGACACTACCGGGGAATAACTTTTTAATATATCTCCTACACCTTTAATAGTTCCGGTGATAATGAAATGAATAGAACTACTACCAACTCACGGTAATAATCATTCAAAAATATAAATGGCAGATAACGATAACAAATTATAAGGATTGCTTCCATGTTTAAAGTTCTATCACTTTGAGTGCATGTGAATTAGAAGTTATGTAATAATTCCCTTTATTAGCCTTTCGTAGTTTACTGCTGGACAAAGGCAATTCCCAATGCTGGGAGACTTTGACCTACTATTTCCACGGATACTGATTAGCACATGGATTTTTTTCAAGTTTTCCTACTCCTGCAGTGATGTTATCTGCATGTTTTTCCATTTATCGCTTCTTTTGATACTACGGAATATACCTAATATTTTATTAGCCCGCCTGGCCAGCGTGGAAACAGTAGGCCAAACCCTCCCAACATTGGGAGAGGCCAAGGCCACCAGTGGACTAGACATACTGATTTGCACATGTCCAGCAGTTAACTGTGATAGGCTTATTGATCGATATCTGGATAGTGGAAAAAATGTACAATGGCTTATTTTTTTCTCCTGCTTTCTACAATAATTTGAATACTTATTTGAGATATAGATTTCTCAAATTCTTGTCGATTTAATAGTTAAGTTAAGCGTTTTATTATGATTGTTATTATAATCTATGTTTTCAAATAAGCAATTCATGTATTAACGTATGAGAAATTTGATTATTAGCTGACGTGGATGTCGCCTATGTGCCGTGGGAAACGGTATTGAGTTTAATAATATAATTATAAAGCTTATCCGCTGGAAGCTGAAGAGAAATCTCTTGGAGCATCTGTGATAGTAGTAATTCATACGTAGATTCACTTAATCCACATTCCTTTTGATTATTGTTATTACATATTAAGTTTAACCAGTGACTATGGTACGCTTTATGTGAAACATCTTAACATACCAATCGCTGTACAGTCATCGCCAGTGTATCAGTTCTCGACATATATCTTGACCCCAAATGGAGAAAGAAACGAGGGCTTGAAGCGCGTGAATTGGTTTGATATGTAGGTATAATCCATGATTGGTGGATTTGAGCCCACTTTGAACTCATACCCCAAAAAAAACATAACTACTACGCATATAAAGAGTATATTTTGCGACGTGTATAAGACAGTAATAACATGACAGTATCTTTTTATTCCTATCTTTGATGTCAAGACAAAAGAGATTGAGATTTTGGTTTTGGAATAAAATGAATTATTTAAGTACATACTTGAACGGAAAGCATCACATAAGGCATAACAGGGTGAATAGGGATTCAAGGGTGGATAGGGATAAAATGGTCAGTGGAATATTTTAAATAATTTCTTTTACTTAATTTCAAATAAGCTTGTTATCAGATATTTGATGATTCTGTTATTAAAATGAAGTTCCAAGTTTCGTTTGATAGAAAATTACAAGTACAGAATTTAGGTGATCAATTTATCCCTATTCACCCTTGAATCCCTATTCACCCTATTTACAGTATTGGTGTTAACTGTTTTGTTTATTGCTCGTAAAATATCTACTATTAATATGGTATAAGTATATAGATATTATCGAGTTTGGAATTATTATAATTTAAATATATTATTTATAACAATTGCTTGACGTTCCCCCACCGACCTTAGTCCGGAACAGATTGAAGTTGTTTTAAAGTCAAACGTAACGTTGTAATTCCACGAAATTGATAAGAGAATAAGATAATTTATGCACGTGTAACGATAAGAAACAGAAGTGCTTGTTGTGGATTACCAGTTGCATGACCAGAACTTCGCAATTATTATTAGTTCTATTCCATGTTGTTGCCCACCTTACTCTGGTTGTAAGACTTCATTGTTAATACTAAACCTGGAATTCTTAACCCTGAGTATTTACTATACGCTGGTGAGTGGTGCAAACCAACGTATAAGTCATTTGATTTCATTTGTCAGAAAATTGGCAGTTAATGGGGGTTATAAGCAGACTTCATCTTGCAAAGCTTTGTTCATGTCTCCTTGTTCTTAGTTTCAGGGTAGGTTTCAGGATAATTTATGCATTACCAAAGCAAGTCCAATTTGTGAAATGGTTTTTCCAACTGTGTATATACTGACTGATTTTATTGCTGTTTCAGAACGAAAGATTTTGAAAATAGCTTCGACAAAGAAATCATCTGGAAATATTAATTTGAAAATTTGTATTTAAATTTTCCATAATGCCGTTCACCCATACATAATAATTTCAATTAAGTATATAATTTATTTCTTTCTTTCTAAAGTTCTGTAAATTAAGTACATTCTCATTTCTCGCGTGGAAATCCCCTTGGATGCTGGTATATGTCGAAACCAAGCCGACGAACGAACAAACAATCCACACGATGTACGCTTTGGATTTGTTTAGTGGGTTAAAGTGGAATAGGGCGTTTTCTCGTGGTGTAACGCCGGGTTTTTCAATGCGAGGTTTTGAGGACCAGCATTTACTATAACAAAGAGACATCAGTGTCACAGACGGAGTACTATCGAAGGATTGCCGTAATCTACATTATATAATAATGTTCTGTAAACTGGGTGTTATCACTCAGGCAGCATTTCCGAATATTTTAATTGTGCTTAATAATTATGTACTTACACGTAGGTAAATAAAACGGTCCTTTCCTGAATATTCAATAGGCTGTTTGAATTTAGTCAAAACCGGTATATCATAGTGGTAATATCTAAGACAGTGTTTATTATGATGAACCAGTTGCGGTCCCGTATGAGCGGCTTTACAAATTTAGTTTTTCAATAATAATTATTCGAAATCTTGGGTGATTAGCATACAATATACGTTGTTAGGAGCATTGGCGCCGGCACGCCCACGCCTAGATTTGTGGTCAAAATAGGTGGCTATATCGTTTTACTAATTTCATGGCAACATATTTTACTTAAGAAGATTGAATTGCAGCTGATAGGAGATAATGCCAATGCATTAATAGCAGTAAAAATATATGTCTTAATTAGTATTTTGCTTTCTATGTTTATATAAATAGGTCCAAATAACAATCTAGTTAGTCGCGGGTCAAATCAGCACTACGACAATTACACTTATATACTTACAATATTTATGTAAGTTTTCAGTATTTATGAAAGTCGTCTAGGGATATGTTGGCTATTGTCTCACCTCCGACAATTAAAGATCCAAAGACGGCGTGCGTTTTAGTCGGTGTAAGTCCAACACACTACCCACACTAACCTACCTAACCGGCTTATCGTGGGTATGTTTCGCAAGATAAAAAATCAATGTCCTAATCAAAAAATAAAGAAATGTACCTACTGTTTTGTGCTCCTGATCCACACTGAATATTTTTTAGTATCCTAGAATATTACTATTCTGCTATTGTATTATGCACAAATCTATACTGTATACGGATAAATAATTCTCTTATTTAAACAATCTATACGTGGGTTGTGGTCCAACGAAATATAAAAAAGAAAATCTCCTTTGTTGACAAAGACAGGTTATTAATATTTTTGAACTTTGTGTTGAATTATTTTAGATACTATAAATTTTTAAGTCTCATGCCACGAAATATTTACGCTCCAGTGCAGACTTTCCACTCTAAGAAATCGTATTTTCCCCTAATCTTGAGAGTAAAGCAAAATACGCATTGTTAGGAGAAGGCACTTGTGTCTACTGTAATCAAATATCCGGTATGACACTAGCTCAAATGGTAGTAATACTAACCTTATTGATTTCGTTAGTATTTTAAATGAGAATATTATTATCGTGTGCCTTCTCCTAACATTGCGTATTTTGCTTTACTCTCAAGATTAGGGGAAAATACGATATATGTCGACTATACTTAAATAAATGTAAATAAACAATCGTTTAATGTCAGATTAGATTAGTTTGTTTATTTTACTGTAGGTAATTAATAGGTACCTACTGATCTAGATTGGCGATCAATTTATAACATAACATAAACTCATACCTATATCCCCGAAGGGGTAGGCAGAGGTGCTAGCACTCACATTTCGCCAGTTTATGTTTTAGGTCCCAAGGTGGCGAGCTAATTGCCACTAACCGGGCACTTATAAACCTGCGATAAATACACACATTACTTCGAAAAGCATCACAGAGTCATTGGTGATGCCATAGTAAAACCAGGGATCGAACTCGAGTCCTAGTCTCTGCAGTCCATTACCTAAACCACTAAGCTACCGCGGTTGATTTATATTTATATGTTTACAAATAGTTAGCAATACCTATAGACTTTGTAGGTGGACCTTTAAACCTGTTGAATTGACTAATATCGCTTTAACCCTACTAATATTATAATTATGAACAGTTGTGACAAATGTTTGCAACTAATTCACGCAAAATCGTTGTTCATTAATAAAATCCAGGTAAACCTTTATTTCCGGCCGTTTAGATATATATACCTATAATTACTATATCAATAAAATAGCCTTTCACACCTGAATTATCTTTTTATATCACTTAAGTGGCCAACAAGCGCGTGCACACCTGTAAGAGTGGTTACGTAAGAGGGTTATCGGAATCGGAATCTTCTTTTTTCGCCACGGATACCTCCCCCGCCGAAGCCGGTTGGAGAGGTTACGTCTGACTCGAACCGACTAAAATACACGCTATCTGTGGGTCTTTAGTTGCCGGAAGTGAGATAGAAACCAGCATATCCCTTTTTTATCGTGCGCAATATCCCCACGGATACCACCTCCGCCAAAGTCGGTGGAGGCGATTATGTCGGACTCGAACCGACCGAAACTCACGCCGTCTATGGACCTCTGATTACTGAACGCTGCATAGTCCCCCGGATATGGGGAGGCCATTGCAGCCTGTTTCTGCTAGGGTGTCAGGCGGCTCCATACCAGGCCTGTTCTTATGGAGGACGGAGATCATTCTGCGACCTCTGACGTCCGAGTCGCCTCCGCTCATCACGGGCTGTATCAATGTAATAGAATAGACTATCTTTTCTCAAAAGTCCGCGATAGCTCCAGAGAATCGGGGTGAGTTCTTTGGAGCTATCGCGGACAAGATAAGATAAGATAGACCATCTTTTGCGAGATTGGGTTGCACCTAGACTCTTTAGTCAGCCTATTTTGTAAATGCAACTATTGAACTATACTTTCCTTTCCTTTGGCGTATCGTATGTTTGTTTACTCGATAATTAAAAAGAAAATCCGAGATAATACGTATCACCTAAAGCAAGGCACTGTCGCTAAAATAGTTTTCTAATCATTTATCAAAGCCTACATTTCCGTTTGATTAGATACCTATTAGATAACTACATATATAGGTCTTATATATTACACTAACTGTTCCCCGCGGCTCCGCCCGCGTAGATGTCGATTATCGTGTTATATGACTCTACTCGATTATCTACTTGCCTCTCTATTTCTCTTCTTCTCTATATTCATTTTACCCTATTTCTTCATTTCTCACTTTCTAATTTCCATCATTTACTCATTTTCCTTATTCCCATTTCTTCACTTCCCCATATTCTTTATTTTTACAACCCCAACACTTCCGCAATTCATCATTTTCTCCACGTACCCAATTCCCTTTTTCATGTCCCTTTCCCAGCTCTCCTTCTCCCTGTCCTCACCCCTTGCTTTTGACACATTCCACTGTTCTCCCTCTCTCCTTCTTGTCTCTATAACCCACCCTTTCCCTTTTCTATACCTACCCCAACTTCATCCTCACCTCCATCACTGCCCTTCTCATTTCCCCATCTCCTCTTCTAACCCTCTCCTTCTTGTCCAAACACCTGGCCACTTCTCCTTGCACCTCTCCTCCACTGCTTCTCCTCTTCCCTGCCTTTCCACTCCCCCTCTCGCCTACAACTTCTTTCTCTCCCACCTTCTCCTACTCATCATCATATTTCGCATTGTTACTTTCTCTACTCTGCATTGCCGCTCTTCACCCCTATGTCTTTCTCGTAGCGCTAATGTGTTCATCAATATCAAATTAAAGTATAGGGAGTTTATGATCCTAATCACTAAAAGGTGAAAGAAAATTAAATCGGTCCAGTAATTTCGCAGCCTATTTATTACAAACAAACAAACAAACAAAAAACAAAAAAGACAAATCTTTCGTCTTCATCGTATTAGTGTAGATAGGCAATATTATTACTTATCTGAGTATGTTTACATTTATTAAAAATATATTCATTGATTGCAATCAATTTTGAGATTATTTTATGACGTTCGAAGCAGGAATTCATAGATTTGACGTATCACTGACAACAATCTTAAATTAGTACGATGGTACCAAATAATAATTAATAATATAGAAAAGTGATAGTCTATTTTTACTTGGGTTTTTTTGGTTTGGTTGGTCTGTAGTAGATACTTTTTACAATATAATATCTGTACTTGCTAGGACTTAATCAACAGATTGTTACTAACATTAGTTTACTTTTGACAAAAAGGTTTGACCGACTACTAGAACAATGCTGGGTAAAGTAAAAATCAAGTTATGTAATTACCGATAGGTATACCTCAATAAAGAAAATGCGTGTAAAACTATTCTATTGCTGAAGTGTACCGTGGTCTGTCTCTGAATAGTTTCTCTTCTCTTTTTTTAGAAGTCGGTTAAAAAGGAAGGTAATAGTGGTTACGCAACACATAGGTAAACACCGCTTCTAAATAATCACAAAAGAAATGACTAGTAAGTTACAATTTACAATACATGTACAAACTTACTCTGAGTATTACTGAACAAAAAAGTGTTAGCCAATGCAGTATCTTAAAATTTAAGTAAAAGTAAACTAGTCATAAAATCAGAAAAGCGTCCAAAAACCCAGTTTCTCTATTCTTCTACAACATAGTGATTCTCCTTAACAATAATTGGCCACTACAAGTAGGTAAATTTATTATTATATTTAAGGTGCTTCAATTACATACCACGCGTAATAATTAGTATGGGCGTATTACGTTACGCGCATAATTTACGGCGTTTAATGGCCGATGATCGCGCGTAATTATTTTATACTTCTTGTACGTACATGTGTATCGGGTATATTATTTTTAACGTGAGAGAGTTTCTGGTATATTTTTATATAGTTTTTTTTGTCTATCGATAAATTGAGTTTGAGGAGTTGTCGAAACCGGACATCGTTTTCGGTTTTAATTAGAGTTTGTTAATAAAGGAAGCTAATATGCTTGAGAATATCTTTATCTTCATGTAGGACTTCTTACTCATAAATAAATTGTCTCAGTCAGCCTAAAATGCATGTATCATGCATGTATAATCCTAAAGGTAATTGTAACGCAAATTATTCCTCTACCTAATTTACTAATTTTAAACACTTATTAAAATGAGCAAGTACATTTAGTACATATTTATAAGAAATAATCTGATCAAATAATTATCGCATAATAATATAGCTAATTAGCGTCACAAGTATAATAAATAGGCGTTTTCACCAGTGACGTGTTAATGTGTCATTACTACCTAATGTTAATATGGTTGTGGAGGTACCTATTTATTAATTTAAAATCCTTGCATCATCCTTGCATCCCGGTCGCATACGAAGTTGTCACCTCGGGTCCGTTTTTTGCCAGTTTAACTGGAACGCAACTAAATTCGATATTTTCCGTGAAGCGACTGCCATCTGGCCTCCACAACCTAGGCTCTAACGACCTGCAACGACTGCCACAGATGTTCATTTGACAATCGGGACCAACGGCTTAACATGTTCTCTGAGGCACGGTCAGACTAGTGCAAATAGCTATGTATACATACAAATATTTGCACTGAGCAAGAACTGAACCCTCGCCTCCAGCATAGCAGTCGCGTTCACTACCGCCGCGCCATAGACGCTGTTTTATTAATTTAAAAATATACTAAACATTAGTTTACGATGACAAAGCGCATACATCACAGAGACTTCAAGAGCACTTCTGCGCACGTGTCTTCCACACTCCAACATCCTTTATTATAAGTCTAAAGTGCCACACCATAGACGCAATCAGATAATACGTCTATATTGTGTATCTTGCGTAATCTATCATCGCTGTGACAGCCGGAAGACAGCTGAAGGTAGACCACCCTCATTCAATTCACGGTCTACTCATAATGGGTACTGTATCTGTATATACCTGTAGAATTGTATCAACCTTCTCTCTTCCAATGTGCACCGACATAATCAACTCCAACAAGGCTGGTGGAGGTGATTATGTCGGACTTGAACCAACTAAAAGGCGCGCTGGCTATCGGTCTTTCATTGCCGGAGGTGAGATAATACTAGACATATTTCTCGCACTCCGGCGGACATGGGGACATCTCGGTCTCCATTCCCTAATGTGGGAATCATGGTGTCCCCATCTAGCCCCCGGACCGCCGCCGCGACCAGTTCAGATTTTAAGTGTGGCTTCAAATCGTGTATATATTTGACTGTTATCTAGTGCGTAGAACCACAGATGTGAGTATGACCAATTGTGTTAACCGACAACCCCGAGTCCGGAGCAACGGGTAACAGCTAGTCCGATATACTTTTGAATTACGTGTTACACCTTGAGCCGAAAGTTTCTAGAAGGCGATGACTCCATGTAATTATACTTAATCTTGCCCCAGTAAGGGACTTTCCTTTTCATCTTCACTTAGCCCGATTCCTTGATCTTCATAATATCAGAAAACTGGTATCTATCTGTCTGTATATATGCAGTACAAAAATCTAAAACAGTAGCAGACCGCACTGAGATATTATTAATATAGGATACAGAAAAAAGATCACGAATATTACCTACACATTAAAATAAAATAAATATTTATGGCTTCGATTGCTTTTCAGCAGTTTCCAACGAGCTGATGGATTGTTAGCAATTGCGTGAATTTTAATAACTCTTATTAGGTAAATGGTGGTTTAATCAGGAGAAGGTCATTTTATTTCAAAATCAGTTCTGCCTGAAAATACTACAAACTGCCTGGTGGTATGAGTGGAATAATTTTTTGCGTACCTAGCTGATTTAGTGCAAATTCCTTACTCTCAAAGATGCAGGATTCCCCTCAATGCTATCCTACTTCGTCAAAATAAATATTTTTTAATACGCATATTATATGAATTTCGAAGAATCAGAGGTAAATTACTTGGCTGGTAGTTAATTAACCATGCGAGTATGCTCACAATACGCGTGTACTTTGTAATTGATACTGGCGATCGATACTCCTCCGTGCGTAACTTGTACTTAAAAAGCCGTATCAAGTTTGTTATTCGATGAATATAAAATATTTAAAAATTATAAATATGTATAATTATGTATCCTAGCTATGCTAACTACGTAGTTACGTCAGGAATAGAACAGTTCAAATACGAGAACTATTAGTTCTGCAGTTTTATTAGGGCGGGAAGACTGGGGTTTCTCGTTTCTCTTCGTTCAAAGTAATGAGTGTTTTTTATGCTATTTGATTGGTCGAAGAGAAGGGAGGACTTTCATTATACATTCTGGAGGGGTTAAATCTACTACTGGACAGCATTACTGGTCTATAAATTTCCACCAAGGTCTTATATCTAAGTATATATCTGCAAGCCGGTCTGATTTCCGAACGTTGGCCTAACATTCGGCTCTAACATTTCTTCCAGGCGTCAAACAGCAGTCGTTGTTGTAACCAACTATTATAAACAAAATATGTAAAGAAGTAGCAGAAGAACGGATCACGGGTTTTAAAGTAGGTAATTTAAATGCAGCCAGGATTAGTGTTCCGAAGAAGAAGACTGCATGTGCTATGGTAAACAAGATGGTACTCTCAAGCTAAAAGAATTCTATAGAAGAAGCGTCAAAAATCTTACTAAAGAGTGCCAAGAATCACATAGAATTCTTTTAGTCTCAATAAGATGGTACTATTTTAATCTAGAAGCAACACCACGCGAATCCCTATACTAAAATCAATAAATCACAATACTTTACAACTTTAATAGCAGAGTTCGCGCGGGCTTTAATTGATCCGACGAATGGCCGGCAGATGGCGTAATTACCGAGTATTTAGCTCTTTGATTCATGTACTTGAGCACTGTGCTATACTTACCTGCACTTCCATATGTGGATGTGTGAATTTATTACCTATTCATATGTACGGACTGCAGAACGGTGTTGCAAATGGTACAGAACACGTAGGTGGTTATAATTATGTATTTAAGTACGGAACAACAAAGGGATCTTTCAACTTAATTTTTCTGTGGTTATCGAAATAAGTGAAAATCATTTCGTTCATTATCAAGCTTAGCAACAGCAAGCATTACCTTAATACAAATCTTAAATAGAAAGAGATGGATAGAGAAATTTGTTTTGGATTAAAAAGTAAATTTGAAGGTTAGTTGGCGTTAGGAGTTAGGTTGGAAATAATTGCATTGAGTTGAGTCTGGAAAGGTTAGCGGCCCTATTAGGAGCTCTTAACACACATTCATATTGTGACAGCTATCCCTCCTCAAATGAAAGGGCCAGATTGGGATCGACACATAGGATCCAATAGGGTCGAAGTATCTGTAATACCTCCAAAGCACGCACCCCTATAACATAACATCTGATAAGATGGAACTGACACGTGTCAAAATATGTAATAAAATAGGTACTATTGTCATTGATCATTCTATTCTATTCTACAATCGTATTGCCACCTATCTAGAGAGGCTGATTAGGTTAGCTGGTCTGTCGTAAATAAATATATATAGAAGAATTAATAATTAACTAAGACTAGCTTACGTACTTACCTACATCACCAGTAGGTACAAGAAAAATATTAAAATGAGACGACACAATGATGATTATTTACATAGCCTATAATTATTATAATATTCTTACTCACATCCTTATCGCACAGACCTTGACATTGAAGTCAAGGTGACAGCAAAATATTACTAAGTGTCAGATTCTGTTTGAGTTTATTCGAACTATTCTTGGTATTCCTATGTTGCACTATAAAATTATGTGCATAGAACAATGACCGCATAAATATTAAATTGTAGCACCTGCATTGTGTTTACTTTTAAATCTGAATAAGGACCAATTACACATGCGTGTATATAGAGGACTTGAGACCTTTTGGGCCTATTCGACCTCACCTGCAAAGGCGTCACCTGCCTACTGATGGACGAGGCTCTGGCCTAGACTCTCCTATCGAGGTCCGTCACTATTATGAAACCCGTAAAAGCCAAATTAAAAGAAAGAAAAGTAGTAAACAAAGTTAAAAATTATCTTATAAACAAACTTAAAATAAAAATTATTTGTTTAACTTATAATTATTCTTTCTTATTTGGACTTAAATATAATTTTTTGTACATGGAACTCTGTAGCCTACGTTATGGCTTAGAAAAGAACATTGACTTGGAATAGTAAATGAATTATTTTCCATAGTTACACATTCTTACCGCCTTACACTATGTGCAAATAGGAGCGAAATTGTGTAATAAATTTCCAAAAAGTCATTTATGCCGAAACCCGGGATTGAACCGGGGACCTTTAGATCTTCAGTCTAACGCTCTCCCAACTGAGCTATTTCGGCTTCTTGTAAGCTAGGTTGAAATTATTAAGTAGTATAGTAAGTACTGCTGATAATACATTTATTTAATAGCAAATACACAGTGAATAATTTCCAATTAATAATAAATATACTTATTATATAATGCACATGTAATGTATGTATTACTCACTTCTCAAAATTAAATAGGTAAGTACTTAGGTACCCATCTTATACATAAATATCTCTTTCTAATCTATACTATCTCTTTTCAATGAAGAAGCGATGTGTGTATAGGTATTTATTCTTGAATTATCATTTATCTATACATTTTAAATTTTTACTTTTTCTGACTGACTTATTGTAGAGTTGAGTTCAACTGAGTTGAGAAAAGGCTCTGAAGAGGATGATGATTACTAAGTGTATGCGTACATTTGTGTATGTGTTTGTACTTATATATATGTGTGTGTGTGTGTGTGTGTGTGTGTGGAGAGAGGGAGAGAGAGAGCTAGTTGTCGTACAGTATATATCGTCCGGCACATTTCCAGACTCTTTATTGATTGTTTAGTTTTGCTGAAAATTATATTAGACCAAAATATCATATTTTTCTAAAGGACTGACTCAAGCGTAGAAACCAATACGTAGTAACTACTACTGAACAATATTTCGAACTCGACCGAATTATTATTAGTGGAATTCTGAATAGTACTACGCTGGTGTTGAAGTCAAAGTCATTCTCAATACAAAAGTCTAAATTTTCACGGCGACATAAAAAATAAAAAAGTTGTATTCAAACTATGGGAACACACAAGTTGAGTCATAAACACTCGCCTCCCAGTATTGCCACCATTCAATAAGTATTCTCGTTTTGGCATTCGTATTCAACCCACAGACCTAATAAAAAATAAGTAAGTAGCACTCATAGGAATGCGAACGGCTAAACAGTAATAAACAATCAATCATATTTGTTATATTTTAATAATATTTTATACAAAATTAAGGACTACTGATTATGTAGGAATTTAATGATTCATATTTGTATAAAAAAGAATGGGTTGTGGGATTTCCTTCTTTGTTGTAAGAGAAAGTTTGTGATGCCACAGAGAAATTGAAAGGTAACTCAACTCTGAAGTCGTTTTAGCTCAGTATGTATTAATTGTACTATTATATATTATGTAATATTTCTGTTCGTTCCTATATACTTTTACTATTGATAACATAAAAGGAGTAAAATAGTAGATATCTACTTAATTCAACTTTGAGTTGTGATTCACAGTACCTATTCTTAAAAACAGAACTTAGAATTCAATACATCGACATTAACTGTAGTTCCTTCCAATCGATCACGAAACGAATCGCTCGAAAGGTATTCTAATTTCCCTGGTTCATTATTATTATTATAAACCATTGATTTTGCTCTGGTTCAGTTTAGACCAGAGATAGGGATACGAAATAGTCCAATTACCCCATAAGTGGGCACCGCCCTATAATTGGGGTAGGCACTAGGCACCGCCTACAATATTATACAAGATAATTTCTATGGATTAACTTATATAAAAAAAACAATTGGTTTGTTGTTTTATGATAAGAAAGCAATCACAATATTTATTTGTTTACTTATAGTTTTAAAAGAAGAAGGGTGCGGTAAAAAACTCAATAAAAATTAACAGCTGCCAATGAAATGGACTATCGCAAATTAGTTTACTAACACCGATGACAGTAAATAGTAATTAGTAAAATTGAATAATAATAAAGAAGGTGGTACCCATAAAAATCAATGTTCAAACATCATGCAAAGGTAAGGGACCCTAAGCATTGAAATTCGGTCAACAATTTATCTATATGTTTAATAAATTTGCCCACAGATAACTACAATTGCCCATTAGTAGCCACTATTACTTCGCTTACTCCATTATTAAAACACAATGCTCTACATCATACATATAAAATATTACTTGATGTCTCAGATGTAGTAACAAACATAAAATATTAGTTTGAGCAATGCCTCATTCGCAGTCAAAACCACACACAACTGTAACATAGCTGTACTGCTCTTCAGATACAGTTAAACATTAATTTAAAAAATTTACGACAATAATCATCTATAAAAATACAATCCCAATTCATTAGCTGTTAACCCTGCGGCTACTCAAATGTGGTCTGTCCGACCGCACGAACCCATTCCCTTAGGACATGACTGGTCATACTAACCGATCGATTTGGGATAAAAAGTGCCGCAGGTAGCATCATTAATTGACTATTAAACACGTATCGGCACAAAAAGATATATAAAAGATTAAAAACAATGAATTTCACCAAAGTTGATAACTCAATTTGGGTCGGTGTCATAGAACAGGGAAAGGTATTGAGAAGATAATAATGATAAATAAAAATGTTTTTAGTTTGGTAGACATACAAATGAACTCAAATTCAATTGATCCATTAAAATATCATATAATTCAATTGATCCATTAAAATATCATATAATGGATGTCAAAACGATAGAGCTTCCAAATCCAAATCATGCAAATAATGGTATTTTTTTTAATTCTTTGTTTTCCCATAAATTATACATGGACTTATTTACAATCAATATAAAGGATTGACGTCATCTAAAATATGATTATACCTAATGTCATAAGTACAGACATAAAAAAGTAAAATGTTACATATATTTAATGAAGCCATAGTCGTAAGAGTATCTGTGTGGGCGGCAAGAGCCTGATTAATTACAGTACCAACCTTATAAAATATACATATAAATGTCTACGGTACACAAATTACTTTGCAGATTTAAATAAATTTGCAGAATCTATTAGCCGTCATAAATAATATTCATGACAGCTAAGAATGGTTTCGTCCTATCAATAGTAATAAATGAATGCTGTACTATTAACATTTTGACAACTCTATTAATTTAATCATGAATAATAAAATATTTGTAATAATAAAACATTATGGTAGCTCCATTCTTCTACTGTTCTTTTCAAATTCATCATGGCGGCATCGTTTGTGAAGAGACGCATGCAGAATAATAATAGTCGGTACATTAATTATATTGAAAATTTTACATAATGGAACGATCCGTTAGACAGATAAGACATATTACTTAAAACTACCCCATCATAAAAGATTTACACAAGTAATATTTTCGATTTGTAACAAGGAAGCACTATGTCAGAGCCTCACCCCAGTTGAAGCAAGACTGTGCTGTACTAATAATATGCTACAATTCATAGTGAAACCCGTGGTAATAATGGAATAGTTATATCAGTGATTCTCATAGGAACAAAAAGGTAATGTATTTGTCGTGTGGTTCTAGACTTCTTTGAACTATAAAGAAAGAATCTGATAACTTACTTTGACTGGTTGCTTTGACAGTAGCGTGACGTAGTCGTGACTATGAGGGGGCTCTACTGGCCTCTATAATATTCAATAGAGGCCGGTTTTTTTCAGCGACGCGATGTGCCGCTATAGATGGAATATCAGGTACCTAATATTAACGATGCATAATAAAGAAACAATAAAAATTTAGCATAATTTTACTAACATCGTAGTAGTCCTAAATCGTTATATTTGTTTTAGTCTGTGCAGTCAGTCTAATACCTAGTACACATAGAGGTCATTAATTATCCGAAACTATAAAGCTTCATTCACACTGGTGCGTTATTATCGATGAATAATATAGCAAATCCAAATTCAAATTTGTAGCCGCGTCTTATTACGTATTATTTTACTAAAAAATATCCAATTAACACTAGCGGTCTTATCGATCGATAATACCGCGTCTGAACGAATAAGGGTTAAATATAAAAATTAGACAACCTTATGACCTACAGCTCTTCATGCGGGGCGTGATAAAGCATCTGATGAGACCGTCAAGCTGAGCGCCACCATTGTAACTGTTTATAATAGTGACCCTCTTTTCTGGGACGTTGCCTTCAGTTTACCATCAGGCGAGGTAAAGACCAATAGACGTGTCCTAAATTAAAAAAAAAGACAAAATAACTCTAAGGACGAGCAATAATGTGATACTTGAATGCCGAAAAGACTTCTAACCGTATAAAAACAGAGCGTAAATAAATTAATCAGTGAAATTTCATAGCTACCTTCCTCTTTACGAAGTGAGAGGCGTCGCTAATCAACGATACACATAATGATCATAGATAACTCAGTAGTTTACCAGTTAATAGCTTGGGCGGCGCCCCTTAAAAGGGTATAATTGGGTGATTTTAAGGGTTGCACAGTCACTATTTTAAGGTTAAGGGGAAGTTAATATAGATACTGGTTAAATTCTATCGGTTTAATAATGTTTTCTGGGTGCATTACGAACGTGTGTAATTCTATTCAAATAGAAGGTGATTGTGAAAATTTTCATAAATTCCTTGGTTTTTCATTTGAGATTCGAATTATTTTCCGAACTTTTTTATCATTTACTTCGAGACGCTCTTCGTATCTTATAATGTTGATTTATTTTATCATTCGAATCTCTTTATCAATAATTATGACGTAACTTGATTATAGATATAAGTACAATAAAATTTAAAAAGCAAGTATACCGTTATGTGGAATGGTAAAAAATGTGTATTGCACCTTAGTATAAGCATGCTTGCTATCTATGATATTGTTTAGACCAAAATATAAAAAAGTGGACTGCCTTTAACTAATTGTTTCGGAATTATATAGACCATAATGATGGCCACTTACGTTGCGATATGCTTGCACAAATTTATTGTAGCGTGTGTTGCAAGATGTTTGTGCAAATTACATTAAAACATATTATTCTACTAAAACAAATATCGTATTAACGCGTGTGGTTTTTCCGATCGATAATACCGTATCTGTGCGAATGAGGGTTAAATGTCGCATTTTAAAAATTAGAAAACCTTACCGTACATCCCCGGGTCCTTTAAACGGGGCGTGAAAAAGCATCTGATAAGGCCATCAAGCTAGCCTAGCTAATCTTGAATGTATATGGCTACCATAAAAAACAAGTAGTTTTAATAACACAATAACTGATATTATATAGTAACTATATAGGTATAATAATGTAATACTAATGATTAGTTATTAAAATAGGTATCAACTGAGTATGATGCTTGTTTGAAGATTGATATTATAATATTATTTTATTATGAATACATAATTCTCTCTAATGAATTGTTTTGACAGCATTTTTATGTCGTATTATTTTATAGTCGTTCTGTTTGAATTATTTATGATTTTATTATAGTTTTGAGATTTGAGATAGCATACCTAATCATGGTTAATGTATGTTATCATTCAATTAAATATTATAATATACTATTATTGTAGATAGGTACTTATGGATTTAGCATACCTGCGAAAAAAAACGAAAGGTCATGTGCAAACGCGAATTGTTTTGATATATTGATACTCGTAGATTTGAGCTGAGCACCACACTTGCACCGCGTGCTATCCACAAAGGATAACGCAAAAACGCATACTGTGCGCATAGAGCGCATTTGCGCTAAACTTAGATCAACAACTCGCACCTATGCGTATTAGGGTAAGTGTGTAAAACTTATGTGAAAAATTTACCAAGTAAAAAAAGGTAAAATGCCGATCGACATTATTAGATTACATTATTCTTAATTACTAATTTACAATAGAACCTGGTCCTCTAAATCATTAAAAATCACTATGGCGTAATCCACATGTTTGTTGGTTTTGATGCGAGATTTGACTATGTCTTTACTAAGTGTGAAAATCATAACATGAAAATAATTCTGGTCACTGTACGGGATGAGTTAAGGAACAAATGCCGATCGATATTATTCCATTATTCTTAATAACTTTACAATAGAACCTGGTACTTTAAATCGCTAAAAAATACTTTTACAAAAAACCAACAAATTTGTGGATTACCCACAAATTTGTTGGTTTTTTATGACGACATCCGTTGCTAAGTGTGAAAACCATAACATGAACATAATACTGGTTACTGTAAGGGATGAGTTACATAGCATAAGCGATTTGAAAGTGAGGCAATAGCAATAGTGTATTCGCCTTAAGCTCAACTTTTCTGTATAATACATGCCTTAAATAGGATGGTTCTTCGCTTTAACCTATTTTTTAAGTGGTCGGTGTGAGGCAGTGAGGTCAACTAGCAATCACATTAATTCTTGATTTATATGTAACAGCCCGCCCTTTGTCATATAAGGGAGGTACTGATGAACTGTTAAAAACCCGCTTTTAGAAAAAAAAATATGCTCTTTCGTATTATAATTGATAAATGATGACGGAGGGAATTTGAAACGGTGACGTAATAATAGTTTTGTTTCAGTTGGAACACGATGTTCCATTTATTTGAAATACCTAGTTTAATATACATTTTAGTTTGTAAGAAGGGACTCTGATCCCGCTCCTGTAAACCACAGGCAAAAGTGTCTTATTAGAGTTGAAAATTATACTATATTAGATTCGGAACCGAATCTTTTGTTTGTCATGTCATTAAGAGGGCACAGAGGTAGCGAAGTATTTGATACATGTAATTTAGCTAATAGAGTGCAAAAAGGACAGCCGCAGTTCAGAACGATTTTACTACACTGTTTTTGGCAAAATCAAAGTTTCGTAGTCCCGAGTTTTCTCAGCGCAAACCGGGTCGATTTAAATATTTTTAAAACCATTTTATTTTTAAATAGCGTGTCCATGATTCTACCTTTTTGTTTTTTGTTAAAAACTTTCAGAGTTTGTCTGGTAGTCCTCTAAACACGGCGGTAAATATCGATCACTTTTTAAAAACACATTTTTCTATCAAATTTACACAAAAATATAAATTACGTTGTTGAAAAGTGAGAGTAGGCAAATTACTAAATATATGTTTATAGAATAAATGGAAGTATTCTTGAATGATTGTAAAGTTCACACGAAAAATCTTCTTCTTCTCACGCGTTTTGGAATCATGGTATTACTAATTCGGCCCCCAGAACCGTTCTTGCATGATTGAATAACAAAATTTCATCCATCTGTATAACATAACTTTCGTAGATATTTATAATAGAAACCGCCACACCTCCATATTTGAACATTAACATAAAATCACAATGTCGATTCGATGATTTCTCGATTTCCGTTGATTTACGTGCATCCTCGGTTCACATTTGAATGTCATTTAGGAAATATCCTTTGTCTAAATCGAAGTCAATGAACTCCATAGGTACACGCTAAGAGATATTTGCGTCTAAATAAAATAAATTGTTTGTTTTTTATTACAATTTCAATTATAATCAAGAAGTATCAAGAAGTACCAAGAAGTACCAAGAATTATTTTACTCATTGAAGAATCAAATAACTGCTTAGTTACAAATCCTTGTCGTGTTTCTCGAAGTGAACGATTCTTGCTCCAACATTGACTTTCATGTAGACTTTTCTTTATGAACTAACTAGCTGTTGCCTGCGGCTTCGCCCGCGGGAACTTCTGATCCCGTTCCCGCTGTCGAGCATTTTCATATTTATTCACTTTTTGACCCTTCTCTGGACTTCCACAAATAATTCAAGACCATAATTAGCCAAATCGGTCCAGATGTTCTCGAGTTTTAACGAGACTAACAAACAGCAATTCATTTATATATATATAGATTAAATAGGTAGATATACCTACGTATGTGTCTTCTCAGAAAGAAAAAAAACTATTGTATCTCGCTATAACGCAGATAGATGAGTTTCGAATATGGGCGCGTATTCATATATCATCGAATAAGCACTTTACGTTCTTACCTAGGTACTTAATTTGTTTTATCAACTCATTTTGCGTCATCAATTATTTGAAGAACCCTTGAAGACTGACGCCGGCGCTGTCGTCTCCATGTCAAGTTTGAAATAGTTCAGTCAATATTTAAGATTCACATAATTCTGTACAATCATAATATCCTATTCCGAGATATTTCAAACAAACAAGGAAAATCTCGTAAAGTCTTATTTCACGGAATAACATTGTTCTACGGTCTTTTTATTTGCCAGCTGTTGAACATTTATGTTATTCTATTCTACAAAACGACTATCAATGAATTGCCACTGTACACAGTAACAGGGCATGTACCCATGAGCTGAACCTTTCTGTACTCCATTTTCGTAGGTAGGTACTTAAATAAGTTTGAACAATCTTGTGACAACTTTTTATAAAAACACTTATAAACAAATCAACTGGACTTACTAACTAACTAGTTATTCGACACAAGCTTATAGTCTTCAAAATGCGTTACAAAGTAGAAAAGTATTTTTATACTGAGTATATAAACAAAACATATTTATAAGACACTCTAAGATTGGAAACGTTTTTTTAAATATCTACCTAAACAAATGAACTATAAGGGGTATGAGTCTACCTATTCTACCAAATCGAGATAACTGGATTCAATAGATATATCCTAGGTCGAGAACCTATTCAAAATTCTTCTTCTTTCAGTAATATGGGACTTTCGATGCAGCACCATCTAGAGATAAAGTTAGTATACTGTGTATTATGGTTTTTAGACTAGAATGGGCGTAAACATACTTAGATTTATTGTCTAGTAGCTTCTAAGCCTAGCAGTTGTGTTGTGACATCACTGCATACAATTTTTGTTTCTATTACCCGGTACTTTTCAGGCCCACTGTACCTACAGTCGACAAAACAGGCACCTAACGGTACTATTTATCCCTAGAATGTTGTATGTGAATGTGGTACATACCACATCTCTTTTGTTGACTGTACATAAGAAAATAAAAACATGTACCGAATTCGGTTCTTAGAGTAAGATAACTTGGGCGCCATTTCACTACTCATTACTAAGAAAGTTGCAAAGAAGTTCCCTAACATGAACTCCCTAAACACAAAACCTTTTACTCAGAACTTAGTCTTACCTAGGTTGGAACAAAGTAAACTAATCCCGCACGACCACAGATTTGAATGTACAGGTAACAAACAATGGCTTTGTATTCGCAGATTTGGTAGCAAGGACCTCTAAATAACAGTCTGGGTTTTCCCTGTAATATTAAATAAATCTGTCAGTTAGCTAAACTGGGAGTTCGAATGGAAACGATTTATGTCAGCAAAGTGTAGCATATCTGCAAATTATGAAATAGGTACCTACCAAGATGGCTTACATTTTTCTCAATATATGTAATTGTGTTCGAAATTCAATCTTGATCTATACAAGTGTCAGGATCAAAAATTGGGAAATTGAAATTAGATCAAGACTAAATATCGACTGACTCTTTTGAAGAATTGGCCAGCATACTTATAGACTGACTGCAACAAATGATAGATAGCGATCTCCCCCCTCTAAAATCTCCTCTCCAGTCCCGTGACACAATAACTGCATTTACTTAAAACTATTAAGTTAAAAGTAATTGTCAGAGAGGCACATAAAATCTAGGAAAACACTACATACTTATTGGCATTTTTTATATACCATTTCATCGTTCATTTCATCGTGTTGGCAAAACTAAACGAGACTATAGTTTTTTTTAAAAGAGCTACTCGCATTATGGCACTATTTGTTTTATTGAAGTGATGTTTTTTTATTAAAGTTTTACTTAAACGATGGAGAGAAAATAATGCTAAATAAACGGTACCTATAAAGAATTAAGATAAAAAATATCATTTTTTTTATGCCAATAGTGCCTCAGCGTTACTCTTACACTGTATTACTCGTGTTATGATTAAATTAGTTCCAGATCACGCTAATACTACAATAATGACTACGACAACCGATTTCATTTGAAGTAATACAAAATAGCAATAGCGTACAAGCTACAGTGAGATTGAAAATTCCACCACCATATCAGTGGCCTTAACCCTTACACTGCAGCGTGGTACGCGTGACGGAATTCGAAACAATACTCCATCAACCGAGCGACTGTTTTGTTTTACTGCCTTAACTGTCAAATGTGACCTTACTGGACTTGCTTTACTAGAGTTTGTAAGATGTGTGTGAGTAAGAATGCGAGTATTTTATGTCGCACTTTGAAAATTCCAGCTCTTGTGGTCGGTTTTGAGCTTTATAACTGTGGGATCGAATGAACTATGTTCAATTTTTGACGTGACAACGTCTTATAAATTGGCTTGCCGGGTGACACTTCAAGAAACTGCGTTACGCTCCGCTCACGTTATGCGCTCACAATGAGAGCGAGTGAGAGGCACGCGTCCCTTCCACTCGGGCATGGTTAGCCCGCCTAAGAGCGAGAGAGACAGACATAAAAAGTGAAAGGCACGCGTCCCTTCCACTCGAGCACAGTTAGCCCGCCTAAGAGCGAGAGAGACAGAGCGAGAGAGATATTTTACCACTCAAAGTCGTTGTCACGTAAAACTTTCGCCCGTATACCGACTTTACAGGCAACCAATTTTTTTTTTAAATATTATCTATATGTATTTTGATTCTTGTAAAGTTACTTAATCTTGAAAAAAATGCACGAAATTCAATTTTTAATTTATTGACTAAAGGAAAAACTTTAACCTAAGAAGGAACTTCAAATTCATACCTGTTATTAATGTTTTAAAATTTAAAGTAAGTGCCTACCTTTTTAAGAGTCGGCTCGTCATCATCAACCAAACAAACCTCGCTAGATACCACCACCGTTTCAGATTATTAAGAATACTTGTGTTTGGAGTTGGTTCACGTTTCCGTTGGTAGTTTAGCTAATGGACAGGATTCGAACCTGAGACGATCGATATTTTTCTCAAAAGTTACGTTTTATAAGCTCTTTGTAGTTCACGTGGGAAGGAAAATATTTTTTTGCAAATTTTATACGTTCAGTCCTCTGCCTACTTAATATTATAAATGTGAAAATTATAAGGATGTTAGTAGGTACCTATCGAAATAATAGCTGCCATATCACCAGAATCAGCTAACTATATAAAATAAATGTAACTATTGAAAATATTATTCTATAATGGTACTTATTATTTTCCTTACAGGTAGGTACCTATATAACTTTAATGCAAATACATCAGCGTTGAAAGGGTTGAGTTTACTAAATGTCAAATATGTATAAATGCTAAAAACACCGGTGTAAAAATTGAGAATAAGATTGAACACAATCTGGATACTATGTAAGAAAAATAAGAAATCATTAGAAATAAAAAACACATAGGTAGTTAAATTAAAAAGCGGTAAATTCCTTGGCATTTTACTGTAAGTCCGGCATCGTCTATATTAATATAAAATTGCAAATTAGTCGTGTCCGTACATACTTTGAAAATATAAAAAAATATTGAATGAACGATTCTTTATTCAAAAATATTTGTTTTTTTTCATTCCGCTCTGTTCATATGGACGCAAAACCGATAGAACTTATTGATGTCTTTCTTTTATTAGATGTTTGCAATTGGTTGAGTTGAACCCAAGAAATGATTAAACATTGCGATAACCGACACCCACGCGGGCGGATCCACGGGCATCGGTTAGTAAGGAAATAATTCCAAACACTGGCGCCAGCAGACGACCTTGCGGTAAAAAAACAATTTTCATTTGTTTTTAATAGTTTGGCGTGAATAATTTTATTGATTTAGAATCGATAATAAATTGTCTTTTTTATGCTTGTCTGGCAAACAAGAAATAAAACACTTGTAAATTTTTTGTCATCCATATTTTACTTAATTCTTTAGTCTGTCACGTTATTCCGTTAAAATAATACCTACATACTGACGCAATATTTGTGTGATTTATTGCTATAAGTATATTATTTATCCTGTATGCATACTATTAGAACCAGAATTTGCTTATGTAGTAGGTGCCTATGGTTAGCTATTGTTAATAAAGTACACAGTAATATGAGTAGTAGGCTCTAAAAAATGTAGTTATACGTACTACAATAAATATATACTACGATAAAAAAAATTCAATTTTATTAAAATTGTTAAAAGCGCCATCTAGTAAAATATTGCACAACTACAGAAACTCTTCTCTTCAGATCTTACTTGTCATTCTAATTGTGTTCGTTCTAAATTATCCAAATAGATGGCGCTTTCACACAACAACTGCGCCATCTATGCTACAAATGTTTTACTAATTAATGACATTCTTTCAAAGTAGTTTTCTACTCTCGTACATAGATGTCACTTTCAGGTAATGTAAAGTTTTGTTAAATAGGTAAATGTTAAGTTATTTCTATAATTTATTTTATTAATTTAATTATTGGCTGGACTCATTTTCGTGACTAGATGAGAAAGGAATGATACTTTTCATTAAACAAGTTACTAATTTATTAAAACCTAGAAAACATCGTCATTAATATTTTATATTCATTTTCAGTATAAAATTAATGAAACCGGATTTATTGCCATTGACTCGAAGAAGTTTATGTTCGGTTCCCAAATTACTAACTACCTACTTAATTATATTTCATTAAATATAATCAAGTCCTAAGCATAGCTCAACATAGTTTGCATTTTATTAGTCTTTTCGTTGGTTTATTTCTCCTTACTATCATTAAAATTAAAAAAAAATAAAAACGTGTATAAAGTCAAAAAAATTGCCCCGGGTGAGGATCGAACTCACGACCTTAAGATTATGAGACTTACGCGCTGCCTACTGCGCTACCGAGGCTTGCGTAATAGACACTAATTTTCTGTTCACTTCATACCTCAGATCATTCATCATCTTCAATTTATTTTTTATCCAACCCAGGTATTGTGTTTTATCTGATGATAGTTAATGCGCGCAAATTCATATACGTGTAATTCTGTTCCCGTTCGCCTGCGTCACTTGCGTGGAATTCGGTTCCTGTTTTCGTGACGCATTTAAACTATTTTAGTCCTATTTTTGAAATTCTTGAATTTTACAAAAATTGCTGAATTTCTTGAGTTACAGTTATGTTCGCCCTTAGTATTTTAACTTCTTAACTACCTACCTACTTAAGAGTTCACGTATGTTAACGTAATTTCATAACTGACATGGGCACAGAACAATGAACACAGAACAATGAACGTAAAAAATGTATGGTTTATTCCGAGGGCATAATCGATAATTGTTAGTGTGGCCCTTATTGTTTTAGTAGGTAGGTACTATCGATTTGATATCGTATATGATTCGATTCGATTCGATTCGATAGGGTGCAAAAAATTGCTGATAAGTTAGTGGTTACAATAATATTAAGGTTTGTCGAATTTATCCTTCGATTCGACTCACAGCAATGTCACGTGTCTACTTCACACTTCAACTTATTTTTTGTTTTCCATGCTTAGAACGTAGGAAACCAAATCATTTTTTTTATTTAAATGTCAATTTGCCTACCTATATGTGAGATTCTTTCTAAAATAGTACATAATATTATTTACCTACCTACAATATAGTACTAATAATAAAATTAGAAACATAGCCATCATTGTAGGTACAGTCTAACTTGATGCCTGTGGGAGTAGAATGTAATGAAAATATTAAAAGTTGCCCGTTACGTCTGTCGGACCTCGCCGGAATGTCCCTTGGCTATTTCGTTCGAATATAGAACAGAGAACCGGCGAAATGGTTCTCTTTTCTCTTCTCATTTACGGTTGGGTTTTGCTGACATGAGAATTGTGTAGGTACGTAATTGTATTCGCCCACCCGTCCATATGTAGGTAAGCCTTCATCTTGGGGCAATTTATTTTTCTGTTAAAATTTTATCGTCACCATAGGAAAAGACTTATGCGTTTTTGTTATAAGCAACTCACGTTCACTTTTTAACTTTCGCGTTGCATGATGTACCTACCGAAATCCGGTTTGCGAAAGCCGGGTATCAATATGGTTACATGCTTGTGACTACGGCTAATACTACCTACCTAGTAAGTCAAATAAAACAAAAGGTAAACAATTGTATTCATCATAATCCCGATTGCCGTCATAACCAATACTTAGGCTTACAGTTTGGCATCTATCTCACGTGATAATTGAGTGTCTCGTCCACACCACACTGTCCACACTATACCTATTCGAAGAGCGTACGCATTGATGACCTCTAATATTGACGCATCGCATTGACAATTTGTTAATTATTAATGAGTCGTCAATGCGAACGATCTTCAGACTGTATTTATGCATGACGACATTATTCCCAAGTCTTTTAAGTTTATATAAGCCGAGAGGCTCATAGGAGAGGTTGATTTGGACCCTGAATATATTGATAGGGCCCCATATACCGTTGACGGAGAAATATGAATGAACAATCGTTGAAAAAATTGTATGAGCATATAAGTTTGCATCAGCTGTATCATCAGTTCTCATAAGCAAACAATGAAAACGAATTCTTGTATAAATATATCTATAATATATGTACATATCAAGGGGATTTATTATTTCTGTTATATTATAGAATCGAAAACAAATGATTAATGATGCAATATCATTTCGCAATAAAGGCGTTAAGCTCCAAACGGGTCTGCAGATATTTTTACGCCCTACTCAGACAAGTTAAATCCTTTCCACTAAAAACTTTTACGGGCGAACTTTTCTTAATCGACACCTAAAATGTCATTATTTCACGGCAATTCTCCCTGGAGTGATGAATTCTGCGTCGTTTTTGGCAACCCTTCCTTTGCGTGAATATTTAAAAAGTCGTTGGCAACATTTTAATTGGGCAATCCTGGTAGGATTAAATTATCAAGACACCTAGTTAAGGCGGCTGAAACTTAATGAATTCAACATGAATTTACCGCACAGGTTGGAGTTTGAAACTCGTGAACTTACTTTGTAGGCCACTCACTCAGATTTTTTTGAGGAGGATGGATTTAACCGCTGAAAATACAATGAACTAAACTCAATTAATGGACTTTAGTTTGATTGATCCTAGTTCATGCTACTACTGGTGAAATATTTTGAAGGTAATTTTAGTTTAATACCTACGTACGCAGTCCTGGTTCCATTTTTAAACGAGCAGTTCCCACGAGCTGATCATAATGGTAATAATATCAAGGTTGCCTGAAAGATATTGCTGCCAGCGATAAGACCGCCCTGCACCTCCTACAATTGTTCACATGTATTATTACTATGTCTATACTGTAATACTATTTTTTGGTGTACAATAACTAGTTATTTATCTAATATTCTAGGATAGATTTAAAAAAATATTGCTACCTATCATCATAGCTATATCTACCTATATCATTGTTGTGTAGACTGTCTTAGAATATTTCACGTATTTATTTATTCTGTAGGGAAAATTAAATT
This sequence comes from Pelosia muscerda, assembly GCA_963691645.1. Taxonomy (NCBI): domain Eukaryota; kingdom Metazoa; phylum Arthropoda; class Insecta; order Lepidoptera; family Erebidae; genus Pelosia; species Pelosia muscerda. Next base: position 6,579,645 of record OY829113.1, read on the forward strand.
ATTACGATAATAATTGAAATAACAAAGTTTTCATCTTTAAAGATTATTATGCTTCTAACAAAGTTCTTTAATCTGTACGAGCACAGTCAACGTAGAGTTTACAAAGAGCTTTTTTAATTCACAACCAACCAATTCCTAAGCGAACGTAAAATGTTTACTCAGTCAAAAGAGGGGGACATTTTAACTTTTTTTTGGACTCTTTTGTGACTTAATTTTTTACGGTGACTCTCTCGAGACCGACGCTGGATTTGAAACGTCGAGCAGTTTAAAAGTTCTAGGAGTTTGTAAAAAAAACGTCTTTACAATGGGTTACGTAAATTTTCGGGTGGATGAATAATTTTACGGTTCCCTTACGATGTTATTTATTCTGTCAAAGATCAGAGATTAAGCGCTGTTTCTGTTGAACATACATTTTATTTGAATTTCATTTGCGACTGCACAACTTACCCTCCCACGTGTGCTTTTCCTGAGTTCTATAAGTGGGCCTTGAAAAAGCATACGTCGATCGCTACAATCATTATTCTAGAGACTTCTAGAATGGCTGGATCGGAATGTAAACTGGAAATGACTTTTGAACTAAATGTTAGCTTAAAGTCAAACGAGGAAAAACAAAAAAATGAAAAAGGAAGAAAACCGTAGGTACGAAAGTTAGATGTGTTTAAAAAAAGTTTTTTTAAGTGTTAAAGCGCTTAGTCGAGAAGCCGTGCGTAAAATTACGTCCCATAATATGTAAGTAAGTACTTGGAATTAAACGTCACTTATAAAAAATACCGAAGACATGTTCAGACGTACAATTCCTTCAGGAATGTAAACTTAGTCCCTACTACGCGACAATATTTCCTTTGTATACATTAAAATTTATCACTAGCGCGAGACTTTACGCGAAAGCCGGGTGATAAAATAAAATGACAGTTGTTTAGTACAGGCCCGGGAATATTGTATGTACATACTAGGTGGAAATTGAAAGGTATGGGGCGCAGGAGACCTGTTTTATTTATGCCAGAAAATGGCTTTTAGATTGCCATGGTAGGGGTATCGGTTGTATTTGCGTTTATCTAATGTCTTTTTCTAGCATTTTAAAGGACGATAAATAATGTGTCTCATTATAGAATAGTGTTAGGGGGGATTAGAATTGAATTGTATAATTTACTGGCCGTTGGTACTAGATACTTATTAGGCCGACGTTTTGGCCTCATTAGAGTTAAGATTAAAGACATCAAGTAAGTTAGACATAGGTATATTATATTGATATTTTCTATTATCGAATATTGATATTGACAATTGTCCGTGATTGTTTCTTTTCCTTCTTTTAGTGTTGGAATTTGCATCTATGGTACCTATTATTTATCATTAAATCGTTGTCTGAATCAAATTAGTTATATATAGACATAAATTATCGTACCTACCATTTCTTATAATTAAGAGAAATTTTGCATGCTGCTAAAATGGCGAAATGTCCTAGACAATTAATTGTTACATATACCTATGTACTAAACCATGTTAATGTATTCAACATTCTTCTAGTGATTCCTCAGATGCGTCTAGAAATTACTCGGGAGTTGCTTATTATTTTTGATTGGATTATTTATTTTACAAAAACGATTACAGTCTGATCACACTAACAGCAAGTAGTCATGAGTAGAATTCTATTGCAATTTTTAGTTTATCTTTATGTGCATTAAGCATTTATAAAGTCACAAGAGTCTATAAATAAATGAGTCTAATGCATTTGGATGGATTAATTATTGAACTGATATAATAATTCATGAATTTGACCTGTCCCTCAACAAACTTCTATTGTCGGCGTAGCATAATTGAGTAAATCACAAATTCAATTCCACCTGTACTAAATTTAACGAGCCAATTCCAAATTTACTACTAATTTCGTCGCCGCGTTCGATAAACCTGAACTTTCACGTTTACGTTCAAAAGCCGATGAAAATTTTAGATTGTAGTAGAGGAGCTTAACACCATACTTTGTCATTATACTTTATCAATTTACTAAATCAATGGTACTAAATTATATTAATGTCATGTGTGAAGTGAAATAAAACATAATACTCGATCAATCTTAAAAATAATCTCGATGCAGATTTTTTTTGACGATAGACTTATTAAATATTATAGCGTTAATTATAGCACTGAATAAAACTGCAATTGGCAGCTAAACTGATTATTAATTAAAAAATAAATCTTTTATTCGGGTGTGGTTCTGAGTGTTTCATTGATATGTTTGAATGATATTGGCTGTCGAGCTCCTGGTCTACAATGAGTTTCACTGCGCTTAGAATCACTTCCTATCGCGTTAAACCTATTGTTACGATCTATTTTCTAGAATATATCCGCAATTTAAGTTCGAAATTCAAATAAAATTTGTATTTTGTTTTTAGTATAGGCTAGGAGCAAACAAATCCACTGGGAAATCTTTCTCATTTATTGTTAGCAGTAAATAGGATAGGTAGGTGTTCAGAATAAATTAGTAAACTATATTAACTATGTAAATAATATCTTTTGTGTTTTAAGGACTTACAATAATATATAATCTGTACCTAGTATTAAATTTGTAGTTACATTATTATTAAAAAAAAACAGTTTGCGGGAATTAATGCAATTATAAAACAGGTAGATATGTATTTTTAACTGTCTGATTTAAGCCTATAACTGTTAACTATTAATATTTTGTGTCTAGTTTTAATTAATATCAACTTTGTAAACTTTATCACAATATAGTCAGGACGGCAATACACCTAAATTCCAAACTGCGCCATTCGGTAAATTACTACAGCTACATGTCCTTATGTTTTATGTGCGAAACTAGAGAAGTACATAAACGATACATACGTTAAGATTTTACTGTCGAACACAACATAAAGGGGTGGGCACACGGTTTTATGTAGCAGGGATTAGGCCGGTGAGCAGTAAACATGGTCAGGGAGCTTTTATATCCGTTGCAAATAATAGCACATAAAACTTGTGAGAAAAACACTAGTAACGGGCCGACGAGATGAACGGCTCGCGGTAGCGTCAGCAAAGAAATCGAAAATAATATTGACACGCATTATGCGTGTCAATGCATACTAAAACCTTTTACTAATTAGAAATGAATTCACTACCGCCGTCTAGGTGAACGTCATCTTTCCTTAAAATAGAGGCATAATATATGCTAGATAGATGATAGATGCAATGTTTCAGCTTTAAGGTAAAAGACACCGACTTTATTAAAAAAAAAACGGTTTTTGGTGCTTGTGGGAGAGGGAGTGCGTTTTATTAAGAGTAAACGCTAGTAAGTATTTGTATCGCAGTTATTACTTATAGATTTATCATCATCATATCCTTACGTTTATCCCGATTCAATCTGGCCTCCACAAGCTATAGGTCTAGGCAACATGTCTAAGCGCAAGAACACTATTAAGACATTTACATGAATAGTGTATTTTTTAAAGTACACGTTAAATTTACTTTCAATAAAAAATGTTACGAGATAGTAATTCCTATGAATATTATGCAATGATATAGTATATATTCTCATACAGGATACTTCTTACTGTCAAATATAGGTAATAATAACATAACAATATAGGTGGTATGGGTGCTGGACTGCTGAGACGAGATCTCGGATTCGATCCCAGATTTTACCATGGCACACACCAATGACGATGCTCTTCGAAGTTATGTGTCTATTTATCGCAAATTTATAAGTGCCCGGTTGATGGCAATAGGCTAATTACATTGGGACCTAAACATAAACTGGCGAAATGTGGGTGCTAGCAACTCTGCCTACTCCTTTGGGGATATATTCAACGAACTCTTTAAAGGAACACTTATAATAAAAGAATGTGTTTTTTATTATAAGTTTTTCTTTACCGACATTTTTTTGCCAACGGTACCGTAATTCCTAATTCGGACTAAGCAGTAGGGGTGAAACAGCTCTTATATAAAATGTCAGGACAAGATTTAGTAGCCGCTGTGTATTGGGATGCGTGATACAGAACTAATTCACTTTGTTTTTATTAGCCAAATATGAGTATAAAGTTTTATTTTAGTAGGTAGTGAAGTAGTAGTAACTGTCTGTATAGTGTATCATGTTTATAGTTATCAGCTCAACTGATAAGATGGGAGTAAAGTTTTAATCGGAAACGAATAATACTAAATTATACGAGCAAATTTGCTATCTCAAAATTCTTTTGCAATGATCTGCTTCTTGCTAAAGTACTAGGTATCAAATGGTATGTGTATATTAGTTAAGTGTATTTCTTTGTATCATATGATCTGGTTTGATTTCAATATGAAGAATCATATATAAAGTTTCTCTCATTAAATAATAAGGAATTAATCGCAACACCTTATTTATAAGCAGTAACTGTTGTAAATGGGGGAAAAAGCTATAACGTTCATCGTAAAAACTGCCATAGCAACGAAATAATAGGTACAACATATTATTATATGTAGTAGGTAGCTATTATTCCGCAATGCTCAGGCAATTGCATTATTGATTTAAAAAGTCATAATATAGTTACGATAGAGTATAGACATTGCAATGTTTATGTTTATGTTCAGTCATTGTATAAAGTCAAGACTACCTACATCATATTTTAATTATGCTATGAAAACCTGGCTCTCCTACTATATACTTTCATGGTATACTGAATTATGCGAGGAACTCTTGCATCCGCGGCAATCTTCACATCTGTGGCATCCCAATAAAATGCAAGAGAGTCGTCTTCGTTAGTGCGATCACGTTTTATGGAAACCGCCAGGCTATGGGTAACAAATGACTGATAATGGGGCCTTTTTTTTATACCACTTAGGTGGCAGACAAGCACACGGCCCACCTGATGGAAAGCGGTCACCGTGGCCTATGGACGTTTGCAACACCAGAGGCGTCACACACGTGCTGCCTACCCTGTAGAAACCTTCTAAAGCCCTTCTTGAAGAACCCCATATTGTAGTCACCTGGGAAAACCACGGCAGGGAGCTCATTCCACAGCTTGAGCGTGCGCGGGATGAAACTCCTTTCATACCGCACAGTGCGCACCGTTTCCGGTCGTAGTGTGTGAGGATGAACTTCCTCTCTCCTCTCTCTCGCCTCCACCCGGTCCCAGCAGGAAGGGTAGGCCCAAGAAGTCCAAGCTTGACATCGTGAAGGATGATATGCATGTCAATGGTCTCACTTACTTGGACGCTCAATATCGTGCGAAGTGGTGGAAGGAAACCCGAAGGCGGAGCCTGATGTCTTAGTTCACCTTGCATGATGCTGATGATGACTTACCTGAAAAGATAAATCAATACATAGTATAAAATAAAGTCGCTTTCTCTGTCCCTATATCCTATATCTTTAAAACTACGCAACGAATTTTGATGCAGGTTTTTTTAAATAGATAGAGTGATTGAAGAGGAAGATTTATATGTATATAACATCATGCTATAAGATTTTAAGTTGGACCAAACCTGTTCAAACAAAAAAAACCGCATTGAAAAATTCCGTTCAGTAGTTTCTGCGTCCATCGCGGACAAACATAAACTTTTTAAAATTGTATACTAGTATAGATAGATAGATAGATTTTATCCAATACGAAAAATATAATAGGATACAATATAACAATGAAAGTTAGATACAGGTCCAATTGCGAAGTCCACCTATCCTTCAAGCCCCCCGCCTCGATGTCATCTGCAATATTATATATTGCGTGCCGGACCCGGCTCATCCCTAAGGAGATACTGTTAATTATCAAGTACAAGTCGCATATCCCCGGGTACCTTTGTTTTGTCTTTGATATAATAAAATATTTTGAATTTATTCTATTCGTGTTTCTTTTAATGAAAAAAATAAAAGGTATTTTAATATTTTTTAGGAAAATTTTAGTTTTATTGACTATTATATTACTATGCGTTTCAAATGAGAAGATTCATTGTACAGCTAACAATAAATTTCCATATCGGATAGGTTTATACGTGTATGTTTACAAGTAGTGACAGCGATGTAATGTTTATTTTCTTTTAAATAAGTACATCAACTCTTATTTTTAGTAGATAATCATACTAAGAGTTTTCTTTCTTAAGCAACGAGAATCAAAATGTCATTAAGACAGTTAAAGAGTAAAGTGGTTTATTATTTACTAGCTGACCCGCGCAATTTCGTCTGCGTCACCCCGTTTTTGCAACATTTTTCATTCCTGCTCCGCACTTGTTGGTCGTAGCATGATTTTATATATATATAAACCTTCCTCTTTAACTATTCTATCTATTAAAACAAACCGCATCAAAATCCGTTGCATAGTTTTGAAGATTTAAGCATACAAAGATACAAGAAAAATAGGGACAGAGACCGCGACTTTATTTTGTACTATGTAGTGATAAGTTTATTAGGTTCAATAGTTAGTACGTTATTTATTTTAATATTTAACTAAAACCTAATTACATTTTTACTTTTTGTAAAGGACACTCATAATATATTACAAGTTCTACAACCTTTGGACTGGAAGAATTGCCACTGGGGATATTTGACGTCGTTCCAGTTCGAAAATTAAATTTAAATCCCCTAACATTTTTCCTCGCCCTCCAAATTATAGGCGGTTGGAGGACTTTTCTGTGTATTGTTTAATTTTGTAAGGGTCAACATGACCTTTATTATGATAAAGTGGGCTCGTCTCCGAGTGTGTCTATCTTGCACGAATATTTTGAATGCAAAATATGATTAATTTATTTTTCACCTCGCCAGTGAGAAAAAACCGCTTTTGGTGCTTACAAACTCGTAGCAGTTTGCTACGAGTTTATAGGCTATGGTTACGGCTACGTTTACGGCTTACTTCTGATATTCTTTCAACTTTTTGCAAGCCAATTTTTTGAGTAACTAATAAATTTTTTTTTTACGTAACTAATAAAATATTGCAATAATAAGTATAAAAATAATATTGAGTTAAACATTTGTAAAGGTTTATTGAGTCTACTATAATAAGTGTAAAAAATGTAAGTATAAGTAGATGAATGATGAATGGTAATGACCATATTTATTTATTTATTTATTTTTATTTCCTATGTTATTTCAATCCTCGCAATTGGGTCGTGGCGATGCGATACATCATGGAATCAACGCCGCGGACAGTGACTAGTGTACTTAGTTAGATAGGTACATTTTGTTTTGTAAAAACCATACTCCGTGCTTACGTACCCATAACGAAAAAGGTAAGGAACAGAGGCCACAAGGGGGCAGCTTCGAGGCACTTGTCAAAGCTCGTAATATTTTATTAGATAACCAAATAAACTTCCAGGAGTTTGCAATTTTTGGCCCCGAAATGTCTTGAATATTTGCGTTAGGCTAAGGAAACATTTGGATTTTTGTAACGGTTTGTAACATTTTATTGACTTTTTGCTGTGTGAGGCATTTAACAATTACCGCTGTATTAATATCTCGTTATATTTGGTCTGATTTATGTCTAAAAGATAGATAGATAGATAACTTTTTCTCGTATGCAATGAAGGACGGAATATTGAGTTCTCCATGACAAAAACAAATAGCAGAATGTACAATGGACGGGTTTATCACTAACAGCGACCTGCTCCTAGTAACCATTTGATTGAGTCATTGACTGATATAAGAAATTCAAATTAAGACTTAAAAACTTCAAATAAACTTAGTAACATTTTTTTCAACAAAATTTATAGAAAAAAATACAATAAAAACCGTGATCTCAACAGTAAAAATGTATAAATGGAAATATAGGTACCTACATATTTTATAAACATTGATACGATTAATTATAGACACAGACCTTCGTAATTTCAACTGAAATCTGAGCCATAAAGATGGGGTTACACTTACCCATTTAATATAATACATTACTTCGCATACGCATACCTATTAATATTCATAATACAATTTAACATACCGAGGTTAATTTCACCTAAATATGTAAATTATCATGAGCCGACCACCGTTAATTTCGAGATGTCAGTTTGTAAATAATTCTAACCTACTCTTACAAATGCACATTTTTTGAGAGTGACAGAGACAAATGATACGTATATTATGAATAAGGTGGCGGGGAAAATTTTAACGGCGCCTATGAGGGTTGTGAACGCTGAAATAACTTTCAAATATTGTCGCTAGGTGGACGGAAAGTTTAGTTCCTGAGGGAGGCTGTTTGCCGGGTCGCGCTCGTCTCTGTTTATAAATGAAACGCATATAATTTTAAAACAACATTCTGTGTACGCTACCCTTGTCGAAACCCTTACCACAGTAATCAACTGAGTCCCTACTCGTTTTGACCTACTGTAGATTGAAAGACATTATCTTCTGGTAAAAAAATACTCTGTGGTCGGTCGCGCAGTTTGAGTAATATGAACGAGGATTTTCGTACATATTATTTCATTTTGGGTCAGAGAAGTTAGGGATATTATAATAACGTTCAAATGTGTCCGTAGGACAACTTTGGTCCGTTCTCCATTAATTAGGTACGTGAACACATTAGTAGGGGGTCATCAGACTAGAAAGTTTCACACTAAGCATAATGCTGTGTGTAGTACTTGTAAGAACTTCTTAGCTGTGTTGTCTGCTTTAAAATAAAGTGAGTTGTCTTGGGAACCATTTAGGTGAAACGTGCTGTTAGTTATGTTGTGAAGCTTCGTACGACTACATATTAAATTTGCAAGAAATCTCTTACCAGCATAAGAAAATGTTTGTTTAAATATTACTGCGTTTCAAAGTACCTGAAGGTGTTTCAATATTTGTTATTCAATCACATTTAATAATTAATTAACGCGAACGTATCAAAAATTTGATACAGGGATAGATTATATATTATAATCTAAAAAACATAGAATATAAAACATTATATACCACGATTCGTGAAAACATTATAAAATTCACGCGGGCGCGGGGCGATGCCTTAGCTCACAATAGGTAGATAGTATTTTGAAAGGAAATTATACATTTTTGAGCAACACAATTCAAGTTAAATCTGAGATAGTTAAATTAAAGACAAAGATATTATTGTAAGTTTATCATGATACAAACACAAGAATCACGAAATTGTAAATCTTAACAGCTTACATTACATCAAAAAGAAAAGTAATAAAAATCTTTAGGGAACCAATAAACAAGGGAAAAGCAGTTAATCCGACAAATTGCTATTCGCGAGCGTGTAAAACATAATTAAAAATTCAATTCGGTAAAAATACCGGTACGAAAAACACGATAAAAAAGTGCGAGCATTCCCCACCATCAATCTGTAGAATTATTTCATTTGCGTATTAAAATTCCCGTTTTGTCCAACGCTGAATTATTTCCCGTTGTGTTAATTACGCGGCCCGGGAGCCGTGGGTTAGATAACAAAATGATAGAAGTGTTAGGAATGAAGCAATCCTTCGTATTAATATTATAATTAATGTGAATAATTGTTGAAGTTGTTACTGAATTACGCTCAAACAGCTGAACGAATTTGGCTGGAATTTTGTACAAGGATAGATAATAGTCCGGAATAATACATGATAAGTAGATGGATAGATAGCTATTGCACACCATGAAATACAGTTAACAGTTTAGTAATAGGTTTTAAAGTAGTATTCTCTTCCAGGCAACCTTTGGAAGGATATGAAGGTACAGAATAATCACTAGTATATTTTTTTGCGGTTCAGACTATTTGCGGGAAGGATCAAATATATAATAAACTCACTATATATCTCCAAAAAAATTGTATTTTATTTTTGAAACTGATCCTTTTCAAACCATTGTCCATTTTAGTGGCTCTTTCTTGCCAATTAGTTCGGTAAAATAACGAGTTTCATGTGGAGTTCCAAATATATACAAATGTCTCTGGTCAAACATCATTGTTATTTAAAAAACCATGACATCCAGAACTAATCATTGATTTGAAAGACATACAAAATTAATATTCAAAATTTTATTGATTTGAGATACGACCGCAATAAAATTTGAATATTTAATATTGTTTGGTTACACTAGGCTCTTGCGTACCTAACTGTAAATAAACAATATTCGCTAATGACGGTCTGATGCAAATGCGTGCAGTCTGACGATTGTAACCATTATTGGTGGACAGTCGGACACATTGACGACTCTAGGCTTAATTGGTGTCGGGTCTAGACCACGATTTGGAGTTATTTAGTCATTAAGTTACCTAATCTGTAAGTACGACGATCATTCGGTATTCGAAACTAAGTACAAAAATGTGATTTGTAGAAGCGTAGTTTCGTTTTTGCTTTATGTTTTACTTAACATTTTTATCTCTTATCACTTGTCCAATACTTCGAATTTCCGTAAGTAGGTACAATCGTCTAGTGCCTCATTTTATACTTGCATAATAATAATTTTATACTTATGAGGAGTTATTTGGATGCTTATAATTGATTAAACACATCTTAAGGTACTGACTGAACGGGGCATTAACTTGTAACAAAACATCGAACATATGAATATTACTTCTGAGGTGGTGGGGCCCATGAACAGTGAACCGAGTCAAGCATAGAGCCAAACATCGCTACGAACATTTTCATGATCTTTCTAGTGAACATTCGAAGATTACCTACAGATGTCGATGCAATGGCTGGGTGCTCTTCACTCAGGTGCTATTTGGCTGAATGCTCTAACTTGACTACACCATATTCTATCCTGTTGTGAAAAGGCTCGATAGATACCAACAACTAAAGTTTTAGAGGCACGTATGTGCTGGCCGATGTAAATTTGTGATACAAGCTGTACTAGGTGTTAATGTGCGAATTAGGAGTGCGTGACGTCACGAGCACCGTGATTAGCACGTGACAACCTTGCGTAATGGCCTAACTGTGACTACGTGTGCTTTTAGCCAATTAATTCAGAAAAAGTGTCAATTATATCCTTTTTTCTCTTAAATTTTTGGTATTGTATAGGAGAACTTAATTTAAATGTTGCTCACGGTACCTTAGCTACCGGTATTGTGATACTGTTACGCCGTACAATCCATAAGATCTTATATCAGGAATAAAAAATAGCATGTTTTATTTCACCCTATAATCTAAGCTTCTACCAAATTTCTTTAGCCACTTCAGAATTGTTAAGTAACAAACAATCAGACATTCTGTCATCTTCAGAAACTTGGACATTCTTAATGCGTATAAGTAGGATTTAAAAGTTAGCTACTATGTCCTTATGTCTTATACACGTATAGAAATACTCAACTAGAGCTGGTATATCCTAAAAAATGTAGGTACATGATGAAATTAGACGGATAGTACAGATACCGGCAAGTAGTTAACTTGGCAAGAACCGTCAGCGCATCTGAGACGCTTTTTGGTTCTCTTTTGCGGTAAAGCAGACATGATTCAAAATAAATGATGGCATTCTGGTGAATGAATAGAATAATGACAAGCACTTATTGTGCATCTAAGTGTACGATGCGTGAACTTACCCCCACTTCTACAAAACCTTGCTAAGTTAGGTGCCGTGCGCTGTATAGCTGATTTTTTTCTGCTTACAATCGCAGTCCAGTGCTGGATATATACCTCTCCCAATGTTGAGAAGCTTTAGCTTACTGTCTCCACACTCGCTGGCTAGACGGGTTCATACAGGGTTTTATTTTTAGGTTTCCTTCCCTCACTGTGATCCCGATTGCGTATGTTTCTGTTTGTCCTCTCGTACAATACAGATTACAGTCAGATAATTTAAAGTAACTTCACAAAAATACCTGTAATCACGCTGGGCTAGACCATCCGTCGCCCGCCTAATCACGTCACGCACCAATGCGTCACGTTTGACAGTTTTAATTGGGCACACGTATACGCTCGTTGAGCTAACTCAATCATTGTTGACGCGTGCCACCGTTTATGTGTATAATTGTATCTAATTAATTGATGTTTAGTAGAAATCAGTGCGCAGAATGTCACTTACACACGCTCTGGAAGCCAGAAGAAGAAAGTTTTGATAGACCGAGGACACGTTGGTAAGATTTGGAGTAAGCCTTTGCCCAGCAGTGGGACATGATAAAGTTGACTAAAAAGTAGTCTATGTAAACATTTTTAAAGACACACGTCAATAACATGCTTTTTGAGATCACCAGATTTTACCCATAAAGTACAAGTAGGTATGTATCGCTGGCATCAGCTTAAACTTAGTGGTTAAGGAGTGGGCCTTGGGATTGAAAGACCCGAATTCAAATCCTGACCATTAAATAATCGAACACACTCCTAACATAAACAATTTGGCAATTTGGGATTACCGGGAATACTAATAATTTCGGTAACTAGTTACAGTTTTTTTGTTTTTCGGATATCCAGTGGTCATTAAAATATTGAATGAAAGCGAAGCTAATAAAATCTTAATTTAAAATTCTTTTATGGTAGCTTTTGTGTCGGTAGTTCTGTTTTCAGTTGCTACTTTCAATACTTTTAACCTACTTGACTTTTCGCGTAGCATGCTACGAAGCGTAGCGGTCTACGGTGGTATAATATCCAGTACAACGCTCAGAAGTCTCCATTTAACACATGAAACAATGAACGCTTCCATTAATAGGTGAGTAGGGTAGTAGGTGAGTACGGTAGTCAAAGCTGACCCCGGACTCCAAAGTGAAAGCTACGGAATCGGCCGGGACTAACGCAAGGTTGATGATGATAGGGTAACCAGAGCTCGCTGGTGATTTTAAGTACTCTCGGTAGGAATATCAATTTATCTCCTGCACTGGCGGCGTAGAAAGGGCATTAGAAGGATACTATAGGGTACTTTCCATCAGGTATGTCATGTAGTGGTCTGCCACCTGAGTGCTATAAAAAAAAAATAATTTCATTTGATTTGTCTATACTCTGCTATACACTATTCAACTAAAGTTCTTAATAAACGCCTAGCATATTATTGCAGTGTAACGTAGGTACAAGGCAAGTCGACAAAGCGCGTACCGCCAATTCCCCGCCGTCGTAACGTCTAATTCCCGTCGACTTACACACATCAGCGTTTCCGATATCGTGTTATACCCCCTTCAGACATAGAGTAGCTTGCGTTCGAGTGCTCTGAATTAAAAAGAAAACCACATTATTTATCAGCAAATGAGATAGTCTTCGTGTGTTTATATTTAAATGATTTATCATTTATACAAATATATACAAGAAATAGAAATGTAATTAAATTTATTGCATAATTAGTTTATATTTCGATCTATTGTACGTTTATCATGTTATTTCTATAATGAAATTCAATTCTCAAAAGGTCTTACTTGCTCTTTTGTCTTCGGTCAGACAATAAAAGAAATGGTTAAATAAACAATATAAAAAAAACATATGCGGTTTGTAACCAGTGCTCAAGGCCAAGAATAAAGAAATACATTTATCGAAACTGCACCAAATATTTTGGTATACACATGGAACAACTAAGTTTCACGAGTAATTATTTACTCCATTTTTTTCTAATGCATAGTTCACCAATATACTTTTTCCGGCGCCCAAATATCCCCGGATATCCCTCTAACGAAGTCAGCGAGAGTGACTATGTCGGACTCGAAACGACCAAAACCATACGCCTTGTGCCATCAGTTGCCGAGGGTAAGGTCGCTTCTGGCATATCTCTCACGCCCCGGTTGACCCATGGCCAGCAAAGGCACTTTCGAGTATGGGACTACGATGTCCACATCGTTCCCCAGTGCGCGGCCTGCTACGGAGACAGGTGGTTCCACCTGTCACCCCCAATTTACAGATGTACTAGCATGTTCACGGCACCTCCAAGAATGTCATTATCTTTTTAATATCAAAAGTTACTCTTCAGGCTACTCTGTGCATACCTTTTTCCATTTACACGATACCGCACAAATATTGCAAACTAAACGGGAGGCAACACTATTTACAATTTGCTGCGAACCCCCGGTTATGTCTGTCAGGGCACATTCGACCCGTCGTTATGTTACCAATGTTTATACTAGCTAAGTTCACCTTCTTTTATTGGTCTTCCAAACGCCCTATGGCGGGTTAATGTAAGGATGACCATTTTGACCCGAACGATCAGATTTCCTTTTATTAAGATTTTATGGTAATCATTGGTGAATGTGTGATAGGAATAGCATAAATAGAGAAGTACCAATCTGCTTTTTGTTCTTTTATTTGATTTTTTACTTTTGTATATTTAGTACCTTATATAACTATATTTGGTATTGTGTAGTTGGCCAAAAATGTGGTCAACCAGTTTTCATTTGAAGTATCCAACATTTTAGTTAGTGAGTGAGTTCAAAATGGTTGTGCATACAGTGATGGCATTATGTTTTATTCCCTATTTTTATTGTATTCAACAAACTTGTCCATTTTAACCCCGGTACTTTATTAGTGGAAGATTCAATCTGTCCAGTCAATCTGTAGTTTCAATTATATTTTCTATTTAACATTTTCTTGAGTAAATGTATATACAGTTTTTAAGAATTTCAAGGCTTATAGGTCGTACTGCATAAACAGAATACAAAGTTATACGTGCACTTTAATATGGAAATACCAACAATAATACTTCTAGTTACATATCGGTGGACGTAGGAAGACATTTCAGACAGTCAGACAAAGCGCCCAGAGAGTTCACGCTCCATTATCGGTTCGTAGAGATAGGGTAACTGTCCCCATCGTTGGCACTTACGTCACATAGTTTTAGGTTCCAAATGTTCCAACTGAGACCTGTGTGGATAGAATAGAAGATTTTACTTGTTGTTCTGCAATTGGATTGTGAATATTTCAAGTATTGTTTTATTGAGATAAAACTACGTTATAATGAATTGTAAGTTATGTTTTTAGCACGTTAGTTTAAAAATCATGTCAGTTCTCATATATTTGTTTTTTCGTGAGGATTTTTACGAGCTATATTATAAAAAAGAAGGTAGCTTAGTTGGTTAGAGTTTTCTAAAAACACTGGTCTTAAGTTCAAGTCAACACTTTTCTGATTTTAAATCATAGGTATGTATATAAAAGTAAGCAGATGGATTTCTTTAAAATTTAACGCATTGAATTAGAAATCAAATAAATTTAGATGTGAATTTTTTCCAAGCCTATAAAACTATTAATAAATAGTATATAATGAATGTAAATGTAAGCGAAGATCGATAATTAATTAATTACGTTTACAGGTAGTTGGCGAGGTCGAACCGTGGCACCTACCGTAACTAGCGAGCAACAGCCGATTTCCCATGAGGTCTGCGTTCAACGTTGTATCATAGACTAAGTAGAACTAAGCAACAGAAATGACATTAGTAAGATTCTTAGCTATTATACTATTTTAACTTACTGTAGGATTTATCGGTATGTTTGTTACGCTTTAAAATTTCTTATTATTTCAATGAGTGTATTTGAACGAACCCATCTACCTATCAACAAAGGAGACCGTGACGTAGAAAAAAGTCCTTCTCATGAAAGATAAAAATGGCTACATCAGGAGAAGAAAAAGTGGGAGAGTGTACCTGCCTAGGACTTCAAAGTGTAAGTTTTAATACAACCGGGTAGGATGATGACGACTTTGTGCATTCAAATTAGTTGTAGGAAATAAATACATAATATTCTCTTAGTTTGCAGAGGGAACAATCCACACACATCGTGCACTTCCAAGCATTTCGTTCTGTGAGGTCTACGACCACTAACACTACCGTTATACCCATGGTGTTTAATTCACTCAGTAGTTCACCTATATTATTTTGAAAAGCGTGCTTTATTTTATTTTTCTACTGTTTTTTAAAGATAATGTGTAATCTAATGAAGTAATAGAATCCTAAAATGTAATAATTTATTAATAATTCACGTCATAGCATAAGTATTTCACAGGTTTTCCCTATATATAATGTTCTTCGTCAAATTCTTACTCTTGGACATTCCTACCGTTGCCGTCGGCGCACCCGCCATGTTATTTCGTCCATTAAGGCACCTGTCATGTGAGTTTACAATAAGTAAATAAGGACGTGCCGGTGACGGGGACGTTTACCCTAAAACTGCGTCACTATTGGCGACATTATTGGGCTTTATTGTTCACAGGAATAATTTGTGGTTTCGTTATTGGTAGGGTGAATCGGTTGGTTGTAAAAACGGGTCATTTATTAGAACTGGATTGAACGATATGTTTTTACCAAGTTAACATTTTCTTATAAACAATGGTTAATATAATTCTCAATCATCAGCATATCGTTACTCCCGGGTGATTTCAAAGCTTAAATTTGCCTACTTTTTCTTTGGATGTCGCTTATATTGGCTTTTGAAAAATCGCCTATCATCGGTTCTCGCAACCCCGAAAGCGAAGCTTACCACAGGCGACGGGTACCTATAACACGATGCCTACCAGCTTACAAGTAGGTAGCATGGTGCGTGACAAGCTTGATCGAGGAAAGAGTTAATTTTCACAAGGCTTTCCTTTAGAAAATGTTTAGAACATTAACCGTCAATCGGTAACGTATTGTTTTTCAATGTTTACGATTTTTCATATTAAACACCACCAAATCGATGCCCTCAGGAATATCTTATACGAAGAAAATACACCACTACTAAGTTGAATGAATTTTAAATCGAAATATTAGTTGATAATCACCAAATGCGCCACTGTACATGCTTATTGCAGGAATGCCTTTGGAATTGTCTTGGAGGTGGTGACTACAAAATGGGGTAGAAGGACATTAAAAGGTTTCTATAGGACAAAAGTTCCCACTCTACGTCAGGTGAGCCGTTTATTTATCTACCAACTAAGTGGTATAAAAGAACTTAGTTCCGAATATAAACTTTAAAAAACCAGAGGTACATTATTATCTAACAATTCAGCTTGCACATGCATAACATTTTTTTTCCTCTGGGTTAGGTATAAGCAACTGTAAAGAATATCGTAGAACATTTACTTATTGTACTTTACATCTACACTACTTTCTGTGTTATGACGGTGAAAGAATATCACCACCCTATGACATTTGAAGAGAGTCGTAAGAGGCAACAAACAGAAAAACTCTTCACAGACGATTTCACTGAAGGAAAACTCGTACCAACCGGTGTGACCAGCGTAAAAACAGTTTGCGAAAGTCTCCCAACATTGGGAGAGGCCTATGTCTAGCTGGGGACTGCAAAGAGCTGATTAGTTGATTCTTTATTTAGTGGCAAATTTAACACAATTTTGCTACTGTCACTATACACACCTCATGAGCTATTATTTCTCCTATATATGTAGCGTAATACGTTTATCCCACCATTACTGAATTAACACATTATTCTAATCCAGAACCGCATAAAAAGCAAACAATACGAACCGAAAACATTCACAATAAATCTTTATATCAAACATCATTTCAATAAAATATATCCTCGCTTACATCGCATAAAGGGTGCAAAAATAAAAACAATAACATCGCATCGTATCCCGACGGACACATATACGCCCCAATAATACTTTTTATCATATTTATTGACTGATAAATGGTAACACTTTTTCAAGTGCATTTGTGTGTAATATTATGCTTTATGAATTATTTTTACATGTTTCAGGTGGATTTGTTTAGGGCATGAATCCATGATTACCTATTGACATCAGAGGTTCTACCATCATCTCTTAAATGTTATATTATTTCAGTCTTAATTTACTTTCATAGTGTGATTCGGACTCAGATCGTCATCGATATTTGTGTACTGTACTGTAACTGTAAGGCAAGTGTAAATTAGAACAAATTATACAAATAAATGTACTCGCTGCAGTAGGAGATACTGTTTGACCCTTTTGAAGCTTAGTATTCTAAGTATCCTGACGAAAGCTGACCAAACGAAACACACTATGAAAGTTTGTGGCCCCCAGACATACATTGGATTGAATATACATTGTTTTAGACTCAAAAGAATTGGGAACAAGAAGACTGTATGATTGAACGCACAAGAGATGTAATTGGAACATTTTTTGCCACCAGAAGCATTATATACCAGACTCTCAAAACATCGGATTCCCTATGTTTCAGAAACATCTATAGGAGTAAAAAAAAGCTCAGTTCTATAATGAGTAGGTATAATATGAAATCGTGTATTTCTTGCTTCAAATTTAAAAAATCTGGATAAAAAAGTAGTCTTGAGAGATATTCTATCACGATTTTTATATATAGAGTTTCCAAGTAGAGATTTTTCTTTTAATAAAACTGTAAAATACAACCAATAAATACATCTAAATATCTAATACCTTCACTTCAAATTGAAGAAAATAGATTCTGTTTTTATAAAAAATAGGTGCCTTTGAGTATAAAGCACTACTCCACGATATCCCTAGTGGCATTAGCTGATAACGATATCGTATGCGTATCGTGAAAGCATGGGGAATACAGATTTCCATCTGCGTGGTTCTGCGACTCGAATTTCAAAGGGTTTTTTTTAGTTTTGGCGCGACCTATATCGCGAATTGTGGGTAAGTACGTGCAGTATGAAATGTGGGGACGTTATATACAAGTAGAACGTTATTTGAAAATTGCTTTCATATATGTGTATCAAAGAGAAACACAGGTAACGAAAGAATACTAATCGCTACATAGTATAAAATAAAGTCGCGTTTTCGGTTCCTATGTCCCTCTGTTCGCTTAAATCTTTAAAACTACGCATCGTATTTTGATACGTGAGGAAGGTTTAAAATCATGCTGCGGCCAACAGGTACGGAGCAGGAATGAAAAATGTTGCAAAAACGGGGTGACACAGACGAAGTTGCGCGGGTCAGCTAGTAAAGAATAAATTGAAGTTAATACATAAAAAATGAGGAAAGGAAATCTCAAAATAAAATCAAACCCGTCCGGCAAACAGTAGGCCAAAGTTTTCACACATTGGGAGAGGTCCAGCAGTGGACTGCGATTGGCTAATTGATTGATTAGATCAATAAAATATAAACAGTCATTCAATATTCTTATCGTTGTTCTCGGTTGCATCTGGGCTTACCCAGGCTTGCATTTTGGAGCTTAATCGACTTATGCAAATTTTTTTAAAGCGACTACCGCCTGACTTCTGAACTCCGAGAGGAAATCTTATACTAGTACTTCGTCCGTCAGTCAGCAGGGCACCGGCTGTAGGTGAAATTGACTTGGTCTCCTAACTTGGAAACGAATAGAAGCAAATATATAGTATCCTAGATTGAAAAAAGAAAACAAAATAATATGTATACAAATAAATACATTGAAGTGTCTCTCTGTGTTATTAAAAAAGTAACCTTTGAATAAATGTCTAGGTATGAATGCACTATCATAAGTATAAGTAGGTACCTACTACAAAAAAAACAAAATATTGTCTGATTTAGTGTAGAAAAAGAATGTATAATACAATTTGCATTCGCGTGGCACAATATTTCTTTCGGTAATTGGATGGGATGCGAGTGAGTAATAAAATTGTAATTAAAAATTAACTATTTTATACTAGTTGATCCTCCCTTAGGGTGCATACTAAGTAGACAGATAGGCGCGTTTGTTTACTAAACTACTATAAACTATTTGAATTTATGCCTTAGTTACCTTCGTTTTTATTGGGCTTATAATGAAATTGCGTTTAGGGTACCTTTTGACTTGATATAGAAAAAGAAAGGGATAAAGGCTGAAGGAAACAAGGATCTGGAATTCTTTTTTACTATGAGGACTGATGAGACAAGTTATTGAATAGTATTGAAAACTTTAAAAGTGCTTTCTCAAGTAAACGGATTATTTTAATGCACACGTGTAGCGCTTAAAATTTATTTTGATCATAGGTATTAATATTTAACGGAGGTAGGACACGACGGTATCTCCCGTCCGAAATGAGCTGTCCAACTGGTGAAGTACCTCCGCCCTACAGAAGACCGCGGTCATAATAACCATCGTGTTGTGTTCCCGCCGGTAAGTAGGGTAGCCAGAGCTCACTATACCCCTCCTTCCCCTCCCCTTCCTAGCCTCCCCACCCCTTCCCAGCTCTCCCCCTTTCCTTTCAGGGTGGGCAGCGCGTGTGTGACACCCTTAGTGTTGCATACGTTCATAGGCCACGGTGGCCGCTTTCCATCAGGTGGGCCGTGTGCTTGTCTGCCACTGCACGTAGTATAAAAAAATAATAATAATATTGCTAGCGTAAATAAACCAAATATTAATAGCGTAAATAAAATAGCTGCGGTAGCCTAGTGGTACTTCTGGAAACTTTTAGTGTAGAAATATTAAATGCGATGTAACAATTTCTATAGATATTTTAACACTTGACAATGTATCTTCAAATAAGAAATTTGCACACCTATCGAGGTAATAAGCAGAGCACTTGCACATTATTGTAAATGAAACCTATTTTATACCGGTCTTATGCAAATAAACTGACTTGATTTGATTTGATTGACGTCACTGCAATATCTATTTCAGTCAAAGTTGATAATAGTTTATAAGAAAACGTTTCACGGTTCATATATTCTGTCACTTTCGCACGCCTAAGTTTTGTGTATTGATACGAATGTCACTTGAGTTTGTTCCTCTCCTACTATTGATCCTAATACTAGTTATACTCTATTACAATGGTGATATTTGATTCCTACGTGAAATAATTCAAATCTATACTTCTACCTGACTTCGAGCTATTATTAATATAGTCCATCCATTTTTTACTCGATCCAGGAATCGAAACCATGATCTCATTTTCTGGCAATAGCACTCGCTACAGATGCAATAATGGACAGTAAAATAATTAAACGATGACTACCTCCTTCTCTCATAAATTAAATGTAAATGTAATGACATAATAATTCACGTGCTATCAGAACTTAACCCTTCATTATTTACGAAAAAACACGAACATTTAATTACTAAATTCGCTAATTAAAGACCCGCGCCCACTAGACATGTATCCGCTATCATAAGGCCTGGTACATATTACAATAAGTTATTACAACATAATTTATTATTCTGTCATTACCGTGACATGGTTGCGTGACCCCTTGTCATAAGTTAGAAGTCATCTAGCCCTCGATCAGACCAGCGTTGTTAATTTCATTGGACATGGTGACAAAAATTCTGTTTACTTTGCCAACGCCGGTGTGAAATGACAATGCAGCTTCGGTAATAAATGCTAAGGTATGCTAATGAGCTTAATTAAATTATTAGTGTGTAATGGGCTTTAGAGTGGGTCCTGCTGGGTTTTTGTGTTGTTTTTAAGCTATGATCCCTTATAGCTGTCTGAATAATAACATAATGTTTCTTCTTTTTTATAGCAAAATAC
This sequence comes from Pelosia muscerda, assembly GCA_963691645.1. Classification (NCBI taxonomy): domain Eukaryota; kingdom Metazoa; phylum Arthropoda; class Insecta; order Lepidoptera; family Erebidae; genus Pelosia; species Pelosia muscerda. The sequence goes on from OY829113.1 coordinate 6,600,792, forward strand.
TTAAATATAACGGGTTGCTAGTTGCGATAAAGATATGAAGTCTTTTTGACACCTGAAGTTCGTTTATTGCATTCCATCGGTATTTTAGTTTATTCGGGAGCGACTGTCGTTAGTCAGATTTATAAGTCCTTGTACTGTTCAGTCATTTTGGACCTCAAGTACACCTTCTATAGGTATCTAAACACAATTATTCAAAAATCAAACTAATTTCATGCAAGATATGCACACATGAAATTTGCGTACAACGAATTAGCCACACTTAGAACATATTTTATTTCAATTAATAATGAAGTAACCCCCAAAATGTATACTAACACCATTAAGAGTGAACCCAACCGAGACGTACGCAACGTCAAATCGAGACACGTATGTCGTAAAGCGGGTTACAAACGATTGGTCCAAACAAATCGGACAAGTCATCAATTGCATTACGTTATTGGTATTGGCGCGCTGTGGGCCGACGTGGACACCCTAATGCTAGTTGTCTATGCACCAAATATTGATTTAAAAGGTAACTATTAGCAAAACAATGTTATGCCCTAGTGATACAAGAGCACACATTTTCCGAGCAATTTTCTTAATTTTAATTGTAATAATTGTAATAAATTGTAATTGTAATACATTATAAACATAATATCAAATAATGACTATCATCATCATCATCGTCATCATAGATTAGAGGTTGATGAGGCCTCCCCCACCAACCTCAAATCGAAGCGGCTAATCAAATAATACAAGTTTGAATTGTAATAAACCGGGTATATGAGTTTGTTCATTGCTGAAAATTGTAGCCTGTTACATTCGTGTCATCCAAAGACAACTCTAAGACCATGCTGCTTGAAAATGGTATTGCAGCTGTTGATACTGGCTCATGGACCTTGTGACGTCTGTTACTTTAAATACCTCACACTGCTTAAGTACACTTATAACAACTAACGCTTAATAAAAGAATAGCACTTAATATATAATTACATAAAAATATAACAAAATACTACACTTTAAAAAAAACATCAGACAGGGGTTTCGTCGGTTGTCTGTACAGTATTGAAAATATAAATCCACAGCGTGTCAAAATAAATGTACCTAAACATCCACTCCCCAAATAAAGACAAAATCCGCCTCGGGCGAGACAACACCTGTATTACCATAACAAGACATGAAATTTGAATGTCCGTAAATCGAATAACCGTACCACCGCCTCCCGGAATTAAGTTATCCACTTTTTGCAAGAAAAGATGGACACGTTAACATATGAATATGACAAATTGTCCGGCGGCGGTCAGCCAGCGGACTATCCTGCGTCCGACAGAGTTTTACGGCACCCTAGGGACGGTAGGGGGACCAACTTGAAAATTTTTCATTCCAGCCGACTAGCGACCAAAGAAATACGGCCAGGTCACTCGTCAAAACTGTAACAATTTCTCAGAAACAATAATGGGATAAAAACGTGCCCCCACATTTGACCAGTGAAAAGCCATTTTGGACACTGTCAATGTTATTTATTTGTACGAAACATGCGAAGAATTTTTATTTTATCTTGGGATTTCAAGTTATATTGGCGGTTACTGAAGTTGAATTGAAAGCACCTGCGTTCTTGTTGTGTTTAAAAAGTGCAATTTGTTTACAGGAACTTCGTTGTTTATGCTCTACAAAACATCCTACTTCCTTACTTACCGATTCTTTTTGTTACTTCAGCTGAATGAAAATGTATCAATTTTGAATCGAATCGAAAAAGTGAATATTCAGACGGTACTTGAACTTGCGGCTAGTCTCTTACAGGGAAAATGCTCTTACCACTGAACTACCGGACCGTGTCTAAAGCATTACAATTTTTGCTTTACCTTTTAGGGGTTTATTAATGGCACAAAATTTAATTTTTAAAAATGAGAGATAGATGTTACAATATTCTACTAATATTGTAAATGTGAAAGTTTGTGAAAATGTTTGATTTTATTAACGCCTCAATAGCCCAACAAATGTAGTTGATATTAGGTACAGGGATTTATATTCGGGATCTATCACTTGTATAATACCATGGTCTCTGGGACTATTAGGTATGTACCAAGAACTGCGGATATGGTAGCAGAATTCCACACCAATCTAGAATTCACCAATCGAATCACAATAATACTCGTAGATCTTTTGGATAGCACGTTAATTCTGATTATTTATAGATATCATCATCATCCATGCGTTATATCAAACGGGATGAATAAAACAAATACGCAAGTCAAATATTTATGTGTTATTTTCTTATGTACCTGAAAGTAATACACATAGATCAAAAGCTACATTTCTTGTAGAAATATATAACCTTTAATAGCCTGTGAATCAGGCAATAAAAGCCAATACTTTTGAAAATATAATCTCACAATAAAACTCATGGTTAAACATACCAGAGAACTTATAAGTCTTGTTTCTAATCATTGTCACATGATATAAATACTACTTGTTTTAGACGCGCTAAGAGCTTCATTTTCTTCTTGAAATATTCACACAAAAATAATCTCTCTGGCCCTAAAAGAAAAGAAACATATTTCTATATATCGACATAAGTATGTTGTTATAATGAAAGTTCTGATTTGTGAGTTTGCGGCGACAGCGTAATTCCCAAATGGAATCAGGAAGAGTGCAGCCACATCGTGGACCGAATTGCAAATACGCATATGTCGACGACTTTATTTTATCCTTTCAGTAGTTCGGATAGAATATTGAGGGATAAATATAAGATGCGATGGTATTGAAATAGACGTACCTAACGGTTTCGGTGGCCAGTGCTTTGGATTTAGAAGTTATATATTCTTGGCTTGTTATTCTAGAATTGGATATTGACCAGGGATATTTTTTCAATGACAGATATCTTTACTTTAATATTCAGTTTTAAACTATCACTTATTGTTAATTTACGTTTGTCTCAACCTGATAATTTATAGGTAAAATACATCCATTATTTACAAATTAATTAGTAAATAAAATTAAAAATGATTATTACATAAATTTTAAACTGAAAATGAAAATTCGTAGCGGAATTCCTTCACATGTCTCTTTGTTAACTGCCCCAGAAGGCTAACAGCATTGCCCCGTTGTATGACAATGCTTATTCTCTGTCCTAAGAGGCCAGTCAGGTCATGAAAGGCGTCGACTAAACGCTTCACAATATTATTTACATACATAATCTCACGCCCACATTTCGCCACCTATGCAATGCTAATATTCCCTCTAACCCCTAAAGCTAATCTCAATAGCTTGTGTTAAGAGTGAGTTCACGTTGGTACTGTAATGTCCAAGAATCGAACCAGGAACCTCTCGATCGTACTTCTCAACTACTAAGCTATCGACGCTTCAAATTTATAGCTCATATTTCAATTTTATTTTTTTATTTTTCAATGGCGAGCTCTAGATGCGCTAATTTGGAAACTTGATAATTATGTCCAAATAAGATTTAGTCGAATGAATTATTAATTATAACTATTTTAGACGCGTCTACAGTACAACGACTTACATCACCTACCACTTTACTCGTCATATTTATTGTATATATTACTAAGGTACAAATCCACAGCCATGCAACTTTCACGGTATCAAAACAACGAACACAATTCTCGTCATCATTGCAATGCGAACTCGGATCAATCCAATATAAATGTAAATATATGGGGTGAAATATGACAGTTATAATTGCTTTATTGTACTTGGCACTATGAGGTACAACGGCATATGCTAATGTTATGTGCTAACTTTTGGCACCACTACATTAATTATAAGTTTAGTTACGTTGTGTTTGTGCGTTGAGTTTGACAGTTGCCCTTGTCGCGGTTTAGTGGGAGAAATCTAAATTAGCGGCAGTAACTGTTGAACTAAAACTGTGGGTGCTAAAACCTAATTGTGTACTCATGTGTAAGTATATAATTTAAGTATGATTTTATTGATATGCATATAAACTTTATGGAAAGCAACGAAATATTTTCCATTTTTGTAAGTTTATCCGATATTTCCGACGGTAGGCCGCCGTCGGATGTACTTTGTATCGCTGAGCTAGTTCTTGTTGGTGCCAATCATATCGTCGTTATAATAGCCGACTATCATAAAAAGTGCATATTATTATTTAAAATTCATTTGATATTTTAATCCGGCAACGCTGTAATGAGGAGATTTTTGTTCTATTTACACTAATAATAATAACTTTAAGGTACTAGGAAAACCTTTGTCACAAACAAGGCTCCAGTCTTACACCTCGTGGACGACTATGTTGAGTTGGACTTTTGTTTGCAGTATAATATATTGCTGATTACAATGCTTTTATTATCAAATTTCATCCTACTCAGTCAGAGCCTATGACCATAATAATAATCTTCTCTAATCGGTAGGTACTTAATGACTATCGTAGTAAGTAGAGTACCAGAACTATTATATTATTGATTTTGGATGCTGTCGTTTCAGATCCTGACATTTCGAATCCTGACTTCTCAGATTCTAACGTTTCGGATGCGATAGAAATTGAATAGAAAATTGTCAATGATATTCGCGTAAACTAATAGCAAAACTGGTCTCATCATAATATTAGTAACCACACTAACCACAGAGTCTAAAGAGTTTCACGTCATCTTCGAAACTGCTTTTAATTGCTATATAGCTGCATGGTACCGCGATAAGATATCACATATAAACTTATTTTAAATAAATTCTGGTTCAAAAATACGTAAAAGAACAACAGATACTTCACTACTTTTACAAGATCGCCTCTCATAAATATTCAGTGGAAACCGGAGATGGCTCATTTAGTAATCGGCCCCTCTTTTTTGCGTTATTGGCTTATACACTAGAGGGTTGTTTGGTGCCCGCTACAAGAAGTAGATCGATAACACCGGTAATGGGCCAGCTTTCTTATTAATTACTCGGAAATTTTGAGTAAAAGGCTTTTTTTAAGTAATTAAGGGTGTTAATAATTCAGAGTTGTAGACAATGATGTAATCTCTTTTGTCATCATCTCCAATGCATTGTTGTGTATGTAAGAGTTATGAATGACAAGTGCCTGCTTGAAGGCAATTGCGCCCATTATGAAAATTCTCCGTGACATTAATGGTGGTGTCATGAGGACAAAATAATTGGTGTCAAGAGGTATGAAAATTCCCCTTGACACTATCAGTGACCACGTGCGTTTAGTCGGTTCGAGCCCAACATAATCTCCCGAACTGGCTCTGGCATGGAATAAAAAAATTACAATTTCCTCGTGATACTACCCAATGACCCTTTCATTGGGAAGTATCACGAGGAATTAAATCATAGTTGGTGAAATGTGAGGCGACTACCATTTAACTGTACTAATTGTTTTAGATAATATGTCTTTCTTCCTCTACTTGTAACTCTGGCAGGAGAAACACGCTCATACCGTCGAATGAACTATGCACTTGTTTCTTTATTCATGTGTGTTTATGTGGAGATTATATTCGAATGTTTTCTCAGACAGTTACTATAGCGGAATAATGTGTAATTTTCATCATGATCATCATCAACAATTCAGCCATAGGACGTCCATATAGGCCTTCCCTATCGACATACGATACGACCAGTTGGAGGCGGACTGCTTCCAACTGGTAACCGAGATGCTGACTAGCCATCCGTCCACTTCGCGGGCACAGCAGTGGCGTGCCCAGACGGATGGCTGCCACTTCATCTTACTACTACCCGGTGGGCTATATCGGCAACTTTAACATCTCCACCTTTCTGATTCGATCTCGTAGAGATTTGATGTGTAATTTTAGTCGGCACAATTTTGACACATACGTTTCACAGTAAATCTCCATTTAGGAACAATGTAGTTACAATAATGTACCTAATTAGTTTTAGTTTTCCACCAAGTAAAGGACCTTTTAAAATTATGCAGCATTATAGATGAAGCTGTGAAATAGCTACTTTGGAATATATATTATTGAGTTACCGACATCTGTTTAAACTTTTGCACTTATAATAGACAGTATAAGTTAAATAAGAGGGCAGAGCCGCTAAGCTAGAATTTACACACTTTTATCTTCTTGGAGAGAAAGGCTAGCAACCAAGATCTGATTTATTAAGGTATGTATTACACGTATGTACCTCCGTCAATCCTTATCCAACACACAGCCCGTAGGTCTAACACAATAAATCACACTGTCCATCCGTACAGCCGTAGAACAACGTATTGGGAATTGATCAGGAGTTAAGTCACGATTGTTGCAGTCCGGGATCATTCCTGAGGGATTCATTATATGGGAACAGCGCGACTGATTGCCGGTGTTGCGATACAGTATGTATTGATTCATGTGGCGTTACGCGGTCAAACGTCAGCGGCTGATTAGCGCTTCAGATTAAGTACTTGTTAAGCCATTATACTGGTTGTACGAAACAAAATTGGTACCGATTCAAGACCATACATGATCGGAAATAAGTTTAGTTGCTAATAAAAGGTGCACTATACCTATGCAAAGCCACTTGGAAAATACACATACATGATTTCATTAAAATTTTATATTACACATAAAATACAAACAATGTCAATAACGTCATTTAATATATAGTTTCAGTGACCCGTTCCTATTCGAAATTCAAAAGTGTATTTCTTTTTGTTCAAAACAGCTAGCACTAAGATACTCACATTTTATTGTTTATTGTTCTTGAACGAAATTCTACCAAAAGTATGTACCTAGGTATTAATACATGTAGGAGTGCACCTCTAAAGTGGAATATGGTTTCTAATACGAGTACTAATAAAAAGTATTCAATTGAAAATGAACAGGTTTTCATCAACTGATTTTGATTTGATTTTATTTGATTTTACAAATCAAAAACACAATCGTCCCAATGCATGTTGCTCCGTTGCTTATAATTGCGACACTTGTACTCCCAATTATCATAAAATATCAAAATGCTTAAGTAATAAAACAAAATATTTTATAGTCAGTTATAATAACTTATATAATCAAGTATCTTTTGTTGTGATATAATGATTGTAGGGGCGGGTGAAGAATAATTTATTCGCGCAGCGGGTGATTCTTGTAGTTGCAAATTGGGTAACATGTGGGCCGGTTCTGTACATGCAATCGATAGTTTTTCGTGAATTCATAGGTAATTTTTTGAAATATGCATATAAACATATTTTTTCTTTGAATATAAAGAGTTTTAAAGTCAAATACAGGTTAATTCTACATTCAAAAATCTTGTAGAGGTAAAAGGAAGTTAAATAGAAAATAGAAAAGAGTATTGCATAGTATTCATCATATGAGGTTTTAGATTTGATTTCCGCGTGGTTCGCATAAGTAGTAATGCGTATTTTTAAAAGACTTTTCCAACATATCTAATACAGTTCAAATGCAAAAAATAATTCGGCAACGTAACTGCGCGGCGCCCGACGGCTCGCTCTAATGAGAAAAAGAACCTTCAACATTTCATGGGTCCACAAACCCAACTAGTGAAGCGAGCTAGATTCTGCATTTCGACAAGGTGGCCGATTTTTTTCTTGTACGTATCTGGATGTGTCAGTTCCGTTCTAGGGGGCACATTTCTAGACTGATTGTAGCGAAACTAGTCACATGTATACTTTGATAAGACGAAAAATGGGGGGAAGGGGAGGAGAGAAGTATGCTGTCGCGTTTTTTAGGAACGTATTTTAATACTAGCCTATACCCGCGGGTCCACCCGTGTTACTCTCGGTTACCGCGAGTTAAGCGCCATCTGTGCAACTTAAAATCTATATTACTAATCATAACTCACGTTCTACTTAACAGATTACAATCAAATTTTAGGTTGGACCAAACCCCTTCAAACAACAAAACCGCATCGAAATCCGTTCAGTAGTTTTTAAGTCCATCGCGGTCAAATATAAATTTTTACAATTATATAATATTTTAGGCTGATAAATCTAGGACATGATTCCTTACAAATTGTATAAAAAGGGTGCTCACAATGTCTATTGCTCGCTGAACTACTAATGAGTAATATGTGGTTTCGACTATTTCTTTTATCAGGAATGGTACATTTTGTAAAAGCTATTCGTGTACTTTAACTTAATTTCATGTTTTGTAATCAAACCAACATCATGAATAACTAAAGAGGGCCATACATCACCAAACTAAGTAGGTAATGCATCGCGATATACGAGTAAGCGTATAATGGAATTTATCAAAAATCGAAGGGGTGTATTACGTCATCCTCCCCTAATTTAGTTTTTATTTTATTTGCACCCCAATAGGGGCAGTGTGTGGAATTAGTCTTACCATATGTGCTCCTACTTGTGTTACACTTGGTTCGAATGTTCTTTTGTTGTTTAGCTACTGGATAAGCTTCGTGTGTTTATTTATCAGTCACGAACGTTTTGTGGAATTGAGAATGTTCGTTGTTTATTTTCGGAACTAAACTATAGCTTTTAAGGGATCGGTAGGTGCAATAATACAATTTTATTAACTTCTATTTTAAAATCTCTTAATGGCAAATATATGTCTATATTATTACTATACTTTCGTAAGTTAAATGAGATTCTTCAAGGAAAGCATTAAAAGATTTCTACCAGGACGGCAGCGCGAGTGTGACGCCTCTGATGTTTTAAACGTCCGTATAGTAGGCCACGATAATTACTTTCCATCAGATAGACTGTGTGCTTGTGTAATTAGTATAAAAAATGAATTTTCTACAATTATTTCATACATTTCTGCTTAATCATCCGGAGATTTATAGGCATATATATACTATGTAAATTTCCACAATTTATTAAAGACGATTTTTACTATAAAAACGTAAAAAATCAAGACGTACCTATTTGAACTATGAGACAAATACACCCACAGTTTTATAACCCTAACTAGTCATATCGTGACATAAGGGAGGTAGCACACTGTAATCCGAGCTTGGAACATGTGTGCGGAGCTTTAAAATTTGATCTAATACCGATTACGAGCACGCATCGCACTCCGCACACCGCACACCACTCGTGTGGGCATTACAAGAGAAAAATTGGCAGATAAGCTCTTGTGGTTACATGTGTTAAAGTTATTAAGGGCGTTACTTTACTATTAGCTGTTTTATCAGACATATTGAGATATGTACCATGTTTTATTAGGAGTTTTCAATGTTTCAGTACTGTTGGAAGTATTGGACTGAAATACCAAATAATAATAATAATAATGTCTTTACTGTACACTAATGACGAAACAATCCAACACAGAAAAAAAAACGTTCAAACATGGTAAAAACATTATAGCTGCCTGAATATAGCTATATACATATCACTAGCAAGATATATAACTATATAGTTATACACATACAATCCAAATAGCGGTTAAGGCTCAGAGGTTAAGGAGTTGGCCTCTGTATTGAAAGGTCCTAGCTTCAAATCCTGACCATTACACAACCGACGTGAACCCACTCCTAACACAAGTCATTTACCTGTTAGAGGGTGTGAAATTATTAAAATAACATAAAGTCACGCCTATATCCCCGAAATGGTAGGCAGAGGTTGCCATTAAGCAGGCACTTATAATTACATAGCATAGAAATAGCTACAATCTAATGAAGAACACGTCGGAAAATAGCAGTTTTCATTCCAATTTTTTTTTCAAGCCGAAGGAGTCTACTTTGTCTACTTATCCCATCTCTGTCTCAGAAAACCTTGTATTTCATTTGTTTTTACAAATTCATCATCATCATCATTCCCTGAACCTTTTTCCCAACTCAGTTGGGGTCGGCTTTCCAGTCTAACTGTGATGCGGCTGAACTTCGATATTTTCCGTGAAGCGACTGCCATCTGACCTCCACAACCAATGGTCTAATGACCAATGGCGATATCGAAGTTCCATGTTAGGCTGGTTGGACTTTTGAGGGCTCCAACTACCCGTAACGACTGCCATAGATGTTTGTATGGCAACCGGGACCGACGACGGCTTAACATGCTCTCCGAGGCACTTATAAACCTGCGATAAATACACACATAACTTCGAAAAGCATCGAAAAGTCATTGGTGTGTGCCATGGTAAACCTGGGATTGAACTCGAGACCTCGTCTCAGCAGTCCATTACCCATACCACTAGGCTAGCGCGACCGCGACCGCGACCCGCAATTTGTAACCTTTAAAAACAAATTTACTTAAAGGTAAAAGGACTCATATACGGGTACAGCTTAAAACAAAGCAGTATCCGTTTTTTTATTTGAAACATACTCAAAGGTTTAATTTAGATCAGAATAAGTGAATGTTTCGACAGAATTCGAGCCCGCAATCTTTCCCATTAACCTGAAACATTCGAAACTTCCTATACAACCATGTAGAGGCGGTGGGTCTCATTTCTAAATTAGTTTTGAAACAGTTATACTAGGTAATTTTTTAAAATTTTTATTTCATACACAAAAGTTGCATACAAAATCATAGGTATATACCGTCGTAATAGCATTTCTTCCCCCATTATGGTGATACCAACTCCTTAGCAACAACAACAGACGTTTGCATAAGAATATCCTTATCTAGACCATTATTTACAAACACAACATCATTACAAGTTTTAAAAGCTCACATATCGGAGACACTTGATCACTGAACGCATTATAGTCACGAAACGTGTTTAATCTATAATGCGCCTTATCGCAATATTTTCCATTTCCTGGCTAAACCGGGAACGTCGGGCCATCGCCAGGGGAAATAAGGAAGGCTGAGTTTCACTTTGTTTTTTTTTTCTTCCGGTGGAAATTTTTCGTGTTTCCCTCTTCGTTTACACTTAGGTACAACAGTTACCGGTGTATCGCGCGATTGTTACCTGCATTCTGTTGAATTAAATATCGCGCAGGCAAAGGGTGAAATGTCTGGATTTGCATTTCGTTTGCAACAATGAGGTGGGAACGAGTTCGTTCTTTGTGTTTAAGTTGCGGTGAGTTGTGATTGCTGGTTGTAATTGAAAATATCGTGGTAAGAGTAAGTAAACATTGTACTTTTTATATGAATTTGGAAAATCACACACCGTCTACGGGTCTACGCCGGATGTGAGATTAATCTGGAAAATTAGTAGGTATCATTCTATGGTAAGACACTAGTAATAAGTACATTATTTATTTTATTTTTCTTTGTTTACTATGGTGAAAATAATTATTATCTACGAGTAAAGTTATTGCCAACATTAAAATTCTAATTCACAATTCGAAAACGCACGTCTTAAGCCGTACTTACTTCAGCGAAATATTGACGCCATGGAAACTTTACTCAACAAAGTCTTAACCAATCTATAATCCATATTTCTAAGCACCAATAGCTCAGGTTTCGGTGTCGGTAATTAGTTAATGTTCCCTCTCATCTCGTATAATTTATTGAGACAGAGTATGAACCTCCTCAGTAATAACCTCCCCTCCACGATCGCTCGGGAATTGACGGCGGCGGCGAAAAACTCAACCAAAATATTAATGCACCAGTTCTATGGTAAGTATTGGAGCGGCGGTATACTTGGACGAAGTAGTTTTGATACTTTGGGAGTCCGGTGTTACTGTAACTGTATTTTTCTTCTTAATAGGTAATCAGGTAATCAAAGGTAGACTAACAAAGGTAGGTAGTCAAGTCAAAGTATTGTATAAAGGTGATAGTAAGTTGTAAAAAAACCTAACCGTTAGCAAGATCCTTTGCGATTGTATAATTTTAACTCCTAAATTCTGCTTAGCTAAGTAAATATAAGGTTTTTGAGACAACATAATGCTATAATCTGTAGTAACAAAACTGTTTCCTGAATGAAATCCTGCTGTATATCTAGTTAATTACTATTGAAAGATAATGTAAATTTTGTATGTAAGTATGTAATGTAGTGAAGTTCAGTTGATTCATATTCGTTGATTAATACTAATTCCTTTAAACTTTGTTTTTCACCAACCAGGATTACATGGCTATCTTAGTGAATTTATTACATTTACAGTTAGAGTCAGGTCAGTATAAGAAATAACACTAACCGTAATTTTAATATTCTGTCCATACTCCCACCTTTCCACAAACACATTTCAAATATCAAAATCTTTTATTCCCTGCATTCTTAGCTTCAATAATCTCACCGTTGGATTAATCAAGGATTGTTGAGTTCCCACTTCTCGTTGAAAAATTGTCACCATCAGCGCTTCGCATTTGTAATAACTCGATGATGTATCGACGTCCTATTTTCATTTTTCATTCTTTTGTTTTTGAATAGAGATTGTGGTTCTGCATAATCTTTAAATGTGTTTAAATTTAGAATATTTAAATAAGTGCTTAAATATTGCATTCTATCTATGTATTATTTATATTTGAAGCATTACGTATCAATGACTTAAAAGTTAAAGAGTCTTATCATCGAAAAATCTTTCAATTTAGTTTAACTGTAAAGGTTAAGAGGAATACTAGTATTCTTACGAAAAACACATAAGGTAACTACATTTTTCATTTTTCATATAAAAACGAGAAATATCTCGCATCCTAATATAAAACAATCTACCACAGTTCATTACATTAGGAAGTTTCCGGATCATACTTTTTCCTATAACAAGTTCACGCGCGCCGTGATTGGCTGAACTCCCTGGGGGCTCCAAACTTCGTCAGCAAATGAGCTGTGAGCTAACACGGTAATAATTTATAAGACAACCAGTATTATTTATCGTTCGTGTTATGCTTATGGAGTATGAGCTCATTGAGCACGGAGGAAGGTATGAGAAGATATTGGTTAGAACAACTGACAGGTATACAGGTAATACCAGAAAACTGAGAAGTTAAGTACATTATTTTGTAAATACATTGCTTTCTAGAAATTTAAGATAATATTTACCTGGTACAGTCTAGTACTTAATACATTATTAATAACACACTTGTACTTCTCCGTGATATTTATTATTGTACCATTGCGGCATTTTGAAAGATTTACATGGAAATCGATGTCAATGTAAATCTTTCAAAATGCCGCTAGGCAAAACCGGTAATGCACAGTAATAAATATTGTGGAGTACAACACAACTACATGTGTATTATCAATAATGTATAACAATAAGTTCCACCAATCTAACGTAATGTAATACTAAACTTAATCATGATTTTGTGGTCAAGTGTTACACATGGTAATAAAATTATTTTTAAGTGATCCTCGTACCCATATCTGCGGAATAGCAAACGTCAGGATCAATGCACCTACCTAATAAACTAACACCAAATAAATCGTGAAAGAATATGTTATGAATAGTTTTAAGTATTTCAATAGTATGTTAGTTGAATACCGCCTGGTTAATCTTAGAGGTATGATTTCGTAGACGACGACGCATCGTCTGGTACTCGCGTCTACAGTTGTATCATGTCGTCGGCTCCGGAATCATACCTTAACTTTTTGTATTCCTCTTTCCGTTACCCAAACATAGGGTGAAAACTGTGACAACTTATTTATACAAAACTTGGATCCTCGAAAATTAACTTCATCAAATTCATTAATTAAAACGTGATAACGATAACGCAATTTCGTTTCTTATACCAATTTTAGTCTCACTGTCAATAATGAGTAAAATTCGTTTTCGCCCTATACATATTATACTTATCTTAGATTTCTGTATGTCAGAAAAATCGTGACAATAGAAGCAAAAAAAAAATCTATTTTTAATAATATTCTGGCTTATATAACTCCCTCTTCAATATATTATATTAGACTGGTTTTATTTTTACGAAGTATTTTTATTTAAGCATGGTTTTTGGGCTCGCTGTACGTTCCGGAAATAAATAAGTAGGTACGTTTCCGCGTGAAGAAGATGTATGGTGTGGCGAGGGAATACAATTCCGTGGCAAAGGTCGTTCGCGTTAGTATAAATGTAAGTAAATTTGAATAAAACATTGCATTCGGGTGGAGTCTGGCCGGTTTGTTGTTTTTGTTGCTACATGGATGGTTAGCTATTTTGGTTTAAATAACTGCTGTAAATCCATGAAAGGGTAGGTATAGGTGTATTAAATTAATACCTACATTTTGGTCTGAATAGTGAATAATTATGGTTTACGATTTTTGTATTAGGTATTTCAGTACACTAAAATCTAGGTTTAAGAAGCTATCTATATTTTCATTATTCAACTCTCTTGTCTAATTTAATCATAAGTACAAAAATATCTATTCATACCTACAAGAAAATTGAATCATAAAAATATAGATAACCTAAAAGAAACACTGAATTTTAATAAGTATAAGACAACTTTGTCGTAAAATATCACTTGCCCAAAATTAAAAAATAAAACTGTTTTCGGAACACAAGTGTTATTTTTATAATTCTTTTGTTTTACAGTTTTAAGAGTAGGTCCTTGCTATTGATTAATATATATTTATAATTGATATATACCATAGAGCTTTTACTACCAGAAAGCGCTCGTTATGATAAAGAAATTCATATGGTACTACACGTACCATATGAATTTCTTTATCACCCTTTCATTAGAATAAGTACCTACTTCGGTAACGACAGCAGAAAACTAAGTCATTGATAACGTTCACATGAACCTGACGCGATGGTAGTTGGCAGATGTGTTATTTAAGTGTTATATAGGATTTTCAAATTTTTCAATTTCAAAGATTTTCCTTCAGGCCGGCCGTAGCTTAGTAATTTGGCACTTTACTTGTAATATAAAGTACAACAAAATGTCAAGTCTTGATCATTTTTTTTTATTTATGGTACGTCAATTTTACTTCACCTCGCTTGATGTTAAGGTGAAGGCAAAGTCTCTTGAAAGAGGGTCACTATTGCAAACACGTTCAGTGCTACAATGGCGCCACCATTGTCAGCTTGACGGCCTCATCAGATGCTTTTTCCGCCCCGCTTAATATATATATTTACTTATTTCAAGAATGCATTAAATATATTTTATCTACTTTAGGTATATTTATCTGACATGAGGCAGTGTTAGTGTAATTGAAGTGTTCTATTTAAAAAAATCCTTTAGCAGTAACGTTTCCAAAAATATTTCCTCAGTGGATACTCACATCATAAAAGGCATCATCTACACAAAACATCAAATTTATAGGTAGGGCAGTTCTGCGCTGATGGTGATTCGTCATTTTATAAATGTATTGATTTTCTTTGATTATTTTTATACAACTTAGGTGCGCTCGGCTCATCAGCAGATATAAAAATTCAGAAAATGACCAAAAATTCACTCAATTCATAGTATTATCTTTTTTTGCTATCCGTATTATGAAAACTAAACAACAATAAATTACCTTGACATATCAATGACGAGGGAAGGGTTAATTCCGTCCGGTAATCAACACAACAACTACTTAGGTTCATTTAAATTAATATGCTACATCAATTTTCGGCTTCATTTAATTTATAGGTATGTATTACGAAAATGTTATGTTCGTAAATAAACTGAGTAATTTTTCATAATAAAAAACTATTTCTGTTTACATCACTTTCATTTTAAAGGAATCTATTCCTATACGCCACTGTTATTGGTAAGATAACATACCTACTACTACTATAATGACTCGTTAATGGTTGCTATTGCCAATGAATTACATACAAAGAAAAATTCAAAATAACATAAAAAAATTAAAATAAATGTAGGAATATATGTATATAATATATGTTCTATACTACCTACTCGTCTAGAAGTTTAATTTGTACAGTAGGAGGACCATGGCAAGCCAAATAAACCGCCGCCGCCGCCGGTGGACGGGCAAAGGAATGGCTCAAACTTTTTTACTTTTGGTAAGAAGTCTTACCACGTGAGTACTTAGATCAAGATTATCTAGAATTAAATATTTCTATTACTTCGTTTAAATTATAATAAGTTTAACTGAACTTCCAGTTTTATAACTTGAAACTTATCATTCCCTTTTAATTACTTACCGATAATCAAGGAAAAACATTTCAATAGTCTACTATTACCACCTGCAGTACAGTCAACACGTAAAGTTACGCACTTTAAGCTTTAACAGTAGATAACAAAATATCAAATCCCAAAATTAAATAACGAATGTGGTGTATTTTTTTGAGACAAATGCTTATTATACAGTAAATTTCATCTTCGCAAGGGGAAGTCTGACAATCCGTCGCTTACCCAAAAGGGTGTTAAAACAAATGTCGTGTGTTTATGGGATTTTCGTGTTATGTTAATGCGATTGTGCCTTTTTGTTAGCGTTATAATTTTGTATATTTTTATTCAGATTTAATACATTTCGTATTGGTACTATATGATTTGCTTAGTTGGTAATATTATGGGTTTTTCCTCCTGGCCAAACTATAATTTGCCAAACTGGTTTGGCCACGAGGAATTAAGTTTCCTTCTGGCCAAACTCTTATGAGAAAGATATTATAAGACCTAGATTGGTGTATGAGAATATTAAGTCAACCTAAGCTAGCTAGCAACCAATTTAGTTAAACCAGAGGGATTAGTCGAAAAGTAGTAATATCGACTGTTAATATTATAACAAAAATCTTCTATATTTCTATCGAAGAGAAGAAAGAGAAGAGAAGAGATAGCGTTAGATATTTGTTTTTATCTTTACTAATAACCACTAGGTATGTGTGTTTTTGATAACTGCAACGAACTCAGGTTTCTCCTTTACTTCAAAAACATTAACTTTAAGTTTTCACTTTCGAGTCCGTGGTCCAAGAGCGGATTTTAGACTCCGACTTTCTAGAATTTGTTTACTTTTATAAATGGTTGACGAAACCTGGGTATTAACGCTATCATTGTGTTAAATAAAATAATTTACCTTTTGATTTGTTCGACGTTTCGACCAGGTTGTAATAGCCGTGGTCACAAGCTGACTGGGGCTGCGGGGAGGGTGAAGTTTCTTCTTCTAACCCCCACACTGCACATGTTGCACTGCACTGCAATTGGCGAACAGATTTAGAGAGGATTCACACATTAAACCTGTCTTACATCTGTACATATCGGTATAACAGAGAGGCCTTGGTCTTGGCCTTCCTACCTAACGTGGATGCAACTAAAATTGACGTTCAGACAAAGAGAGAGTTTTCATTGTTATCATATGCAACCCGTCGATTAGCTAAACTTTGCTTGAGGGTAGGAAGTTAGGATGAAATGCAGAAGGCATGAGCTCATTTCAGATCATCCCAAAATAATTGCTGCGCTTGTGAGAGAGAAACACGTGGTCAGGTAGAGCATTGTAGTTCTTCATCGTATGATAAACGAAGGGCATAGTGAAGTAGGTAGATTGAAATTCCTTTAAAAATATTAACTGAACATCACAAATGATAATTCAATAACCAATAGAAAGCCGTAAATCAAGCACAATGGTCAAAGTAAATTATTGGAGGGTCCTAGCTAAACTAAGCTAAACGCTAACCCGATCAGGCATAATTTGTGACCAATTAGAATAATGGCACGCACGCCGTGATGTATGCACTGGACATGACAGTGAGCTGAATAGAGTGTATATGAAGTAGAAGAAAAAATGTGATGAAATAAGATGTTCTCGATGGTTACAATCCATGTTATGACGTCAGAGGCATATTGGGTGGAGTGTTAGACAGAAATATTAAACTTAACATTGATGTCAATGATAAATAACAGCTACTACAATACATATACATATACATATAACATAAACTCACGCCTATATCGCCGAAGGGGTAGGCAGAGGTGCTAGCATCCACATTTCGTCAGTTTATGTTTAGGTCCCAATGTAATAGGTGGCGAGCCTATTGCCATTAACCGGACACTTATAAACCTGCGATAAATATACACATAACTTCGAAAAGCATCGACAATCTCAGCAGTCCATTACCCATACCACTACCGCGTGCTACCGCGGCAACTACAATAGACCTAATCAAAGTATGAACAAAGAATTAAAGTATATACTTACTAGTCAACAAAGAAGAACCTATGATATTTTTGTTTCTATCTCAAATTGACACGTGTACTTTTGAAATACGGGAACAATTATTCTCGTTTATAAGTTATAGCTAACCACTTCACATTGAGATGTTCGTTTTTCACTGCACACTAAAATATTTAGTGATGAATAATAATTTTAAAAATAAAATATTGAAATACCCTCAACTGCATTCTGTGTTCTGTAATAAATGCTTGGGGTACGTACGTTTGTCCGGTGGCAGACCGTCAATGTCACCGATTGGAACAACTAGTTATATATTTAGCAGTGGTCAGTACTATTAGGGATACGTCTATTAACTTTAGGTTTTGGTTTAACTGCAATTTAAGTTAAAAATAATAATTAAGTGGTAGATTTAAATAACTTAAATACTGTTTTATTGTGTTTGACAGATTATGTACAATTCCAATCAAAATTCGGTCATATTTTTTTTTGTAATCGAGATTTTTACCAATAACACTTATTTTAATTCTTTTATTATATTTTGAAACAATAAACCGATTAATGTTATACTAACATGGAATTATTAGTGAAAGTATAATGTACTTAGGTATTTATTTATGTTTTTTACTAACCACTTTATTACGACTCTGTTATAATAAATGATTAATAATTATTCTCTGTTATAATTATTCTTTTTTATTTTAGTTTTAATTTTATTACAATAATTAGTTTATTAGTATAGGTGTGGATGTATTTTGTAAATAGTTATTAATATTCTATCCCATGTTAAAACAATTGTATATATGTTACTTAAATATAAATATTATTTGTTAATGATTATTTCAATATCCCTACTTTCCATTCGACATTATTTACTTGACATTTGTATTGTATTGGCCATTTTCCTTTTTACTTTGGTCATTATTTACTTAATTCTTCAACGAACTGTAAGAATGTAACTGAGTTCTTTTAATTTTAATGTATTTATAATACAATCTAGTGTTATGAGTAATGTAATCTGTAGATTACTATAGCGCTTATATACTGTAGTACCTACATAAGTTTGGTGTAGACTGTAAGCTTATATTGCTAACAATAAATGAATAAATTAAATAAATTATTAACTCACATAATAAATTTAATAGTTTAAAAACTAAAAAGTATCTACTATGTGCTTTTTTATATAAACTTCGACTAAAATCCCACATTTCGCCGTATGCACAATATGAATATTTAAACAGAGTTAAGTTTTCCTTTTACCAAAATAGTATATAAAATATTGTTTTCCAACCTTTCATTTCATAAATATTCATTATACCTTTGACCATATTTTTGTAATTCAATAACATATAGTTTCATAGCCAGTACTTAGCATGGGAATCTCCATATTATGCCTATTGACGTGCATGACATGTGTCTATTCAGATAGGACATTGTTCGTAGTAATTAGATTATAACATAGGTTTGGATATAAAGTACCCGTTTAAAAATGCTTTGTGCCTTTATTTATTACGTTTTAAATAGTAATTTCAGCATGGTTGGACGAAAAAATCTACCGTAAATTCAAGTAGATTTTTCATCTATCTTCTAAACTATTATATAATTGTAAAAAGTTTATGTTTGTCCGCGATGAAAGAAAAAACTACTGAACAGATTTCGATGCGGTTCTTTTTGTTTGAAGGGATTTGATCCAATTCAAAATCTTAAGTTTGATTGCAATCGGTTAAGTAGAACCAGAGTTATGATTAGTAATATAGAATTTAAGTTGCACAGATGGCACTTAGGTCGCGATAACCGACAGCCACGCGGGCGGAGCCGCGGGCATATGCTAGTTACCTATATACTTAGCTATTTCACCTAAACAAAATGACGAAGTTCCTGAACTGATTATAATCTGCAGTGTATGTAAATTCTTATCTCTTTAGAGAGACAGGTGACTCATATCTCCATAGGTAAACAAGCGTCTACAGTGCTGAGAGGTACTCACAGAGGTTGAACCTATATAAACGTAGTACCTTTATGTATTCTTTGGTGTACCTACATAATGCTTATTGTGCTAAAAATTTGTTTTAAACATTATTCAAGAAAGTCTGACCACTTTATTTGTTACCTGTTTTCCATACTTAGTACGTATGTCCACGTGTCAAACTTACCCTCGTCAGTCTTCGGCTAATTTATATCTACCCGCATTTGTTTAGGCGAAAAACGTTTGAGTGTAGGTACCGATTTACGACCCTTGTCTAAACTTTTTATATGTATGCCTTCTTACCAGTTTTGTTAGAATATCTTTATATGTATTTTAATACCATGGCGTGGTCAGCTTATATTCATCTTCATGTTTGAGCCGATAGCTTGCAATTATACATAATTGAAAAGACGCTTGTACTTAAGCTATAGCAGTTGCACTATTTTTTACTCTCAAAAAGTCCATTTGCCACTTCACAATATCCTTTTTATTTCCATGATCCAACTTCCGAATCAACATTAAATTCATTGATTACATTAATATGTGAAATGGCGCTAGTAGCAAGATAATAAGTATTTTTATTTGTTTTATTTTATTTGTGTACCTAAACCGTATTGTATACAGAACTTTACAAAGTAAATATGAAAGTATAAATATTGATATAAATAACATTAATACAGTAGGGTTGCAATTAACATGATACGTTTAATTACCCGCGCATAAATTGCACACAATATTGTCTGTTTACGAGTGCAAATGTAACGCGCAGTTGCAACGAAACGGATAGAGGAGGAGGCAGTTTATTACTTACCCGATTTGGTTTCTACAGCAGTTACAGCTATAGGAAAGTGTAGTTCAAAACCTACAATGTAACTTACATACATATTAAAATTATCCTGATTAGTTAAATAACCTGCAAAAAATTGTATCACGATAAACCATTATGTGACGTCCAACAATGCCCAAGGTTTTTTGTTGTAATGCAGACTTATAGTCTACATTACACAGAGCAGGGGAAATGGGGAAACAATCTACCTAGTTACTGTTGAGTAGGCTTTTTTTTTTTTTTTTATCGTGCGCGAAATCCCCTCGGATACCACCTCCACCAAAACCGATGGAGGTGATTATGTCGGACTCGAACCGACCAAAACGCACGCCGTCCATGGATCCTCGATTGCCGGAGGTGAGATTATACAAGACATATCTCTCGCACCCCGGCAGACCCAGGGACATCTCTGTTGAGATGACCCTCTTCCCTAAATGTGGGGACCATGGTGTCCCCATCTAGCCCCTGGGTATGGTGTGGCATTATGTGCTATCGCCGTGGCCTGCTTCTGCTAGGGTAACAGGCGGCTCCACCCGTCACCCCCAGGCCCGCGCTCATGGGGGACGAAGGTCATTCTGCGACCTCCGACGTCCGAGTCGCCTCCGCTCATCGCGTGCAGTGCGGGCCCGGAGTCTTCTCCGGACCCGCTCCGCCTCCTCCTTTTCGAGCATTACTTGCTCGCAGAAGGAGGCGGCGGCTGCCCAAGCATTCGCGCATCGTACCATCGCCGTGAGCAAGGTGGCGAGCGAGACAACTCCCACCCCTAGGGCTGTCACTAGGACCCGCCTTGGCGTCTCCCACGCTGGGCACTCGGTCAACGTGTGCAGCCCCGAGTCCTCGCTCGCATCACAGTGATGACACTCGGACGTTGGCTCCTTCTGAATCCGACGCAGGTAATCCCCGAAGCACCCGTGCCCGGTGATTACCTGAGTCAGTCGGTACGAGAGGCTACCGTGTGGCCTCTCTAGCCAGTCCCCCATGATGGGTCTTACCGCCGCTAATACAGCGTGCCAGAGCATTAGCTGTGCTCTTCAATTTGGGGGCCAGACTTCGGAGGTGCTCCCCGAAGTCCCACCGGCCGTCCAACACGAGCCCCAGGTACCATCCCCCAGAGGGCTTGATGCCGATGGGGATGTCTCCCACTGTAAGGCTGGATCCCTCTGGTGGCGCGCGCCGAGGCCCATGAAAGAACATGGCCTCGGTTTTATGTAGAGCCACCTCGAGACCCAACCGCCGGATCCTTTCCACGACTTGGGCAACCGCAGTCGTGGCCTTCAAGGCCGCTTCGCGATGTGTAGCCCCGCTCGCCGTCACCAATGTGTCATCCGCATAACACGTGACGGCGGCACCGTCCTCGAGCTCACCGCGACGCGCCCAGTCGTATCCGATGTTCCACAGAAGCGGCCCCAAGACCGATCCCTGTGGAACACCGCACGACATCTCTCGCCGACCGAGACCGGTCGCAGTCGGGTAGATGACAGCTCTCTCTGTCAAGTACGCCCCGACTATGCGGCGAAGGTAGAGAGGCACTTCGTGATACATGAGCGCCTCTCTAATGCAACTCCAAGGCAAGGTGTTAAACGCATTGGCGATGTCCAAGGACACCGCCAACATCACCTCGCCCCGAGTAACCGCATCCTCCGCCAGTGTTGAGTAGGCGCCTGACCCTTAAACAAAATATAAGGTACACAAATGTAACAAGTCCGAATTCTTCCGTCAGTCCGAATTTAAATTTTAAGTTTGAATGTTTTTACTTATATTTATTGTTTAATTTCTTAAAATAAAAACAATGCACACCTCGCAGTCTTCGTAGCTTCTAGACAGTAACAGTCATAAATATCGGCGACAAATTCCCGCCAATCGCGACAATGCACGTTCCATTTGTCGCGAATTGCGCGGTAAATAATAACGGAACACTGCGAACTTTATCGAGCTTATTTATAGTCTCATTATGGGGATAAAAGCTACTATTTTAAGAGTGATTTGTGTATTATTATGTAGATGACTTTATAGATGAGCTTTAGCCCACAAATTTGACCAAGTGTTACCGTTTGCAATGCTTTTAATAAAAACGTTGGTAAATCCTCCTGTAGAAGTCAGGTAACTATGTATTGTACTAACGAAATATTTAATGACCTGACCCGCGTGACTTCGTCTGCGTCACCCCGGTTTTGCAATATTTTTCATTTCTGTTCCGCACCTGTTAGTCGTAGCATGTTGTTTTATACATATAAACCTTCCTCTTTAACCATTCTATCTATTGAAACAAACCGCATCAAAATCCGTTGCGTAGTTCTAAAAATTTAAGCATACAAAGGGACAAGAAAAATAGGGACAGAGAACGCGACTTTATTTTATACTATGTAGTGATGATTCAATTTGGTCTATATATTATGTCCACAGATATTTTTGGATAGAACTGAAACTTAGGTATCGAATAGAAATAGCCTTAGTAAGTTATAAATTAAACTCTATCATTGCCAGGGAGGAGACCAGCTACTACTTGCTGGCCGTGTGTCCTATGTACTAACTGAACAGATGAAATTTAGTAAGAGACACACTCGACACAGAGGAGCAAAGGGATTTGAAGGAAGACAAGACTGCAAGCTTCTGCAAGGAAACGAAAAGGTTTTAAAGAGGTCCGTGAAAACTAAACGGAGCAGATTTCCTCCTTAGGCAAAGGGGAGAAATGGGGAAATAGGCAAAGTAGCTCGCAAGCGTCGCCAGTGGATCAGGGTCCAGCCTCCGTTGTCCCCTTATTGCAATAATAACAATACACTATCATTGGTGATTTCCCAAATGAAATATGAATTGAAATGGAAAAAGGGAATACTATTTTTTTTTAAAAACTATATATTACATTTTTATTCAATCACTTACGAGTTTTATGGTGATGATAACAATGTTTCAGTGTAATTATTTTTGCAAAAATAAGCAATGAGCGAATAGCAGGTTCAACTATTTGATTCAATAATATTTGTTGAAACGTACCAAAGGCTTTGTGTCATTAATATCGAATGTAACGGTAATGATCCCATGGGTTTTACCATAGCAAAGTCCGTTATCCAAAATTTGGACAGTAATGCGCCAAATTTGGCAAGTTTCGCTTGATTTGCCGTTGAATATGGCAATTTGATATGTTTCACGGCTCGTTACAAAGGTCCCTTTAGTAAAATAGATGGCTGAGATACAATTATCTGGTCAACATACCCATTAGTTTTGAAATTCAATTCTATTAGTATAACCTGTGTGGCATCGATAGGTAGGAATTTGTATTGGTCTAAACTTTGCAATGTATAATATTAAGTATTTACCAAGAAATATAGGTGTATAGGTATTATAAAGTACATAAAATGCTTTACAATCCATGTAACAAGCTCTACTTCATAAGTCAGTGGGACGACTGAAGGCTTAGGTTGACAGTGCTCTTCACCCTCTCCTCCCTATCATTTACAGGGTCAGACTTACCTGGTGCACTTTCCATCAGGTGCACCCTGTTCTTGTTTGCCACGTATGTGTCGAACTCTAGTAACAATATTGTTAATTAACCAATTTATCAGTCGAATATTGCAGTCTACTGCTGTACATGGGCCTAACCCAATGTGCGCCGCTACTCCCGATCCTCCGCCCTCCTCAACCAGTTTGTAGGTACGTGTCACCTTTTTCAGTTCTTCAATCTCTCTGGGTTAGGGGCGTTATTCCTTACGTTTGCCTTCTCGTGGTCTCCACTCAAGTAGTCTGATTTTCTTTAAAGTATATTGTACTTTAAAGAAATTCTCTTTGGCGTTATAAAGGAAAAGTAAGTAAGTAAGTAAGTGCATATGTAATTGGATATTTAAGAGATTAAAAAGCTATTGAAACTATAGCTTTTAATAAATATATGAAATACCTATTACGTATACATATAAATAATATACCTATGTGATATATTGGGGACACAGCAATCAAACACCGAGATCCAAAGCAGACTGGTTTATTATAATAAGAGTAACATCTACCCGCTACGCTGTTTCATTAACTGTGTCTACTAGCGCTAAGTAGTAAGTAGGTGCATATATGAAAGTACCGTACACAACACTATGATATCTGCACAAAAAGTACCCCTACAATTGATATACATAGTAAGTTTTTGTTTTATATAATTGATAAGAAGTATGCATCGCAGTTAGTGAAGATAATTCGGGCTAAGAAAAATCACAGTAACATAACGAATAGCGAACATAATACCCAGAGATTTTCTTGATCCTATACAAGCTGTCCATACTATTAATCAAAATATATGTCTCCCAACATTTATCTCAAAGATAGTAATGATCGTAGACATTCTAATATTTGAGCGGTCTAGTCTTTGGGGACCGGCCAGACAGTCCGCTCCAACTTGGTCCAGGGACAATTCGAGGGGCTTGGATTAATCCGTTTTGCATTGCTTTATATCGTGGACAGTATAAATAACTTGAAACTGCTGATATCTCTTATTTATCTATCAGTAATTCATTGATTGTATTTTTGTTAGTTTTCTCACCATATCAAATTTAGATAGGTAAAAGTGAATGCTTCGTCAGGATTCGAAGCCGCGATCTGTCCGTTACAGGGGGGGAAAGCTACGAAGCCTCGTCTGAATCATTCGAAATTGCCCTATATTGCATTCATCCATCCATCTTTGGGGCGATGGTGGGAGCTATCTACTGACAATCACAATGATTGACGTTAGAGTCATTTTTAAACATTATATTTTAAATAACTCCACCCATTCGAATGTGTCGAAAATTTTGAAAAGCAATTGTTAGTACTAATAAACTCCCATTATTTGCTATCAAAGTCATAGTAGGCTATATGTTCGTGTTAATTCAACTGTTTATCTTTTCAGAGCATCACACGCGTAAATATAAGTACACATGTAAAAAGTATAATATTATGACTTTACGCTTATTAACGAAATTATTCCAAACAAAAAAACGGCTGTAAGGATCTGGCTGAATTTTGGTACCTACAAGGATAGATTATAGTTTAGTTTAACATAATGGCAATTTTCACTTTTTTATTACTTCTTCCTAGAATAGGTTCCCATGGGTTATGGAACCCGTATCATTATTCTATGTGAGCTGTAAGAACTCCTATAAAACTGAACTATTTACTGTCTCCAAAATGACAAACACCTAACAAAGTCAACCTTATATAGCCTTGCATAAATTTCACAAACAGAGCGAGACGAATCTACGCAGAGTAGATTAAAACAATAAATAAGACGACTTAGAATGTTTACAGTCTCCTCAAAATGCATAGGCTATTATATGAACAACTTTATTGTGATTTTGTGTTTAAACAAAGAGGGTGGCATTTTTACGCAGCACTGTAATGAATTTTCAGCATGCCGAGACATCGAGCCCTTTAAAAATTCAACAAGATAGGGAGGAATTTGTACACCTCATTGAATAACATTGCTTCATGCATAATTTTTTAGTTTGGTATAAATTGTCGCGTACTTTTTGAGTCAAGTCGTAGATAGGATAAAGCTTTCCACACAGAATACAGATAGAATGTCACCTGACCAAGAATATATGCCACAAAACGACCACAAAAGATGCCACAAGTAGGCACTTGTGACATGTGTGAGATTGTCTTTTTGCACAGGTGTGAAAAAAAATACAATCTAAATGTGACAGCCACGCGTGTTAAGTCATGATTGTCAGTTATAATCTACTAGCTATGGTCCGCGGCTCCACCTGAGTGGAAATTTAATAGATCGATTTAAAAACAAATATTTTATGTAAACCCAAGATATTATGACAGTAGAAGAAGGATTGCGAAGTGTTTATGGTTAATCACGCAATATGCCTGTTTATGTTCATCTACCTATATGTAATATGTAACTAGATATATGCTTACTTTGGGTGTAAGCACTGGGCAGTGGAGCGATGTAGATTTTAATAGAAGATTTTTTTAAAGTTCTGACGTAGATAGCGGGTTGTAGTCGCACAAGACGAAAAGTGGTGTGTCTGTAATTGATTGTGTTTCTGGCGACAATTAGGGTAGTCAGAACTCACTGAAGAAGGTTTATGTTATCAGTGGGAAGACCGAGGGTTGAAGTTGACATTGCTCTGTGGTGGTATAAATTCCTGCTGAGTGTTTTGTACGATAGCGCATAAACTCTCTTAAACTTCAACCCTTCTTCCTTTTCTCCCCTCCCCTCTACAGGTTCGCCAGCATGATTGTGACGCCTTGGTTTTCCAAACGTCCATTGACCACGGTAACAACTTCCCATCAGGTGGGTCATGTGCTAGTCTGCCATCTAAGTGGTATGATAAAAATGAAATTATTTTATTTTTTAAATATAGAAGCATATTCAAGATTCATATTACATACAAACATAATCATATATTCCATCACGATCACCCTAATCAAAGTTTAACAGTTCACCCATATATCTATAGGTACATATACATATTCGCAAAACTCGTCCTTTATTAGTGAAGCCAACTATATCTAATATGATTTCTTGTCGGCTCATATCCTGGGGGATGGAGGGATCAAAGTTGTCGCTAACACAATTAAGGAGACAGATTAGTTTCGGTCAGGAGTCCACCGTACTACCTGACCACTTAGATTGCTATTAATTGCCTACGTAAACATATTAAGAATATATAAATTAGTTTGCAGTTGTGTACAGTTGACAGTTGAAGGTGTACACTTATATATTTTGTTGACTGTACATGATGTAAGTTTGATCAATAATTAATAATAATAATTTTGGATAGCCTCTGTGGCGTGGTGGTAAAAAACGCGATTGCCACGTAGGAGGCGCGGGTTCTATCTCCGTTCAGCAAATATTTGTATGCATGAATATAACTATTTGAACTAGTCTGGTCGTGCTTCGGAGAGCAGGTTAAATAGTCGGTCCTGGTATGGCCGTCTTTACGGGTAGTTGGTGCCGTAAAAACCCCAGCAACTGATCTAATTGTAGTACTTCAACATTGCCTATACCTACAGGCTGTGGAACAGTCCTGTACTTTCAAGCAACGTAGTTAGATTTCTCTGCCGTAGGTACCACTAAGTCCTGGAATTCCTTGCCGGCGCACGTGTTTCCTTCTTCCTACAGTCCTGGGTCCTTTAAGCGGGGCGTGAAAAAGCATCTGATGAGGCCGTCAAGCTGAGCGCCACCATTGTAGCACTGAACGTGTTTGCAATGGTGACCCTCTTTCATGGGACTTTGCCTTCAGCTTAACATCAGCCGAGGTGAAGTCAAATTGACGTGCCATAAATAAAAAAAAAAAAGATTGAAAAAAGCGGACTCCGGACTTCGCGGTGACAGCTTTGGATGATACCGGGAGTAACGTAAGGACACTGATGTTGAATAATAATAATTTTATTGGTTTCACAAAGTTACATTTACTTTACAGGTGAGTTATTTTGGTGAATGAAAAAGATGAATGCTATCGACCAAACTAGGCATGGTCATGTATTTTGGAGAATGTAAGTGACTACTATGTAAATATCGTAGATTTATTAATGATTGTTGAAGATGTAAGTTTCTTGCATTTACTAATGATTGTTAAGGATGTAAGTTTCGTGGATTTACTAATGATTCGTTTTTTATTCGTCGAAGTTCAATGAATGAATCTCAGCCTCTGATATTGGTATAGAACTTTAGTAATGTGTAAATATATAAAAAATGGTCATCTGTGTATACTAAGCATTTATATAAATTTACGCATACACGATACACATTATATTACTTATGTTTGTACTGAACAGTTAATGAACTCACAATGTTTTATCAAAGAAACTGTACACTCCCTAATATTCAAAAATAAATATATATGCAGCTATTTATTAATTAACACCATTAATTATCATTATTTGTTAACACCTGTATTTATATCGATTTAAATTACGTACATGACTTATTTACTTCCAACTTAACTCTCTGCTGCTTCAACCTTCTAACCCTTGCCATTAAAATCTAATATAAATTAATTGATTTTGTTACAAACAATCAAACTCCAATACTACAAACCTAAAAGGTCGCACAGAAACAATTTCCAATCGCAACTTGGGGTATTAAAAGCCCCTTCAGTGAAACCGTACCCAGAGTTAACCCTTATGAAATATTAAAGAAGTGACATTTCCGACCCCACATAATTACATTGCATCCCAATACTAGATAATGTCGTCCTAACACATTAAAGTCCAGACGGACCATTTGAAATACGAATGGAATTGGATATACGTGGATATTATAAACTTTGTAAAGTATGATATACTTACTAACTGCGCCGAATTTTACTTGCGGTGTATTTTTTTGGGACACTTTAACTGACCACTTTAACTGATGAACTAATTCAAAATGAAATGGTTTTGTATAGTTTAGAACAACATTGAAATCTCTTGTGAGATATTTTTCAGTTTTGTGGAAATCGTCTGCCAAGCGACAGCATTTATGATGGCAACTCAAAAATGCCATCGATTCAACAAAAGAAGAAGCGACAGCGGAACTATTCTAAGAATTTCAAGTTAGTTTTAATATACCTGAACCAGCAATAACTTGGAGCCATTTCATAGCCTAATTGATTCACATTCCTAAATAAATATTGTATTTTTTTTAAAGTTCATTCATCATTATCGTTGCATTATTCATTAAAGTTCATTCAAGTTCATTCATCATTATCATGCCCGGTACTCGTGGTCCGTCGTCCTGATATATGTCGAAGCACTGTAAGTAGACCAGTTTTTGAACTTTTTAGAATTCCAATTGCCCGTAACGACTTAGAAAAATGTTCGTATGGCAACCAGGAGCGACGACTTAATGTGCTCTGCAAATAGCTATATTCATGCATACAAACAGGCGTATCGATTAAGAGGGCCCAGTTCAAATCCTGATTATTACAGTACCAATCGGAAACCAGTCCTAGCACAACCGACTTAATTTAGCTGAGGGAGTTAGGAGGTATAATTTCAGTAACTCGTCAGGGTTTCATTTGTGTAATATTGGTGAAAAATGACATAGTAATAATTTTGATCACATCTATAAAACCATTTACACAGTTAGCTGCAACCATAAATACACCTTTATGCTAGTTTTTTCTTTGTTCCACTGTATTTCAAATTATGTTCACATTCTGAAACACAGAATTCAATTACACGTACCTATTATAAAATGAAGGCATCTACGTACTATCTCTGGTCTCCGGAGATTAGCTGTACAACTGAGGTAGCCAGTAACTACATGCTTGTTAACTCGTTTCATATATTATGAAGCAGTGTCAAACGGGTACTAGCGCACTGACATACAGGATGTATTAAATATGCTAAATATTATTTATAACGCTTTAATCATAATCTGACTGCAATCATTTCAAATTATACCGTTCTCGAAAATACAATAGGAAGAATTTTAAGAATATTTTTGTTTCTTTCGTACAAAAAAACACGGACGTAATGTTACAGTGACTTACTTTATACAAAACACGCACACGTTCTCATCACAAATAAGTTACTATTTCTGCTTCATAATAATTATTTGGAGGAACATGAGTCACGCATGTCTATGCACAATAGGCTGGCTCTTTCGGAGACGCAAATTCTCATTTAGAGACTGCCAATATTTCGGTCAGTTCATAAAAGTAATATGGGGTTCAGCTCACCATTTTTTTTAAGTACAGGAGTTCAAATCTCTAAACAAAAAGTTATCATTATGTATTAATTTATGTTAATACTTGCTGCAATACTAATGAAACTGTGCTTCCTACCTATATCTAAAAAGGAAAGGAAGGTAGAGAGGGCTTTTAGTAAGAAGTCTCTGAAAAACTACGAAAACCATATACGTCACTATTTAGTTAGAGGGTACATTTCTGGTACCTATGTAAATGCACGACTAAAGCACTCAACTGAACGAGTTTATTTGAAATTTGAGAAAATTTTGTTAACGCTGAATTGCGTTAACATATGGTTTGTGAATCGAAACACGCTGTATTCGTCTAGCGAGATAGTAGGTAAAATAAAGGCTCTTTGGATGTCGGATGTCGCGACCTTTTGGGATTTAGCTTTACTTATTTAAGTTGTACTGAACTATCTGACAGGCCACAGCCAATATTTGCATGTGTCCCCAATATTGAGGCAACTTGTTTATTGTTTATCTTATTATTCATAAAGGTGGGTTTGATGTTTGATTTCGTCTTGTTAGTTTGAATAAAGGAACTGACAGCCTCTGTAGTGTGGCGGTTGTGAACGTGGCCGCTACGTAGGTGGTTCGATCGTCGTTTAGTACAAATATTTGTATGTCTTATATGACTATAAGTCTCCGGTTGTGCCTCGGAGAGAACGTTGAGCTGTCGCTCCTGGTTATGACAACCAGGAGCGACAGCTATGGTAGAAGTCACGGGTAGTTGTAGCCCTAAAGGAACGTAAAATGATGTGTATAATGACATATATACTTACCTACTCCTTCCTTGCTGCGAATTTAAGCGCCAATGTATTCAAAGCTTGCTCTTTAAAGCTTGGCATTGACGATTCCACCTCTGCTCCGTCATAATTTAGTTACAGCTTTTGTGGGATTGCCTGCCGTCTAATCTACCTGCCCCATTGGTTGGTGACATTGCTTTGGGTTCGAAAATCTTAGTCATTACCTGAACTGCTAAATAAAGTTATCATTACAATTTTCGCAATATATCAATTATAATTCAACCAAACATAAACTACAATACATTTATATTTAGACAATCTAATAAAAACCTTGTATTAAAACCATTTCGCGAATTCTCGAAGGGCGGCACCTTAGCAAACACACCTTTTATACGGTAAAGATGATTTGTCAAAATAAATTAAGCATAAGACAGACGGAGTCAGCGTTGTCAAATATTTATACAGAACCCACAGGATGTTGCGAATATTAATGTAAAAATCCTTGTGCTACGTGGTACAGGTTCAGAGGAGCGATTTTTTTTTGTAATTGACATATCGTGTTTTTCTCGTATATCATAATTCATTAAATATACCCATATAAAGACAAATACTTTATATAAATATAAAGACATATAAAGAAATATAGGTATAGAAGCCACGTTAGCGAAATCTCGAAAATGTATAAGAATATTGTTTTTTGCTAAGGTATGGTTTGCTAAACTTAGTGGTATGGGTAATAATGACTGCTGAGACGATCTCTCGGGTTCGATCCTAGGTTTTACCATGGCACACACCAATGACTTTTCGATGCTTTTCGAAGTTATGTGTGTATTTATCGCAGGCTTCTAAGTGTCCGGTTAATGGCAATAGGCTCGCCACCTATTACATTGGGACCTAAACATAAACTAGTGAAATGTGGGTGCAGCACCTCTGCCTACCACTTCGGGGATAAAGGCGTGAGTTTATGCTATTTTATGTTATCATTACGAAATAAGCGTGTTGTTGTGTGTGACAGCACATAAAGTCTCTTAACCTGTGACCCTCCCCCACATCCCACCCTGCCCCTAGATGATTACCAGCACAAATGTAACGGGTCTGGTGTTGCAAACGCCATAGGCCTCGGTAACAAAAGAAATAACAATGATGTGTATCGCCAAAATAATTTTGATTCTGTTCAAAACCGCAATGCGTAATCTATTTGTGAACCGTGTAGCTTCAAATCTCATGTGATTCGGTGGTAGTGATCCATCATCGTCGTGGACCGTGGCCCTAATAATACACCATAGAATAGATATGTGACCGAAATAGACATATATTTGTAGGAAGTATCACATAAATTTATCAGACTTGGTAAATACTGATCTATGTATAATTTGAGCCTTCACATTCCTTTACTTATTGAGGGGAAATAACTAGTTGTGTTACGTTTATTCATTAAGAATACTTGTTTGCACTTAACATTTTACCCTTCGATTTCACCAAGAAAGAAGTTGTAAACAATTTGATACAAAAGTCTTGTCAGAACATAATGACTTATTTTATACATGTATTTAGAGTATCACAAATTTCTATGTCAAACTGTATGTATAGCTAACAAGTTTTAAACACATTTGAGTTCACACTGAAGTCTATGATATATTACAACTTATCAAATAAATGTTTTAAACCTTAGTGAAAACGGAGTTAGTTGTGCTTAAGTATCACTCTTGATGCCTAACTTGTAAATTAGATAGCTAGAAAAGAAGAAGAAGATAAGAACTGTCAATTAAAACGAAACTCGAGTTTGACGCCCTCACAACCAATCAGCAACTCTCGAAAAGTTGTCAGCAAGATGGCGGATTCCGCGGCTAGGTAAAAAATCAAATTGACGAAACTCCAGTTTATTTCATCATAATGTAACATTTTCAGTTTAAGACCCTACAAGGTTTTAAAAGGCATCTAATATTGACTTTACCAATTTATTTCATCTTGTCTCCCCAGCTCCGCGATGTCTCACAAAGATGGCTGTCACCTAATGGTTGCACACGCTCTCAATATTCATCAACTAACTCGCTCCGTTTC
This sequence comes from Pelosia muscerda, assembly GCA_963691645.1. Taxonomy (NCBI): domain Eukaryota; kingdom Metazoa; phylum Arthropoda; class Insecta; order Lepidoptera; family Erebidae; genus Pelosia; species Pelosia muscerda. Next base: position 6,633,835 of record OY829113.1, read on the forward strand.
GCTCCGCTTGGCAGCACTGTATTGTTTTATATCAGTCATGTAAGCAAACGATATGCGAGGTGATGAGGTCTCCAACTTTGAATTATTTTTAATGCTAAATATGAATTTGGTAAACGGTAAGATAAGGGTTCAAAATAAAATAAAATATTTGGAACTAAAACTAGTTTTAAAGAAGGCACTCTGTGTCTGTAATATTTTAATACCTAGGTACGGTATCAAAAATTCATTAAACCATTTGTCTATTGTCTATGTCTCGTTCCAAATTCGAGAATCGGTCATTACTCCCTCACTCCTGGTACATAAAGTATACACGATATTTTGTTGTCACAAGCCTGTCTAGTAACTAGTAGGTTACATATACAAAAAAACTCAGGATTTTAAAACTTGATACATTATGTCAAACTATATATTTATATTACATATATGAATATTTCACAAAATGTGAACAATGTTACTAAATGTAAATATGAATAAGTTTGAAAAATAAAGGGTTATTCTACAAATGTAATCACAAAACCAATAAAACTCTACTAACTGTTGCACGTAACTATCAATCCTTCGAGTATTTACCGAACGCTAACAAGACTGAGGGTAGTTGGAGCAAGAAATTAAGAGTTGAGTCCGGATGCCTCGTGGGAAATCCGACCAATCACAGCGAGGAATTGCTGCAGTGACCATACAGTTACATGATACGTTCTTGAGTGGTTACGAGACAAGTTGTAGAACTTTTATGAGTTTTATGAGAACTAAAGACGAAATTTTATTATTACTTGTACTTTAAAATGATACAGAATAGAAAATCAGTCAATAATACTTACGAATAGTTAGATATGCACTTAGGAACATTGGATTTTCTCACATCTGCAAATGAGCGCATATTCTGGGGATCATTTCAATAACACCACGTTATTTGAACGCGTGATTTTAATTCGACAAGACAAAAAAGAAATTCACATTCCACATCTATCAAATTAAAGCTTTCTTACGTTTTTGTGACATTTTGAGAATCAAAATGTTAACAATCAAATTTCAAAATCTAACGAATCAAACAACGAGTTTGATTCGTTTAAAATTAGATTTTAACAATTTGATTTTTATTCCTTTTCAAATCATATGTTTAAAAACTGGAACTTTACCTACTTGCATCTAAGCCTTGCTACTTGGAGCCCGATTTCCTTCCCTTTTGATCGAGTTACCTTAAACGCGAGATGCCAATGAAGCTCTGCACCCTTTTATAATTTGATTTAAAATAACAGACTTATTTAAAATAGTTTTTATTCTAGCGTCATTTGGTTTTTCAATAGACCGGTAAAAGATACTGATGCTTATTTTTAGATTATAAAAAACATAATATTTTTAGATCATAAAAATTTAAAACATTGCAAATACTTGTACTACAACTCGTACGCTTTACTTCTTAAGCCGGCACTAAACAAAACATCTTTAAATAAAAAAAGTCAAAGCCGTAGGTATACCATCCATTATCACAATTAATAGTAAATATGAATTGTCAAAACATCAATAATTCGCCGCCGAATCCCAGGGGCAAACGGATTCTAACACCGGCTGCGAAAGCTTTTAAAATTAAAATCCATTCATTGAAAGCACTTCTTTGTCGTTCGTACCCTCTTTCAAGATAACCACAGTCGATTCTGATTGTCAACGTCATGGACTGGATAAACAGTATTGACAATGTTTTGATTATATGCGTGAAGATTTGTGTTAAATTGAAAAATATTATATAGAGTATGAAAATGAACGGGAAAAAGGTTTTTCCGTTCTGTATGTAAACGCTTTTTACTGTTCTTAACATTTACCTCTACGAGTTGCTTCGTATCTCAACGTTTCTTGTTCTTCTTCTGGGCACGGTTCTAGTAGAGATCGACGAGGAGGAATATTTCGATGCCTACAGTAGTAAGCTGCAGTCTCTCCACATTTTTATTTTAAACTTATATGTATGCTATATATTTTGTATCTATATTTACGGCATGCTATAATGGCCGTATTCACACGACTGATTTTGCTGATTTTCTCTTTTTTGGCGTGTGAAGTTTATTTTATTCGCCTTTTATGTCGCCATATTTTTCTTCAGTTATTCGTCTAACAGTTTGTTGTCTAATAATAAGCGCACCAAAAAAGAAAAAACGAGCAAAACCAGTTGTGTCAATACAGCCATCATAGCGTGTCGCAATTAATAGTTGTTCATATTTTATTAGTAATTTAGAATTAAGTTGTGAAAATGATGTAGGTATGTTTCAAAATAATAGATCTAGATCAACAGCTAGTCCCAATTTTTTTTCAGACGAGCCACTGTATTTTGCTCAGATCAAAGCATACAGCCATAAACTCAAAAAAATCTTTGTTCGAAATTCAAATCCCATGTGATTCGCACGTCACAGCGCTGTGACGATGATGACGCTCAGAATTATTACTGATTGATTATGCATTCACGTCACACTTGACGGGTGCCGGGAACCCCGGGAAACAATGTCATTCGGATATTTTGTTTTTATTTTTAAACGACATTTGAACAAGTAGCATTGTGTAAATTATTTGCTGAGAATTGAACTGTAAATTTTGCTTATGAATAACTGTAAGTTTTATTTGAAAGAAAAACAATAGTGAGTAGGATCCAACAATATATGATGAAATAAAATAGCCGCTACTATTACTCTATGTCAAATATATGTTACTTAGAATAATTAAAAAGCACCATATAAAGTAAGTAACAGGAGTAATTCTGTTTATACGGAGAATATCACTATCACTATCACTACATAGTATAAAATAAAGTCGCGTTTTCTGTCCCTATTTTTCTTGTCCCTTTGAATGCTTAAATCTTTAGAACTACGCAACGGATTTTGAAGCGGTTTGTTTCAATAGATAGAATGGTTAAAGAGGAAGGTTTATATGTATATAACATCATGCTACAACAAACAGGTGCGGAGCAGGATTGAAAAATGTTGCAAAAACGGGGTGACGCAGACGAAGTCGCGCGGGTCAGCTAGTTTAGTATACAACACGAAGCATTTTTTTGCTGTACATGTGGTGGGCACTGAAATAATAGTATTACGTCAACAAAAACCATAAGCCAAACTTTAACTGTATGTCCTCATTTAATTCAAAACCACTAAAGTCATTAGCAAGTGACCCTTCTCATAATAAAACAAGGTTCATCTTGACACCCGGGTTGTCCCGCAAGACCGGGGTTGACCAATTTACGACCCCTGAGATGACGACCGCAGATAACACCAAAATGTCCTGCGACTGTACTGATAATACGCATAAACTGACTATTTAGAAGACATTCGATTTTATGCTACATTTTGAAATGTATTGGTATAAAAATAATTTAAGTTATATTTCAACTGCTTGAAAAAAAAATATGCTTAGTTGATAATAATTACTTTTCGTCCGTAGACTACAGACCAGGTAAATTATAGTTTAACTGAATATTGATTCGCGGAATTTATGCGGGTGACACTTCAAAAATAAGAATATAATATAGATAGTACCGCAATGTTATTTTGGACAGTGTTTGTAAAAACAATGTACAATTTAAAAATAAATAAAAAAGTAAATTATCTATGTTTTGCAATAGAATAGTATGAATTTGACAGTGACAACTGTAAACTTTAATGGACGGAGTAATCAAAAACTAAATTTTAACAAAGGTTGAAAAATTGTTCAACGGCTTAGATAGTTCATAGGATTGTCGGTAGATGGCACCAATGTCACCCTTTAAAACTTGAAGGAAAATTTCGAATCTCCAAACATGGTCTTCTAGTTAGTAGCTTAAGTGGTCAGAGTATTCTCCCTGTAAGATACAGGTCGCAAGTAAATTCAATTCAATCGATTTAATTTTGAATCGAATTTTAACCATTTCACGGATTCATTGGTTTTTGGTTTATTTTATCCGGTGTATTTTTGTATCTATGCTTATTGATTTTCTTTTCTACCAAATGGCATTATAACTGAAGTGCCTATGTGTATCGTTTATTGCCTAATTTCAAGTTAAACAAATATTACGTTAATTATCTTATGTCATCAAAATTGGTTACATGACGTTCACAGCATGAGTTTTATTGAAATCTCTGTTTTTTATTGCGTTGTGTGATTCATCTGCCAATCATCATCATCATCATCATCCTGCCAAGCCTCCTCTCCCCGTCATATTCTTCCCATAAATTCTTTTACGAATAAAAAATTGGTCAAAAAATTTAAAATTAATTTCCTCTTATAAAATTAATTCAAAAAATAAATAGTTGTACAATGTAAACAACACTGATCAAACTAGGGTAATAAATCATAGTAATTATGGCATAAGAGCTTTTTAAATATTTAGATATCCCGTCAGGTCAGAATAAGGGGTGACTAACATAGTGTGGGGCAATGTTTGATATCGATACTTTGCGATAAAACTTTTATTACATGTAATATTTATATCCATCTGAATTTTACCTATTCTTTTTATTAAAATTTTAGCTAGGTTAAAAAATAATTGTTGCCTACTTAGTATTAAAGAGTCGTCCTTCAAAATGTCTTAGGTGTCTTTCATTATCATTTCTTAGGTCCATATTGATTATATTATCGTATTACATTTACCAACAAGGTGCAATACTAACAATATTTTCATCTTTACTAACTGAAGTAAATAAGCTGTATAAGAAGCAAATATGGTAATAAGTCATTAGAAATTAATGCTAAGTATACATTCATACCAAGAATTCGGAAATTAGTGAACTAAAGTACTCACGCGGAGGCGCACAACAGCTACTTGTAATTGCAAACAAAATCATAATATTATCGATATTTTTGAAACTAGGCGGCACTAGTTTTGCACCCCATTTTAAAACATGTGGCGTATGACCACTGAGCCCTTCACCCAAATTGAGTGCTTCTTCACTGGTAGATAATACCGCCTTGTTATGTTAACTTTGTACTGCGGTTTGATCTGTTTCTAAACAACTCACGATTGATGTAACAAAAACGGAACATAAAGAAAATATGCTTCTCTCACGACGATGCTAGAGTTTTTAAATGAACAAAAAGTTTCTAGTTCTATATGACTTGCCCGTATGCACTTTTTGTGAGGTAAGTAATGTCTACTTTTTTCATAAGTTACATACCTAATTTTCACGTCTATCAATCACCTGAAAGACCAACTGCATGATTTTTTTAATAACCATTGAACTTTTATAATATTTATATAACCTGACAATAGCTAAGAAGCTAGGCAAGTACAAGTGAAGTAGCCAACGGATTTATACGTTAACTTGTTTATGATTTGATCACGAACCCCAATATATTTACGAATGAACTACCATAATAGTCACAAAAGTCACCATACGCCATTATCTAAAAATCTCTGTCCAAATAGCCAATTAAAATCCAAAAATTCAAGCGACAACTGTTTGTCTTGTTAGCAATATTTTTAATTGAGACAGACCCTACATGCGTTGTCAAACAATAGTTCTGGAACCACCATCGGTCATAGACCTCTGTAGACTACATTAAATCTCTTTACGATTATAGGGGAAAAGTTTGGTTGTTGATATGTCATGTTATGCTGGATTTTGATAGGTCAAGTTATATTGGTTTGTAGTAAGGTCTTTGTTTACACGAATTGGGCAAATAATTAAGAATGTTCATTGGTTTTGTCAACACAATGTATGGAGCTAACGCACTGCGATTGCGGTGGGATTCGATTGTTTGATCTCTTCGTATTGTGGATGCAAGTTTATTGGTTCTGTCGCAGATTGGTGTTTACCCTTTCATTTTTGATGTGACGCGTGTGTGAATTTTATTGATCTAGTCTAAACAACATAAAAGCTTGATAATAACAATGCTGACAGTGCTTTCTTGTATCGTTTTCATAATTAAGTCTCAATATTTACTACTCCAAAGACTCACTTTCTCTTCGATTACCTTCTATATGAAAAAAATACTGTTATATTTTATTATCTCAATTCTCTAATTCTCTCAATTCTTAAGCAGTGACACTGTTTTTGACCTATCAATTTGGGGAGTCAAATGCCTGTATTTATATAGACAATGTGGCAACTCACCTCAGTAGAAGTTTTACAATAGTATACTTTTACCGTACTTCTCAATATTTTGAGCATTGATATGAAATGATTTTCGTAATACCTTCATAGCAATATAATGCGGAATAATAATAATAAGGAAACTTTTAGGGTCAGTAAACTCAAGTCAGTTTTTGCGTACATACGTAACATTGTAGTTAATTAATCAAGCAGTTTATTCGCCTGCAGGACAAACAACCCTTAACATACATATTAACTTCTTTCTCTTCAATTTCTTTCGGAAAGGATTCTTCAGGGGTCTTATTCGCTCCCTTATTAGGGCAATGTTTGTTTTGCGCGGGACATAGCCCCGGAGATTCTCGGGTCATTATCCGGGAGCGGAACACGTGATGCGTGAAATTATTTCGTACTTTACACAGTTCTACCAGCCTGGTGCGTACGCGCTGCTTGCGAGGGGTGGATGGTTAGTGTGGATACGTCTAATTTGAAATTTTTTTCAAACTACAAATTGTATAATACTATTTCATATTTTTTGCTGCGTGAGAATATTAAAGAGGTAGTCTGTATGTAGGTATGTCATTATAGCAGTATAAAAAAAAACTAAAATATAAATATTTTGTATAGGTATATTACCTAAAAAGTGCCTTAATACTTAAGTTCACTAAAAAGTACATCGATGTATTTTATGCAATTATTGCAAAATAGTATTATAAATTAAGAAAATATTGTCAAGTAATTGCTACACATTGTAGTGATCTTATCTATTTTCGTAACGTGTACGCTCTCTTGTACACAAAGCAAACATGATAGCCTAACCATCTAATACAATCTATTTATGATTTGAGTCAAGTGGAAGAAGCACCCGTATGTTTTACATATGTGTGAGAACAGTCAATATCAATAACAATAACTCATTTCTTTGAAGTCACATATGTGTGCGTCATCGTTACAGGCGTATTAGTGTATTACGTTTATGTGTGCCAGTGAATTGTGAACGATTGAATATGTGTTAGTGAGTGATTTGCCTGCCATCGAATGAGAAGGTAAATTTCACCAATACAGCACAGGCTCACGTAGTTGAGTGGTATTATAGGCGTAATGGCAATGCGAAGGTTGCGAGTTCGAACCGCAGCTATATTGATATAGGCGGTTTGATTAATTAATAGTTTTATTTTAGTTCTTTATTTTGTTTGTGATATTAAAGAACCATACAGTCGACTTTTATACTAAGTGTTCCGTAATCTCAAAAATAATAATAATATGGAAAATAAAACAACATCATTGTTTCAATGATATAATTATAAAATAAGATTGTTCAGTAAATAAATAATTTAGTTGTGTTGTGGCGTAGAACTATATATATATATAGTTATATATATACATATATATATATATATATCGCCTCTTTGCTTCTATAATGTGTTATCTCGAAAACTGTGATTTTACAGGAGAGTGATTTTAAACTTACAAAATAAAACTGTGACAAAACTAATAACTTTTTTATTGTCGATCCTTAATTTATTATTTGATATGTTAAATAAACTATCGGAGTAGTTCTTAAAACCCTGGCAATTTGAAATTTTAACGTGGAATTAGCATCAATTTAAAAAAAGGGGAACATATATCACGTTTTTCTTGCAAATAGTGAGTATTATGAGTGTTACAACCTGAGTCGTCACGTTGTTGATGATATTACGTTTCTTATGGCACTGAGTTTTGCCACAAACAATCATTGTTGAAATAAAAACTTTTGGTTTCGAGAATATTTTTTTATTAGAAAGAGGGAAACTACAACCACACTTAATAATTAATTCTATAAAAATTAAAACAAATTAATACTATAAATAATCACAATTGGTAGGCCTAATGAAAATCGCATTTGACTTCTATATTACAGCATATTTAGGTTAATATAAAATAGTTATACCTAAAAACAATCAGTCTTCGGCAGCAACAGTTTCTAAAAAATCTAACAATTATAACATTCATCATCATCATCCTTGCGTTAGTCCCGGTCGTATTCGAAGCCTTCGCCTCGGCGTCCGGGGTCTGCTTTCCGACTTTTTCTCATCCACTTCGCACGGTCTGGCGCATCCATGGTGGTGAGTCCATTGGCACGCATGTCATCCTCTACGACGCCAAGCCAGCACTGCTTGGGTCTATTCCTCCTACCGGGACCCGGTGGAGGTGTCATGGCCAGACATCTGTTACCCACGTAGCCGGGTGGTCGTCGCTGAACATGGCCGTACCAGCGAAGGCGACTCTCCTGCATTTTGTCTGCAATGTCATGGAAATGGAGGCGGCCCCGGATGCGAGATGCGAATCCACCAGGGCGATGTCATCAGCATACATGAACACCCACGGGGGCTGCTCATATGAGTTCCTGATGCTGTCCGACAGAGCGTCTACCACCACGCTGAGCAGATACGGGCTAAGAACAGATCCTTGGTGTACTCCGAGGTTGATGGGGAGGGGGTTTGGGTCGCCAACAGCGGTCTGGACCGGAATTGTAGTACATTTTTCGGATAGTGTCAATATAGAACTCTAGAATCCGCAGTACCTACCAGATCACCGCGTGAGGAACACAGTCGAAATCCTTCTGCATGTCTACAAACAGACAGTGCAGTGGCGTATTCTTCGTTCTGTTTTTCTCCGCGACAATTATATCCTGTGCCGCTTTGACCCTGGAACGCGCCAACTTATAGATAAGCTTGCGCCCCTCAGGCGATTCCAACTTATCATAGAGAGGTTGTAAGTGGTCTCGTCTGGCTCTGGCTACAGCTTTCTTAGTGGCGCGCTTTGCTTCATTGTACGCGTCGCGGTGTTAGGGAGACCTGGACACTTCCTACTTTTTAAAGAGGGCTTGACAATAGCATCATAAGTGTTAGCAATTGCAAACAAAATACAAAATTAAAAAAAATACTTAACCAACCAATATTGTAATACAAATGTAACGGACTAGACTTAGTCAAAACATGAATACAAAATAGTCCTTTGGAAATAAGTAGGTAATCAAATTAGAATAAATCTACTTTTAAGTTAAGACAAAATTACAAAATTAAAAATCAATAATGATCTTACACAGTAATCAGAGATAGTCTTGGTATTATTTGGCGCAAATATTAATAATCAGTTTTCATAGCAGCCTATATTTTTATAAAATCACCCCCGCTACGCTTAATGAAGAGTCGTTTTCTAAAAATAAGTTTTATTATTTTAAATATTTGCTAAGATAAGTAGTTTCTTATTAAACTAAGATACGGCAAATAGTAAAAAGTATGATATTCACTTGTCACTTGTCTTACATCTAGATTCCATCTGAAAAATTTAAGTACCAACGGCTATTACTTTTAGTATTTACAACGGACTATATTAGAATATTCCTAAATAAATACATTTGTTTTTGTTCAAAAACGAAACATCTATAATTATCCATCGCTTGAATTTTAATTTGGAAAAAGTTTCATCACCTACAACGTTACATCCTAAGTTAACTCCAAATAAAACATTCATACTTTCGACAGCAATGTGACATGTACGGTATATAACAATTAACATTCCACACTATTTTTCAGTAATAATGTGTCACATCCATATATCACATTATAAAATTTAAAATCATAATTGAATTAAGACTTATCTTTACAATCAAAACGTGATAAACACGTTATGTCACGTTTTCGCAGAAAATCAAGAGCTCCTTCCTCTGTAAGTGCGTAGTGGTTACTGTTATGTTACGTTCTCGCAAAAATCCTTGATGCAGTAAGAGACAGTGCCATATTGTGATCTGACACAATGACGCTATCTCTTTCGCCCACAGATTCGCTATTTACCGCGTAAAAAATACCACGTTTTTTGAGAAAATAAAATCGATCACGGCGGTTTTAATTATCAAATAAAAAAAAAAACGAAATTTCGGATATGTCACATTATAGAAGCAAAGAGGCGATATATATAGTTATATATTTATAAGTATCTAAAAAATCTCGAGTCACAATGTTTGTAACTAAACTAATTCTAAACAGTTAAACAGATTTTGATAAACATTTTTGCTAAATAGTATTTAGTAGACCTAAGAATAGTCATATATTTTTGTACGGGATAATTGAAATCCAAGCGGGCGTAGCCGAGTGCAATACGTTTAGGTTTATACATTAAACATTCTTTATATAATGAATAGGTTATTCAATATTATCCTTCTGGATGTTTTAAATCAGACAAGTATGGACGCAGGTAAACTAATTAACTTTCAGTACCTAAAGTGTAGTGAATCACCATGTTAACGTTTAGAAATTATACTATATGCAAATATAATAACTTCTCATTTCGTTAACAATAACATCACTCACTTATTTACAGTTCAATTTCTTTATTTCTCAAAATGATGCCACATAATTACATACATCTTTTAGTTCCTAGGCACTAGTGCGAAGAAATGGCGCAACATATTCCAACTTTTATTATAAATAGTAATAATAGTCATTTATTTGCTTAAATTTGCCTATATATTAGATAGTAAGTATATAGTGGTTTTAATTATTCCAAGTTATCTATACCGGAGTATATATACCTAAGTATAATTGAAACCACTGAAATACAGACTTACAATGTAATTAAACAGAGATAATAATAATAAGAGCACCTACTTCAACCAACCCACCAGGACCCATCGAGGACATCCAACCCCAGTACCCTAAAGTAATATGACCACTAGACCTGCACGGTAGAATATTTTTTGGCAATATCGCTCACCTGCTTTTCTCCATAAAATTTTGGGTCCATCCTTGTCTGATTTAAAACATTTTTCGTCACTAAATATTACTATATTGTTGCACCAGTAAAAATTTAAATAGTCCCTGGCAAAACCTAACCTACTTCGACGATGAAGATCCGACATCAAAATTTTTCTTGCTGGTCTGCGACATTTGATCCCAGCCGCCCGAAGATGGTTCCTTACTGTTTGCAATGTAACATGGTGTTTGGTGGTCATGACACGGGTGGACATAAAGGGGTTTTCTACCTATATGTTTTTCCACCACCTCTTTATGCAAAGAACACGCATCGGTGTAGGCAAAGGCTTTGGAGCCAGGCTGAAGACGGTCTATGGTGCCTGAATCGCCATATCGGCGCACCCACCGCTGCACAGCTTCCATCTGTAATGAAAATAAAGTAATAAAATTACTTGTTAAAATTCTGTAAAATTTATCTACGTATATATTTTTGTTCATTATTAGTATTGTTCATTATTAGTATTGGAAGAAATAATAGATTATCCAGGATTATAAAATCAAATAACTTTCATAATAATAAATTGCAGAAAATACTACTTACCGATATGTTCAATTTTCGAGATATTTCATGTATTGAAATATTTTGCTCATGCAAAGTAATAATATGCGCTCTCATAATAGTTGTAAGTTGTTGATTCATTTTTATAAATAAAAAAGTTGTTATTAACCGTGTGGAAAGCACAACGAATCCAATTGTTGACAGATAAAATTAAAATTATCATGTTATTTTAATCATGAGAATGAGGGTAGCATAAATTCCAATACATACGAGAAACATTCATGCAATCATGTGTGTGCAACAATACTCGCTCAGTAATAATAAAAATACTACTGATTTAAGTTGCTATAAAATTATAACTAAAATATCAAGATACTTTTGTGATGTTACCTAAACATTCCCTTAATAGGTAAGTAATTAACATAAAGATATACAAATATTAAAAGTTCAAAAAGTAAAATTTGACTGGGAATCGAACTCAAAACCTTACGATATTTAAACTTTTCAAAAGCGTATCTGTAAACCCCGGGGTCACAAAGGCTTACTACCATAACGTTAAAAATCACGTTCATATACTAGTAATAAGAATTTTATGAGTTATTAAGAAAATATAAACTGATGATTGAAGATAAATAAATACGAATGGTTTTGAATCAATTGTAATTTGCAAGTGTGTAGGTGTGTGTGAGTGAGGAAACGAATTATTGTTACACACACATACATGTCGAACACTGGTGACCTTTTCTGCTTGCCAAAATCAATATAAAGATCTGTATAATACTTATATCACTAGACAGGCTATCGTTGTTGTCTTGTGTACAAATATGAAGTATTATTATACAATTAACGTTGAAGTTAGGCAAATAAAAAGTACTGCATAGCAAAAATGTATTCGCTTCCCAATAAAAAAGATTTCAACGCACCTATAACAAGTTTATACTTCAAAAGGGTAGGTACTACATAAACACAATTTGATTCATAAAATATATTACCAATAAAATATATATTATATACAAGACCGCGGTTGCCTAGTGGTATGGGTAATGAACTGCTGAGACGAGGTCTCGGGTTCGATCCCAGGTTTATCATGGCACACACCAATGACTACGATGCTTTTCGAAGTTATGTGTGTATTTATCGCAGGTTTGTAAGTGCCCGGTTAATGGCAATAGGCTCACCACATTGGGACCTAAATATAAACTGGCGAAATGTGGGTGCTAGCACCTCTGCCTACCCCTTCGGGGATATAGGCGAGATATTATAACAATTATAACATAACAAAATATATTTTTATCATTTGTTGTGTGACATTCGCATACGTCAATTCTGACATTTATTGTAGCGTGGCGTTAGGTTAGGTTACATGATTTCAAATTTTTGCCTCACCCAAATTTTTCTATACTGTTTTGTGCAGTTACAAAGTGCCTAAAGATATTTTTACTTCAAAAATATTGTATACAACTATACAATGATTACTTAAGTGCAAAAATATATCAAACAATTAACAATTGCACAACAGTACAATTTGTGGCATATCCACTCTAATCCATTGGACCACAGGCCCTTTCTAACCCCAGTTGATAACGATTCGTATAAAATGAAGTTGTAACGCAATACATCTGCTATACAAACCTGACACATCCACATTGTGACACCAACACCATTTATAATTGTACAATAAGATTGTGTTTATAGCTTATGCGTTGTCGTAATTGTAAATGTATGGCAAGTCAATGATCCGAACTAAATTAAAATTATATAGACTTTAGAACCGTGATTTTGATTCCAATTACTATTTATATGTGAGTGTTAGATGAGGATAGAATTTATTTAAGAATAATAATACAATACAGTACATGCTACTGATGACTCTCGCACCGAATCGTTCCTGGTGCAGAGGATGGCCGTTGTAATCCAGCGTGGAAACGCGGCAAGTGTGATGGGCACCTTTGCACCGGGAGCGATCAGGGGCGGGTTATTCGATTGGCACTTAATTATTTTATTATCTGTTTAGTATTACGGTGACTATATTCTAAATATTGACGAGTTAATAGATTTTAGTATACAGTTCAGTTTCTATATAATAACAACTTTTTTATTAAAAGACGACAAGGACCTATGTATTTTAGTACTAAATTGAAATTATAATTAAAATTAAAATCTACCTACGTTAGTTAATGTGCTGCGCTATTGATAGTATCAACGAGCTACATATAAATACTACTTGTTATTTAAATCATTTCCTATGAACCCTAAAATCGCTGGATCAGTTTTGATGAAATCTTTAAGTAATCTTTCGATTAGACGATTCACTTTGTGTAGCTTAGTGGTGTTCAGCTCAATCGCATATGAGAATGTGGATGAAGTCTCTATAAAAGGAACTGCTTCCATTGCATAACCTTTTATTCCATGCAAAAACCCCTATGGATATCCATCACCGAAGTCAGCGTGGGTGGTTATTTCAGACTCGAACCGACCAAAACCGCACCGCCGCCGTCTTGGGCCATCAGTTACCGAAGGTGAAGTACAAAGGGTGAAGATGTTACATGAACCCAAATTGCCACTTGTGTATTTGAAATTCTACTTATCTACATATCAATAAAATATGCTAGGCAATATACTGAATGTACCTGATTCAAATTGAACAATGAATTAGGCACATAGTTACTTACAAACAAGCGGAATTCAATTTGTCAAAGTGTCTTGTCTCATCACAGTCATCACGCTTGAGTAAAGATTCAAATTATATTTAAAAAGAGGCGTATTAGCGTAAGAGTAATCTATTCTATAATAATATGGCATATTCTTAATAAATAAATACCATCTATAATAATATTCATTCAACCATCATTCAATTTCAATCTGCCTAAAAACATTGTAGTACTACTAGTACACTACATATTGGTATAAAAATACACCATTACCCAACCCTATTTTTTTATGCTAATGTATTATAGTGTATCAGGAGTACCTACTAGGAGTTTTCGGCTTCGAGAGCGTTTCTTTTACACCCTGAATGTATCAACTTAACGAAATAAAGGCAATCTCATAATTGCAACCGACAATATTCAAGGGGAAAACAGGTAGGTAGTCGTAAATCTGATAAGTGCGTGTTTATCTGAAAGAATTTCAATTTGGAATGTTTCCCGTCGCCTGTCTTGTATCGTTACACAGAACGAGATGTTAATGATTGTCGAGAATACGTGCAGTTACTTGGCGTGGCAAGGCATTAGGTAGAGGGAGATTCCAATGTTTTGTACTGTTTATGTGAAACGTATGAGTGAAATGAAGAGTTTATTCCGTAAATTGAATAGAAAAGGACTTTTTACACGTATATACTTCTAGTATTATTATAAAATCGTATAACTAAAGTTGAACTATTTTTATTCAACTGGCTATCGTATATTCCGAAACCCCATTCACCACAATACAGAAAGGAGACACTTAGATTTTACGCTATAAATTTTTAAGCCTTTGGTATGTTTATCACAGAAAGTACCTAAAAAAGCGTGTAAGCTTGTCCTTTTAGGATATAATGCAATTAAAAGAACAACTCAACATATTTTCTAAATACTAAACATTATAGAATTCGCTACACCCCAAATCGTTAAATATCTTAATTTCATCGCACATTGAACACCAATAAACACAAAAGGACAAGTTGAAATTAAATTTATTGGTTGTCAAATATCACTTGTCGCACTATTGTAGTATTGTCGTGGTACTGCGTTAGTGGTAATTGCCACAACACATGGTGTGGTGCCGAAAGGGGTAGAAAATGGAAGTATAATAAATAGTAGATTTTTGATTGCTTGTTAAAGGGTATTCAGAGAAATGTTTTGTGATATGTTTTGTTAGTTTATAGAATTATTTTGATGAACTATAGAATCATAAACTGATATTAAACGTAAAAATTAAAAAAAAACGTTTATTTTTTAAGAACATTAGTAACCGAAAGTACTAATATTCCCTCTTATGCCTCCAGTTAAGCTGAATGGAAATTTTGTTAGGAGTTTTTTTACTATTTATGGCACGTCAATTTGACTGCACCTCGCCTGATGGTCTACTGTAGGCAAAGTCACAGGAAAAAGCGTCACCATTACGAAGACGTAATGGTGGGATTCAGCTTGACGGCGGCGTCATTAGATTTTATTTCACCCACCGCTTAAAGGACCCGGGACTATAGTAAGAAGGAAACACGTGCGCTGATAAGGAATTCCAAGACAATGGTGCGGCAGAGGAAAGACTCACCGAACCGCTTGGTTCTTGATGGAATATTCTGCACCGGATGCGGCTAACATCTAAGCCCTGCTCGTGCTTTCACGATACGGAAGGCATTTACGTCGATAGTGCAATTCATTTTCCTCCTCATGAAGTTCTTCAGCTTCAACCCGTAAGCTTTTCTTATTGTATGGCAACCCATAGGTTCTACTAATCAGCCCGGCACTCAAACCTGGTTGCCACATAAGCTTATACTTTAGAAGCTGGTGTCTGCCTACATCTAATTAGGTTTGGATAATACTTATAAATATCTCCTCTATACCTACTTATAAACTATGGTACACGAATATGACGACCCTGGTGTTGCAAACTTCGATGGGCCACGGTAACCACTTTCCTTCACGTGGGCGTGTTGGAAAATCGTCGTCTTCCATTATGACAATCCATGACCAATGATATTTTTGTAATTAACTAGGTACCTACTACTAGGTACTACCTATTTCAAATTAAAATTTCAAATTCCTCATTCCAAACCGTATGGGGAAACCTTTACATACATAGCATATCTGAAAAATAAATTGTCGACTATATTTTTGGTACAAAACTTTTCAAACGTTACACGTCAGCCGCAAATCCAAGTTTTCCTCCTACACGTTCCATCCATACCTACCTCATGTCCAAGCCAAACTTTTCAAACAACCACTATTCAAAACTGCCACTAAAAGCTGTTTGGCATACTTTAAAACTGACATGCAAGGTTCCCTTGTAAGTGCTAAGTCGTGTAGAGACCGCCGTATTCCCAGGGACGTTGTGCTTATCCATCAATATCTTTTGCATGTTGAGTACTTCGTAGTTTATTACTTTATATATCCTAAAAATACCTAACTTTACATACGAGTACGTATGTTTGGAAATTGTTAGTTTGTTATCATGGAAAAGATTTTTTAGTTTTTCTTTTTGTATCACATAATATTATTCAAAGATAACACAAAAAACCACAGCTGTTTGTTCCTATGCTAACAACAGCCTAACTACAACAGTTTTTGGTTTGTTTGCTACAATATAATAACATGCAATATTAAAACAATTTGCAGCAGGTAGCATTTTTATGCAGGTGCAGCAGCAGGTGGAAATTTTTAGTTTGATTTCATGGTAACGATTTTCTAGTACCTAGTTGTCTTTTTGTACCACATAAAAATATTCAAAAAAGCACAGAGAATCCACAGTGGTTTGTCCTTTTGCTAACTACAACATTTTATGTTTTGTGTGCTGCAAAATAATAACATGCAACATTAAAACATTTGCAGTAGGTAACACCTACTTCTACTGCGGAGCTTAATACTAATATCCTTATTAGCCCCTGCAACTAAACTAAGTTATACTTACCGACACTGATCTTGAACTAAGTCGCGAAAGAAACAAGGCACTGGCGCGCTCGGATTTGTTTGATATCATCTGTGGTTGGAAGATTTCGTCAACCGATGCACCTTTTTTTTTTTTTTATCTATGGCACGTCAATTTGACTTCACCTCGCCTGATGTTAAGCTGAAGGCAAAGTCCCATGAAAGAGGGTCACCATTGCAAACACGTTCAGTGCTACAATGGTGGCGCTCAGCTTGATGGCCTCATCAGATGCTTTTTCACGCCCCGCTTAAAGGACCCGGGACTGTAGGAAGAAGGAAACACGTGCGCCGGCAAGGAATTCCAGGACTTAATGGTACGGCAGAGAAAAGACTCACCCAACCGCTTGGTTCTTGATGGAATATTCTGTACCGTATGCGAGTGACACCTAAGCCCTGCACGCGTTGTCCTGTGTAGGAAAGGGGAGGGTGGGATTAATTGGAAGAGCTCATCAGAACATTCACCATGTATTGTATATTGTATGATGCGAGCAGTATTCCACGCAGGAGCGAATTTGTGTCTTATAAAGAAGACACCGCTGCTCCGGCGTGAAAAAACGTCTCACTCTGTTCAGGACTCCGAGTTTACGCGAAGCTGTTTTGATGATGCTCTCGATATAGTTCTTGTTGTTCAGTTTGCAGCGCACGTCCATACCGAGTATATTGAGGTTATCCTGTAATGGCAGTGGTGTGCTCTGAAGAGTGGGAGGAGGAAGGAAAGGAGATGTCTTTGCTGAAAACGCGCATGCCTGCGTCTTCTTGGCATTGAACTCGACCAGGTTCTCAGATCCCCATTGGGAAACGTGGTTGAGGATCCGGTCAAGCCCAGTGACAAGAAGTCGCCTCTTTTCCGCTATATCGGACTGCTTGGCCGCAGAATGTCCGTGGTAGCTCCCGTGTACAGTGCTATCGTCTGCATAGCAGTGGATGCTGCCGGTGGACAGCATGTCATTGATATGCAGAAGAAAGAGAGTGGGTGATAAGACGGACCCCTGCGGCACACCAGCATTTACCTGCAGGAACTCCGCTACCCTCAAAAAATAACCCGAAAACGTGTATTGCATGTATAGAGCTAGAGCGCATTTGAGCGTATTTTGACCCACAAACTTGTGCCTATACTTATGTGTTAACTCACATAGAGAATGGAATTGAGTTGAGGTGACCTCGAACCGTTATTTAGTCTGCAAATCCGACCTTATCTACTGCAAATAAATAATAAAGAAAAGAAATTAAATTGAAATAGAAAGAACAAAAGAATATCGTGACGTTGTTTTAAGTAGGTTAATCCCCCAAACGTGAAATCTATTAGAACTTATTATATTTGGAAAAACGAATGTTATAATAATTTACAAAAAGATATACCTACCTACTCCAGTTAAAGGGACCAATGTGCATTTATGCTTTTAAACCACCCCTAGAATTAAAATTTGTTAGTTTAATAAATCACTCACTATTGCCTTCGTTGTTTCTTTATTTCTGCCTCTATAAGTGTAGATAGGTATAGAAAATTCATTTGAATGCTCGCTAACATTATAACTAACTGGCTCTGAAGTCGACATAACACTAAGCTTTTACAAGCGCGTAATTACTTTTTACTTCCAAAATATAATTTAAAATTCCATTTCAATCAACTTGCAATATCAACAAGGTAATTCACCGGACCATAAATTCGCAATTACGTCACTGGCGAACGACGTTCAAAATTACCTATTTCCAACATTTTTTTCCATCCAACTCCCTGTAGGCATCGAAAACTGGGTAGGTGTGGTCGGACTGAGATAAGTCGTTTCCATTGGTCGTACATGAACACACCCACTGCTGTACAAAAAGGACTATCGTGACATAACGAGGCTTCTCCCTAAACACCGAGCCTTGAAACTTTCTCTCTCCCTTTCTTAAGCAGTTACGTTGTGTTTCAGGACGGTGCCAACTGAAACTGGGTTCGTATCCAAGTCCCGAGAGCTTTCAGCAGCGCCATCTAAGATAAATTCGTAGAACTATTTGAATAAAACTTCAACAAGATGGCGCCGATGGTTGCCTCGGACGCCTCATTTCAAATGTTTCAAAGTTGTTGAAGTTGTAACAGGCTTGGAGAGTTGAAAACATTTAACGAGAATTAAAATTCTATTACTTCTATGAAAACTTGCTACTTTTTTTAATCAATTGCAATTAATTGGTTTGAAGTAAAGTAACGTTACCATTCCACAACTTATATAATGAGGTAAAATAGTTTTTAATTTACTGCTGTTATTGACATAACGTATTTAACTTCTTGACATTTATTTTTGATACTACTATTTAGTTGACATTCAATTGCATGGATCGACAACTAAAAATATTTGGACACCACAAAAAGGTGGTAGAATATAGAGGACATTCTAACATTATTAGAAGATCCGTAACTAACCTATGTTCCACAACTAAATGATAATTATAATTATGAAATAATTTGTCACGGTTTTCCAAATTTCTTGGGAATCTGCAAATGGCATAAATGCGAATCTGAATACTTTTTAGTGTCTATTGAAATAAAATAAAAACATTATTATACCTATTATTAATTAATTTAATTAAAGTACTTGATGATAATTCATCTCTGCTTACCCAGGAGGGAACTACTATGCGTGAGCATATGTATGTATGATATGAAAAGATATTTTTTATTATGCAACTTAGCAGTCAGTATTCTCATTGGCTCCCCGGGTCTGCCGGGGTGCGAGAGATGTTTTTTTTTTTAATCCACTTAGGTGGCAGACAAGCACACGGCCCACTTGCAACACCAGAGGCGTCACACACGCGCTGCCTACCCTGTAGAAACCTTCTAATGCCCTTCTTGAAGAACCGCATATTGTAGTCGCCTGGGAAAACAACGAAAGGGAGCTCATTCCACAGCTTGAGCGTGCGCGGGATGAAACTCCTTTCATACCGCACAGTGCGTTCATATGTCTTGTATAATCTAAATTCTCCGGCAATCAAGGACGGCGTGCGTTTTGGTCGGTTCGAGTCCGACATAATCATCTCCATCCTCCATTTTGCGCACGATAAAAAAATAGTATTCTCATTCGGAATCGTTAAATTGATAGCTTGTACGTAAGTAGCTTATCAATTTTACAAGGGCGGCTTAGGGTTTTACTGTGGTTAATCAAGAATATCTTGAGTACCGTCCTATATTAATAATTATATTACTACGATCGTATTAATATTAACTACTAATCTTCAGTTAAAATTCATTTCCAATTCAGAGTTCGTAATCCATGAAAATGAACTTCTACAGGGTCATCTAGAAACAACAAAACATCTTCAAAATTTGTATTTTGAAGATGTTTTGTTTTGACTTATTTGACTTTTGTTTCGTTTTTGTTCTCCCAACATTTAAGCGGGCTAGGCAAACTAGGCAAAACTTGTCCCAGAGCCGTTTGAGAGTTGGATTTGCCGCTTCGCTCTTTTTTTATTTTTTTTTATTTATTTATGGCACGTCAATTTGATTTCACCTCGCCTGATGTTAAGCTGAAGGCAAAGACTCATGAAAGAGGGTCACCATTGCAAACACGTTCAGTGCTACAATAGTGGCACTTGATGTTCTAGGGTCACACATACACCCTAAATGTTGCTTCTACGAAATATACTTACTGCTTTTGTATGGAGTAAATTTGTTGATGTATTGTAAAGCATTTAATACTCGCATTGCCTTCGTACCTATATTAAAATTTCCAAATTCATGTACACAAGACTTTGCCTTTCTTTACATGGAAGTTCCTCTATACATTCCCGAGTTTTTTTTTAATATTTATGGCACGTCAATTTGACTTCACCTCGCCTGATGTTAAGCTGAAGGCAAAGTCTCATGAAAGATGGTCATCATTGCAAATACGTACAGTGCACGTTATGTACAATGGTGGCGCTCAGATTGACGGCCTCATCAGATTGCTGGGAGAGAACTGAACTTTGAGTTAAGCTCGCTTTTATACATAACACTTTATATTTATAGTGATAAATGTTGTTTATGTGTACAATAAAGATTTTAATAAGTATTCCATTTTGAAATTGAAATTCAAAGTAAAACATAATACATACCTAAATAGGTCACTAAAATTACATTTCGGAATCAAAATGAAAATAATATGCCGTCAACAATTTACTATTGAATGTTATCCTAAAAAATAGTGCAAAATATACGTGCCTTTTTTATACGACTTACGTGGCAGACAGGCATACGAATCCATGTGACGGAAAGCGGTCACCGTGGCCTATGGACGTTTGCAGCACCAGGGGCGTTACACCTACCCTGTAGAAACCTTTTAATGCACTTCTTGAAGAGTCCCATATTAAAGTCGTGTTGATATGTGTACACATTTAATTCAACTTTTCAAGAATTAAGCATCCAAAAATCTTTGAAAACATCATCGAGCGATAAGGACAAACAGTCGTATAACCGTGCGAAATTGCGCTGTAAGTTACAATATATCGGTAATAGCTAATTAGGTGTAATCCTATAATCGGTCAGGTTAGAAAATTACCCACCCGGGCCCTATTTGTGGTCGCTGCGATTAGGCCCATAAAACTCAGTACGATCTTGATAAGGGATGCGCGAATAGCAACGTACGTATGTAGGGTACTATGAGGTGTTCGTGTAATAAACATTCGTTTAGAATTTATGTTCTAATTGTTGCAGTTTACGTTGGGAATGGCCAAGACCGTAATTTTGCGTGAATGCAATAACGCAAACGGTTGAGTTTTTAATAACTGGTTATGAGGTAGTTATTCACAACGTGTACACTGTTGTATTAAATAGTTTTCATTAGGGATCTCATTATCAACTTGAATAAGTTAGTCTAAACTACTGACTCTCCTGTGAGGTCCTGGTAGAAGGACCCTTTCCCCTCCCCCTCCTCCTTCTATATGGTCTACAACACGAATGTGACGCCCCTGGTGTTACAAACGTCCATAGGTCACGGTAACCACTTTCCGTCAGGTGGGCCGCGTGCTTATCTGCCATCTAAGTGGTATAAAAAAGGAGTGGGCATAAGAAACCCTGCCTCGCTAGCATCGGGGAGGGATGCTAACCATAAACCCCCAAGATTGTGAGAACTGGAGAAGAAAAAGTCAGAAAGCGGACCCCGAGCTTCAAGTTCTCTTTGGACTCAGAAGCGATTAGGAAAAATTTGGCATTATGTGTTTCTATTTAATACGTCTGCCTATCTTTTTAGAAATAAACCAGCGTGAGTATATGTAAAAAAGGTGATATTATGCCGAAGCTACGATAAAGTTTATTTAGTCTGCGTGAAATGCCAACAATTGTATGTCTGAGTTGTGAATTTTTAGCTAACTGCCACTAAATTTCGTATGATTTTTAGTCTAACTTTCTAGCCGCTCGTAATACCGCAGAGACGTCTCAGTCTGTGAAATTCAGCTTAGTTACTAGCGACTAATGGATATGCAAATAGTTTTATGTGTGTATTGTGTTTTTCAACAAAGCATTGTGTGTCTTCCTATTACATTTTCAATGAAATATAGCTTGACACATTTATTACTGGACACACGGTGGTATTGATTGAAAAGTGAATCTACTGTGAGTCTCAAACTGAATTCGGACAAATCCTTCTACGACAAGGCTCGTGAGTAGTATCGATACTAAATCTATACAGTATCAGTATAGTATCGATACAATTTAGTTGGTCTATTGTTTTTGAACTCGAAGTTCAAAATGTAAATATTGAAATAAGTTTAGAATTTAATTTTATTAATTCTTGTAGCTCTTCTCTCAACTTTCAAAATAAATATAAATGATAAAAATAGCTATTATTTTACAGGAATAACGTACTCATGAATCTGTAAGAAAATTTCGGCATCTCAGATATAAAGACCTATTATTATTATGAGAAAAAATCACGTAATTATATTCTGTGGCCATAAAAAGGTACTTGAAAAGTTTACATGTGAAATAACACCTACAAACAAAAACTTCAAACTTTTAAGAAAGTTTTGTATTATTACTTTCAAGTTGCTGGGATTTTAAAAAATACAAACTGAACTACAATCAAATTCGTATGTGTGGGTAATGAATAACATTCTCATGCAGTGAACGTACATTGAAACAGAACTTTTACGAACAAGTCTGTACTGAAAAATTTGTTGCTACCGAGCGATCATGCTACGAGAGTCGTGACTTGTGAGCGGTACCATCACTATATTTTACTACATACTTCTTAATCGCTATTATTTTGAATCTTCTTATACACATAATATAGTTTGTAAAGTAAAGTTTTCTGGGTGTTTGTTACTTAATAACGCTCTAACGACTGTCCAGAAATATTTGCTACTCCCTATAGAGACAAATACTGGTAGTTTGGTAAACTTCGGCTACTTTTTATCCGTGAAATAAGGGACCACGGGTAACGGGAATGTGATAAGCAATGCACACGGGTCTAGCCATAAGCAGCACCTAGTTATAAATGCTAAAGTTTGGATGAATTTTCGTAACTCAGTCCCGCCTGGCACGTTATTCTACTTGACAGTAGTTGTAGTTGATAACGTGATTTCAACTAACGTCGAACTAAAATAACTTAAATGTGTCGGCCAATACGAACGTGCATAATTATAGTACGGTTCGCCAAATCTTATATGGGCTCTGAACGGATTTAGATTATATTTGACCCTGAAATATATTAGATACATTTCAAAACTGCGCTACTCTTTTACGGACTTAGGTGGCAAAAAGCTTGTATACTTCTTTCTGTACTAGATTCTAACGTGCGGCTCAGCCCGCGTCCGTATCAGTTATTATCACAACCAAAAATATGTTGAATGGAATAAAATAGATTGATCAATGGATTGTCACTTATTCACAACTATTCTAGACGTCATAAACGTCAAAATACGTGTCAATCCTATTCTATTCCATTCCACAAAATAACCAACGAATTACCAATTATCTAGGGAGACAAGTATTCTTAAAAAACGACGAACTTTCATACAAGATTTTACCCCAAATTAACCTCTTTAACTCCTTTTCTCACGATGGGTCTGTACCAAATTTCATCAAGATCGGTTTAGAATTTTAGGTGTGAAATTGTAATAGACGGACAGACAGAGTTACTTTCGCATTTTTTGATTATTAGTATAGATTAAATTTTTTTAGATAGATCAAAGATGTTCACAGTCGACACTTAAACTCAATGTTATCTGTGACGTCATTGGGACGTACAAAACAAAGTGCTACAATTAACTCGCGACCCGCTCCGGTGGAGTTCAACAGTTTTTCCCTCGTAATTCTATTACATTATTAACTTACACCGTGTTAAGGAAGTAGGGATGGGAAGATTTGTTTTATCGATAACACTGAGAAGATGTGCCGATAATATGTTTTGACATGTTGCGTAATATGCTGGTTGACCAAACAGAGTTTAACAGAGGTTGTATCTTCGGGTGACGTGGCTAAGATAGCAGTCGTTCCTATAAAAGCCAAATTTGAGAAATATTTCTTTAAAAAAATGTTTCATACTACTGGTAACAGCACTATACTGTTCAGTATATTGTACATAAGACCAAGGAGTGTATCAGTCGCTGTGTATGGCTTTTGTGGACTACACGAAAACCTTTGACTCTGTCGGGTCTGAACCTGGGTAATTTTGGGTAATGGTCTGCATAAAAAATTAAGCACATGCGAAAACAAGTTTTACTTACCCCATAATTTAAGCCAGACATTTTATCTCACTGTCCTATAGCATGCTTTTTACATACGGAGACCTTTTATAAAGGTTGTAAATTGATTATCAGGCATTCACTGATTCAGTAAGTTTATTTATAATAGCGTATATCTTCCACCTCGAAAGAATTACAAATTTTAACTTTGCTAGGCCGATAACATGAAAGGGCATTCAACGTTTAATTCGCCAATTTCTGTCTGTAATGTCACTAACTTTTGGAGATTTAGATATATTTTTCCTGCTGCACATTATATTCCTACGAATATAATATTGAGAACTACTGTTAAAATATTAATATCTTTAAATCACTTCCTGAGGGAGTATCTTTCCTAAATAAAAATGACATGAACTACCTTCTTTAGTAGTATAACAATTTCTAAGTCTGCTTTATTTCCCTAAAGTGAATAGCTATTTAAAATAATTATCAATACCCTCTTAAATTTTGTTAATAGTATAAGAACTACATAATAAGAATTAGTAATATATTTATTACTATATAATATATAAAATAAAAGTAAAACAAATGTCAACCCTTAAACGTACTTACGTTTTCTATCGATATCGATAGCGTTCTGTCGACCTTGCCGCATCCCCAAATACTATACGGCGGCGGCGGTCTCCCGTCTCGCCGCTCTCACAAAGATCGCTAGCTGAAAACTTTTAATACTTTAACTTGACTTTCACTCAATTTCGCTTAACGCCTTCGTTGACACGCCTCGATGCCTTTTATATAGCTTTGTAACTGTTTTACTAGGCATAATGGCGGAAACTTAGACCTGCAAGTCTTGTGTTTGAAATTCAAATACTTCCTATGAACTTTGTTGAATATTTCCTTTTTTATGCGTGTAATTTATCATTTAGCTGTTTTGTTCTTGAAAACGGTAAAATGAAGACTTTGCGAGAGCAAACCTAGTGCTCGACTTTTGACATAATTACCTCTTTAGTATTTTTATATTCATACCTATTTTACTTACGCCTTTCTGACGGCCTCTGTGGTGTTAGAACATTCCACTGGTACGCAGGGATCGCGGGTTTGATACCCACTCAGTGCAAATATTTTGTATCTTTTATATTTGCATTGGTACTTTATCTGGTACTGCCTAGAAACTTGTTGGCTGTAGTTAAAAGATAACTTTTTTGATTAATTGTGTTTTGTGTCAGATATAAAATGAGCTCTGGCCCGCCATGTAGCAGCGAGTAGCAGGAACCATATTCTTTGCTTCGTATTTGTCCAGCAATAGAAGTTGCTTATTATACAGGGTGCAATTTTGTAATGCCACCTGAAGGGAAAGTACTCCTAATACTGCAGATAGAAAATTTTACTCAAAGGAAACATTCCTTTATTTTTGAAAAGAAACAAAACTGCATTCAACGGTTTTTAAAAATTCGCTTGCTGCACCCGGTAATCGAACCGACTAAAATCTGTAAAAGAGAGAGAGATTTCATCCTCATAATTGCCCCTAACGATCTATGCAATAAAAGTACAGGGTGCAACTTTTACAGATTTTAGCCGGTTCGATTACCGGGTGCGGCAAGCGAATTTTTAAAAATAGTTGAATGCAGTTTTGTTTCTTTTCAAAAATAAAGGAATGTTTCCTTTGAGTAAAATTTTCTATCTACAGTATTAAGAGTACTTCCCTTTCAGGTGGCATTACAAAATTCCACCCTGTATTTTTATCGCAGCCTGATATTTTTTTATGTCACGTAGCATTTATAGACTTTAGATATTTGCTTGAACGTTTCATTATTTACCAGTTATAAGTATCATAGTATCATACTGTCCGACTTACAGACTACTATGCGAACATAATCAAAGTAATATGGATGTATAGGACTTTATCAAGACCTCTTTTTAGGTCTATGTAAAGTCCCATACATACGCATCTAACCAACCGCTCCAGCAAGTCATTACACCTACTGCTTAATGAGTTTTCTGTCGGGGTTGGGAAGTCTGGGTCAAGTCACTCACATGATAGTTAAATGTATTGATGTACTTGTTTACCACTTTAGCAGTATAGCAGAAAGTTAAAAACTAAATATTCAAAGATGAACATCGCGTTGTCAGGAGTTCGACATCGAGCTAATACTTATAGTTAAATATTCGCGAAATCATACACCTACGACAAACCAGTGGTATAATCCGTGAGACATATTATCTTGAACACAAATCACGAAAGAAACGAAGACATGGTGTGCGTGAATTATTTTGATAGTAATCAATGATGGGTAGATATGAGCTGTTTCAGCCGCTGTAGCAACTCTGGATATCCTTAAACACATCCGTATAATTTTGTGCACATATTGAGCCCAAGGAGTAATAATGGCGATCAGTACAGGTAT
This sequence comes from Pelosia muscerda, assembly GCA_963691645.1. Classification (NCBI taxonomy): domain Eukaryota; kingdom Metazoa; phylum Arthropoda; class Insecta; order Lepidoptera; family Erebidae; genus Pelosia; species Pelosia muscerda. Next base: position 6,660,838 of record OY829113.1, read on the forward strand.
TCGATACTCTAAAAATACAGCTACAAATAACTCACATATTTCAACACAACAGCCCAAAAGGGAGGCTAGGTGCGGACACAAGAGTCCCAAATCTAACTCACATATTTCTATTGGTACCAAACTAAATACAATACAAAATAGATAGAGCTAAAAAAATTGCAAAAGGAGAAACAAAATAAAACCCCATCACGACACGACAAATTGATGTCATCCATCCCTCTCTCGCTAACAGTCGCAACATATCACTCGACGCACGTCCTCGGCATTTTTCCTCTATATATTATTAATACATAAGTACAATCCGATGCACCGTTCCCCCCTTCGCGTGATGTATCGCTCTGTCCTTTTCTATATTGTTGGGTCTAGTTTTCCCAAGCGACCGAACCCCGAGGGTAAAACTCCCTAGGGTCGGTATTGACTCTACTATGGAAGGAAAGTTATCTGTACACCTATTGTCGACCACCCCCTCTGTCCCACTCCAGTTTTCAGCCCGCTTCACCCTCGATTTTCTTATGCGTTTTACGTTTTACTTTTTTAGAATGTTTCTGGCTTTAATTCTTGTTGTTTTTGTTTGTTATATATTCCACAATTGTGGTGAATTAATATTAAATATTTATTAAAGAAAATTGAGAAAATTTTAATACTTACAATTTACTCCAAGCTTAGAAGATTTTTTTATTAAAACGTATCTAACTGAATGATTATTTCATAACAACTAAAATTTACCGTTGAAGCTTTTAAGTAATTTGAATTAATTGACTAGGAACTTTTCTTACTGGCTTTATTGTAATAAAAAGACACTTTCGTCTGCGTTCCCATGCTTCGCCGTATTTTTATAACCTCAGTAATAAGATAAACTTTCAAGTCCCACTAGATGTATTCATACAATTTCTTACAAAATTATTTCATCATAATCACGGTGTTTGTGCAGATATTTCTGCCAATCGACTCGACTATACATATGCGAATAGGTCGTTAAATATTTTTAACTTTTCCTTTTCCCTATTTTATAACATAGCAACTACAAGCTTGGCCGGGTCAGCTAGTTTCATATTGTATTTTTTTTCAAATCAAGTGTTATTACATTTTTTTTCTATTAGCAATATGAACCGCACTCAACATAATTTAAGCGTTATTGCACACCGGACCGGTAATTCGGTAATGCCTAAAGTCGGCACGCGACCGACGCGCGGTGCGACAGACACGCGACAGATTGACGCGACTAGGCGATTTGTTCACTTAACTTGTTTATCATAAGGGGCAGACAAATATGAGTAAGAAACGAATGACATTCCCGCCCTCTTGTTATTCGATACTCAATCACATTTTCATACATGGATTGCAATTACTACAACCAATCAAGTTAATGTCGAACATCAGTCTCTTTTTACACCATACGTATTAAGTAAACATAGTGAATACTTTTCCTATTTCAAAAATGGTTACAGGTAATATGCAAGCTAAGTTAGGTAATTTTACTTTTGTATGTTTTGACTTTTATAAAGAATTATGGGTATTTTTGGTAAAAACACATATAAGTACAGCGGTTCGAAAAATAGTCAAATCAATTTTTATGTACAAAAATCTTCAAAGTATCTATAAGAATACTCAGATAAACCTGAATTATACACAATACAAATGTAGAATAATAAATTACAGATCAAACTAAGCCGGTCCTCCGAACAAGGTCACCTTCACACCGATATGGAATAGCATCCGGGAGGACGCGTGCGGCTGTCGTACCGCACGTGTGCCGCACACGACGACAAACAAGCACGACTAAACGCTCATTGAAATGATTGGGGGGTAATCTACCTAGAACAATTTGTATGATGTGTATTGACTAATTAACGAGTTATGCACCTTAGTAGTTCAGATGATTTTAGTATTTCAGGGTGTCAAATTAACTAGCAGCTTATTTGTGATAAAATGGTTAACATCTTAGTTAACTTAGCGGTTTATGGGTTACGATTGAGTGGTTCGAATCTTTGCCATTACACTACGGACGTGAACCGTGGACATTCAATTTTTAACCGACTTCCAAAAAGGAGGAGGTTCTCACTTCGATTGGTATTTTTTTATGTAGGTACACCGATTACTCGACGATTTCTGATTTGATTTACGTGATTCTTTTTACGGGCAACTGCAACTTTGACTATGTCGTCCATACATCCGTCTCAGTGGTCTCCATTCAAGAACCTTTCGGGTCCTATGGCCATCTGTTCTTCTTGCTATTGTTGAATGACGCTAATAAATTTACAATTAAACATAGTCATATGCAGTAATAATTACAATTGTTATTTCAGTAAAGTAAATATTTATTTAGACACCCTTCAAGCTATCGTAATTAATTTAAGTCTCAAAACTCTTGGAGTATACCCAATGGTTCTATTTTAATGCTAATCGGGGAGTAATACGATCTCCATTCTTTACTACAATTAGGAGCAGCGATAAACCCATGCATTATCTAGTCAAGAGCACAATGGAATATTACCCTTACAAAAATTGTTAGTATAATATTTCAAGAGGGTGCCAAAGGTACCATGTGTGAAATTACAATGAATCAAAAGTACGTTTTGTTTGGCACATGTGATAGTAATGATGGATGGGTTATGTCCAGTTTGTAATGAGGGCTTGAGGATTATAAATTAAGTATTTAATGACTTGACACAAATATTTTACCGATTTTAGGGTACTTACGAGTTAAATAACAATATACTTACGTTTACATGGAAGTGTAGTGTCCTAAATTACTGAAGTTCTTTATTGATATACGTGGCAAATTTTGTCACCTCCATCTCATAAAAATTTAAATTTTCTTATTAAGTAACCTTCAGCAACTTCGAGTGTTGTTAAATAAAAATACCTCGTAAGTTATTACGTAATTTAATTTCGTATTTGGTGATAATTTGTTTCATGAACGATTACAATTTACAATGTCTTATTTGATACAGTTGCGTTAAACAATAATACATAACTACATATTATATTCACGGTGAATACCTCTCAAAATACAATTCGTTTTGCGTGAACATAAGCAATGTTTACCGGATATATTTTTTATTATTTTCGTATACATTTATTTCGGTATCAGATTTTCTATCGTTGTACAAATTATATCTATATCCCAAGCTTCGTATTCACTGGATATGTATTGTTTCGAGATATGATCAATTCGGTTAAAATATTTCGGTGACCGAATTCGTGTAACCTAAGCGTGAAAAACAATGAACGCTATTCGAAATTTGAAAATTGAGAAATGTACACTTTCACGTTTTACATTAAAATTTACAACATTACTTACAATAAATATATCACAGATTGTACAAGAACAAAACCGACACACATTTACGATGAAATGAAAATTAATTTATTATATTACATGGTATATTTTAAAATCGTCCTGAGCAGTTTTATGTTAGCCTCAAATGTATATAAAAATCTACTCTACGTTTCAATCTAGCAACCGAACTATTGAATGTCATTTATTTATCTATTTATTTACATAAATATTACAATCATATTTACAATGCCACGTCGCTGACACACCTCCATGATTTAAACAGATTATAATAACAGTACAGTTAAGAACTTCTAATTGAAATTATTTCATACGGTCAAGCTTTAACATTCTTGCCACCAATTGTATCATACATTTGTCCACTTTACTTTTGAAATAGTCTATTTCGATTATTGTGTTCAATCGAATACATTCGATGAAGGAAGCATGTGCTACTTGGAGGCTAGAGGTGCTGTTTGGGCATATTGTTGAGCGCTGCATGTAGGTAATGAGAATGGATTCATACTGAATGGTGAAGAGACGAGGCCGCCCATTCCTGAGAATAAAAAAACACAATTAAATAAAGAGTTTGAGTTTACTAACTACTACATACACTATTTCAATAAAAACGTCAATCACACCACCAAATAAATTAGTAATACAATAGAAAAATTATATTGCAAATCTCGGAAATCTCTGTTATCTGCAGTGTGCTATATTAAAAATAATATGATTTGAAAATTGTAGAAAAATGAAATTAATGAAACTTTTGTTTATAACTGTACTTTAAGTTGTGTAAACAAAACATGCACAGAAGAAATTATACAAAGCGCAACTAAAAAAGTAAAACAAATAAGGAGGATACTACTAACATTGGACGGCGAGATGTTGCCAATTCTGGTGATTTTCATTGGGCCCGTGCCTCACAACAGCAAAAGCGCTTCTCAGCTTAGCCTCTTTATTCTGTGCCCCTTTCATATCGCTGCCAGTGCATTTTGTATGAATGTTTACCGGACAGTCGGCCAAGCTTTTAGAGCCATTTCTTTCACTGTAATGTCCGCTATCTTTCGTATTATACGCGTTATAGTGACGGTCAGATGATAAGTGTCCATTCATGTTCGTCGGGTGGTATGGTCCTAGAGACACTGGACGGGATAAACAGAACAGGGGTTAACACAAAGCGACGTAAACAAATAGTAGCCGTGCGAAGAAAGCGTTGAAAATGTGAACTTAAACCTTGTTTGTATGTAGATAAGAGAGAGATAAGAGATGAAATATTCGAACAGTAAATTTAGTACAATTTGTATTTGATGTCAGAACGTGTTTGGAATAGATACATGATGACATTATTTTGACTAGTTTTCAAGTTCAAGTTACAAAAATATAATTCTAAACATCGCAAATGAATATTGTGTTGTTGAGCAACAAGCCTAAAATTGTTTAAAATGAAATCAACTAGAAAAAATTTGATTAAACACCTACAACTTCGACAGTGAATGAATTAGTTACAATAAAAATATTCTATCAAAAATGTCTAGCAGGTAGAGGCAAAAGGATGTTAGCGGCACTGTCAGATAATGGGAAATGAAACTGCACTGTAAAGTATTTATTACATCGTTTAGGACTATTTTTCTATAAAACATTTACTATAGAACGTTGGTTGCATCCTGTTGCCTTTCCATCGACGATATAAATCTGGACTTTATGGCGATAATTACTACACTATATTTTTATTGCTACTAGAGTTATCGGTTATTTACTATGTATTGTATTCTTTGGAGTTTCGAATAATACAGCATAGTAATGTGAGTGATCATGATAGTTCAAATAACTATATTTTTAGACATAAGTAATATGTTAATACTTGCAACAGAGAAGGTATTACTTATAGAGCATTAACATTTACATGACTGGACTAAAACCGATCAAAATCTGCCAACAGCTATTAAACCATTCAGTCCGAATTTATACCTGCATAATAAGTGAACCAATATCTATTTCGGAACAACTTTGCGCATCAACTCACGTGAACTGGAATTGAAGAGTGAGGTAGGGGGTGCGGGGTAGTGCTGCGGGTGCGGGTAGGCGGCGGGTGCGGCATGCGGCGTCGACGCGGCGCTGCAGTACCGCGGCGACACCGAGCCGCCACTGCGCGCGAACTCCTCTAAAAGAAAAAGCCTGGGTAATAACACAAGGTCGTTAGGATTGTTTGATGGCTCCTAGACTAAGAATGAGAGGAATGTGCTGACTTGTACTACAAGCAAGTATTTGTTATGCAGGTTTTTTTACTAAGGATGAGCCCGAGGTCAACCTCATCTCACATCGGGTCACTCGGGGTCAAAATGTCGAAAATACAAGCAAATAATTGAGACTTCCCATATATGAGACTACCTTTACGATAAAATGAAATCTTGTACGGTAAATCTACGGAATAATATTATTCCTTGAAGTCGGGCCGTTCTATTTGAATCCTCTTTTACAATCCCCCATGATTTTAAATAGCACCGTGCCAGAGCCGAGTGCATCATATATGTAGTAGAGATCCAAGCTGATCCCAAGACTTGCAAAGGTTTAAGTGACGACTTGATTTTCCAATGTATACTTTAACACTCACCTTCACAAATGTCTCCCAGTTAGTCAAATCTGGTATGAAATTGCTAATGCGGCTTTGATTATTTGAATGGTACTGTAACCCTGGGTAGCCCAAAGTCATTACCAGGCACGATGAAAAATTGGAGTCCCATCTCATTTACTATTGCTTAGTAGCTGATCCACACGGATGGGTCCGTGTGGTGTTCTGATATCGTACCCACAACACATGTGTATTCGATGAAATGTCACAGTTAACTTGTGAATTTTATCATCGTAACGGAACGGGACAGTGATGATGACGCGAGTTCCAAGATTTTTGTTCATCCAATTTTTTCACTTTAAAATACTCAATGCACCTAAAGTTTTCAGTTCATAATTTCCTATTTATTGATGAACAGTAGCAAATTTAGAACCCACCTTCAGTCCACTGCGAGGCGGCAGTATCCTGCACGCTCACCGCCAGCTGGCCTGTATATGAGTTGAAGGGCATGCTGGAAGGTGGTGACCGCGGTGCTCCAAGTCCCAGTTGATTGTTACGAGGCATTGAGTACAGTGCCTCAGCCAAATCCGCTGCACGTTTTAAGATTATTTCCTGTTAAGATAAATAGAACAACGAACTATTAATATGTATGTATGGAGATGAGAATCAGGAGTTTATTACGAGTATTATCAAATAGTACCTAAATTGAAGTAGACTTGATAGTAATCAAATCTAGTTTAGCAAGATTTCACGAAAATAGCATTTCTACAATTCGATTTGTTACTTTATAATTATGTATGCATTAAATATAAGTTTAGTCAGAGTACTTATTCACAAACATCAATGATTTAAACATAGTTTTAAAGTAATAAGTATCACAAGTTACAAAAGATATAATTTACATAGAAATTCATTTCGAAAGCGTCAAGACTTTCAAATTATTTTCAAACATATCAACTATAAACCACTGTACGAAATACTATGATCTCACCAATTTATACATACGTAAAATAACAATAACTACAATCGTACACGTACCTTAGGCAATTTTTCCGGGTCCCCGGGATGTCTCGGTATAAGTTTCTGAAGCCTCTGAAAGCCATAATCTATCGTTGGTTCGTTCAACGCTGCTATGCGAACAAGAGAAAAACAAAATCAATCATTAGTTGGCGCACTAACAAATGAAAGCCTAATTGATGGATTGTATAAGATTTTCAGAGTTTCCTAATTACTGATTATATTCAGGGGAAATGTGAGACGTAAATAATGAGCGTTTCGCTAGCTGTTCTGTAATAAAAAATATACAGTCGAACTCAAAAGTATTTTTAATTTTTTCAGAACATTCACAAACTTTATTGAAGAAAATCAATATACAGGGTGGAATTTTGTAATGCCACCTGAAGGGAAAGTACTCTTAATAAGTACTGCAGATAGAAAATTTTACTCAAAGGAAACATTCCTTTATTTTTGAAAAGAAACAAAACTGCATTCAACTATATTTAAAAATTCGCTTGCCGCACCCGGTAATCGAACCGACTAAAATCTGTAAAAGTTGCACCCTGTACTTTTATTACATAGATCGTTAGGGTCAATTATAAGGATGAAATCTCTCTAACAAACTTCATAAATTAAATGAAAGGAAAACAATGAAATCTAAAATTAATAGTTCCATGGGTCAAGTTAAAGCACTTTTACTCAAAGATCCATCTATTTAATTATGTTATTAATAAATAATTATTATCACTGACGTATTTTATCCATTAAAATGACAAATTACTATTGGTGGCATTGAGAGAGATATCGAGACCGACAGGCTCCAACTCGGTTTGTACTGAAAATAATAGTAGAAAAATTTCAAGAATACGGGTAGTTTCAAAAAGCGACGGCAAACTCTTCAGCAATACAACTTTGATTTTGATCCTAAATGTTTGTATCAAGCAATTAATTAGTTAGTTTACCATTTTTTTGTAAATAATTTAGGATTTCATTGTTTTCCTTTCATTTTATTTATGAAGTTTGTTAGAGAGATTTCATCCTTATAACTGACCCTAACGATCTATGCAATAAAAGTACAGGGTGTAACTTTTACAGATTTTAGTCGGTTCGATTACCGGGTGCGGCAAGCGAATTTTTAAAAATCGTTGAATGCAGTTTTGTTTCTTTTCAAAAATAAAGGAATGTTTCCTTTGAGTAAAATTTTCTATCTGCAGTATTAAGAGTACTTTCCCTTCAGGTGGCATTACAAAATTCCACCCTGTATAATTCAATCAATAAATCACTGGACATATGCCATATAATTGGCGTCAAATGGTTTGTAATCTTCAGGTGACAAAAACGATTTTGAATTTTAGTTTTTTTATTTTATTTAAAGTTTTATTCGTGCATGACGACAGTGTCTGAACAAATGTAATAAACATATTATTTTTCCTAAAAAATGCATACTGATAGGTATCAACTACCAAGAAGGATTTGTCATAAAACTTTAAAGTTAATCGAGTGTTATAGTCATAGGTCATTGTATATCATCATTACATAATAGGTGTTTAAATATACTCACAAACATAAACAAATCTCCCGGGTGCGCCTTTACAGAATTGTTTACTCTTGTATGAGAGCGTCACCTCCACCACGCCTGGTATGTGTCTCGGAGGCGTCTGTACTCTTATCGCGTGCGATGTTATAAGCTAAGAAAAAAGAGAAATCATATAGAAAATGCTCAACCAAATTTGTATTTTGCTGTAAAAGGCCATTTATAACATGCTTAGGTACTATTTCTTGTTGTGACAATTATGTTGAATATGATTGTAATAGTCAAATATGATTGTTATAGTCCAATATGATTGTGATAGTTAATGTGATTGTTATTGTCAAATATGATTGTTATAGTCAAATGTGATTGTTATAGTCAAATGTGATTGTTAGGTTTAGGCAAATAATTGATTGTCATAGTCAAATATTGATTGTTATAGTCAAATGTGATTGTTATAGTCAAATGATTGATTATTATAGTCAAATATGATTATTATAATCAAATTTGATTGTTATACTTAGTCAAAAATTATTGTTCCAGTGAAAATTCTCATTGTGGTATGGCAAGATCAAGTTTTTTCCCCAGTTACATACATACATATATTCACGTCTGTAAATTGCCGAAGTATATTAATACCTACATTGGGTCAATTATGAAAATAGGGGGCAAGCAATAAAATTTGTTAAACTAGTCATGTCCTAATACAATATCCGAATAAAAACTTCACTTGCTAACATTTTAAAATATTTCAATATTCATGATAGTTTATTAATAAATACAAAAAACATTGATCAAAATCCATCTCCTCAAAGAAAAATAAATCAGTAGTTTGATCTGTTACTGAAATACTAAAATAGGAAATGATCATTACGATAGCACTTTTGAATATGCTAAGTTGCCTTTCAAATTTAGAACTGGTATTGAATATTTACTCATTTGAATATTGGTTTATTTTCGTCACAAATGTTTAAAATATTCTGACAGGTTGGTTGTCGGACATATTGATGTATTACGTATTGCACTCACAGCCATCAGTAGCAATTTCATTTTTCATGATGTTCATATCGAAAATTGTGTGACTTCAATTCTTAATGTCAAGCAAAGTCTTAATAGAGATAGAGAAAGTTAGAGAAAAATTATAGAGTAAAAATTCGATAACTTTACATTTTACATGAATCATGTTAAAATGTTGTATGATCAGTTTGAAAATGAGTATGGCAATCTAGTATCTAAATAGGTAGTAAACGTAGTTTCTTATTCATTATTGATAATACACTTGTATTGCTTCACGATATTTATTATTGCACCTAACCGGTTTTGCCTTGCGGCTTTCTCAAAGGTTTAGATTGACAGATATCAAATAGTTTTTATGAACATACTTTAACAAATTATAAATGGTGGTATATAAATAAATGATAATATTTCACTCGAACAGATAGATACTCGAGAGAGTAAGTTTTATAGTAAAATGTAACTGTTCACTCACCTCGCTCCAAACGAGCATAGTCCCGAACACAACCTGTAGTCCATCAAAGAAATTGTCCCCTACTATGATAACTGTTGATCCGCCCGACGTCCATCCTTCGCTCGGCGATATCGCCTTGATGCACGGCGTTGCCACGGGCAACGGAGGATACAGACCTGCTGTTTGAAATGGAGATTTTAGCAATGAGATTTCAGTGTATTATTTGTAAGTTTAATATGTTATGAAATGAATATGTTTATATATTAAGTTGTTAAGTATTCAAAGTGCACTTAAAGAATAGATAAGTGTCAAAATATAAGTGTTGTTATAAAAAGAATAAAATATATCTGCGGGTGTATGTAAGTACACAAAGCAAATGTGATAGCCTGACCATCTAATACAATCTATTTATGATTTGAGTCAAGTGGAAGAAGCACCCGTATGTTTTACATATGTGTGAGAACAGACAATATCAATAACAATAACTCATTTCTTTGAAGTCACATATGTGTGCGTCATCGTTACAGGCGTATTAGTGTATTACGTTTATGTGTGCCAGTGAATTGTGAACGATTGAATATGTGTTAGTGAGTGATTTGCCTGCCATCGAATGAGAAGGTAAATTTCACCAATACAGCACAGGCTCACGTAGTTGAGTGGTATTATAGGCGTAATGGCAATGCGAAGGTTGCGAGTTCGAACCGCAGCTATATTGATATAGGCGGTTTGCTTAAGGCGAGGTTGCAGTGAGACAAGTAGGTATTTTACGTCGCCTCAGTACCTCAGTCCCCGCAGCCGAATCGAGTGTAATCGACGCAACGAGCGGGCAGCGCGGGCGGCGCGCAGGCGCGCGCCGTCGTATAGTATAACCCGGTACGCGAAAACTCGAGACTCGCGTTTGTTACAAAAACTAAGAAACTGGGATGGAGTCCGAAAGCTGACAAAGGGTGAAACCTAAGACCTGAACATATAGGTCTAGGCCACCGTGACCCTCTTCGCATCAGGTGGGCCGTATGCTTGTCTGCCACATAAGTGATATAAAAAAACATGTTGTTTTGGATAAAGGGAGGGTGGGATTGATTGTAAGAGTTCATCGGAATACTCACTATAGGCTATGTGTAACATACATACATACATATTTAACATACATATTTTTGTATTTTCATTTCATTGGAACATATGAACATATAGAAAAAATAAAAGCGTCTTCAAAAAACAAAACCTGTTGAAAAGTGAAACATAAATAAACACATTACCACTTCTTTGCGTCGCGCAGTCGGGTAAAAAAGATATTTTGTGCTGCCTACTGATCTGTTAGTAGATAGATAGTTAGTAGAAAATGCACGCCGTCACATGCAATCCTAAAATCAAGTCCAATTTCTTTCAACTTGACTGGCATTTTAGGGTTTAGGTTTAGGGAGACGCCCAAGATCGTGTGAAGTGGAAGTGGAAGAGGAAGAGCCGGAAGGCGGACCCTGAGCTCCGAGTTCACCTTGGCCTTGGATGCAGTCAGGAAAATAAGTCTCTATGATGATGGTGATGATGAAAACGCACAATTCAAAAATTTTCAAATATGATATTAAACTCTCTGTTTGTAACACTAGAGCCAGCCTCAACTAGATTGGATTGATGTTGATGTGAAGTGATCGAAGGAACATGGTTTTCTTTATTTTCTTTCTCTTCGTTCAAGACGATGCTTCTAATAGGCATACCACGGATATGCCTTGGATCAACTAACTCCGGCAGCAGACTCTTCATATAAAACTGAATTATTCGTTGTTCCATTTTATTGGTCCAAAACTGGTCATCTCTTTCTCTTTCTCTTTCTATAATTCTATATACACTGGTTCTGTTTGTGACACCCATAAACCAAAAATACACATTTTGCGCCCCGTCACATCATGTAACTGACCTTGAATTTGGTAAAACCAATTACTATTTTTATTTATGGTAAATTGTTAAGTTGGATTTTATTATTCCCTAGAGATTTTTCTAAACCATTTTTTGACGCAATCAAAGAGCACTTGACTTCGACAATTTTGTCATTTCCAACAAGACCATCTGGAGTGGCTCCAATAAAAGGGTATTTGCGGTCAATAAAAAGTCCACACTTGTAATTTAGCTAAGAGTTAGGGGCTAAGAAGACTAGAGCAGTCATCAATAAAATCCTACCAAAATTTTTAGAGCCATAGATATAGACTGGTTATTGTACACCAAATTCAAATTTTTATATACCTACTACAGTGGCACAAAAGAAAAAAAATAAATAGACATAAATCAAAAAATAAATTAAATTAAATTGACAGCACAATTGTGCGAGCGAGAGAAAGTGATAAGCTCCGCCATTTTAGAATTCTTCCTTTAATGAACCGAGTTATACCCATTTTTTCATCGAAACCGATTATATGTAATAACGTGCGGGGGTGAAGCTCGCAGAAACAAACAGCACACGTCCTACCTCGAACACGCCTCGGCGGGTACTGACTCAACTGACTGACCGCTGCGAGTGCTCAAATGCAAAGATTTTGAGGTTTTATAAGTTTTTGAAAAAAAATATAATTGTTTGATAAAATATAATTTTACCAGTCGCTAGATATTTTTATGCTCTTTGTAATGATATCAATCTCGGCATTATTTGATGATGGCATCTTAGTGTAAAACGTGTTTGAAATATCGAATTGGAGCGTTTTAGACCCATGTTTGACGCTAATTTCTATCGAGGCAATTATCATGAATCGTGTTTCTGTTTTCACAGGACCCTAGAAGGTATAGTCTATTTTATGAATATGCTTTTTATTTAGCGCAATTTGCTATATTACTTGATATCCAGACGTTTAAAATTTTTAAAAACTACTGCAACCTGGCCTTAATTAATAGTTTTATTTTAGTTCTTTATTTTGTTTGTGATATTAAAGAACCATACAGTCGACTTTTATACTAAGTGTTCCGTAATCTCAAAAATAATAATAATATGGAAAATAAAACAACATCATTGTTTCAATGATATAATTATAAAATAAGATTGTTCAGTAAATAAATAATTTAGTTGTGTTGTGTCGTAGAACTATATTACTACATATATATAGTATATATAGTAGTAATATATTACTACATATATATTACTACTATATATATATATATATATATATATATATATATATATATATACACCGTGATTTTGTAGTCGTTTTGGACCCGAAAGGGGGTTATTCGGAATAATGCATGGTACCTTTTTGTGAGGTCCCAAATACTGTACTGGTTATAATAAAAACGTTGACATTAATGTAATCTTTGTCACTTGTCCCAGTTGAAAAGTTAGTAGCGCTCCGATAATTCATTGACAATTTTGAATGAATGTAATGTAGCGCGCGTATTTCGACTCGTGAATTGATGCCGCGCGCTCGCCGGTAAGGCGCCGACCGCCGCGCCCCGTCCGCCGCGCGCCGGCGCCCCGAACTTCGCGAAACCATGACGAAACATGTGACTTGCTTGAGAAGGGAACACTGACCGCAGAGAATTAAACTATGAAACTCATCTACTTTGAAATCAAGTACTCCAATTTTTCCTTCATTCTTTATACGGGCTCAGGACCGTATTTCATTAGAATATTAAGTAGGTATTCGACGATTAAACTTTAAAATACTTAAACACAGTAACAACGAACTGCGAGTAGGTAGGTATTTCAGGCGTATTTAAAAAATTGGAGCTACATACGAGTATTTACAAAATAATCAACTTACATAGGTACCTATTTATAGTTTATTTACGTATCCCTGAGCCGAAGTAACTGCTCGATATGGAGTCCATTGCTTTCGATACACAAAACGTTTTAAGCTATTGTCTCTCAGTTTATTTTATGATGTGTCTCCGTCACTTTTCACTGTTCCGAAAGCGTCCACTATCGCACTACATAAGTCATCACGAGATTCATATTCCTAGGTGTAAAGTAGTCGTTTTATTTCTAACCACAAATAAAAATTCCTCGGTGGCCAAGACACGGGGCCACCAAGGCCTATTCAGCGTTCACCAAACTCTTGTCTAAATAGGTAATCACGCACTGCTCGAGCATAATGAGTCGGACATCCATCGTGGTGGTAGGTAGGCATGTCTCGTAGGTACGCTGACGACACATTCTCCAGTAATTCTGATTTCACTGTACGTATGATATTCCATTACGAGATACGAACTTCCAGTTAAGATGGCCGGGTCCAGTTTACTTGGGAATCATTAGTACCGCGTTGCCGTAATCCAACCAGGTGCTCCGACTGGGATTATAACCGCCTAGCCTCTTCTAAATTGAAGCCAGCAACGGCTGTACAGCTGTACAGCTGCACCATTGCCAAGTACTTCCACATTAGAATATTCACGATAACGATACATTTTTGCAACTTGTCGCGTGCAAGTCTTTGACGTAATGGGCGTTCGTTGACCCGCGTTGGCGCCGTGCGGGCGCGCAACTACGGCGGTGCGGCGGCGGCGGCGGCGCGCGGCTGCGTCGCGCTAGCTCGGTCTCCCTCGCTGAGAGGCATCTGATTGGCGGAGAATCGTGGCCGCGCGCGCTGATTGGTGGATGCTGTACCATCGCGCAGGCGCAGACGTCTCGTCTTTTGTTTACATACCGCATACGTAAAATCGTGAATGAAATCATAGTAGTAAAACGTAATTAGTGTATTACGTGAAAGTTAAGGGAGTTACCACGAGTTCTTATTTGCTGTCTACTGACGTTATCAATCTCGTCGTTTCTATGAAAAAAATATGTTTTGTTTTTCAAATTAGTACTTCCAGTTCATTATGTTATCGTAACTATACCCAAATTTCTTTTTTCCAAAACCACTACAAACTCACGTTGTATATATATATATATATATATATATATATATATATAATATTTATATATTTAAAAGTATCTGAAAATCTCGAGTCACAATGTTTGTAACTAAACTAATTCTAAACAGTTAAACAGAATAGTCATATACTATTGTGCGGGATAATTGAAATCCAAGCGGTTTATACATTAAACATTCTTTATATAATGAATAGGTTATTCAATATTATCCTTCTGGATGTTTAAATCAGACAAGTATGGACGCAGGTAAACTAATTAACTTTCAGTAACTAAAGTGTAGTGAATCACCATGTTAACGTTTAGAAATTATACTATATGCAAATATAATAACTTCTCATTTCGTTAACAATAACATCACTCACTTATTTACAGTTCAATTTCTTTATTTCTAAAAATGATGCCACATAATTACCTACATCTTTTAGTTCCTAGGCACTAGTGCGAAGAAATGGCGCAACATATTCCAACTTTTATTATAAATAGTAATAATAGTCATTTATTTGCTTAAATTTGCTTATATATTAGATAGTAAGTATATAGTGGTTTTAATTATTCCAAGTTATCTATACCGGAGTATATATACCTAAGTATAATTGAAACCACTAAAATACAGACTTACAATGTAATTAAACAGAGATAATAATAATAATAAGAGCACCTACTTCAACCAACCCACCAGGACCCATCGAGGACATCCAACCCCAGTACCCTAAAGTAATATGACCACTAGACCTGCACGGTAGAATATTTTTTGGCAATATCGCTCACCTGCTTTTCTCCATAAAATTTTGGGTCCATCCTTGTCTGATTTAAAACATTTTTCGTCACTAAATATTACTATATTGTTGCACCAGTCAAAATTTAAATAGTCCCTGGCAAAACTTAACCTACTTCGACGATGAAGATCCGACATCAAAATTTTTCTTGCTGGTCTGCGACATTTGATCCCAGCCGCCCGAAGATGGTTCCTTACTGTTTGCAATGTAACATGGTGTTTGGTGGTCATAACACGGGTGGACATAAAGGGGTTTTCTACCTATATGTTTTTCCACCACCTCTTTATGCAAAGAACACGCATCGGTGTAGGCAAAGGCTTTGGGGCCAGGCTGAAGGCGGTCTATGGTGCCTGAATCGCCATATCGGCGCACCCACCGCTGCACAGCTTCCATCTGTAATGAAAATAAAGTAATAAAATTCCTTGTTAAAATTCTGTAAAATTTATCTACTTATATATTTTTGTTCATTATTAGTATTGGAAGAAATAATAGATTATACAAGATTATAAAATCAAATCACTTTCATAACATAATAATAAATTGCAGAAAATACTACTTACCGATATGTTCAATTTTCGAGATATTTCATGTATTGAAATATTTTGCTCATGCAAAGTAATACTATGCGCTCTCATAATAGTTGTAAATTGTTGATTAATTTTTATAAATAAAAAAGTTGTTATTAACCGTGTGGAAAGCACAACGAATCCAATTGTTGACAGATAAAATTAAAATTATCATGTTATTTTAATCATGAGAATGAGGGTAGCATAAATTCCAATACATACGAGAAACATTCATGCAATCATGTGTGTGCAACAATACTCGCTCAGTAATAATAAAAATACTACTGATTTAAGTTGCTATAAAATTATAACTAAAATATCAAGATACTTTTGTGATGATACCTAAACATTCCCTTAATAGGTAAGTAATTAACATAAAGATATAAAAATTATAAAAGTTCAAAAAGTAAAATTCGACTGGGAATCGAACTCAAATCCTTACGATACTTAAACTTTTCAAAAGCGTATCTGTTAACCCCGGGGTCACCAAGGCTTACTAATATGATGTCAAAAACCACGTTCATATACTAGTAATAAGAATTTTATGAGTTATTCTTATTACTGAAGAAAAATGTAAACTGATAATTGAAGATAAATAAATACGAATGGTTTTGAATCAATTGTAATTTGCAAGTGTGTAGGTGTGTGTGAGTGAGGAAACGAGTTATTGTTACACACACATACATGTCGAACACTGGTGACCTTTTCTGCTTGCCAAAATCAATATAAAGATCTGTATAATACTTATATCACTAGACAGGCTATCGTTGTTGTCTTGTGTACATATTAACGTCTTCTATGCGTTAAGATAAGAATGCTGCTTTTTACGTTACGTACCTATATTAGTCTCTTTGACAACGAGTTTCAATTACACTAGCCATGGGCAGATTCAATCCTGATAAAAATTACTTTCACGTTTGAATGAGTTAAATCTTTGCAAAATTTAGAAACGTGAACACATAAATGATCTTTAATTTCTAAATCTAAGTTTCTAATCTTTTGCAAGTTACAAACGACAACGGCTTAAAATAGTTCCCTAACTTTCATATAAATAGCGTTCGGGGTCGTAAATGGCATCTTGGAAGTCTGCAAGAGTAAGAACTGAGTGGTATAACAACTTAAAAGTTGAACACGTAACCACTGGAACTCGTTCCGTCCTTCTTGAACGTTTACTTGAGCATGTTCTAGAAAAAGGACAATTCTACACTGTAAAAGTCACGGTGTAAGTTTCATAGAAACAAGATGTAGCAGGATCAGAAGCGATAATTGAAAATGGATTTTAACAGTAGGTAATAAAGTTGGATATGGAATACAGTTTTATAGTCGATGTGACATTGTCAACTGGTTTGGCTGCAAGGTTGAGGGGGACACGCGTCAAACAAGGGGGAAACTGAAATCTTGCCAACAACGTTGTAATAAAGACGGGAGAAAGTGAATTTAAGGGGACGAAAGGCGATTACTTCGGTGGTTCATTTTTAATTTCACTAATATTATATTCTCCCCATTTAAGAATGTTTTAATATTCCGCGTAAAAGGTCTTGGTTCATGTATTTAATTTATAAGCCCATACAAAATCAATCAAATCGAAATCAGCTTAGAAATAAGACATCGTCTTTGATAAAGGAATTGTTGGAATAAAAATGGGAAATTGTTTATTTTGTACTGTAAATACCGTACTCTTGATTTGAGAATTATTTTATTTAATGGCATGATTTGGCGGTAGGGTAAGTAGTGGTCGTAGGTTCGATTCCCATCTAGTGTTAATATATATACCTACATGATTACCACTTAAATTGATCTGGATGTTTCTCTGTTTATCATGTTTATTGTGGCTATAGTAGAACGTGAAACGCGAGTGTGGAGCGACCCTGGCGCAAGCTTTTACAGTATTAGGGAGTCAGAAGACAGTCACACCTGAACAGTCGAAGTGAAATACGGATAGGAGGAATAGTACAACGGATCCTAAACTTAAAAGTCAATGCTTTAAATACACTTCGATGCAACCGAGATTGGTGCTCGGATAATGATTATAATTGTAAATTATAAAGAGATTGCCAACAAAATCTTAAAACCAACTAAGTCTCATATAACAAAAGATCTATCAAACAAAATCTATCACAATATAATATAAATATACATATTATATTGTGCGTAAAATATGTACATACCTAGTACAAAATCATTTCGAAACGCATGTTCCAAGTTTTGTACGAAGCATAATTCCTCACTAAATTATCCCTATTCGCTTCATGCCCGCTTCAACGCCCCCACCCACCCTGAAACACCCAGCTGAAGTTCTTTGCGAAATGTCTACAGTGATTCCTTGAATACAAACGACATCTTAAAATGCTGTATTATGAGTTTTGCACATTTATCGTCAATTGACTGTTGAATTTTGCACGTACTTACGTAGGTGTGAAAATCAAAGATTCCTTGATAAATGTCGATGTAGCCGTTACCAAAAAATAAAAATAAATAAAAGATTTTTTTAAAAATAAATCGTCTTATTTCTTATGTATACGAGAAATGCGTCTGTCCTGTTCATGAAACTGTAGTTTTATATGAAGTTGGACTACCTACAGGTTTCTAGAGAAATGACATACTAAGTACCGTAGTGATAGAGCGTTCGAATGCTATTAGATCAGCTCGTGGGTTCGACTCTTACAAATTTAAAATGCGCAAATTTGCATTTATTTTGGTGTGGCTTTATAATAATATTTGTCCTCCTTCTAGAATGCATATTTTAACAAGCCTTGTTCATTTAGATGACACTATAATATATCCTAGAATATACTCTTTATTCCTTCACAGTGAGTCAATTTTGAGCACGGGTCTGTATTTCATATATAAATTGAGAATTTGTTACGAAAAATAAATAATCCACTGACACGACAGTGCCAACTATTAAAATAAAGTTAGATACGCCCAGTTCAAAACTCGGCGACACTAACCGCATTTTCCGACGCTTCATTCAGGTTGGCAATTGTGCAGGTGTGGGGACAAAACAAATGAAAGAATAATAAAACAAAAAAGAACCAAAAACGTACAAGTGTTGTCAGCCACGGTGTCTGTACCTTCGCTAGGATCTAATCTCTTCGCTCGCCGGCCATGCTTGCTGTTGTTGTGTACAAACATGTTGTCCGATATCGCCAACAGAGGACCGTCTACCATTACTTGCGTTGATATTACCACCTAGAAAAAATAAAAAAGTTAGAATTGGATAATGTCCAGGAAAATAATTTAACTTCGAATATTGTAAAGAATATTTTGTATTTTATGCGATAGGTAGGTACCATGTCGTATATTATTCATCCGATTAGGTACAATAAATTAATAGTTTGCAATAGCATAAAGGTTATAAATAAGTCTGTTGATGATGCAGTAACCGGATTTTTAGTATCGGAATAATCGTCGAATGAATGCACTCCACCTGATGGTAAGCTTGGGTGTGGTCCAGAAAATAGTGACCGCTATTATATATGTTTTTCCTAGAATGGCGATCACTACTTTGTATGAATGTAAATGGACCGAAGTAATTTTAATTTTGCGAATTTTGCCTGTATGGATTCGGGATGAGATATAAAATGATGAGGTTAGTTACTCGATGTACCTATTATCTGTAATAATAATTACCAATTTAAGGAGCCTTGGCTAAACTATTTTGGACAAGTGTATGTAAAAATATACAATTCAAAAACTGTAGGTATTTTGCATTTATAGTTCCTTCAAACAATTTAAGATAACACCTGTGCCCGCTAATAATACTTCAATATTTACTCATTTCACTTACGGGTCTATAAAGTAGTTGAAAAGGTGTTTTAAAATATTCACGTATCACGTCTATTTATAGACTAAAGTTCATACAAAAACCAAAAGTACCGTCACCGAAATAACACGCATGGAGATATATGACGCGTCTACGGTTTACACACGGCGACAGAAACCTCGCATTCCAACACACACAAACGCAAAGGGTACAACTGAAAGGGAGAGTCCCTTGGGAGGTGGAGCCAATGTCTCGGGAGCCGACGAAATGGACGAAACTCTTCCAATGGGTATGCAAGGAAGTGCATTGTATGCATGTGTGCGTAAATTGTTTGTATGTAAGCGTGGGTGGTCGATTGATACACGACCGTTCAATCGATAGGGATATTTAGTTGACTACATTTCAAGAGTCAAATATATTTTCAAACCATTCACTGTTACATATTTTAGATATTTTATTTACATTTCCCAGTGGATAAGTTTATAACTCTACATAATTATTATAGTTTGACAAGGATTACACTGTGTAATGAACAATACCTATAGCAGAATCCGCTTATAATGACATTGAACGGAAAGACGTCATATGAATTATAAACTTGTAATTTTATTAAATATTTATTTCAGTAAAAAGATGAGAAGTAAAAATGAGTTTGTTTATAAAAGTGTTTAATAAAAAAAAGAAATTATATGAGAAACAAACTTCACTATGTGATTACGTCATGATAAACATTTGGTCATTGGTTGTTATCGGATATCGTCTATTTTTACTGTTTCTACTGTAGGTACTTGTACATGTATTTGATGATTTATTAAAATTTGCAGAAGCAGCTTGTATGCAGATGGGCCATAGTATCTGCCTACTCCGTAGACAGAAACCGCACGTATAGGATTGTTTGAATGTAGAATAAATATTATTTGAACAAAATAAAAGTAAAATTACATTTAGAGACCTCTTTCAACGCACACTAACAAAAACACCGTCGCTCCTTTGACAACTAAATCACCTGAAATACAATATTCACCTCGATAAAGCGACTGCATTATTTCGATTCCTACACCCACACCTATAAATATGTACATAGTTATATGCTATACCCATATATTCTTACCCTTGAAACGGTAGGGAACGACCACTGAATTATTCAATGACACACAGAAAGCCCAAATATAGACATTACTACGCACATACACACACATAGACAGAAATTGTTCGTATTTCTGTTGCATGTAGAAATGAGCAATATGTATGTTTCATTAAGTTCTATATTTGTTTAAAGTTGATGTGAGGACACGTAAGACAAATATATGTCTAAGAACAACTGGGATATTTGTAGTCATAAGTACAATGTGTGTATGCACCTTTAGAGTTGCTATTTTGGGGTAGATGCCCACTAATTAGTTTATATTATGATTTATGAAGGTTTGTTGTAGAATTTTAACTATAAATAATGATCTCGTAACTATTAACTATCATTTTAATACTTTAAGTACAATTACGCTGAAGGAAAAACGTGACTTTTAAAATTACTTGAAACTTATAAAATGAATTTATTAAAAAATTGTCAAATGATAATAGAAATTCGCACTTCAAAAATCATTCTAATAGTATATACAAAATCAAATTATAAAAAAGAAAAAGCCTGCATTTAATCAAAACAGCGCGTTCAATTAAAAAAACACAAGTAAACTGCCAGCGCAGATCGGTTAAAAGTAAATAAATAAACTCGTATAAATAAATTTAATTTCATCCCACCCTTAAATTGGAGGCTCTTCAAATATTCAAGAGTCGTGAACGCAACCCTTCCTTCAGTTAAGGCCAATACAGATGGCAGGCGGTGCAAATCACGTAACTTGGCAAAGGTTCATAGCTTTATTGTTACAATCGCTGACAATTAATCATTTAGATGTCACATACAAATTGAGATAACTCGTCAATCGTCAAAAGTCAATTTTAAGCGTTGACTTTACGATACTACATAACAAAACGTAACCTACATTTATTGTTTTATCTATACTAATATTATAAAGAGAAAAGACTTGTACCTATTTTTGTATGTTTGTATGTTTGTAATGAATAGGCTCAAAAAGTACTGGGCCGATTTAAACAATTCTTTCACCTCTAAAAGGCTACAATATCTAGGAGTAACATAGGCTATATATCATCACGCTACCATACAAGGGAGCGGAGTAATAATCATAAATCTCAATTGATCCGGTAAATTTCTATACATTGGCGCTAATATCGCTAACAATTTCCGTTGTCATGACAGCAAGGAAAAGTAGTATAGAGAGGCAAGTACGGTAGTGAATCGAGTAGAGTCGTACAACGTTATAATCGACATCCACGCGGGCGGAGCCGCGGGCAACAGCTAGTATTATGTAAAGTCAATGATTTAGTTTACAGACCTTCAGCTATTGTAGAAAGTAAACTAAATTGTTACACATTACATATCATATTAAAATATTACTCATACACTACCATAAAAAACTGACCTGAAATCTTCTCATGTCGCGTGGGTTGCCGGCGTTCTTCAAACAATTCTGGTTGCATTTTAGGAAAAACTTCAAGAAAAACCTGCAACAAAATAACATTTAAGTAATACATACCTAATGACAACTGGTAAATAAACTTAATGGTGACTGTTTAAGATTTTTTATGAACCTAAATGCAGTTGTAAGTTCATGGTGAACTCATAAAATATGCGCGGGAGGCGTGTGAACAGATAATTCGTTGCAAATGATGCGGACACATAAATCAAATGTCGGGAACAAATGAGTGTGTTATCGATACAACAGAAGTGTTTCCTATTAACGTTTCGGGTTTCAGAGTGTTACTACATATAGTTATTTTACTTTTTAAATGTTAAAGAATGGTATAATTATGGTTAGGCATTTTAAATAATATGTAAAAAGGTAACGTAGAATAATAAAGACCTACCTAAATGACTGTCTAGTAATAGTCATTCGTGCGGTGGCGAAGGTAGAATATCAGCAGCCGAAGAGTGTCGTAAGAGGCGACAAAGGGAAATATAAACGATATAGACGATATCTCTGCGAGAGAAAGAAAACTCGGAATAAAAACCTGTACCAATCAGTCTGACCAGCGTAGGAACAGTAGGCCTAATTCTCCCAACTTTGTGGATAGGCTAATTGATGAATTATTGATGATTGTCTATTAATGCCTTAACAAATCGTTATTGTGGTATCCTTTGAAAATCGTCAACTTTAATGATTAATGTCAGATTTCACTATAGATTCTATCTAAATACGTGTTATTTATTTTATCGACCTAAAATAGTCTATTACGTATAGTATACAATTTTTGGGTAGGTAGGTACTATTTTAGAATTTATACATTTTATAACAGTTATCTTCTTGAAATTATCTACCTGCATTAAACTAGAGTGCAAGTTACCCAGCTGTTTCCACTTCACAACTACAAATACCGCATAACTAAAGTATTAATTTGTTTCTCGTGTTCACAATTTGTAACTTCCGCTCTTCCGCAAAAACTTTACACTGCCTCTGCGGCTGCCAACGTGTAAATTTCACGACTTCTTTTTTAATTTTTTGCTCCATAAACGAAAGGCCGTGTGACAATTTAAAAGATTTTGATGAAACGAATATAAAAAGAACGTGTGGTTAAAGTGCAGAGAGCAACTCGTGAATTGACATCCACATTTTAGGAAATAAAAAGAAATACCGACCTACGTTGTTTTATTGGCTGTCAAAATGAAACCTCAAAACGGAATCAAACAATTTCCAACGAAAAGTCTATCAGACCAACTATCGGCATATCGGATTATACACAATAGTGGGACTTTACAATATTATGTTCCGTTCTTAAGTACTCGACTATGATCCTTATTTCGTTGAATTAAGGTACACGTCAGGTGTTGGCGTAAGTTGGTCGGTGCGTAATGTTGAGCGTACGATCAGGCGAGCGATCACGATGAATGCTTTAGCAGAAATATTTTACATAGCCTGAGGCAGCGGCGATGCCGCCACGCCGAATATTGCTGTGCCAACACGTGTGGATTTACTGGAGTTGCAGACACTCTTACTAATGATTGTCATAAATTATTAGCGATTCTGTATTGAGAGGATTCGTATATTGGTAGTCTGTTAGAGTATGAATGTTTAGGGACGGCAAAGTCATTGTAAACCTGTTGACTAAAGGGATACAATATTATAATAAAAGTCTGTGTACCTACTACTGACAATAAGGAATGAAATGATTTAGACCAGAAAATAAATCAGAGTAATATTTATGATACTACTCCTGCATCGCGGCAAGATATTACCAGTATGTGTTTCACGTAGTAATGTTGCTAGCTAGCTAAATGGCTAGATTGCCTAGTAAAATCCGTAGACCAGTCTGAATAAATTTAACCCATTGGGTGGACTTTAGTGATTATGGTCCTATTGATTTATAAAAAAAGTTGTAGGTAAACAGTACGTGGGTGATTTAAAATCAGGATGAATAGATAATAGTATGAAAATTACATTAATACTACTAGGTTGCAATAACTTCGAAGTCAAATAAAAAGACGTTAATGGAGTATATTGCATTCAACCGGGACTTTTTTACAGTATCGCTTATAAGCATAGGTTATAATAAAAAATTACTACCCTTTTTCTCAATCCGGCAATGAAATCTTGGGCCTTATGTAGCAGTCACTTTTAATGCAGTGGTCGTAAAATCGAAGCAGTCAAAAGAAAGTTGAAAAATAAAATGGTAACAACAGCTCTATATAGATAGTAAAAACGTATCGTGATATGAGCGGTGTTGGTGGCGCGCGAATGTATTTGTGGAGCCCGCGGCGCCACACATCTGTTCGCATTATTTATGTTAAACACCTTATGTCACAATATTGCGAGTTACGAGTTTACGCCACTGTCAAACGACTGTTCTTGAATGGAGATTTTATTTTAGAGCGAGGTAAGACAGCGTAGTCTTTAAGGATTGCCAACAATAAAAATAAATATTTTTTCATCCATTTCAGTACCTAAATACTTTTTCAGAGATAAAAGGGCGCAAGGGGCCGTTTCATGTAAGGTGAAGTACCTACGGTGATATATTGTGTGTAGGACGTAGGTATGTGTATGAGTTAACATCAGACGCCTAGTATGCTTAACCTTGAAAAGGGCTCCTGAAAGTTCAGAAACTGCGAGTAGTAAAACGATAACCACGCGATATCGACGAGAAATAACTGATGATAGAATATAAGGTTTAAGTATATTCATTTCAAACGTAATACTTTTCCAATTCCACAACCTATGAGAATCTATTCCAGGAATAAAATAATGGATTTCTAGATTTCTGGAATAGATTATCGCAAATTGTATTGTAATTCAAAAAACATGGTAGGTAATAAGTTTGCAAACTACATATATTGAAGTCGAGCGCTTTTTACCATCTAACGTGACAGTTTGGCGAGAAGATATAAGTAAATAAGTAAACCATTTATAAAAAGTATTGAGAAATAAAAAAATATCTTCAAAAAATCTTAAATCTAAAAAAAATTCACTGTAATAAAAGTGGGATTCAAACTATAGACGGTAATAATAATATAATTACCACTAACCCTAAAATGCCAATACGTGCCTATAGACCCTATAATATTTTTTTTCTGAGTCCAGTAAGACGTATCGTAAAATTACCTCCCCTGGTCATTCAAAGCTTGCAACATTAATATTGGGTAAGGGCCACCTGACAGTTGCGTTATCCCTGAGTATCTTTCTTCTGCGTTGACCGCTAAGCTTCAAAATTATTACCTTTCGGTAAATAGAATCTATGGGTTTCTGTTTTAGTTTTTATAAAACTGCTTAAGTTGTATAACATAGCTTCCTGTAATGGTCGGAACGGTTTAAATTTAACAAGGTACCTACGTAATCTTTTTATTATCCTTTTCAATTTACTCTGCATGACGTTATTTAGATTACAGGCTGAGTTAGTTTATTGCATACCTACAAACATTAAGTAGCAACATTATGGGTTTTTTCGGTCTGATACCTGATTGTTGAACTTGAAGATTTGTTATTCGTTGAAGAAAGTTTGCTTCGGAATTTGAATAAGTCGTGGAAAGTGGATAAAAAGGAATTATTACCAATCATCATACCTTTACCTATATAAATCTTTTTAATAAATAGACGCAAGTGGAAAAAGTATGTAACAATTTCAAAATATTGAGATAATGGCAATCAAAGCTTTCATACTTCATGTGTACATAACTGATCATTATTTATGGCATATTTTTTTTTATAATATCACGCCTATATCCCCGAAGGGGTAGACAGAGGTGCTAGGCACCCACATTTCGCCAGTTTATGTTTAGGTCCCAATGTTATAGGTGGCGAGCCTATTGCCTTATAAACCTGCGATAAATACTTTAAACGAAACACATAACTTCGAAAAGCATCAAGTCATTGGTGTGTGCCATGGTAAAACCTGGGATCGAACCCGAGCCGAGAGAGTCTCAGCAGTACCATAATTTACCAATACCATAATTTGACATTATAATATTATTGTATAAACACTCACTACCTCAATATTCTGAAATTGTGAAATATCCCCTTCATCCACTCACGTCCTATTCAAGCCGAAATAACTTTTTGTCAATAAATCCCGTTCTTTTATATAATCCTGGTCTTTTTCTAAGTAGCTCCTCTTTTTATACACTTACATCTCACTATTCGATGAAAAAATCTAGTGCGGCATTAAGTCGTGGCATAGAGACGAGGCTGTAGGTTGCCCTCTTTCAAGACGGAACACTTGAATACCCCCTTCACCCCACCCCACGACAAATCGACATAGGCTATGTTTATTTCGTTACTTTGGATAAATGTTTAAAAAATATTTGTTTCTAAATAATTCCTGAATATGCAATTTTACTTTTCGATATGTGTGTATGTATATACAAATGTCATGTTATTTTATAAATATTTAAAGTTAACTATTACAAATAATTGTGTTAGCAAAATTTAGTTAACTCTTTATTGCTTATTTATCAATTTTCATTTTATGGAAACTTAAATTTCTTCTTACTATTTTATATTATATTTATGAAATAAGTACATATCTTCAAGAAAGCCGCGTGTTTTAGAATAACTGGCCTGATAATATATTCTTCCCTCCGATAACATAAACTATTTATTCAAGCACTCAACAAAAAGAACTAAAGAAAAAGTCACGAAAACCACATTCGAAAATCGAACTACGCAGATCCGCCAACAAGCGGTCTCTTATAACTTTTCCCTTTTAACCTTTCGTCCCCCCCTTGGCCCCGTGGCGCGTCCCGTCGCCGACTCCCTCGGGAGGCGTTCCCCAGGGCCGGCATAGACTCCCCTGGCGTGCCCCACCCTGCCACCACTCAATACCGACACGCCATGCGGACGCCAAAGATTAAGCAGGTGCCAGCGGTATTGTATTTACTGCGTCATGTGTAACTTTTGTGGTATGTTGTATATATTACTCAGTTTGCAAGTGTTTGAATAGAAACTAAAAATTTATCAATGTCTATTAGCAATATACCTATTTGAAAGAGATACATGTTGAAGAAACATTGGCTTCTTAAATAGATTATGAATGTAAATATGGAATTATGTTTATTAATAATATAATGTGTATAGAAATCAAATTCAACAACACTATAAACCACAAAATGTCAGTAATATCAATGTTATGCCATATCTGGAATAACATTGACCTTCAAAGTTTTTTTCGGAACACAGATCAGCTGCAAACCCTCGGGGACTATGATACGAAGGCATAACTTTGGTAGAAAACAAAAACTTAAGAAACAACTTGTACAGACGGTCGATTCTGCGAGCGTTTAAATACATCGTTGATTTAATCTTTGAGTTACATGTGACGGGCCCATAACGGGCCCAGTTTTCGACTTGTTTTTCCGCGAGCTTCCATAGCAGGCGTTAATATTTCAGTATGTACCAAAATTCAAGGGTTAACTGTTCGCCATCTATACTGACGCCATCGTAAATAGACGCGAACAATTGAACGATTTCTATTGTAATCAGAAGCGATGAAGCGGTGTTAATGTTTTATGAGTTTGGTTTGTTTATTATTGGATGCCAGAGTAATTAGCAACAACTTAAATATGACTATAAGGTACCTACCCTACATCCGTAGAGTTTTTAATTTCGCCCTGTTAAGTGATATTTTAACTCCAGTTGAATATAAACATTTATTCCTTCAAATGTATTTTAACTAAGGAATTTCATAAGTCAAGGCACATGCTAGAATCGAAATAAGTAGAAAGATTTTGCTCTGTTTATCTATAAAAAGCAAAGATGTGTGGCTGTATGTATGTAAAGTATTCCTCCTTTGTTTTATATTGATTACCTTGTAACTTACTATAAACCTTGTGCTATATGACCTAAAAATATTGTATCATATTAGCCCCTAGATAAAGACACAAAAAACACGATTAATAACAAAAAAAAAATTAAATTTCAATCTAAAAATTCTTTTTTTTAATTATTTTGTCATAAAAACCTGTAGGTACGAAGTATTATTCAAGTGCATTGAGAAACCACTAAGGTTTGTAGAAATGCAACACAAACTCAATATATAACAATTGTTTGGTTAATTATAAACTATTAAATTATATTGGGTTTAAATCAATACACATATATTTTGTTAATTCATATGTATTGATATATTTAATTCATTCATAAATTTATTAATTAATTCAAAAATTTACGCAATGCTACCTCATCAAACAGACAAAACTATAGGTAGATAAAAATTGCAAGTAAAATTTTGGCATAAGAAAATCACTGTAACTGAACTTTATAATAGTAGGCAGTACATTCTAAGCCAGTCTTTCAATAATCTGTGACGGAGCAAAGAGATCTGCAAGCTTCGTGTTCCTTCAAAACTTTCACTTCCTATAATGCGTTCGTATACATACATATCGAGAGGTTGTAAATATAAAGCACTGTAGTAGTTTTTCCAATGTGTCGAGTGAGGAGGGTATCGCGGGCGACGCAGCATCCCGCCGTTGCCATGGCAACGCGATAAAACCTCGCCTTTTCATAGCCCTCCGTAACAGTAAACGTTAGATTTGCAGAATCTTCAATGGAAATTGTTTGATACAAAGTTGATACGACTTATGAGAAAGGAGAATTCGTACAAAAAATGTGTGGTTATAGTAACTTATACTTTGGTTCTTATTATTTGTTTAAACATTGGCGGTGACAGAACCACAACAGGACCGAAGTGGATATAAAATAATGAAAAGATACAAAAAAATCTGAACTTCACACAAACATTAAAAACATAACATAACATAAACTCACGCCTATATCGCCGAAGGGGTGAGCAGAGGTGCTAGCACCCACATTTCGCCACACACATTGCATGACATTGCACATTGAAATGAAATATTTTTTCAAAGATAGTGATTCATTATTTACACTAACCTCGACGTTTCGTGATTCGTGCAGTTTTTATGGTATGTTGTATGTGTTAGTCAGTTTGGAAGTGTTTAAACGGAAACAAAAGAATATCAGTATAAGTTAGCAACACATATGAAAGAGACAAAAATCGAAAAAACATATGCAGAAACATAATCTCGACGTTTCTATTATTTTTCAATACCCATGATTATAATTAACATCAAACCAATCACGATAGATCCAAATAAACTTAGTTTTATTATATTCACGTGAGTCTCAGACAACATTATTTTTCTAAATTTCATCCTGCTAAAAAAAATATTCTAATAAAGAGAAAATGTTCTGAAAATTCGAAGTATACTGTATTAGGTACTCTTTCAAATCTAAAAGCGCTTGCTCCCGGAGCCGAGTAGTTTCCAATTGACAATATACCTACTGGTAGACGGGGCAATCGCTCGCGGCTTGTAAGCTCCTTTGCCCCCCTCCGTCTCTCGTCCGCCAGAATTCTACTACGTAGTTGTATCTTGTTAACTTTGATTATGATTAAATACTTGTTGGCCAGTAATAATTGCGACTTTAGTATTGAATGAAACAGCTCTTCGGTCTTTGCGATTTATGTGTAGGTACTTATAAGTGCGCCGTTTTGACACGATAGGTTTTGTTTGTTTTCTCTTCTTTTTGATGTGTGAAGTTTCTTCTGTCTCGCCATATTTTTCTTTAGTCATTCGTCTTACAGTCCGTTGTCCAATATGACAAAAAACGGTCAAACGTTAAAACGGCCATCATAAAGTGCCGCAGCTAAAATAATAAACAATATTCTACATTTTTAGTATTCTACTCGTCGTGCGTCGAGCATTAAGGTTAAGGAAACGGCCTTACAATCGAAAGATCCCGGATTTGAATCAAGTTCATCAAGCAGTTGCTTGAATTTAGTTACTAAGATCAAGCTTAACAAAATGGTGGGAACTCAGTTAATTTCAAGTTGATAGTAGTTCGGAAATTTTTGTTGCTTGATAAGGTATTGACAGATGTGAATGCACTCTTACTCTACGCGTATAAGAGAGGGATAAACTAAAAACTAGGCAAACGATACCTACATTTTTTTCAAAAACACTAAAATACAAATACGATTATCTCTTTCTCCTAATTAGCGTACCAATATTCATAAGCTTCTATCAAAATAAAGGCACATGTACAACAAAGTGTACACACGTAGTACTCTTTCGTGCACAATCAACATACAAAGACAAGGGGCAACATTACGCGGGCATCACTTCATTGTGGGCACCGGTCTAATTGTAACTACACTCTTGGGCACTATCAGCCGCTCAGCGCTCCGCCGGGTAGGCGTGGGCCACTAATCTTCGACCCCTACATACCAATACGCTTCGTGAAACACACAAAAGAATATCACACTTACTACACAACTTACAAAGTCCAAATTCGTGCAAACGAAAAAGGTCGTATTTGCAAACGTAGCGAGGGTTAACGCACACTATCAACTCATTAAATTGCATCGCCTTTTTAATGAGTCTGAAAGTGAACAAAGGATATTGAGCACGATTACATTAAGTACGTACTTGTAGTGTTAGAGGTAAGATAGTGTTTTGTGAACTATTTTCACGATGTTTTCCGGTAACTGTTTGTTGTTAAATGAAAAACTTCGGCCAGTTTGCGGTCGTAACTTCGACTCTTATATTCCGGAATATACTCTGATTAAACAAGATTTAAATCTTAATTTCAATTGCTTTGAGATAGCTAAAACTGTAGTAGTACTGCTGTATTACTGTGGTAAAATTAAGGTTGGGTTGCATTAATTAATAGTTTAATTAAACTTTTCATGAATGTAATATAACCTAGGTATTTTGTTTTACTCCATGAAATAAATAGCGCGATGACACAGGGTAGTTCATAGTGACCGTAGTTGAAATCTACTCTAAATTTATCTTATTGATATTCGGATATTGAGACTCTTTAACACTCACAAGTTTATGATTTCATGACACAAACGATTTTCAAGTATAATCAATCTAGTCTTTATACTCTAATGCATGTACTTTATATCCTTTTGTAGGTACAGTATTAGAACTATTTCGAGCATGTTCATTTATGTGAAGGTTCATATCAGCCTTTCTTCTGGTTGTATTCACACCCAGGATCAGAGTATACTAACTACAACAGGTGTGAAGACACAGTCTTGCGTTGCAACACATTAATATTCTACAAGATAGGTAGATACAATTTATACGCTATTTAAATAAAGTATACAATAAAGTATACGTTTTTTAAAGACCTTTCAGTCAAATAACACTAGTCAGATACATACCTAAACTCAGTGAAACACTCATAAATACGAAATAAAATATAGTTTCTATCACGTGCTTCATGTAAATACGATAGATTATTACTCGCTGCCCTCATATTTACCCGGTGAATATGCTATAAAGTGATATCACGTGATCGTTTTCAGCCGGGTAATAGTTATAAATTACCCGGGTAGTTTATAAAAGCCGGTTAACCCGAGGTAAGCGGACAAGGAGTATAATTTATTATTGGGAAATTCGCGGGCGCGTATTTTCATACTCTATGCGGATCATGCAGACTAACATGTTATGTATTATACGTAAGTTCCATGTCATTGATTACTGTGGAAGTGTGAAGTAGGTGTGGTTCTCGTGTCGTTCTTATGCATATCAACATAAAAGTGGACAAATTCAACAATGTTAACCATTTTGTAAAACTGAAAGTTTGAAATAACTTTCTTGGAATAAATTAATATACGTTTGAACTTTTTCGTAAGTTTTCAAGCTTGTTCAAATCACGGAATGAAACGTCGGAAATACTTTTTTTATCTATAGCGAAGTTATCTCTATTTTGAAGGGATAAGGTGTATTTTCGTTTTGCAGTAGGTACTGATCTAGGCTGATTTGGTAATAATTACATGTATACGACTAATCAAAACAATTGTTTACTAATATGCAACGTCTTACTGATTATGGTAATCTAATTTTCACAGCAAGCCTATCAATATTGAGTTTTTTTTCCTAGTAGGCAGTGTCAGGAAAAATAAAATATACGGAACTGCAGTGCACACTGTATCACAGGCGCAAGAGGGACTCGTTGAGTTATTGTACCGGCTGTACACTTGCGATCAAATGTGTTTATTTAAGTTTTATTAAACCCTACCGTTACTTCTATCTATATATCTATCTATACTAAAAGTGTATGTTTGTCCGCGATGGACGCAAAAACTACTGAACGGATTTCGATGCGGTTTTTTTGTTTGAAGGGGTTTGGTTCTTAGTTCGTGATAACAGACAGTCACGCGGGCGGAGCCGCTGGTATAGGCTAGTATTTGATAAAAACACTTAACGGGTCAGGTAAATTATTGTGTTTTTTAACCACAAAATTGGAATGAAAATAGTGGACAGATAGTATTCTATACTATTATATCTAAACAATAAACGGTAAGAAAATGTTGTAACGAAACAACGCGAAAGGTATCTACCGAAAACCAAAACATAAACGTTATATCGGCGATCCTACCAAACTGCTCTATCAAAATATAACGACCGCGATAAAAACGATGGAAAAGAAACCAAACGTTTCCGACGAATTTCCAAAGATCGTACAATAACGGTGTTCACATCTCTTTCTTACATAAGTAAGACATATACAGCTTTCTTTTTTTAGCAGGACTTTTTCGTTTTATAGGCAAGTCGATAATATTTGGACCGCTCCGCGAGATATGAGTGTTAAATATTTTATGATGTCCAGTGCCGACGCAGTGTTTGAACCAAGAAACATGCTCTTGTAAAGCCTCCTACGTTCTGCAGCGATAAGCTTGCTGAAATTTTACTGCAGTGCTTATCATATTGAAACTATCTAAGAACTTCTATTCACGTAAATGTTGTTGAAAGTTTTCTCCCATAACATTAGGTAAAAAAAAATGTTCTTATGAATTCTTAAAACGAACAAATAGAAATGAAGCCACTATCGCTCATTAAATCTATTCATTCGATCTACTTAATTACAACTCAGTTTTTTGTCACGTTCGTCTCTTACAAACTGTCTTGGCGTAATGTCATTAATCTTAGGAGGCTGGCAGCAAAGCAAACGACCTCCCGTTAAGACCCTCCATGGGCTGGGTGCCCTGTAATATGCTTATATAGACCGAACAAGGAATAACTAAACACCAAAACCGTACAAGCCAAATACAACCTTCCACTAATTGCTATTAGTATCATTAACGCTTGTACAAGAATCCTCCCTTTGCAACCTTTGGCTGCGGTGCCAAATAGAAAATAAGAAAATAAAGGAATCCAAGCGCGAGAAAAAAAGGTAGTACGTAAGATGTATTTTTTCGCAGAGAAGCGTGTCGGTAGCATTGTTAAATATATCGTCCAATCAGTATCTCGGAACGAGGAGGAATTAGCGTTTCGAAGTGAACGGCGGAGCGACGAATCCTGGTCTACCCTTTTATGCGGCGCGGCGTAATAAAAAAAGAAATCTTATTTGAATTTGGAAGACGAATTAAAAAAGAAAATGAAGTCTGCACTAATTTAAACAGAGTGAGTTTCTGGATGATTTTCGGGGGATCGGTTCGGCTTAATTAATGCATTAGAGTTGAAAGTCCCGACGACGTCTCGTTTGTACGGGCAGCGATCTATTATTTCACTTTCTAATTTGGAATACCATACTTCAATAATAAAATTTCAGAAAATATTTTATTACTTTAATACCTACAAATAATTAAATATCAAGAATATACCGTAATGCAATACTAATAGAATAAGACTACTGTCAGTAAATTATGTTGGTGTCAGTACTAAGAGCATTTTATATGTCCCGAAAAAACTAATCACAGATAAGAGTGCGACCTCTACATTGATCCTTCGCCATCAGAAAGGTTAGTAAGGCACTTCATCTTCATTCGGGAATCCCTTTAAGGAATCGTATCAGTTGTAATGGAAGCTAATTCTTTCATTAACTCTCCGTGACAACGGGAAAAATTGTAAGACAAACGAAAACAAATGTGTAGAAACTTTGTCTACGTAAATATTTATATTTCGAAGTAGTTTCTTTGCACTTTCAGTACTTTTTACAAATTTCTATAGCTGTTCATCAAATAGTGAAATAAGTAGCTTTTAATTTACTAGTAGTTCTGTAAACCGTAGACCACTATTCTGTTCTATTATTTTCATAACAATCTGTGTCCTAGAAGTTTCAGCTGAAAATTATCAAAATTCGTTTATAAATAACGTGACTACAAACTTCCCCTGGGCTCCGTTTTATATTCTCATAAAAATAGATCAAGAATATTTGTGTTTAAGAACACATTATATTATGCCAAATTTAGTGAAAGTCGGTTAAGAAATGCGCCCTCTCGACTAGAAAATCTCGCTGGCTTCGCTCGCTCGGTCCATAATTCCACTAACTTTTGCCTGTTGCTTCCATCTACTGTTTTTGTTTAAACGAAGTAACATTGGATTGAAGTTTTGTAAGATTTTCTTTAGCAGTCCAACATAATTATCATAAAAAAGTAGTCATCTTCCCTATTTTTCTTCATCATCATCAGTCAAGTACCTATTTCAAAAAATATACTTCAGTTTAAAAAAATATTTAACTGAATTTACTAACTTAAAACGAAAAAAAACAGCTGAGGTTTTAACAAGCCATCATCCTGCATTTTTAACTGCAATATATCCGATTTATCAAATATATAAATCGTAACCCGATCTGACAAGGCGTTAATGGATAGCTCAATGCAATTTAATCTACCCCAGTTGGCGTATAACCGAATTTCTTCCTTATACGCACGAAAAAATGTTAAGGGTTCTTTTTATAAGAGGGATATCAATGGTTACCATTCAGACGACTTCATAACATTTGCGTAAATTCATGTTGAGGAAAATAGCATACAGTAACAACTATATCATTGAAATTCTTATGAACTATCTTAAACAATTAATGGAGTATGTTACTGGGATATTTACCATGTTTTTTTTCTTTTAGAGTTTGAAAAGTGTTACATATTAATGTAAATGACCATTATAAACCTTTAATCATTTACCGTAAACGATGAATGACGTTGTCAACTTTTTTTTCACCTTACTTTTAGGTTACTCCGTCACTATCCTAATATTATACAGCTGAAGAGTTAGTTTGTGGTTGAACGTGTTAATCTCAGGAACTACTGGTCCGATTTGTAAAATTCTTTCCGTGTTTGTTAGTCGATTTTTTTAGGAAGGCAGTTATACATGTCACTAATACGACAGAATCTCATACATTATTTAAAAATTAAGACCCTCAAGAGACAAAAGTATGCCACGGGTGAAGCCGCGCTGGGTCAGTCAGTAGTTAATATTAATGATTTATTATTTTCGGTAGTTGGTAACAATTTTAGAAGATAGATCCAGTTCCTTCCCAAGATGTTTGATTTTTAGGACGTGTCTAGTTAGCTAAAAAAAACTGATCGCAACTTCAAATCCTGTCTTAAATATTGACTTTTCCTATGTAAATTCACATCAAACGTAGGTCCTTCTAAGTTACAAAAGACGTGTACCCATTATAGAAGTGCACCCTACGACATATGAAACTAGCAATATAGAGTGAAAATTGAATTTACAACTGACAATTGGAAAAGGCGCTTCCATCAAAGGCGACCCCTGCGTCATGTTTGCTGAAATACACTTTAAAAGTGCTTTCTATTCTTATAAAGAGTTATTATACTATATTGAAAGTGAGTCTTCAAACATCTCTAAGTACGAGAAACATGGGTTATCGAATTGTAATCGATGATAGGTACAATCAAACACAATTGTGTGAAGGATTTATTTTGTGTGAGTGTGTATTACACTACCTTGGAAGATATACCTATAATATTGATAAACAGATACTATTAAATTCTTTCACTTTTGTGGTAAATTAAATTTTCTTCCTGAGTTAAATCCTTACTATGTAATGCTAACTGAATGATCAAACAACCATCGGTAGTTTGGTAGTTATCAAGAGGATCTTTTGTTGGAATCGTGGTGATTTACGGTACCGACATGAACCTACACTTAATACATAGCAATGTTACTTAATTGAAGGTGTTAATAATTAATAATAATTTCTGTAACTGGTACTCTTGAAAACTTTGAAATATCAGTGTCGAGAAATTTTGGGCTGGATACATCTACAAAAAATGATTGATGAATTATAAGATGTAAACAAACACACGAGCAAATCGTGTTAATGCAATTTACAAAGCAGGCAATCACGAGAGCCAGCCGCATTGTTGTACAGTCGCCGTCAAAGAGCCAAAGGAAGCTCAGTGTTCCTTAATAATTAATTGGCGCTTAAACGCGCTGACGTCTTCGAGCAAAGGGGGCACTAACTGCTCGCATGCATATGCTTCCTACATCTTAAGAGAAGATAGGTTTGCTCCCGTTTTGAATTTATACATACATAATTGTTATGCAGGATGAGAACTCAGCTGACTATTAAATACAATCTGATTTTAACAAAAGCTAGCAAACCTTACTGACACAAATGCTGTCTGTTCATATTATATATAGAAGTCAATTATGATGAAACATACAGAAAAGGCATGAATCAGATGTAGAAAAGAGAGACATTTCTAATTATATTACTAATAGAAATCGAACTATCAACGCGATTGAAAGATTATAAAATTCTTTGAAAAAAAATACATGGTGTTTTCAAACACACTCTTTCTATAATTAAAATCCTAGCTGCCGCAATCGTCGTCACGTAATTATTAACTCAAACGAAAACCAGTCGTTACCAGAAATCTGTACCATTAATGAACAGTCACCATAATCAAGTTAATGGATATAAAACAATACGTACTAGGGTTGATTCACTACAATTAACTAAACGTAAAATTGAAGAAGATTAAACATACCATCAATCAAATAAAAGGAATGATTATACACAAAATCTAGATAACCAAATGAATAAGCCACTCGTATAAATTGAATATAAGTGCTGTTTTGCTTTTTGTGGTTAGGTATGTGACAGTAGATTAGTTTTTAAACTGTGAGGATATAGAATAAAATTGGACAAGGGGCACATTGACAATGAAACTAAATAGTAAAGAGGATTAGAATAGTTCAAATGCATTTGAAAATTAAATGTTTTACACTGTATGTAATAGATTTGGTTTGTCCGTATCACCCTGCTTTTAAAAAGG
This sequence comes from Pelosia muscerda, assembly GCA_963691645.1. Lineage (NCBI taxonomy): Eukaryota > Metazoa > Arthropoda > Insecta > Lepidoptera > Erebidae > Pelosia > Pelosia muscerda. The sequence continues at coordinate 6,698,261 of OY829113.1, forward strand.
GAATTGCCCGGATAACATTTATTTCAGGAGTCCCCTTCGGTTAAGCTACTTGTATATTGCTTGTTTTTGACTAGGCTAGTACTTGAACCCAAGACCAGACCTCTCGAGTGTAGGTGAAATACTTAGTCTTTATTCGTATGTAGGTAGGTAAATACATCAGTTTTCTAAAAATTAATAATGGTTCATATTTGTTTGATGTAAAGTAAATAAGATATCCATTCATCTATCTTCGAGGTTTAACATATTTGTAAGTATAATATGATGTATCTTAGGTAGGTAGGTACTTAATATGGTTAGCGAAAACCGGGTATTGGTGAGGCAACGGCCAAAGCGTTTAGCAAATCTTATTGAACATTAATTATTGTATTTACTACTATAATGATCGAATATATTAAAAGCCATATCCAAATAAAAAACCACTTACTACTCTAGTGACGAAATAAAAGTAACAATTAGTTTGCTATCTGACCCTAACTCACGCGATGTCATCATAAAAGCAACAATCAACTTTAGTTTGTTTTACTACCAAGTACTAGGTGTGTTTGTCTTCAAAGGAGATGTCACGCGTGAATTTGTATTTAAACTTTATGACATTTTTACATTACCACTTTTATGACCGCCACTAATGAGCTCATATAAATAAAATCCAAAGATCTGGTATAAATTTCAAGGAAATATATTCCGTTTCTAAATATAAATTACAAAAGCCGCCTTTTATTAGGTCCTTCCAATAATATTTAAGCTTCGCCAATATGGCAGTATTACAGTTGAATTTCTCAGCGAATGGCAGCAAAGAGAGACGATGATAAAACCCCGTCACTAATTAAATGGCCCCGAGACGTCCTATTCTTAATATATTTGTCGCTAATTTGAAGTAATGTCGAGCTCCACGTAATACAAACCATTGGATACAATTTTAATTTGAAGTCGTAATTGAAATCAATGTAACCTTAGCTATTAGTAAAATAGTGTACTTTTGTTAAAAATATTAGAAAGGAAGTATCTAGTGAAGTGAAATGTTTTCAAAGAAAGCATTTAGAAAACTGACGTAAGGTATATAATAGCAAAATTGCTTCATAGATTAGATCCAACATTGGGATCGGACTAGTTGCAATTCATCATTATTATTCCAGACAATTTATCAAGCGGTTGGCTCGCCGCGCCCGACTGGATCGCACATTCTAACGAGATGGTGAATTTTCACCGAATAATTTGCGAACCGACGAATCACGTATTGGAATCTGGAATGAGGTCGGAATTGAGATAGAAGACCCGAACGCTTCAAAATAAAAGGAGCTTGCAACGAAAGCTTATTTTGAAAAGATACTTAGAATGACCAGAAGGTATTATTAATCAATGAGTAAGTATGTATAAAATCCTATATGCCTAAATCTGAATAGAAATTCCTATTGGAACTTATTTCGATGAAATATAAACTGAATCACAATTAGGTTCACATATTTTTTTTCTGTCGTCACTCGAGCGCCCACCATAGAGAGGGTCGATACGATTACTGAAGCTTATTACTGCGACTTTATCATATTTCAATTTACGATCACCACCCGGACTTATCGAGTAGAAAAATCGGGGAGCACCGAGTACGTTGATATAAATCAGAAATGAGACGTCTCATTACGGAGATAATTTGATTTATTTATTTTTATTTTTGCGTTACAAATTCACGATTCTGTTAAGTATTCTCTATTACGAGTAGATATATAAATGAAAACAGAACGGTCATTTACATTATTCAAAATGTTATCAGTAGGGTAAAATTCATAAGCTCGAAAAGTTGGCCGCTAATATTACATAGGAATTTTAAGCTGAATAGTAGTATTAGATAAGTCGGCGGGCAAGAAAATGCTTGGTTGGAGGGAATAAGAAAACGGTCCTAGTTGTTAAGTCTTACACAGTTTCTGTCGCTATCTCGTGGATAAGAAGCCTAATCACCAGTCGTCGTGTCTGTATCGGGCCGGGCGAAGCGCGCGAGTATTCCCCAGGGTATGCTTTTGGGACCAGTTTTCTTTTTTGGTTTACATTACACTGTAAGTGTGCCGAATTCTTTTGTTGCTGCCTCTGCTTTTTGTACAGATTTGTGTGATTTGTATTGTGTTAGTTTTATTTTAACGGAATAAGTAGCATAATTTATAAAGAATACTACTATTATATCTATCTAAGCTTCTGAAATGAATCATAAATACATCTAGAAAGTATTTATCATAAACGAAAGTTGCAAAATAATGTGGTGGCACCTAATAAAAAGTCTAATAACATAAATTCTCTTTTCTCGGAGAGCAGAAGAAAGTGCAAAGCTATTAATAAAGGGACTTATGAAGTTATGGAAAAGTTTCTCTGTGTAACTGCAAACCATGCCGTTCCGAAGTCGTGCACCAATAAACTTGTAGTTGGAAACTATTTGTAATATAAATTTGCGTTAACGGTAACACAGGATTGCAAAACTTGATTTTGTTGGCAATCTATTGAAAAAAAATCGCATGTAATAAGTAATGAGAAACGTTCAGTAAAGTCAATGTTCGCTATCTACATAAGTATGAAAACAAAAAAGATAATAGAGATATCAGACGGAAAAGGAATTTATTTGGCGAGATGAAAAGAGAGGCGCGCGGCGGTGCGGCGTGTCTAATGAGATAATATAATGCCGTGATTCTCTCGCACCAACGTTCGCAAACCGAAAATCACCGGAAAACTGCAGTCGATAGAATAACCGTCAAAGGTAACGTAATTTTAATTTAACTTAGAATTTCGCTCATACAGTCGTGTACAAAAGTTTATAGAGCAAATGAGAAGATTGTTTGTTTAGTCAGTCTATTACCAAAAGTAATAATCAAAAAAAAATTATTAAGAAATACGTTTCAACTACTAAACCTCATCGGTAAGAGGATCGCGGATCGTTCTATTCTGTCCAGATATCAGTTGAATTTCTATAAACTGCTGGCAACAATTAAATAATACTAAGTATAAAATTATAGTATCAACTAATTATATTGTCATAATTTCTGTAAAAATAATGATACAATTATATCTACATATAAGTACTAACAGATGCTAATAAATAAATTGATATAGTTCATTTAATTTTTTCGGCTAATCTTCTGAACTTTGAACTCTATTTTTTGGTAAGTCTGTATAGCATACGAGCATATTTAAACTGGAAATATGTCTCTATCAAACCGGCAGAGTAAGAGGGTCATATCGAATTGGAAATCGATTTCGTCGCGCCCGAAATAGGGTGTAAAGATCCCATTGTAATATAGATGTCAGCCATATGTCGAAAATGTTCGAAAGACACTGGACATTTTGCCCCTTTAGTTTATTAAAAATATGAACAATATTTTTTATAACGGCGTCATTGGAACCGAAATGATGAATAATAATTGTAAACAATATTAAAACTCCTATAGATATCTGACGTAGTTTGTTTTATTCCCGTTCAGTGCATATTTCGTTCGGTGCATATACCGTTCAGTGCATATACCGTTCAATGTATAATGGATCTGAGTGTGTCTCTATAAGATATGTATAGAATTTTCAAAAAAAAAACGTACTGTTCATATTCTGCGCTATAGCCGATATCATAAGCTAGGTTTACCATAAGTGTTTGCCTTGTGTCTAGATAGCACTGCGTAGAATATTCTGGAATGTTTGTAAAAATATAAACACCATACAATTCTATTTACTAGTTTATGAAATTCAATTCTATAGGAAATGGCATAACCATTAAAAATTGTCAGAACGAATCATGTCAGAACAGAACGACAAAACGGAACTGAATGAAATTTGACGCAGATATTACAAATTCAAAGACTTAATAAAGCTGACAGTATAACAGTAACCAAATGCAGTTCCACGACTTTAGGTACTCAATTAATTTCCACCCCTACGATTAAATACACAAACAACTTTTAAATCATTTGCTTAATCCTTTAATAGTTATTCCAGTCACAATATGTTTTGCACAACAATCTAGTTTAGGTGTTCGAACCCCCCTCACACGAGGCTTAAATTCAAGTACGACAAAACATCTTAATCATTACGGTTCATAAAATTCTTAAGTGATTGCGTAGGGGTCCGTTTGCGTTGGCACGAATTGATTTGGAAAGTCCATCTTCTAAAGTACCTTCGATGTAAGCGGTTGTAGTTAAGTTGAAACAGTATTGAGGGGATTTAAGTGTCATTGATTGCATTATAATTTATTCATTTTCGACAGCACTGTTTTCGATTACGTGGATTGAAATTCAAATATTATTAAATAAAACTATTCAGTTATAGAAAATATTATATGACAATTAAAATATTATTTTTACACCTACCTTCATTTATAAATATATAGCTACCAATAGGATTAGCATAAAATTATCGGCAATAGGAAGATACAATGGTTTTGCGTGCATATTAAAATTAAGCAAGATATCGCAAAATCTACACTTAATTTTTTTTTTACAATGAAAGTTGTTCAATGTTCTAAGCCGGTTAATGATAGTTGTTATTTGTGACAACAACCCAAAAATAAAGCAACATTTCCATTATGATACACGGAAAATATCACTTTTGTGAAAAAAACTATAAAAATATGAAAAATCGTGCAAAAATTTCCATAACTTAACACAGCATCGCATAAGTTAATAGTAGAGTCGGCCGCGGGCAGGCGGGCAGAGATAATGAAATTGTGTACAGGAGCGCAACGAGCCGCGAGCGTGTCTCGGGTAAAAATCCACTTAACAAATTGCTGCTGATTCGAAGGGTTCAGGACTGTTGGCTGCTTTTACCGGCACGTCAATTATTCGCAGTGTTATCGATACACGAACGGTTTAGACTTTTTATGACTTTTGTTTTTGATTGTACCTATCGTTCACTGTAAGGACACCGTGAACTTAGCAACTTCAAAATTAATTGACTCAATTTGATGTTAACTAAGTATTACTGCTAAGTATAATAGTTATTTTTTAATAGTGATACTAGTTATCTATCCACAATATAAGCTAGAATAACGTAAGCTAACCCGTTAGCAAGAATACGAGAATTTGAAAAAAAGTAATAATTATTTAGCTGAATCTACCGGGCAAGTACAAACATCTCACTTGGTAGAGATTTACAGGTTTTGGTAGTATCAAAGTAATTCCCTTAATAATACATTTTTCCTCCTACTTTTTCTGCAGGCAAAATACGTGCCATATCTAGTACAGCAAGCGTTTATAGACCTACGCTATAAAGCTGATTGCTTGTTTGTTTGTTACTTATATATAGGTATATAAATGTAGATAGATACATACTTCTATATATACACTTTTCTAATTTTATATATTAGTAGCAGTTCCAAAATTTTTAAGGTAAACCTATAATATTCAATATTACAAAAGTCATTATCAAATTGAAATTATATCAACGCGATGTATATTTTCCTTTACAAACAATTACCCAAAAAGTAGTCCAAGTAGTATTAAAATAAAATTACGCAGAAGTAGCAAATAGTATGCTGATCATAAAATAGCTTTTGTGATAAAACATCCATTAGCTAAATAAAACGACCACGGTGACACATGCATAAAATAATTAAACCATCAGAATAAGTATCATTTCGTTGGTAGCGACATTGCAAAAAAGTGAAACGGAAAAAAACAAATTGCAAAAAACACGACTGTAATGAATTCGGTGCGGGGCGTATCGCACGCAATTGCACAATTTCAATTATCGCATTAGTTCACGAGTGTGCCGTGGGTGAGGCCGCGTACTGCGAATTCTATGATAGATAATATTGTGACGACTTATAGTTTCTGAGAAACTTATGTTTACTTTATGTCAACTTGATATTCTAAAAATGGCAACTACCAGAGTTACCTAATAAGAGCTGAAACAATATATCGAATTATCATTTCGTCAGCTTTAATATTTTGTGTTTCTTTTTGCTTTTGATTCGCAATATTTGCTAAACACAGCAACATTTTCAACATCAATGATTTCAAATTTCAGTAATAAATTCAAATGAATATTCATATCAACCTTTGTCAAAACAAAGCTTGCTTCATAATGAACTTCGTATACAGAAGCGAGTTTCATTTAGACACATCAAACGCTGAAATATCGCAAGTTTCATTGGTGGCTATGTAAAATTTCCACGATCAACTTCATGCGCCGAAAACCAAAGGAAAGTTGGCGTACAAAGGCTACCGTAGATTTTTTGTTTCCACGGCAAAAATAAATTTGAATCGAGTGAATTACAAAACCGACGTGCGACGTTCGTGATATAGGGTTGATCAAGTTATATCATATTCTACATGTCGGTGTAGATGCTTGGGTGTGCATTTTCATTAGGAGATCACCGTGAACTGCTACTCACTATTTCCCAACGATTTCTTCCTTGTTAATGTCTCTTTCTTGTCTAGTTTCATCTTATATATTTAACAAAATACTTTATATATAGTATAACATGTACAAATCTTAAGATGGATGTGTATTGTGGAAAACCAGAAACTAAAAAAATTGAGAAGTGAATGACAGTTATGGTATGGACTTACCATGAGAAGAGATGATAGTAGTGTTGTAAAAAAAGTACAAAGTGGGAATGTAGACGCCTTTAGGAGTAGAGGTCGGTCTAAAAAAAGATGGATGGATTGTGGTGAAAGAAGATATGGCAAAGAAGGGAGAGACTAAGGAAATGATATCTAACAGGAATGTATGGAGGAGAATGACATGTTGCACCGACCCCAATTAATTGGGACAAGGGCAGGCAGATGATGATGATGATGTTGCATATGTACGAGTACCTACTTACTATTTGTTACTATTTACTAATGTATAATACTCATCGTCTTGTTTATATGTGGAAGCTTTTAAGTAGCATTCTCATTATATTCATTTCTGTATATGTACCTACCTATATTAGTTGTAAGATTGCTTGAAAAAAAAAAACAAAATATAAACCGTACCTAGTACCTAAATCTCTTTGTTAAATAGAATCTTGAATAAAAAATATTAATTCCTATCATTAATTAGATCACATATTTCGAACATTTCTTGCTTTTTTGCGATTCATCGCTCAAGTCTAACTTATCGATATCAACGTTCGTCTATCTATGCAGATTGTGATAATTAAAATGTTTAATAGGTTAAAGAGTAGCCTTGCGATCGAGAGGTCCCGAATTCGAATCCTGGCCATTACACTAACGACGTGAACCCACACCTAACACAAGTCACTGAGCTTAGCTGGACGGTTTAGAGGTAATATTAGTAATTTCGGTTGCTAATATTTTTTATGAATAGAAGTTATAAAATAAATATCCAAAAGTATAAACACTCAATAGTCAACCCTAAATTTCAAATATCAAACGAACGCATGGAACGAGAGACGCCTATCTCTATTGAATTCCCGAAAAAGGCCGAAAAATAAAAAAACATGGAGAGAACTTCGCGAACCCTCATATCAATAGTTGCGGCAGATCTATTGAAATACTCGATATTTGTCAGCCTGATTAGCTGGCGTTCCTCCCGACACCGCTGTACATCTGACGAGTGAATAGCCGAATAGCCCAGCGTGATGTCGTCGAAAGCCCAATTTTGTGCAGCTTTTGTTTTTATTACAGCTTGTGGTGCCGATTTATTGACGATATAGGTACTGTGCGGTGTTGTTTTCATTTTACCTAGAGGTGTACAGTCAAGGACAAAAGATAATTAAAACTAAAATATCCGAACCGTTTTCTTTTGAAATTTGTATATATTTATGAGTAATTATTAATGTATAAGTAGTTTTATGATCTTCAAAGAACAATTTTAAAATATATATTTAATGTTTTGTTCGCAACTTTATGGGAGTTTTAGGGCCCACAATGGTCAATAAATTAGAATTTATTCACTGATATTCAGCTAGGTAACTATTTTGAAATAAATGAATAATTATTTCAAACTACCGTACCTGTCAGTCATTGGTACTGTTCAAATAGAGCATTTGCCTTTGTTTTATCCCGAAATTAGTACATTGTGAGTCTTACTAAACTATTCACAGGGTCACTAGAATGCACACAAAAAAAAATTAATATAATCAGATCAGCCGTTTAGATAATGTTACAGGTGATTAATCGTGAAATACCAATTGCCAGGTATTATGGCGTACTCCCATCACATCTGTTTTCAGGGTTGCGTAGGTACCTCAGAAAGTAAAAAATCGGAACCCTTATAAGATAACTTTGTGGTACGTCTGTTCATCAAGTTCTTTTACGAGGTATCAAGCAAATACGCAGATTTGCAACACCTTGAAACTTCTTCGACTATTTCATATTTAAAAATGAATAAAACTACTTTTTTACATTCAGGTTCTTTCGGCAGCGCAATGCACTCGTAAAGTAGAAAACCAATTTTTTTAAATTTGGTCAATATTCTATCCAATATTTGAAATTTGAAAATAATTATCAGTGTTTTGTTTTAACTAAAATTGATTTAAGCTGTGTAACATTCACTTCAGTGTTTGGATTCTGTTCGCATCTGTACCCAAACTATTAAATAAAATATTATGTAATCTTCAAGTTAATACGGAACCATCGGTGCGCGAGTCCGATTCACACTTGGCCGATTATTTATTTGATTTCATTTTTCTATTCAAAAATACACATTCAGAAAAAGCGTTCAATACATTTTTTCTCGTACAAAATCTCTGCAATATATATCTGGCAGCAGCAATCGCAATAAAAATACGATGTAAACTCGAGAGCCTCAAAGTTTCTGTATCGTGAAAATGCATTTGGCCCGGCAAAGTTTCGAGATTGCCGTCATTGTCGGCTGATGAATCACCTCCAATTGTGGAATACGAAATTTTAACAAATGCCGCACAGCTACTCTATTATTTTATTGTTCAATGAAGTTTGTGATTTGTTTGTTGTTTTCCATTTGATACTTTTAGAACGCGTTATATTGTTTTAAAGAATGAATTCGTTGTAGCTAATTACATAATATCCCGTTAATATACACATGTGGATATTAGTGAATTGGATTGGACCTGTGAACACCCGACTCATATAGAATAAATAATGCTGGTAAGTACCTAGTCACAAAAAATATTTGATGATGTCGATCACAATCTAAATAAAAAAAAATTCTTAAAACATTACTTGTCTCATTATCGCTGTTTGTTATGGTAACTTTCTTTCCTCAGACTTTGCTTTCAGTTTACCACGAGGTGAAGACAAGTTGTCGTGTCTCAAATAACAAAAATTACGCCCACATTTTCACTAATTTTCCATGTTAGTATAAATTATTGATAATACACTTTTATTTCTCCACTATATTTAATATTGTAAAGAACCAGTTTCGGCTTGCGGCATTCTCAAAAATTTACATAGACCATGACATAAGTAATAGGTAATACTTATGACTTTTATAATTGAAATTTCTACAATTCTGAATTGGTTCACTAGAACAACAGATATTAGAAATATAGTTATTGACTATTATGGTCAGTCACATTACTATTGAAGTATCAGGATAATTTACCACAAACGACGATAGCTAACAGAAATCCAAAACAATACATGGCATATTTTCCGATATCTCCAGTATGTAGTAGATTAGAAAAATAACTTACCTATCGATGATTACGGGATCAGAGGGAGTCTCGTTTCGGTTGCCACAGCTTTTCTTGTCACAACACCGACTGAAAATAGTGTATATTATTAACAACTCAAATGAATAATTATACTACTTCTCGTATTATAATACTCCATCTATTGTAATTAATCTGTAATTATATTATCCAAGTAATCAAACATTTTAATGAAAACACAAGCAAAAAAAATACTACTCAAAATATTACCATTATACTAAACATATATAATGCTGTAAAAACTTTAAAAGGAACTCTCGTTCCACGTGGCAAGTCAATAATTAGATTTTATTAGGTAAGTAACTAACTATGAAAAAGTCACACACAATACATGCGCGCACGTAATCTTCTAACTATCCTTGACCAAATAATTATCTCCAGATATCTTATCCAATATTTATAAAATAACAAGATATAGGCCATAAAGCTAAAATAACACTAGGTATATGAACAATAAATTACCTCCATAAGTACATCGCAATACATTAGAAGTATACCCGTACCTTTACTCTTGCACTAAAAGGGATACTATCCATTTTGGGGACAAAAATCAATATATTGCTAGTAAATGAATGTAAGTAGGTACTGGGTCTTGTTGGGTGTTACTCATAACATGACCAATTTATATACCAAATCCAAAAACGTATAATATCTATAATAACTATTACAGAAATATTTAAAATTCGAAGTGTCTATAATGTAACGTTTGAGAGAAGTATATTAATAATGTAATATATACCAGTAAGTGACTAACGCTAAGAATTCTAAAAGGTGTACAGATATATTCACTCGGTAAAATATAGAAGGAATAGCGGGAGTGTCATTCAAAATATTCTTTTATAAACTCTTAGTAAGAACTTGGCAACAAAAAGTTATCAAACACGCCGTATCCACGCTAAACACACAACACGCTGCACGCGCCCTACCGGGGCTCCTTGACGCAAAGGGCAAAGACATTGAAAGGACAGACTCCCTGGAGACTCCTCCCCTGAAGACGTGAGAAAGGGACGCACATATCCAACCGAATGAAACAGTAATACACGGTCTAAGGTGGAATAAAATTTTAATTGCTCACACTGACGCGATCTACTATCATCACACACGCGTACATTGACAAAGTGGCGAGACGCTGTAGTACATTTACGAGCGGAAAAACCACCCCAAACAAATGGTTAAATTAATAAGGACGCTCACTTCTTTGTTCGTACTCGTAATTAGGAAGTTACAAGACTGGGTTTGTTGTTAACATCTGTTATATTTAAACTTATTTATTTGGTAAGTTTAAATTCTGTATTGTAGTTTTATTGAGTGAATTATTATTTCAAGATATTCATAAAATATTCAATGATATTTCTAAAAATTACATTTGATTGAAATTTTCCAACAAATTTCTTACATGATTAGTGCTTATTCATTCAAAAAGAATCGCCTAAAGCCTTCGATTATGACCAATTGTAAAAGACACGGTCGTATTTAAGCGAATACAAAAGCTTCCACCATTTGAAGAAACATGACCATGCAATAATATTTTGTGAGTCAATATTTATGACAAATGACTATTAGACATTTCTACGAACACAGAAGCTTTTGGACGTTCTTTTTTGCTGCGTGCTTTCAAATAAAGAATTCGGTGGTCCTTTTTACTATCAAGTTTCATATAGTATTCCTAAAACTAAAAATAGTTTTAAATAAATAATACGACACCTGCACATAACTTCGTGTGTCAACAAAACCCTGCACATTTCTGGATTCTTATCTTGACCTTCGTAGACTATAGGCTGAAACAAATGAAATTATTAAAAAAAATATTCATACATTTAACTGATGAATCTTTTTGCAAGGGCGTCAAGTACAAAGTCAAAAGCGTTTGTAACTCATTGATTAAGGAGTCAATCAATAATGAAAGGTCCAAGGTTCGAATCCTTGCGCTTTTCAAGCAATTTAGCTCAAGTGATGAGGTTTGGGATTACTCGTAATTTAGGTTACTAATATTCTTTATAAAAAATTACAGTAAGTAATAATGACACCTTTTAAAAGTTAGGTTACGACGACTCATAAATTAATAACTTTCATTTAAATTATGTGGTTTTGTTCAGAGTACTCCGGCTGTATTTACAATCTAGTTTATTTGCGTTCCACAACAGAATATTTTTCGCTCTTACCTGCTAATATTTGTAAAGTGTTAGTATAGTAGTAATATTCAAAGTATTTCATTAATCTAGTTCTGCAAATATTCACATGATATCTTAAGTGAATGCCGTAATTTTATTTATAACTTTAATATCTCGCATACTCTTTATTAAGAGGACTGCAGGGATTCTTCTACTCTATAGAAGACAGTGCAGTAATAGTAAATCTGCAAAGAGTTAATGGGTATTTTACTACATAGATGTAATATTTTTTTTGTTGAATGTATGTGATATCATTGACATAAACCTTTGAGAGACATGATACTCATAAATTTCGCATTGAACAAAAAAATACCTGGCAAATTGAATAACAATAATACTCTTAAGCTACATAAAGAAACATACATACCTACTGAAAATATTTTAAAATTAAAATTATAAGGTCAGAAGATAATTATTATATTTAATTAAAAATTGTGAAACAGATAAGATAAGATGTCTTGTCTTCATCATGTAATTACTTTTTCACTAATTTATGCACCCCTGCGTGCATAATTATTGCATTTTATTATCTAAACCAAAAAATGAATTTGCATAATTCCCGCATTGACTTCACGAACATTTAAAAAATCGATAACTTTAATCAACTCTAATCTTCTTTTGTTTTACATATTTATAAATTTATCAGATTTTGATATAGTAATCTTTCATATAACTATTCGCCTTTATTAAATATTACTCCTACAAATAAACTACAATAGGTTACTTGTTTAATAAAGATTACATTGTATAAGGCAAGCAAGTACTTTACGGGTAAAAAGTTACAATAAATCTTTTTACAGATGTATCACAAATATACAAAATAAGCCCCCAACTTACAAGCCGGTGGAACTTTGTAACTATTGCTTACACAACAAAATAAGTAACCATCAGCCTCTGATCCCCTAAAGCCGAAATAGATTTTTTCATCCCTGACAAAATATTTAATTGAATATGAAACAGGCGGTATTATCGTCTTTTGTACCATGGCTTTGTAAAGACTCTGCTTTGTAAATTGTAATAGGTATTCGAGGGTCATACGAGAGTGTTTAAGCAGACACCAGTCACAGTATTGGGGTCGCTTTCGGGCTTGGGCTTAAGTTAGGGTGGGATCAGGTGTGATTGTAAATCAAAAAAGATTTTCTGCAACTTAGAATAGTGGAATCGAGATATTTCTATATAACTGATTTCTAGTACATCTATAGAAATCCAAAAAAAGTTTGCAAATTTTAATATAATAATGAAGTCAGTGTACTGTTCTTCTTGAAAAAAAGTTACATTTAGTATAACAAAAGTTACAAATGTTATATTTTTGCACGCTAAGCAAAAAAATAAAACATGTCAATGGACTTCTTGATGCCTTAAAATATTCAGATACGTTTCAAATGTCTCAAATATTAAGTTATATTCTAATCGATAGTAATATAAACTGCAAGTCTGGCCTCTATTTCTTCAAAGTAAAGGTTAAAAATAGGATCTGCGAACTTCTATTTCAATTACATTAATAGTGCATAAGTAGTTTTATATATCAAGGTTGTATTGTTAAATGCTCAACGGAGTAATATGAAAACAAGAATAAAATGTCGTCAAATCATACCAGCAAATTCCCGAAAGACTTCTAGCAAAACTTAACGCGCAAATCTCTAGAGTGGTATAATAACTAAAATCTAGTGTGATAGCATTAGCTAACATTTTTCAAGTTCACTATCACTACGTGAACGAAGACAATCCCCTAGGATAGTCGGGGTTGGCCACCGGGGTATACTCTGTCGCATGGGATTCAATCTCTGGGGAATTCGTGAGGATTCAAAAAAAAATATCATTGGTTAGCACTACTGTTAGTAATGATATAAAATTATTATTTGTGTATTGAATGTTGCCCGTGATTCCGCTTACGTTACGTATTGATTCTGGTACCGTGACCTACAATGACCGGGATAAATAGTTTTTTCGTGATAAAATAAATATACATTCACTTTGGCATATTATTACTGAACCGAATTCGTTCCTCATTACCGAAACTATAGAATGATGCAATGATACAGTGTGAGTGTGCTTTTTTTTTCAATATGAACAGATCCGATTCAGAAATCCAATAACACCATTATCAGTTATCACAAAAATCATACTTTGAACACATGTCGCTATTCGTCGTAGTTCCTGATTTACCCATCCACGTTTCCTTGAAGCGTTGAATTGCAAATATCCATTCGAAACTGTAAGCTTCTGAGGGCTTTGTATGCATATTATGTCAAAAAAATATTTATGCAAAAAAATCCTCCTTTACTATTAAAGAATCCTTATTAAATATCCGGGACTATAATAACCCTATAACGTTCATTGACTACATAACATTATCTTAATAAGACTTGTACGAAATGAATGACACGCAAAACAGTCGTTCACCAAAAATTGCGATGAAAAGATGGCGTTCAGATAATAGTGAGCAGCCGCGGTCGATTTAATTGTATTAAAACGTTAGGCTGAGCACACGACCAATCAGCTAATGTTGTTCGGTGCATGCGAACACGGCACGCAACTCTTGTTTTGGTGACTTAGAAAAATAATAAGAACGTCTTCCGTATCATAACACTATATAAAATTAAGATTTCAAGTTGACGTAGTGGCCATTTCAAACTGTGAAGATAAGTAAGCGAAATATAATCAAACGAGGTGCAGGTACGATTTTGATGTAAACTAAAACTATATTATTGAATTTGTGAAAAATTATTAATCCTAGACTATGATTTTAATAGATTACAAATCGTATTTTTTCGCACATAGATACGGAGTGTATTCAAGTAAGTATACTTAACCCATCGCTGATAATGGAAAATAACATGCCAATTCAATTTGCCAAAATTGTATTACAAATCAAACTAATTTATCAAACGGTCTACAACGGAGTAGTTAGTAGAAGTAGTTAGTACTCTACCGTTCTGCTATGCCGTTTACTCTACTCGTGTACATCACACATCCCACACGTTTGTGAACGCGAGTCCAAGCACCAAATGAACGGGTTTTGTGTATAATAACATTGCTGTATTTGTTGTGGTCTCTAAAACAGTTCATAGTTCACTTTCAGCAATAATATTAATGGTATAGTAATACGACTCTATGCAGACTAAAGACCAAGATGTGGCGACTAAGCTTTTAAATGGATTCATGCTATAGTATTGAAAATCCAATACTTTCACAATATAATTGACGTGTGAAATTAGCGTAAGTGCTTAGCTGTGTAGCCGCAGTTGCTTTCAATTTTCCTCTCTCTTGTACAATTGTGGCATTCTTATTTTTAGGCTCAAGGCATGGATTATATTTTGCATATACTATTTTATGTCCAGCCCGCCAATTCAACTTTAACCTAGCTTCTTACCATCCGTCAGGTTGTAGTCACTACGCCTTGATTGGTGTCACTGACTTGCCAACCTTGACAGATCCTTTATTATACACCGCTTGAAAAATCCGAAATTGTAAGAAAAACATGAGTACGAACGGAATACTTCTTCACTTGTGCTCAAAAAAAAAAAGAATTTTCGAATCGTTCGTTCGAGACGGTATTGTTTTCATCGTATATGGGTGACGTCGCAACCAGTACGTGGTGTTACTTATTAAGTACCTAGTAATTACTGCCAGTAGTGAGCACAGGGTTTTAAGTGAGTTAGTTAGAAATTTTATATTACTTACCTAAAAATCGTTCCACCAAAACAAATTTATATTACATACCCTACGGTCTACCTAAATCAAATTATTAGTTTGAATGCTAGATACACCCTAAACGATATAAATTACAGTACCTCTATGGAATACACGCTACTGTTAGCTGCTTATAGTATTTCATGCGTGTGAAGTCGCGGGTTGTAGTAGTACCAACTTATAATAACCGGATTATTTATGTTCCCATACGAAATCACTATCATATCACTATCTAAAACATCAATCTGGCCACCCTCTGTTTGAATATAGTCTTAAGATACTGACTCATGGTTCGCCGAATGAGATTTTAGACAAATCCCATAGAATGGACCGTGGTATGAATGGAGAGGCGTGCGCGGTACACGTGGCATCATGATTATGTTTACTTAACTATGTTCAAACAACATATTAATTTGGCTGCCTTTTGTTCAGAAAATGACTTCGGAAACCATTTCGTAAATTATTTGCAATCGATTTTATGAGAATAAAGTACAGTAAAGTTGCAATGTTAAATATAATATCGGATTGAAGACAATTGTATTGACCGATCCGTAGATATCATGTGTAAGAAGTTACAGACTAATTATTCATTTTTCGGTTATATTTTGAAATAGGTAAAACAGGAATTGAGGTAACAAAATTTTCATATTTTCTTTTCGTAATTCTAGTTACTATGAATTATTTTCATGATATCGAAATTTATTTAAAATTATTTAACCCTTTTCTTGGCAGTGTGCATTGTTATGCACACATATCTTCATAAAATTCTAGACAGTAAACTATTACACAAACATGTAAAATTTTATTTTATTAATTTGATAAATATTATTTATTGCAAAAAAAAATATACTGGATGTTCTTGGCAACACTATTTTTGACAGTAGACGCCAAGATGCCGAACCGTGCGCGTGCGTCTCCTCAACGTAAGGTAAATATTATTGTTTTTGATATGTTTATTTAGTTATTGTCTCAGTAAGTAACTGTTATTCTGAAGATGATAGTATTACCTATACGGAAATGCTATTTTAGTACATGGATATACCTTACAGTCACT
Source organism: Pelosia muscerda (assembly GCA_963691645.1). Taxonomy (NCBI): domain Eukaryota; kingdom Metazoa; phylum Arthropoda; class Insecta; order Lepidoptera; family Erebidae; genus Pelosia; species Pelosia muscerda. Next base: position 6,714,786 of record OY829113.1, read on the forward strand.
TTTATTGTACTGGTTTTTCGTATGTATCTTTAAATGCACACGGCCCGGTTTGGTACGAAATAAAACTTTTTTGTCACGTATCCACAAAGATACACTGCCATTTTATCCAATAATGATTGATTGAAGATTTTTTTATTTTTATCTAAAATTAATTACCTTTTTTGGTATCTAACATGATATTTATTCGTTTTCCAAAAATAATTTTATTTTGTGTAGATATTCAAAATGTTTTTAGTTATTTATTTTTTGTGATTATTATCGATAACGTTTTTTAGGTATCACAACTCAGAATCCAGCAGCAAAATAGATCTCGATTTTTAGTGGGTCTTGTCCCAAAGTCTGGAGCCAGATCAGAGATAGATAGCAGTGGGTCTTCCGAAGACGAGATACAAAATTATGTGCCAGAAAATCATTCGAATAGCAGCTCGTCACCTCCATCTCTACCCTCTTCGCTTGAAAATTTACACCTGTTATCCGATAGTGATAATGAGGTAATGACATTTTCTCAATCATTTCAAGAATCCAGCCCCGCTGCTGTTTGCTCGCCATCAATTTTATCGCCACATCAGTCATTACTATACCAATTTCAAACTGGGATCATTCCACAGTCGCCAATTCCTTCCCCGCATCAAGTACTTTTGTCACAATCTATACAATTAGCCTCGACCTCATCAGTACCGTCCCCTTCAGCAGTTACTCGATCAAACAGGCCGAGGCTAGTTGTTGCACGAAGGAGGGTAGTTAGAATAGAAAGAATTGCACCTGATTGGAAACGTAAAAAGTTTTATGGAAAAGTAGAAATCGAAGATGCATCAGAGTTTATTAGTGAGGGAGTAAAGAGTCCTATAGAATATTTCAAGCAATTTTTTTCCGACGACTTAGTAACTATGATTGTTGAAGAAACTAATTTATATAGCACACAATCAAAGGGTACATCATCGAATTTTACAGAAAACGATATTAAAGATTTTATAGCAATTATTTTATTGATGGGAATCGTAAAGCTGCCGGCGTATACTGATTATTGGTCAAAATCATTACGGTACGATAAAGTAGCAGATATTATGACTTTGAAGAAATTTCAATCATTGAGGCGATATTTACATTTCAATAATAATTTATATGACGATGGCGATAGATTTTATAAAGTTAGACCGTTACTTCAAAAAGTGCGCGAAAATTGCTTGAAACTTGATGAAGAATCTCGTTTTAGTGTCGATGAAATGATGGTTCCTTATAAAGGTACTAGAGCCGGCACTCGAAAACAATATATAAAAAACAAGCCCAAAAAATGGGGATTCAAGATATTTGTGCGAGCAGGCATCTCTGGTTTAGTGTACGACTTTCTGGTGTACGGAGGTGAGGACACTTTTCGATATCATACCTTTACGGAAAAAGAAGAAAGTATGGGATTGGGTGGCAAAGTTGTATTAGCCTTAGTAAAGTCTATTCGTCAACGTGCATGCAAGATTGTGTGTTTTGATAATTTTTTTACCTCTATTGAGCTTCTTCATCATCTCAGAGAAGAATATGGTATACTTTCGTTAGGAACCATAAGGCAAAATAGACTTCGAGGAGCGGAAAAAGTACTGCCAACAGACAAAGTTTTAAAGAAGAAAGCCAGAGGAAGTCATGCTCAGGTAGTATGCAATAAGAATAAGGTTGTCGTAGTTAAATGGAATGACAACAAATGTGTCACAGTTGCTAGCTCATTTCTCGACGCAAATCCTATTGAGACCGTTTTGAGATACAGTAAAGAGGCAAGGCGAAAAGTTCCAGTATCTTGTCCAAAAATGATTAAAGCATATAATGCCAATATGGGTGGCGTCGATTTATCAGACATGCTTATAGCTTTATATCGTACTCCATTTCGAGGTCATCGGTGGTACTTGCCTATTTTTTCCCAAATGGTGGATATATGTGTAAATAATGCTTGGCTTTTATATAGACGTGATTCGAAAGGACAACATTCAAAAAAAATATTTACACTTAAACGTTTCAGGTATGAAATTCATACAAGCTTGCTGACACTTGGAAGGAATGTCGATCACTCCTGTAAAAATATACAGCCAGCCCATATAATAAAAAATCCTGTTGTTGAAAGACCTCCAGATATAGTACGATATGATCAATTTGGTCATTTGCCAACATTTACGTCTAAAGGAAGATGTAAGTTGTGTACAAAAGGCCAGACTAAGTTTTTCTGTCAGAAATGTAACATTAGACTTTGTTTAGTAGAAGATCGTAATTGTTTCTTTGCTTATCATACTAAGTCATAAGTATTGATAATAGTCAATTTGATTGATCTCATTTTTTTATCTAAGTAATTTTATTTAACATTTAAAATGTTTTTTGTAAGTAGTAATAGTACCTAGTACATGTATACCTAAGAATTTAATTCTGTTAACATTACTTTTTTATTTGTCAGGGAAGATGTTTTATTTCATTTACATTATTGTTTTTTTTTTGTGTTAAAAATTACATTTGTAAGAATTTAGTTTATGTTTATTTTTAATTGATTAGATGCCAGGCAGTGTATCCCTAAAGATACACTCAAATTAAAAAGTTGATTGTTCTATGCCAAGCAATGTGCATTTATAGATACATTAAAAAAACCTTATTTGGGAGTTTTCTAGATTTTTTATTTTATTTTTCTACCCTAATTTAGACCCCATCGATCGTAATTATGCTCAAAAAATTATAATTTTCGGAACAAAAATATCCTGCCAAGTAAAGGGTTAATAACTAATGATAAATACTGCATATTCACGTATATCTATTTTCTAATAAAATTTCAAGATTAGAACTAAAATGAAAAAGTAAAACAAAAAAGACTTAACTTAAAAAGCAATAATTAGTTTATAATAAATTATGTAAATAAATTTCTAATAATTTGACTATTTATTTAATTTATGACCAATGATATTTGGTTACGTCATCTGATATAACTACTGAATAAAATCTATTTATATAACTTGAAAGTATAAATTTTTTGGCTACATACATAATATTAGCAACGTAAATTCTCCAATCTCTATAGCTAAACTCAGTGGCTTGTGTTAGAAGTGGCTTCACATCGATAATGTAATATATAATACATATTGTGTGTGAATAAATAAAAATTAATAACTAAATATCTTCATAAATAGTGGTATAAACAAATTTAAGTCATCTTATTTTGTTTTGTTCTCCAACTGTCATATTAAAGTATACAAAATAAATTTGAAACCAAGTGTACAGCGTACAAATTTGAAAGTCCGTGTGCGTTGTCGCTCATGTAAATCACCAACATTGCACGATGCGAGTACATCTTGCATCTACCGTCTACTGCAGGCCACTTTTTATTTAGTATTCCCCCATAAAACAACATTATCTTGCTTGTGGTTGTGAAACTATGAAATTTATTCGTTATTATGCACGTTGCTTTGAAATCATTTTATTTGGGTAATCAAAATGACGAAAACTTGGAGCTTAAGTTGTTCAGAAGTTTCAATGATTCAATAAAATTATGAACCGAGATTAATTTGGAGTTTTCTAAACATCATATCATTGGAATCTTTGTATCTATATTAAAAGATAATATATAGTGAATTACTTTTATTAATTATTGCCTCCAAAAAGCACAACACTCATACTATATTATGTATTTGTATATTTGTGTGTATGTGCGCAAATGTACTTATACCTACTGAATAGCCACTAGAAGTGAAGTAACTATGTACTGTATATAATAGATCATGTTTAGAACTCAATGTGACGACATTGTTCTAGCATCGAACAAAATACTGCACACCGCATCAACCTGCACACACACACACACACACACATACGAATCCGGTAATTCTTAGTTAACAACGTTCGGCCTAAGTTAATTATGTTCATGGCATAAATCTTTCGTAATTGGCCTCTTGTTACACAACACTAAGAGCTTGGGACGTGTTGAAATTATATATGTGAGGTGGAGAAATTTCATCATGTTTTCGTTAGTGTTATTTGCGTAATGTGTTATTGCTCTCAATCGTTATTACGTGCGATCATGAATTAGCAAAATCACGAAACTATTGGTATGTGACTTCATTGTTAAAATTGTGAGATGGAAGATGCTTAATGATGAGCTCAAAACTATTTACATAATCACATGGTTATTGTAAGTTATAATAATATATACTAATACTACTAGAATATAATTTTCTATGCTTCCATTCCCTGTGGACTAATTTATGTTGGCTTTCACGGAAGCCACTGATGTTTTGCAACTGAGCCATAAAGAAAGAAAGTCTGCTCCAGATTCAATCATCAGACGTACCGGCTTGCAAGTGACCACCAAATATTTGGTAAGACTCTACACACCCACAAAATGTATAATAGGTATCTAATAACATTATTTCAAATTTTAAATTTGACATTTGAATCATCCAAAAGGATTAACACAAAGCATCCTGTCAACCCTTTCAAAGTCGATCAAATATAAAATTTCACTAGTAACCCGTTCACACTGTTCGAAAACTAAACTTAAATAAAATTGTAACACGAGATAACGGTAATAATTGTGCTCAAACGCAATGCAATTTAGTTGACCAGGGGGCGTGGGGATTACGGCCTAATCGGGCGACGGCGATGACAATCGCTCGCGTGGCGGCCACGTGGCGATCCCGGGGACGACACGTGTACGGTACGGGACATTTTGGATACAGCTGTTATAGGAGAGAAATCGGTAGGTGTACTGATTGCAGTAAGTTGTTGGATGATGAGTAGAGTAAGTGTTTTGTATTCTGAACATTGTTACAAAAAAGACAAATTAGTTTAAGCAATCTTTTAAAAAGTACTTAAACTAATTGTGACCAAAATTACCTAGTAAGCAAAATTACCTAGTAACCAAAATTACTAATATTCCCTTTAACTATTCTAACTCATTTTTTAAAACCTTTTTTTTAAAACCTGGAAGCCTTACCTGTAAGAAACCTTACTTTTAAATTAAAAAAAAAACAATCAGTTTTAATTTGCTGACACTATTATATACGCACAATATGATATGATTTGATAATAGAATACTTACTTGTTTTGTCACTGAATCGATGAGGCGAACAAAAATGTCCTGTTCTTGTCTGATACCTGTGAACAAATACATAATTATGTGAGACGTAATCTTTTGTTGTAGGTTGTAAAACATATTAGTAGACTTCTAACCGACTTTTAAAAAAGAAGCCAATTATAAATTCGGATGTTTTAATTTTTTTGTTTGTACACGCTTAGCTAAGTCATGTCTTGATGGATTTGCAAAATTCTTTTTTGTTTGAAAGGAGTGTATTTGGAGATAGTATCATTTTTCTAGAACGAATCAGTTGGGTTGTCCGTGGAAATAATTACTATTTCACTATATATGATGTAGCAGTTGAATCTAAATATTGTTTTATATCCTTATTAAAATTGTAATGTAAGCTATGCTCAGCTTGAGTCTATCTAGTTACTCTTCTGTTATGTATCTTGAATTTTTGTTATTTCATCAACATTAAAAAAATCTTTTCGAGATACATTAATAAACTTATATAGAGATGACAAAAAAGATTTTGAATATAATAATACTAGTTAGTTATAAGTCTAACGAACAGTTTGTTCTTATACTGCGTATAACATGTTGTTTGTAAGATCGCTCTAATTCTTGCTCCTATAAAACAGTAACATTTACACATCGTGGCAATAAAGATCGTAGCAAGCTCTACGAGCGTAGACCGGCTACGTCGGAACGTAGCAGACATTGCACAATTTGTTAACCTCCTAGAATTGCCTCTACGCTCGGTTCTCTCCTTTTAGAGTTCCGTGCCCAAATGTTTGAATTAACGGTGAACATTATCTCTTCAGTTTTATGGCTTGTAATTATCTTACGAAGCTGGATCTAATGTCTCAGTCACACATAGCTATATAACACTATACATAATACATGAATATCGTCACAGTGTAAATATTATACTTTTAAGTTTTATTTTAAGTTTATAAGTCCGTCTGATACTCTTACCTTAATTGGTAGTGCTTGTGTGGCTAAGCACGTAATTAATTTCCTTGCGATTTAGGTACACTGCATAGCAAGGAATCGGGTCAAAAATTTTTTTCATAATTTATTTAGCTACAACATTTTTAGTTAGGATTTTATTTTCGGCATACCCATTTTTTTTACAAAGTGCCCCATTGGCAGCAATAGGGTCGCCTGATGACTTCGAGAGAAGGATCATTTGAAATAAAACCCTATACCAACCCATCTGGCCAGCATGGAAACAGTAGGCCAAAGCCATTGGGAATGTCCTACGAACCGTAGGCTAATTGATTGATAGTAAGCACCTAACATAAGTTAACTTCAATTTTGGTTTACTACTTTCTTAACTATTCTTATTATTTTCTCTCTTCTTTTCTTTCTTTCTGTTTTCTCTCCCATTTCAAAATTTCTTAGGGCAGCCTCTGCCATACCGATTATATACCCGATTCTGCCATGTAGTAAGCAATAACGAGCAACGTCTGCCGCGTACTTCCCGAAAAAGAATAAAATGACACCTCATATCCCTTGTAGGTATTGCGCAAAACTACCACCATCCAGTATTAATGATATTATCATTTCATTTTGCTAGTGAGTAGTATTTGCCACCTATTACGAGAAACCGAAAAGATTATAAGAGTAGCTAGCGAAGTGCGAATGTTTATACGAGCCCTCGATAAAGATACATTTCGTTTGTAAAACGTGTGATTTCGAAACTTACTTAACTTACACTTTTTTTAAACTATTTTAAAATAAATAATTTAACTATGAATAATTCTCAATGACATAAATTAATTTAATTAGAATACAAACGGTTTTCTTCCCACTCGAATTGAAAGCATGCGCTTTATGTACGTATTGTAACTGAATTGAGCTCCTACCTCGATTTAACACCTGTGAGTGCATGTTTAGGCAGAGAGCTGTTAAAACTCAACTGCTACAATTCACGTACGACATCGCACAACGTAACCTAAGTACTTCAATGCAGTCATCGTTCAAAGTCCAAGTGCTCACTATTCCGTGCCAATTTTCCATTATCCGCAGTCTCACGGCAAGACGGCAAATATTTACAATGCTTCTATCTTGTGTATAGTCTGTTGTCGCCAACGTCTGTTGAATACGAGTTTGACTTTGCATTTGATTTAAGTTCTATTCCGACGGCGTAAAGATCATAATTGCTTAGATAAATACTTTCACAAGGTTGGTAAACAGAACTTTTTTATCTTTCTACTGTCGTTTATATCGATGAATATTTTTTGAAGTTGTGGCGTCATTTTCATTATTCGTTTCCATAGTGGCCAAAGTCTCGATTATAAAACTCATGTTATTGCCTCTTGAGAAATGTAGATGGATATTTGGATGAGACTTCTTTAAATACAGTGAGTTAAGAAGTTTTTGGTAGTTAGCTGGTTCTAAGTATTTTATTACTGTTGAAAGGTGCGTTTACACAACTACATACACAATTTTGTAAAAAAAAAATATTTTAGTGTAAGTGTAACACAATGGTAACTGGTAAGATAACAGTAGCAACAAGTGTTATTTTCTTATGTTCTATAACTATGGACGCTTACATCATCAGGGGAACACGTAGGAGCCTTATAATTCCCCCATGTTATAATCTCTTAAAAATTTCCTTTTTGATCAAAGAATATAAACCCCTAACAGTCAATCTAATAAATATATTAAACTTTTTTCTGTTTCAGAAACTTGAATAATATTAGTAAGTATTATAAATTATAAAAATATAGATATATGTTCCTATATTTCCTATTTCAAATACCCACACGTACGCACGTACAACAGATACCTGATCGTCGACCTATATCTATACGTATATGTAGCCTATCTCAGGAGGTCTTGAATAGCTATTGATGACAATGGCATGCTACTAGTATGACAATGGAGACAGTTCAGGGCAATATTTGCTTAACTCCCGACCGACTGACAATGCTTTGCACTATCGTATATTATACAGACGCTCTGTGAGACATTGTCTATGGGTACCAACTGAGTCTAATAATGTTCTTTCCCTATTAAAGATAGACTAGACGACAAAGGTTGGATTATTTATTATAGAATATTTAGTGATTTAAAAACATCAATTCATTAGACTTTGGTGATTCTAGACTAACTTTTAAAATGAAAAAAAAAAAAATAGAATAATAACAATGAAAGCGACGTATATAATCTACATGTAACTAAAAACACTACTTAATCTGGTGCCATTTACCGCAGTTCTTCAGAATTACAAGAATAATGGATGCCAATATTTTTGAATACCCTTGCATTTAATGGATCAGTACTTGAAGAATTCAGCTGTAAAGTATAAAAATCCCACTGATGTCTGGGAAGACTATGTAAGATATGTTTTAATCCCGAAGATAGTAAGACTAGGTAAGAAAATTATTTTTACAGTTTCTGTGTGGTGTTATCTGAAAATGCATTTATTATAACTTTTTTATTTTTAGTGCACGTCCATTTAACTTCACCCCGCATGATGGTAAGCTGAAGACAAAGTCTGAAATTCTATATTTATCATATTTCTATATTGCATTTATTATATTTTTTTAATGTTACCATAAAAATATAGTCCATAATTCGGACTTTGGTGAAAACCGAACCTCAGGATTTTTTAAGATAAATATTTTAGTAAATTATCACTTACCATTCGCATATAGTAATTGAAGTCTATATTGAATGCCATTGTTCGTCTTCTGCCCTTCAACTTCCTGCAACAACAACGCTATATTGAGATAATTATCCAAGAAATGAGAAAAATCACTGTAATTCGAAAGCTCTTACAAATGTATTAGGGCACCGTTGGAGTCATCTACTGAAGTTATAATCATCTTTAAATATTAAGTTACTCCGTTACATTGATTTATTTAATTTGTTGACCTTTCCTTCTTTGTTTACAGAGACTTTTTATAACAAATTATGTTATTTGTTATAAAAAGTCACTAAAATATTGTGTAATTAAATAAAAAATTGTAAGGAATATCCGATAGGTAACGCCTACTTCTATATTGTATATAAATTGTTTAAACAAAACAATCAAATTAATGAAATTCATAGCTTTGTATATGATACTTGGCTTAGTGCCAAAAACAAAACTCTTAAATTATCACCAACAAGTGGTGCTAATATCGTGCGACACGGAAATGGTAATCACACGTAATAATTAAAACAATTGTATACAAGGTGGCATAACATGCAAGGTTTTGTATCTATTAGCAATCGTCGGTTGATTGATCAAAAATAGCCTCTTATGAGTTTCAGCAACTTTTGTCATCATCAAAAACTAAGTATTCTTCAAAAATCATTATGTACAGTCAACAACAAAAATAGTTTAACAAATACCGGTTTAGTTAGTAAACCTTTGAAATAAAAAACAAAAGATATTTCGTTCGATTTTCCAATTTTGTCCTTTTAGCCAACATTAGTTACATGTTTTTGTCTAAGGAACACTTCCCAGTTACCATTTAGCTATAGTCTCTAAAACTATTACGTATCCAAAAAATATACTTTTAAAATAAGTACTTACTGGTCCAACATTTTTAAGGGTGGACCCATGTCGAAAACGCAAGCATGAATGTTTACTATGTGAATAATTAACAGGTTGAAACCAACAAGACGTGTGAACGCTACTCGCCCTCTGACGACACTCGTTGTAACCCAAATATGAACGTATAGAGAAATGTTTTGTATTTTACTTGTGTTACTAGAATATCTATAGCTTACTTTTAGATTTTACTATTAGATTTTATAAAGTTTCGAAAGAATTAGTAAAGAATATTGTCCTTTAAATTAAAGTGACCCCAAACGTACATAGGAATTTTGGCTTTCTAGGGTATGTGGAAGTAGATGTTTGAGTCAGATTATTCACTCTAAAGAGCTACTTAGATGAAGAGCGATTTAAATACGAATTTTGATCTACCAATTTTTTTTGAGCAAATGGATTCCAAATATAAATTTTTAAACATATGCCAGCAATACGGAGAGGCATTATGTAAATGAGTATAGTGCACACAATGGAAATCATGTCGCCTCCATCCTGATTGATGAGCGTCTGAATCACGATACCTATCTCGTCCCGAGGATTCCTTGATAAGCTAACGATATGAATTTATTGAAAGGGACTTAACTAAGCTAAACGGTATATGGGGATTTGTTTGAATATACACAGATTCATTTTTGAGGTGGAACATTCGTAAGCCATCTCACAAATTAGTTTAAGTTTTTAAAATTAATTATTAAAAATATTTTTTGTAGTTAAGTTTGTCAACTCGCTAAGTTGGCTCACTGTTATCAATGTAATGGGTAAGTACTTCGGTACGATTTATAAATTTATTTAAAGTAAAATGTATAATCACCATGTTAAAAATTCATAAAGGCGCACTAAGCCTAAGTAACACTGTAATTTAACCTTAGTAACAATTAGAATAAGATCAATTGTTTACTATCTTTGTAATATTCTACTCTTAAATAATGACACTTTAAGATCAAATCAATCAATAAAAATATTAATTTCACATCATTTTTCTACACAAAAGTACTCATAGATGTGCACTAACCTGATCTTTCTCGATGAAACCAATGAAGGCAGTTCGCTCGATTTCTACCGGTTGCCCCGAGCGGTCGTACAGCGCCACCACGAAGTGGAAGAAATTGCTTTTGCGCAGGTTGCTGGGCGGCTGCTTCTCGAAGTGAGCACGTCCCACCCCTACGCTACTGTTACAGAAAAAAATATTGTGAGAAAATTGATTGTGTGAATCAACTGGGAACAAAAATAGACAAACAAGCTTTGCTGCCGTTGTTAGTATGAGTCCAGAAGCATCGGGCAATATGTGCTAAAGATTTATTGCTGCTCGAACTGTACAATTAAAGGAATTAAGGCAATTTTGGTCACAAAATAGTTCAATTTGATATAAAACTATTTTTTACTGACACTTTTTAGCAGTCATGGCCTCTGATAACTTAAAATGACGGTTGGCCTATAAAAACTATTTGAAGTAGGTATACCTACGTTAAACTCATGCTGCTGACCTTAAGTACCTTTTAATTCCTTTTTGAATAAGAGGTGGGTAATGTATACGTAATATTCTTAAATGACTATTACAATAGGTATTATTTCCAAAATATCACTATGTCTATATACACCTACATTTTTCTAGGACAAAATATTAAGTCATTTTGAACAAGCACAAAAAAATACGTCAACTATCTGAACCGGCATAATGTACCTTTCACTAGCATTTTATTTTTAAAAGTATAATTTGTCAATACACTACCACCAAACGTTTTGGCGCTCCTTTGTTAACGACCACAAACTTAACATAAACGCAGATAGACAATAGAACAGATTATAATCCGTTTATAATGATTTATGGTTGTTACTGTTACTGCAAAAACGAGGTTCACGTTTTTGAATACAGCTATTGTTGTTCTCATTTCTATGATTTTAGTTATTTACTTTTGATGTGAAATCTATTCACACGCCTTGGTGACAGAAATGAGTTATTCAACTACCGTAAAGGCAAACTATGATGAAATGTCTTGTTTAACTTTTTAATAATGTACTACTAGACAAAGTGTTCCGAAAATAATTTGTCACAATTCATGCTCAAATTATAAGCTACAGAATTTTGACACCTATTTGTATATGCATAATGCGTTTTTTTGTAAATTGATAGGACAGTAACAAAAAGAGACCAATTTTCACTGGTCAAGTAGCGATCCTAAATCAATGAATTAATGGTATCAATTTCTTTTTCTGTCCAGGCTAATAATATTCAGTCTAGTAGTGCAAATGCAGAATTTCTGGGCTGTCAAGCTTGGTCCCTATAGCCGAAGGGGGTTATACCGTAAGACAGTGCCCCGGGTCTTCCGGAGTGCGAGTGATATGTCCGCTATTATTCCACCAACACCAAGGAAAACTGACGACTTATGCAAAAAATGATTGGTACTCGTATCTGTAGAACTTCGCGCACGGGAAAAGAAACAAAAAAGGGCCACCCAGCGTTGCACAACGAGGGCTAATATTAATTGCATGAGATAAGCCTAATTCATTAAATCTGTCCATATACCTAATAATGTATAAAATACGAACGCATATTTTTTTTTAAAGTTACATTTCAATAAAATACCAATACTAGAAATAACCACCTGGCTAGAATTACAGTTTCATTGTTCATAAGATTAACACTCGGAAGCAATTCTAAAATATCGATAACACTAATGAAGTGACGATATACGAATAGCGCCACACACCAATATCGACACGTGTGGTTATTAGTTTTAGAGACACAATACAACTACTTTGTTTGCTATTTCAAATCTTATTGCTTACAGGATAAGGTTTAATTTATAAAGTTATCACTGGAATTTATTTGTCAATGGCATCAATAAATACATCGATAGAGTAATATTTCACATGCACATAGTTCATAAAATCTTCGGTCTCATTTATCATTGAATTTTTGTAATATATTTCGAAGGTTATCATTATAAGTAAAAATAAACGTATTTCTTAACACATTAAAAAATATAAGTATCATTGAATTGTGCTTTTGGTGTTAGTTTGTAATAGAACCTATAAGTACCTACAACATTTTATGACGGAGAAACATAAAATATTTTTTAAGTTTTAGAAAACGGTAAATATAGTTTTAAATATTTTTATTTAATTTACCTAATTAATTTAACAAATGTCTTACGATAACTTATTATAATATACAATACTCCCTCCAAAAGGTCGATACTTGTACTTCACTAGCGCACATTACCCACCAGGAGCGTATTACGCTATGGTCGCCCATTCATCTCTCCCCGCTGCAGAATTTGCGTAAACAAATTGGTTTCGCGATTGCCATTTTATACTCTCGCACGCGACACTCCATTGTTTTATTTATCGTTACCAGTTTCGGCGGCGCGTTCGCGATTAGGTTGTAGTGCTTTTTCCGCTTACAGATTGCCCGCGTTTTGTCAATCTTTGACAATTTTTTTTTACTGGAGTATTTATTTGGTAAATCTGTCCAGTTTATTTTATTGCTGTATTTATTTAATTTTCTACTTACAGCTTTGGGAGCGAATAGTGAACTTTGCTGACTCGGTTTAAGTGTTGATGGAGTTAAAACTAAAAAAAGGAGTGTACATATGCATCAATCAATCAATTTACGGCGCAGATTGGAAGAGGCCTTTGTTGAGTAGTGGACATGGCCACTGCTCGACATAGGTCTATTCCAATCTGCACCATGTTTCCCGATTTTCTACTCTGGCAGTTAAGCAAATTCTCTTTTCAAATTTAGGTCTTGGATTTAGACTAGAGAAATCCTCCACCTTCCTCTCTTGAGAGGACCTCCTGTACTGGTACAGGAGGTCCTCTGCTTCTATGTACGCCTCATGCTTCTATGTACACCAACTTATGCATGCGGTTGGCTTGGGCCCCAAAGCTGTTGGCCCTGCCAACCTAATATTAATTTATACTAGAATTAGGTATATAAATTTCATTACCCAAAACAATTACAAGTCGCGTGTAGACATCACTACACATATCGTTCCTCAGTAATGAAGGTAAAAACTGTAATTTATTAAAAACGCGTCTACGGGGCGCGGCCTAATGATTTACTAGGCCTTACAAATGGTTCTGTCATCGCCGACGGGCGACTATCTGTCAACATTTGTCATCTGTGGCTCGTTGATCGGTCGCATTTACTTTAATTAGTGGGTTATAGAACATAATGGTTTGATTAAATTAGGTACGGTCTCCCGATTTCTGGCACGTTTTATAAAAAGTCACATGTCTGTTTGAATATTTTAGTTGTTGTTTTAAAATTTCATCCGTATGGTGATGGAGAAATAATATTACTACCTGATCACATACGGACTGTGTCGTAAAAGGTGACAAACTGGAAAAATACGCAGACGAAACCACTACGAGAGAAGGAAAACTTGAAATAAAACCCTATACCAAAGGGTTTGGAATCAGTAGGCCATAGCGTTCCAATATTGGGACAACCCTATATCCAGCAGTAGACTGCGATAGGCTAATTGATTGATTGATTTAAAATATAAGGAGAACAATAACCTAATTCTAGTAGTGTAATTACATCTATGTATCGATCTAGGACAAAACCTGAATATAAACTTTTTACATGCATATGGGTGTTAAAATTTATTTTTCTTATTTTACTCTCAATATTGAAACCTTTTGTCATAAAAAATATTTAGTCAATAAAATATTCTTAATCTAAGTAGATATAAATAAAATCAACAGAACGAAACGTCATTCCAAATTAATCTAACCATCCTACAATAGCGCGCCATATAAACAAACAAAAACAACGACAACCGAAGTAAACATTTTAGTACAAAACTTGGTTAAAATCCGACAGATGTCGGGAGGGTCGATGTTATACAAACACAATACGCACTAATTTGAGTACATCAAATGTTCGCATTATACCGGTACAGTACGCCAAATGTACCTACTATTGTTGCATAAGTTCATTATTATTATAAAAGATGATAAGGACTATTTGTCATAGACTGTTGTTGATTTAGGTAAATATACGACATTCTTAGTTAAATATTGACAATATACCTAAATATACATGATAAAAAAAAGAAATATGGTTAATTACTGATACTGAATTAAGGATGTAAAAATAAATTTCAGGATGTAATATAGTTACTTAATTATTTATCATTTATAATTTTACCGTTTTAATATTCAATAATCATACTGCGGCTACACATGTATAATCATTTAGAAATCATCTCACCCAAAATTCATTACAGTAACTTTTATTTTACACAGTTTGTTTAGGCATAGAAGTCTCTACATTTGACAGATTTTTTAAGCCGTTAGATTTTTTGGTATAAGATTTTTAGATCACTTACTTAGACGTATAGGTTGAAGAATATTATATAAAAATCATTATAAGGTTGATTTTGTCGTAAAGTCTCGAAAAATTAATTTCATGAATAATTTTATTTAGCACTTGAGCTGATAACGCGCAATATATTGTTACCGGCCGATATTCACAATGAGTCCATTATGACGCGGTATCCAATCAAGGGTGTGCAAATTTCGAACGGCACCATAATGAACCGTGCAGTAACCGTGCGGTAACAAGTGTGTTTTCATAAAAGCAAAGGGCGGTATAAATCATTTCTTGGTACGATGCGGTGGGGCGTGGGGACTGACTACACAGTTGCTTCAGTCGCGATTGTACCTTTTTGGAGTTTAATGATATTAGCAGGTATTGTTGTCGAAATGAAATTTAAATTTGGAATCTAGCAAACTTCACAATTGATAGAAGTCATATCGAACATTTTTAACGTGAAAATTTATACAGATACGATGTGCAGGTAGTAGAGAATTAAGGGACTTAGGGATAGAGTTGTTGACTATTCGCCAGTAGACATACGTCCGTGACATAGTACCCGCTTAGCGGTAATAAGCTCGCCTTCTGTGAAATGGAACCGAAAATTATATATTTTTTTATACCGCTCAGGTGGGAGAGAAGCACACGGCCCGCCTGATGAAAACTGGTCACCCTGGCCTATGAATGTTTGCAACACCAGGGGTGTTACATTCGTGCAGCGTACCCTGTAGAAACCTTATAGGTAATGCCGTTGTAGAAATGTAAATATTAATTCACTTTACGTTAACTCCTGTTTCATTTAAGACCTTGATTACAATTTTTTATAGCTATCAGATAAACTATTAAATAAAAGAAAAAAGCTCATAATAAAAAGAAATCATGTTATCGTGTACTATCAAAACTCGCACAGTTGCGCTTTTCTATTACAGACATATTGATTGACAAGCAACCCTCTAAAAGCAACATTAGGAAGCGAACTTAATCCCATCCAGTTATTTAATGTCAAATAGGGTTCATTCCTTTTGCTTTGGCCGGTTTGGAGAGAGCTAATACAATTTTGGGTTCGCTTAATAACGTTAGACGATGCTCTTTTCGGTTACTAAATGGTTTAACTATATATAAATTAGACTGCGGTGTGGAAAACCGAGGAAGGGTGCCGCAAGTAAAAAAATATCAACATGTCTTAGAAGTTCGGGCTCATGACATGCAATGCATGATTGTCATGATGTCACGTTCACATTCCTTCTCTTGAATTCACCTACATATTATTGCAATTATTAGTAGGTATAATTATTCCTAAGTAAGTTATTAATAATCATTGAAGTATTCTAATTTCATTAGATCAATATCTAATTACACTTAATTTACTAATTTCAATAACGAACTCTAGTTTTTTTTTTATTTAGTTCCTCCAGAAACTTTGATGTCTTACATTTTCCAGGCGTCTTATCTATTTATCTTATTATCTACTATATCTGTAAAACCACAGTAAATTACAAATTAGCAAAATAATTTTATACAATATTTTCAAGTAAGTAACATGAGATTATAATTATTATTTTCAAAGCCTTAACAAAATTAATATAGCTAACTTTCATCATGGTTCGGAGATGAAATACGAGTATATTTTTTATTTCATGCACCTAGCCTAGCTAGATGAATATTGGATGCAGGTTCGACAAACACTCAGATTTTATTAGACAAGGGCCCGTCCAAGTGAGGCGCGGTGGCGATCTATTGTTGTATTTCATTATTTTTGATATAGTCATCTCAAAATATAGATAATTCTATTAACTGCCAAATTATAAATGAATAGAGACTTCTCTTTGTTACAAACACAAAAGTTAAGTATAAGGTCCTATCAATGGACTTCCACGCGAGCGAAACCACCGGCAACAATCAGGTTTTCATATTTTTTTACACTAAAAACTGTTGAATCACTACTTTTATGTACCTATATCTTTTCAAGCTTCACTCGAATTAATAAAAAAAAATCATCATCATTATCATTATTTCAAAATGGTCGATTTCAAGAAATGGGAATTTTAACAATATTATTGGCGATACATATTTATTGGTAAGCTTTTTACTTATACCACGCACCTGTAATTGCACTAATGGTTAATTATTTATCGAATTGTGCCAATATAGAATATTTTTGAAACGTTTTGTAGCTTGTAGCTACTGATATAAAGTAGAGCTTTGGTAAAATGGCTAAGAGCTGAAAAAGAAAGAGATGCAAATAGTGTGCATCTTTTTCTAGTGTATTTTTTGATTTGTGCTTTTTGAAATCGGAAGAATATTACAAAGGATTTTACCGTTGCACTCGAAAAAGTAATTTTCGTCAACATTTTTAGTTATACCACTTTTATTTTAAAGGTGTGTTATTGTCCTAGCGAGCGAAGCTAGCTTTAGTCTTCCTTTTGATAAAGTGACCGATTTTACTTTGTCCTCTGGGTGTATCTTTTCCGGTCTAGAAGGTGCATTTTTTAACCAATTTTGAGCAAACTTGGCACACGCGTTCTTTTATCCACTATACAACTTTTGTCTAGAGCTTTTTTTGATCCCATTTAAAAGTGTGCCGAAGAGTATAATCTATAAAATGGTCAATGGAATATTGTAAATATTTTTTAACTAGATTTCAAATAAACCTAACATAACATAAACTCACGCTTATATCCCCGAAGGGGTAGGCAGAGGTGCTAGCACCCACATTTTGCCAGTTAATGTTTAGGTCCCAATGTGGCGAGCCTATTGCCATGAACCCGGGCACTTATACTTATAAACCTGCGATAAATACACACATAACTTTGAAAAGCATCGAAAAGTCATTGGTGTGTGCCATGATAAAACCTCGGATCAAAGACGAGAACCTCGTCTCAGCAGTCTATTACCCATACTACTAGGCTAACGTAGTTCTACCTGTCAAATGAACCTGTTATCAGATATTTGATGGATCCCTATTCACCCGGTTTTACTGTATCAACTAATGTTTTTCCTTAAATTATTATATCCACTTCTGATATACGTAACTCTACTCATACTTAACCATCTACTTTGTAAAGTCTATCCAAAATGTATGCATAAAATAGTATAGTAGCCACTTACTTGGTACTATCAACTAGTGACGTAGGGGTCATCCAGGCTCTTGTGAGCGGTTCTTCTTTTAGCGAAGTGACGGGTCCCCGGGGCTGCGCATGCAACCCCCCCGCCGCCTCCTGGTGGTGCAGGCCAAACATCAGCCCACCTAAGTACAAAGACACAACAAATAACAGAAATAGATCCGAAAATTATAATAAGGACGGGGTTGCGGTGATCGGTTTGGTAAATTCTAGTATCAATCTAATCTAATCTTTCAACATTTTGTAATCTCGAATTATAATTATCTGCAAATTATATGCAAAATAAATAAGTTCCCAAATTCAATTCAATATGCAAAATTTGCATCACACAAAAATTCAAGCAAGTAGGTATTTCCGATTTGAACTTAGTGGCATTTTGGCTACAATATAGATTATTATTTATTAACTGTTTCTATTTTTATAAATCAAACAGAGTATGAATAATATTCTATACCTATTTATCCGACGATTCGGTTGAAATGCGGCGGCAGCCGTACTCATGTAAAAAACCAAGACTAAAATATATAAACTAACATAACTGCATAAAAGACAAATGTTAATAATACTCATATTATAAACGTATCTACATTTTGTCTTGATTTGATTAATATTAACCGTGACGTGAAGAAAAATAGTATAACATTTATTCAAAATAATAAATGTTGAAATACATTTATTACTTTTTAGCTATGGTTTTCTTTCTCATTCGGATCTTATTTTTTTAAACAAATACTTGCAATAATTTACGCACCACTTTCTTTTCATTTCTTTTTTGAATAAGAAATAAATGAAGGTTTTATCATTTAAGGCTATTCCCCATCGCCATTATCATTATTTTTACGAAGCGTTCTTGGTTCCATACGAGGTTTTCTACTCAGAGCCCGGGGTTGGTGTACTCCTTTTCCTTCTTGTGGTTTGACTTGGGCAATTTTATGGGAACCGTGCTGTTAAACTGCCAACCTCGAAAGGAAAACCGGCGCTATGGATTAAACGTCCGTCTGCAAGTCCTCTACACATGCTCAAAGCTAAAAGTTGGGCTGATCTCAAAGATCTTATTGAGGCCGCAGATCTTAACTCTTTTATGATTTATCTGTCATATAATATGTAAATATACAGTATATTTATTTATATAATTATTGTTTCTTTTTTCAAAGAAAATAATTATGTTTTCAATCTTTATTAAATATTTACCAAAGTATTTCAAATCACAACCTGAACATGTCAAAATAATTATTACTAAGCATTATAGAATTATATTTTCGATACAGGAATTAATAATATACCTAATCATTGTAAATATTACAACATAAAATGAATACTTCGGAAAACCTATCCTATAAAATGCCTTGATTATTATTATCAGCATGAATGGAACAACTATCTCCTTTCCATTGTCCCCTTTTTGAATAACTTACAAATGAAGTAAGTATGTTTGTAGCAAGATTTAAAAAAAATCTTGTTAATTAATAATATGAAGAATTTCGAAAGCGGACCCCGGACTCAAAGACGAAAGCTTCGGATGCTACCGGGACTAACGAAAGGATGATGATGATAATGATATTATGATGAAATTATTTCCAAAATGTTATTATTTCCTAATCCATTTGAAATCTAAAAATTGACCCAAAATTCCATACTGATTGGGTGTGGGTTACAAAGGAAATACGATTTTAGTGTTAATATTTCTACCGTCTATTTTGTCTTGAAACAACGTATGCATAAATATTTATACCTGACATTTTTCTTGTATTTCGATTGTACTGATGAATTCATATTACATATTTTATCACCATACTCTGAGTCTATTCCCAACTCAGTTGGAGTCGGCTTTCTAGCCTAACTGAATGCGGCTGAATTTCGATATTCTCCGTGAAGCAACTGTCATCGAATCTCCACAACCAAATTTATATACTTATTCATTTTATATTATTCATATTATATAAATACAAAGATAAAAATATATTTAACTTTCTAAAAATGTATAAAACAATATTATAAAATAATTCAAATGTAGTAGAACTTTATTTTGGTGTAATCTAATTTATAAATACGTATACTAAATATATTTAACTTTCTAAAAATGTATAAAACAATATTATAAAATAATTCAAATGTAGTAGAACTTTATTTTGGTGTAATCTAATTTATAAATACGTATACTAATTACTACGTAGACCTATATCAATTGATATAGATCTAGTGAAACAACTTCTTACCTTAGACGGTTATGAATTAATAGGAAAATTAATTATTACCGTAGCGACGTTCATTTATTATGCTACGCGTCGTAGATGCTCTCTCGTAGACTTGATTATAGTATCAACAGTTCTACACCATATGCTTAGAGTCATAATATTAACATTTAAATGTAGTACTTATTGAATAGTTTTTATCGAGCGAAAATCATATTTTAGTGTTGTTTAAAAAGTTAAGTACTAATCTAGGAAAACAACAAACTATTAAGATTTTGAGACACATTTGCAATCTAACACTATTCTGCCACATTTTGGAAGTCTTATTACATTTCATTCATGAAAACTCCAGGAGTTCTTTCTATCAAATACTGAGTGCCCAAAAACTTTTAGACATAATTTTGGAACATTTTGAACATACCTGAAGACCTCGGCGCTCCCGATGGATACAGCTTTCGTCCCCATCCCACGGGGTCGAGCTCGAGCGGCGGCCACGGCGAGCCCGTGTACCCGCCCGCCGCGTTCAACTCGTCCGACCGAATCTCGAATCACGACACGCACCCGAATTACGCGCCCGAGAGCGCACGAACACTCTCGGAAAATCACGAAGATTTCCGAAAATTGCGTTCTAAATTCAAAATATTCTTTGAATTTGCAGTTCCTTTTCAAAAAAAGTATAATTCGAGAATTCGAATTATTGCTCGATAATCGTTTGGAAACTAAGATGCTAATTCATGAAGTGCATAAATTCGTATCCGATTTATCACAAAAAAAAATAATTCACAGAAAACTCGATTCAACAAAACACAAAAATTTTACTTTTAATTTATTTTGGAATAATAAAACTCAAGTTGGCGGTAGTAGAAGAGCCTAACTATCAGTATTGTATAACTATCCGGTAGGCGGCTCTGTGTTATCGTATGTGCGTACTGGGATCGTGTCCCGGTTGTGCGGGTGATCCCGCTGTGGATTTGCGGAACACTAACAAGCGTCGCGGGAGCGAGCCGCCGAGTGCCCGAGCTTCGCAGCGCCCCCGTCCGTCCCCGCGGACTGTGGGAGGCGCCCTTGGGACACGCCCTCGCCACAAGAGCGGGACGGATACACCCGCACAGGTGGCGCCACTTTTACCCATAGCACTTTGATTTATTTTTTAAACTGACGAAGTATAATATTCTTAATTTAAACGAAAAATTGTATTCGAATTTTAGGTTTCCAAAACGACACAGACGCGTGTGTGTTTATCTGTGAGTATTATGGTAATGGAGGGTCGTTGCGAGGTTTCCCTCAGAGACCGCAGTACGCTCGCGCGAGTAAGGGATAGCGGGATAAATGAGACGCAAAACATCTCGCTGGACCAGCCGAGCTCAGCTCTGGGAGGGCTCACAGCACCAGTATTACTTATTAAACCCAAGTTAGATTGACGATGATGAAATTTCAGTGGGAATTGACTTTAACTGGTAGCGAGATGTGGTTTTCTCGCCTCATTAATTATATGCAAAGTGTGTCGTATGAGTTTGAGTGAACAAATCGCTACACCCTAATATTAGCGTTAGATGCTATGACATATTATATTGAAGCGATGACAAAACTGCTCAGGTGACAATTTTTTCCCAAAAGAATGATTACACTAGTTTAAAACCAATGGATAGAAATTGCATTTTATATAATACAGGGTTGCAAAATAAAAGGTGTTTGGAGTTCTGAGTTTCAAAGTACAAACTTTGTAGGTATGCAATCTGTATTGATACTCGGATGAAGAGAGAACAGAAAATACAAAATTACCAAAAAGTATGCGTCTACCGAGAAGTCGTGCATATCATCATCATCATCATTGTCTTAGCGTTGTTCCCAGTTACTGTCTCCTCAGAGCTCAGGAAGCATTAGCTTTCCTTAGTGATTTTGCTTGAACGGCTCAGAACCGCGAGTAAACTCTATATTATCAGGACATGCGAATGCTTATGCAGCAATGATGTTATTCTTGCTGCTGTTTTGCCTGCCTTCGAGGGAAAGAAAAAATATACAATCGATAAGAAAAAAATAAAGGAATGTTAAACCGTCTGATAGCCCCTAACAAACAGTTTTTGCTTGATAGTTTGTTCCTCAACCAAACAGAAACAGCTAAGAAAATCCAAATGAAACTTTGCACAGCGATAGATAATTATACTTGAGTACATAAGCTATTTTTTTGTCCCTAGAATAGGTTCCTGTAATTTACGAGAACGCGAACTGAACCGCGGGTAACAGCTAGTAGAGCTATAAACACAGGCACGTGCTATAAACTGCCATAAAATGCAAATGTGTGAATGGCGTAGATTTGGATTTGAAATGTAAACTGTAAAGTCGCAACTCGGAACGTGCTTGTATGGCATTTCCTATTATTTTAAATGTTGAATTTATGCTTGGTTAACAACTGCTGTTAATATTTAAATTGATAAATATGACAATACACTTTAAATTTCTTCACATTATTTCCCTGAAATAACAACATACAGTACAAAACAATAATAAAATACAGTAAGCTGGATATGGCGGACCCTAGTCTCCGTAGTGAAAGCTTCGTATGCTACTGAGATTATCATTTAAATGAAGATGATTGTAGATATGATTTTTTGTTTTGTTGCAAAGAATCTTACTCAATGAGGGGTGTGCACCACTCTAACAAACCTTCGGGGACCAAGATGAGGCTCTGACACAGTCTTTCTTTTTAGAGTTGGGAGGTCATTTGGTAGTCGCGCCCGGTAAAATCGACAACCAAACAACAGGAAAATCGCTGTAATAACGATTCTTCCGGCTGATGACGTAATGAGGTTAGACATGTTAATTTCAAATAAACGATTACACCTAAAAAAATTGCAAACTAGCATATTTGTTTTAAGGCGCATCCACGCGTTGGCAAATGCATTTGCTAACAAGTGTGGAACGGGGGTTTATCTTATTCTTGATGTGTGGCAGGGCGTCGTCGGGACGCTGTGTTGATCAACGCATTATAGTACGAACGAACACTATAGTAGTATATGAATTTTGTAGCGTCGCTTCTTCTCAACTAGCGCATATTCTTACAGCTCACCTAGGTCCTAGCTAGATAAACGGCCTATGAACGCTTGCAATACCGATCACTAGCTGAGCCTCGTCGTAGAACCCGCTTAGGAATGTGGGACTATTACTAGTCAACACACTAAAACAACTTGCCGCGACGTAAGGGACCATCACGGAAGAAATAGCCGGGACTCTACCGCGGTGCGAGGAATATGTTAGCTAAAATAGTAGACGGCGCCGGCGTGCGTTTTAGTCGGTTCTAGTCCGACATAACCGCCCCAACCGGCGAGGGGTAGACGTGGGGAGTTATCGCACAATAAAAAAAATACTCCGCGACTTAGTGAGTGAGCTGTCAGAAATATCTACCTACCCATTGACAGAATGTCTAGTCCTACCTATTCTGAACATTACATTGTATCATATGCGTTAACCGCAGTGCTTAATTAATTGTAGCTATATCTCCCTTGAGGTGTGGCTACAGTACACAGATACAGGTAGAGTTAAAGTAGATTATTTATTTCAGATTTTGTATATTAGTTTTTGAGGAAAGTAAATTATTTATATTTTTAGTGAAAATGTTGTGTAAATAGTTCTACTTCTATTGAATCAACAGTAGGTTCATCAACCAACTGTAACGATCTTATCATCATCATCAGCCTCTCCCATGACGCTCCACTTAGCCCGGTCTTCGGCTGTCCTCCTCCACTCCCCACCAGCCACTCTGCGTATATCGTCACTCCATCTAGTCGCAGGGCGTCCTACACTACGTTGGCCGGTTCGTGTTCTCTACTCAAGGACACTGCTGATATCAAAATATTGTAAAGAACATTAGCAGATACCTACATAACAAAAACGAAGTACTTACCGTTCTCGTGCTTCAACATAATCTTACCCTGAAAATAAGGATGAGGTACTTACACGCCTTTATATCTCTCTGAAAGTATATTCATATTTATTTAGTGTACATATTCATATCTTTCTAATATGTTTTTGTGCTAAAAAATAAATTATCTTCCCATAGGTCCCTTGTCTTGTCCTAGGACTTCAAAATATCTACTAATGAACTCTAATTCTTTTATAGATGGTGAAAACCGTAAAAATAACGCAAAGTTGCTTTATAGAGTACTGTAGTATCAACCAACAGGTGTTTTATATGGAACGGAAAAAGAAAAACAATTCTTTAGTGTTCCGTGAGTTTTTACATACTTACACCTGAAACCAAACTGTCAAACAATCAAACCAAGTATCATAAAATCTCACCATTTTTTACGAAGAAGTTAGCATCGAGCTGTCATAGGCGTTATATTAAGCTCCACTATTTTAAAGTAGACCGTTGTTGAAATACACAGGGTGAAAAAATTTTGAAGCCTTCTGTAGGCAAAGTAGGCTCAGGTCTTGATAGTATCACCTGTATAATGATGGCCTTAATTCTTCAGACTTTACTTACAGCTTACGAGCCAGCCAAGGGATATACAAGATTTTACTAGGTAGATGTAGGTTTTATACTGTATGTTGTATCCACTTAGGTGGAAGACAATCATACGGTCCACATTATGAAAAGTGATTACCGTGGCCTAAGGACGCGTGAAACACCAAATGCACCACTTATGTATGCTATATTGTAGTCGTTTGGAAAAACTGCAGCAAAGTGTTCAGTCTACAGCGTGTGTGGGATGAAGTTCTTTTCATAGCACATGGTCGTGTATGAAGATGAATTTAATGCCAGTGGCGGGCGTTGTGATAAGAGAATGCAACTGTGGGTCTAACAATTTCTCTAAACACAATGCCACTGTACAGGCGGTAGAATACGCACAGGGAGGTAATGATTCTCCGGTGGATGAGGGGTTCTCCACTGATTCTAGTGTGCATGGGATTGTCAACATCTCCCTTTGCACCGAGTCGAAGTAGTCAAGCTGGTAATCTGGTGCCCTGGCAAAGACGTGGCAACAGTACTCAATGTGGACCCGAACATTACTAAATTTAGAATTAAACGTATGATATTTAAGTATTTATCAAAACTGATTGGTATTCAGGTACTGAAACTACGGCAGGTCGTTAAAAATTTTGAAATAAGTCCGTCCTCATATCACGAAAACTCATACCATTTTTAAATTTATTAGCTCATACTGATGTTTATTAATTTTTACTCTTAATTCATACCATCTGCTTTTTTCTCATATACTCAATACTCATACTCATATACTCATTCTTTAAATTTCCCTAATATTGATTTTAAAAATTTTACAATGGTACCTAAAGTGCGGTTTACTACGAAATTAGGTAATTGAAATGTTTTTTGTAGGTTTGTATATATTTTGTATCTAACTGTATATAAAATTAACTTGTAAACAAAAATGAAATAATTACATAAAATGAAATTTCAATGACTGAAAAGTCGGCTATTGATATCGTATGCAGCTGGTTACGGACACATCCTGAATTTGTGTAGCTAACTGTAGCTACATTGTTCTTAATTCGGACTTTTAAGAGTAGTATCGATGTAAGATACATGTCGTTTCTTCAACTATAAATTACGAATATTGACTTGATCTGTGTTTATTGTGCTATGATATTGTGTCCAAATAAGCATCGATATTATATTCGTGCATTGCGTATTCGTAACTATTACTGACCTTATAGGTACCTTACTATTGATCTTTCTACACCTTACTATTCTGAAACAGACTGTCTTAACTATGGGTTACTAAGTTTGACAATCTTATAGTCTTAAAATTTCTCTCAAATTTAGAAAGGTTGTACGTCTCATCACACATGCAGATCACAGTTTTCATCAAACCTGATAGGTGCTGATGTTGTTAAACATTATCATCATCAATCTGACATAACTATCTACTATTAAATATACTTAGTTATACCTATGTAAATATATATGATGACTAATAATATCCAAGTAAGTCCAACAACAAGGTACAAACAAGTCGGTGTCTCCGGGGCCTGAGTGCTCTGGGAGGTCTCAGAGGGACCGCCCTCTTACCACGCCCATCGCAGGCCACGCCCACCCAGTGCCTAGAGAATTCTCTGTAACGTGAAATATCCTAACTTGTTTTAAGATGTATGATGAATTATGGGTATAACAACTTAGTTGAAACACTACTGTTTATAGTAATACTCGTAGTTGCATATTTGGAAGAAACCACCTTCAAATAGCAAACTGAGGATTGGTAGTAGAGAATAGATTGTACCTATTAGGACGCTTCTTAATAGGTAATCTGGTCAAAGAAGTGGTAGAAGAATTAGTTGCGTATTATGAAGAAAATTGTTCGAAGCATTTGAAATATAGATTGATAGATAATTGTATTAAAAGTCTGTTTTGTTAATGTAAAATAATCAAGACTAGAGAAGGTGGTATCTTGGACGTATACTTGTATTTTAGCAAATTTTAACCGGAGCCGTTATGAAGCTCTATATCTAGCTAATGTAGTTTTCATTTTTGTGTAATCAAATACACAAAAATGTATCCTACGAAAAAAAAAATTAAGTCGTAAAGTTAACTGCAGGTTTTATTGTTTTAGTACCTATACGGATTCATTGTGTGAAAAAATATACGCCAAAAAAGGGAGTGACTGAAGAAATGACACAGATAGGAATATGTCTAGGAGAATGACATGTTGTGGCGACACCAATAAAATTGATGATGATGACTCAGGACTTCAACTTAAAATCATCGTGTTTCGGTTTTGGCCAATTAGGTCAATTCATCGGAGTTAGTATTCAGACTACTTACATGTACTTGTATATACATTTTGATGTACAGTGCAATTTTTTGTAATCTTGCCTGATATTCAGTGTCCGTATTGCTGAAAAGCTATTTTAATGATATAACTTGTTGATGGTGAATCCATTTTATAACTTCAGTTGCAGTTCAATTAATTTTGTCAATTAAAGACGTTCTATTTAAATATCAAATTGAAAAGATCTTTGGAGCCCAAAACAGCATAACTAGCGCGCTTGTCTACCCCTCCTGATGTATTACTGACGTCCTCTGCGGCGAGGCGTCAGTGAACGCGATTGCTACGTAGGAGGCGCCTGTTCGATTCCCGCTCAGTACAAATTTGTATGCATGAAAATTTGCATTGGTCTACCTAGACCCCTGTTTCTATGTATAATATGTAAGTATTTAGGTACCAATAAAATGTATCTATGTATATTTATTCGCATTCTAAAACCCATAACACAAGCTAGTTAAGCTATGCTTACCATGAGTCTAGGTGACGTTTACGATATGATACGATACGATAAAGGTCATAATAAACAATATTAAGAGTTCGATAACGCTACGCATTATACCTCATAGCACTGTTGAGTTATATTATTCATTATTAATTTGAGTTCTATGGTATACAATCAATCAATTAATAGCCTATCGCAGTCCACTGCTAGACATAAACCTCTAGCAATATTGGCTTTGGCTTTGGAGGCTTTGGCCTACTATTTCTACACTGGGCAGATGAGTTAGTTTTTGATACAGGGTTTTATTTCGAGTTTTACTTCTCGCTTTGATCTTCTGATATTCTATTAGTAGCATCTTACGATACCTTTTGGATGCAACGGGGTGTTGAGTATTTTTTTTTCGTTACCATACGGATGTATGCTACATCCTCATACAAAAGTAACTAAGTGAAATTGTTAAGAAGTGATACCACGTTCACTATACATATACGAATAAATAGAATATTCACTCTATAGAATTTCTAGTCCGTCCAGCAAATCACACTTAGCATATGAATTATGTTTCCTGAACGTCCTTTAGTGGAACAATAGAATCTAGATCCAGGTATTATAATCAGTTTACTATTGTGCGCCACTAACTGGAGCATCCAACAGGGAAATCTGTATTTGCATCCAACAGTTCGTATTGTGAATAACAAATTGATTTTATTGAACAGTCGGCAAGTAATTTGTTACTAATATAATGTTTGCTATAATGCAAATAAATTGCTATAATGCAAAAACAAAAAAAAATATCATATCAAGTGTATACACTGTCATCTTCTTGATAGGTAAAGACAGGTCCGTGGGAAAACCGAAGGCTTATCCTACATCTTTTACGCTGACGACACAGAATGTCTCTGTTCTTACAGGGGTTGGGGCACGAGTGTTATTGCTCTGGTGTTACACTCGCCCATAGGTCACGGTAACCACTACCATAAGGTGGGCCGCGTGCTTGTCTGCAACCCAAGTTGTATAAAAAAAAAAGTTTACCAGTAAACATTTTATGAGTGTTGTAAAATGATACAATATTACTTTAGTAGTAAATACTGTTGTAAATATAAACACTATTGTAAATTAATTATTAATTCTGCTTTTGTTTCACTTTTACACGATATTTTACGTAACATAGAGATAAACAGAGGGTCTGTGGTGTGGCGGCAGTGAACGGTTGCTACGCAGAACACGCGAATTCGATCCCCACGCAGTACAAACTTTTGTATACATGAATATGACTATGTGCATTATGAGAGCACGATTAGCCGACAGTCCCAGTTGTCATACGGCCATCCATGACAGTCGTGACGCCCTAAAAAGTTCCACAACTGCTCTAACTGCAATGCTTCGAAACACCATTGGATCGTGGAGATCAGATGGTAGTCGCTTCACGGAATATAGACAAAAACGCGCAGTTTCACCGGAAAATACCGATCCCGGGATCGAAGATGAAAATCTTTGGATGCGATCGGGATTAACGCAAGGAAGTAATACTAAATAATAGATAATCATAAATAGTTTACTCTTATTCGAACTTAAACGCTGCTATATGATAAATATTTCTAAAACGTTCTTGCTGTTGAGTTTTACTGTATTTAGATAGCAAAGTTAACGTTTTATTTGATCGCAACACCACGTAAAATTATGTAAATAGAGTACATAAAATTCAAAGTAGTAGTCACGTAGTTACACTGAAACCAAGATGACATGACTTCCTCCTTCATTTTAATTCGAAACCTTAAGTCAGCTTTAAATTACACTTTTTGCCGGCCTTATAACCCCCCTGACGCGAGTCCCGGATTAGGGGCTACCAACGCGTACTTTTTCTGCCAGTGTCAAGAAACATCGTCCTGCCTTTAGATGCCCCCCGGGGGGTGCTTTCAGACCCTTAACGTTTACGACTACCCGATTGCTTTTCTATGAAGGGTCTCTAGGAAATGTCCGCGACAAAAACCGACAGATGCGTCCAACGGATGTTGATACCAATTGATTAGTTTGCAAACAGTGTGAATTTTTCATGTTTCGTGGTGACTCAAGAGCTTTTTTTGGTAGTTCACACTTCATAAGTGGTTGAAACAAAAAATAGGGTCATTTGCAAAATGTAGGAAGTGGATTAACGTCCGTTATTTTACGATCACAATCTGTTGATGTTAAGTGGAGATGTCACTATAACAAGGTAACGATATATGACCAATGACCTGTTTAGAATAATGAACACATGCAAGAAATTGGTGATGCATCAATAAGAAGTGTGTTAAACAGTTTAGTGGTAGGTTTAATTACAGTTTTTATAAAGGTAGGAAAACTACATTCCTTATTTATTTTTACCCCTAACGTAATAATGACGGAGTGTTATAAGTTTGACGTGTCTCTGGGTGTGTGTGTGTGTGTTTCTGTCTGTGGCATTGTAGCTCCCGAAGGGATAAACTGATTTCGATGCTGTTTTTCTTTGTTTGAAAGGTGAAGTAATGCAAAATAGAATGTAAGTTCAGTTGACTATTAATGCCTACCTATGTAATATTTTAAATATAATATAAATCAAAAAGGAACGTATTCAAAATAGATATCACAGGAGGATATTTATTTGTAATTCACAATTACGTTCAGTCTCACACACAACAAAGATTATAAAATATTTCTTTTAAAAGATATTGTTTAATAAAACTGTCCATTGCCAATTTCACATCATTATTATCCAAGCTACTAACACAAAAACTAAATAAAAAATGGCAACACGCTGTGCTCACAAATTCCACTAACATTCTGACAATCCATAGTTGTTAGTCTCTGAATGCGTCTTCAGTGACATCTTTGACAAAACAAATAAGCCATAAAAGGGTATTAATGTACCCTGCGTCCGCCGTAAAAGGGTTAGTCGCCTGTTACACCGATACTTCTGTTTTGAATTTAGAAGCCACCGACATATTTTTTTGTTGTCTGAAAGTTGTGTCACGCTGTTTTATTTTTGGTTTGTATGTCTTTTTACACAGAATGCAAAATAATATAGTGGTGTCCTTTATAGTTTAGAAGACCAAGCATTAGCTCTTCTCTACTTTTTAATACCACTTAGATAACAGGCTAAACACACGGGCCACCTGATGGAAACCCTTCCCCATCCTCCCCGCTTCCCTTCATAGGCAACACGAATGTCACGCTCTTGGAGTAACAAAAGTTCATATTCCACTTTTAATCAGGTGGGCTATATGCTTGTCTGCTGTCTAAGAAGTAGGTATAAAAATATAGTACCTATCAACGCGTCGTAAAGAAATAAGATATATGCTAAAAACAATTCTACACGTAGGCCCAGACGTATGTAATTGAAATGAAAAACAGAAAAGTTTAACGGTCAGTTGAGCAGACAAATGTAAAAAGACGAACTACAGAGCATAGATGTCAGTAAAAGAGGAGTAATGGAAACTATGAAACACGTCGCAATCTGACAACCAAAATGCACTTAAAAAACGTTTTGATACGATTGTACACTCCGTGCAGCATTACAAATTTAATCTTGCCTCGTTGAACCTGTTTTAGGAGTTAGATATTCGTTAAAATTTTGCATGCTACTTCAATGTAAAGAACTTTTAGTGATAATTAAAATTAGAAATTATTGTCAGTTTCTGCTAAGTGCATCTGGAATGGTGAGTCATCTGAACTTTAACCAAGCTTTTGACTATCCAGTTTATATTAAACTAGCTGACCCGCGCGACTTCGTCTGCGTCACCCCGTTTTTGCAACATTTTTCATTCCTGCTCCGCACCTGTTAGTCGTAGCATGATGTTATATACATATAAACCTTCCTCTTTAACCATTCTATCTATTGAAATAAACCGCATCAAAATCCGTTGAGTAGTTCTAAAGATTTAAGCATACAAAGGGACAAGAAAAATAGGGACAGAAAACGCGACTTTATTTTATACTATGTAGTGATAGTGACTATGTAGTGATGATGAAGTGATGATTGACAGGCTGAATATAATAAATAGCACATTGAAATAAAACATGTGTTTGAATTTCGGGGGATGACTACCGCCCTTTCAACCTCAGAGGATAACTG
The DNA here is from genome assembly GCA_963691645.1 of Pelosia muscerda. Taxonomy (NCBI): domain Eukaryota; kingdom Metazoa; phylum Arthropoda; class Insecta; order Lepidoptera; family Erebidae; genus Pelosia; species Pelosia muscerda. Next base: position 6,746,330 of record OY829113.1, read on the forward strand.
ACGACTGTCGTCGTTTTGCAGGTACATTGACTAGCTGGTGATGTTGACTTGGGTCCTGACGATGTTCGGCCCTGTACACCTACCCAATGATGCACTAAAAACGTGCAATTATTGATGAATAAACCTTTGGTAACTCATTCACAACTCATAACTAATCATTAATTCACAAGCAATCAAACAAATAAAAACGACCAAAAGTCTCGTTCAAACAAATGTATACGGAACCCGATATATCCATTTCCTCCCACAAAATATGCATGTTCGGTATATCTACTGCCTTAATGGTTCCTGTGTAATTTCCGTGGCATTTCCAAGGTATATTTTCCCACACAACCGTGTTATCATATTTGAGGCACTGTGGCATCATGATAAAACGCAGTAACTCGTCATAATGTGTTTAGCGGCAGCTCCTCTGCTCATCTGGCAAAGAATAAAATGTGTTATATGCACAGATAGGATAGAATAGCCAAAAACACCTGGAATATTTATTTCGTTTATCGTCATTATATTGTATAATGGAGTAATGTCTGTTACCAGAAAGGGGTGGCTTTAGGATGAATTAGCAACTAAATCAAATGTTGCAGGTATATTTTGTCTTTGTTAAGCTAGGTAGTGTGAAATGTCTCTTTACCGTTACACTACCGACGTATACCCAGTCCTAATATAACCAACCAAGCTTACCTGTTGAAATTAGTACTAAAGAAATAGACTTTTTTGAAAAGAAAGAACTTAATCCATCAAATATTGTTCGTATTTATTTTACAGCTCTATTTTGGCATACCTACGGTTTGCTTGCGTTTAAAAGATATCGATACCTAATTATTATAACATCTTTCTTGTTTACGCGTAAATATTTTACAAGCAAACATGCTCTAGGTCACCATTTCAGTTGACGAAACCAAGGTTCCATTTATCTTTCAATAAACATAATGTATATTTTCAGCAAAAGTTCCGTCTGTTACTAGTATGTCCTATCTGCAGTCACCATACTCTCTGTATTCGTATTTCGGGAAGCTTTACTTATTCAATATTTTCAAATTGGCTGCACACCATTCTTGTAATGGAGCTGAAAAAACGCGCCAACCGAAGCAAATGGATTTGAAGCTCGATTATTTATTTAGCGTCGTGAAATATTATCTTGGAATTTGTTTTGAATTATTTTTAGAGACACATTTAGAATCTAATTTCTTGTGTTAGTATGAAAAACTAGATTTAATAAAATAGTTTTTTTACTTACACTTTGGTGGTGGACAAGCACATGGCCCACCTGATGAAAAGTGGTTATCATGACCTATGAATGTGTGCAACGCCCAGAGTATTAAAATCATATCACAGACCTCCTACGTGTGGTGCCATCTTAGAAAAGAATCTTTACTGCACTATTTTTAATGGGAATCGAACTTACAATACATAAAATACAATTATGACTTTTTACTCCGAGGTAGGCAGAGATAAGAGCCCGCCATTTGCTTTAAAATACTCTCTACCGTTTTTAAATTTTTAGCAAGCCTACCAGTATTAAGTACTTCTGACCCCCCCCAATATCCATCAGGGTAGTTGCAAGTTTATGTAACACGTATAAGAAACACTTCCATTTGACTCTTTAAGACTTCATGTAAATACAAAACGAGTTATAGCTATTAGATATATGAAAGAAAAAAATGATGTCTTGATTGATTAGAACCGGCAACGCAATCTAATATCTGATACGAGTACCTATATAGGATACTTTTGTATTTTATTTTCTCAACAACCAAAAATGATCTTAGACAATAGCATGAAAATAACATCAATATAATAAATTTAACGGGAATTAACGCGTTCATGGTGAACTTCGGTCCATCCATACCTTTGAATTTACCTGATGTTTCGGCCTGTTACACCAGCCGTGGTCACAGGCCATAGACTAACATAAACATTCTAGACAGGCTCACTGGATCAGTGGTACCTACATCATGATCGCGTTAAATCCCGTTAACATTGAAAGTTTAAAAGTAAAAAAGAACACTAAAATTCTATATTCAAAATATCGCGCCCTTTTACAAGTGACTGCACTACTCACTAGTGCCTAACAAAGTAACAAGTGGGTGCAATTCGCCATATGACCAGCGTGTCACGACTACCATTTATCATGTGAGATGCGACAACTGAATTTATTTTGTAAAAAAACAAACAATAGGACGCGTTAGGGCTCCGCTAGCGCCCCCCGTTAAATGTTCGGACTAGTAGTATTTTCACAGACTATTTATTATTTAGAGAAGATATAAATATTTTGACTCTTGTTATGATTAAATTATTTAGTTTGAAAATCTGATAATGGCCTCATATTTCGCTTTTCCAAATTATAGTATGTTAATATTTTTAAATAATAAGAAACGTTAAGATAATTTAGTTTTTGTATTCATGTTGCTGATTTATTATAAAACTAAAATCTAGATCTACCTACAACGTGAGAAGCATCTGCACATAAATATTCAAGTTTAATATGCTTAACCTATTTAAAAACAGGTTCTTAATGCTGATTGAGCTTACGTTAAACGTTTTAAAACTGTCTAAAAGTAACAGGTAAGCTCTATTCTTTCTATATACTACATTTGACATAGGTATCAAAATCCAAGGGTAGCCGGTACTCCGCTGATTTAGGGTGTGCAACACAAAAGAAAGATAGCAATTTGATATTCCGGCCACATTTTTAATAAGCATGCGTTTGCTAACAGTAATGGGCCAAGTGGGCCCACTATTAAATAGCTTTTTGTTGTGCCATTAGACACTTGAATGGTCTGGTATGGTCAGTTTTTTATTATTTGTCTATAAATTAGAATATTTTTGTTTGTATAAAAAAACAAGTAGGTACGAGTAAAAGTCTTGTAATGATTATTTTCTTCTTTTATTAATATGACTTCTTGCATCTTACTCATGTACCAATGATTCTGCCAACATCAGGATGCAAAGTAGATTTAATATTTTGATTTTTTTTTCAGAATTTGATTTAATGATATTATGAACTGGGACTTAATTATTATGAAATGGGACTTTATAAATTAATACAAAGCACACATCCTTATGTCACGGGAATTTTTATGGAACTCTGCTAACTGGGGACTTCTTGTAGGTATTAAATTGATGACTATATTAAGCGAATTAGGTAATTAGACCGTGATAATATAAGGTGAAGGTTTTCAGAATATTGTTTGCGGTGTAAAAATTCTCGTTGAAAATATGCGAATATTATTAAGACAAATTTTTATCATAATAGAAATTACAATAATTTCAAAATATCGCACATGTGATGCATTATGATTCATTACGATGTTTTCATTGACTTGCTTCGTAGTAACGAACTATTGTGGCCCATCTGTTCATGTTGTATGCCGCTTTTTTGTTCCTCAGAAGTGGGTAAAATTGTGTCAGTTGGAACGCGTGCCGGACGCATTTTTTCGACAATTATTTTTGTTATATTTTTTATTTATATTATCTTTATGCAAATGGAGATATGGAAACTGTGTACATGTATCTAGCCTTGAAGCTAAAATTTGTTCGACATTTTTTTTTCTTTCAATAAAATTGTCACGAATTTTTAACTAATTTTTATTTTTACCCTAGACTTTATAATTATTAATATTAACCGATAACCAAAAAAATTGCAAAGGGATTGCAACTTGCTTCTAATTATTGTAGTAATTAGTGTAGAGGTCTCGATATAGTTTTATAATGTACGGGAAAAATCCTAATTCACTGTAATATCCCACTTTCCTAAATTTTTCAAATACGTGACCGTTTATTATAGGATCGAAATCACAGCCCAAAAATATTACCGGCCTTGCGAGCCAAAAATCACAATTCACGGTAATATACAACTTTCCTAACCTTGTCAAATACCTGACCGCTTATAATATGATCAAAATCACAACTTTACAATACTTAATACCCATACGCGAGTCAAAAACTATGTGGAACATTAGTAGGAAGTCTCTGAGGTAAGTTCGAATCTAAACTTAGACAATACAACTTAGTACCAACGCGCAAACTTAACTGGATTGGCGGATCTCTTAATTAGTATTCTGTAACATCTATTCTAAGTTGTTTAACTTAGCAGACCTAATTAGTAGCGTCTTGTTCTGTATCTGTTTAGATTTGCCTAACCAGTTAGTAACTAAACGCGTCGAAGACGTGTTCAAGTAAGACAAGTTGATTTTAAAAATATATATTAACCACTCAATTTATTAATATTCCCTTTAACCCCTCAAGCTAAGTAGTTTGTGCTAGGAGTGTGTTCACGTCGGTAGTTTAATGTTCACTTTGTTTTATCACTAGAACCCCAATATAACCCTATATTTTGAAGTATCTGTAATCTGAAAGTAGAAAGGCAGGTAGCGGTTATTCCTGTACGGAATACAACCACAAAATATTGTACCCAACCCCAAATTCCCTATCAATTAGGCCATTCCACGTCCAATTACGTCATATTCAACTTGTGCGCAGTTATTTGATATGCGTAGTAATATCCGGCCGATGGGCGTGATGCAGCGACTTGAGGCCGCTCTAATTAAATAGAAATCTCAAGACAATACTGTAGGAACTGATTTCATGAGTGTTGAAACTCACGTGGTGAAAATTTTAGAAATTAATTTTATTCTCCAAGTACACGTTATAAGCCAATTTGGTCTGATTGCCAATTGCTGAATAGGCCGTCGACTGGAGACCGTCAAATTAACTTTTACAATTTAATTTGTGGGAAAATTAATTATAGATTTTTCTTCTTTTTTATACCGCTTAGTATAAAAAGAGAGAAAAATCTATAATTAATTTTAGGTGGCAGACAAGCAAGGGCACGCTGTAGTAGCGGCGGTAAGACCCATCATGGGGGACTGGCTAGAGAGGCCACACGGTAGCCTCTCGTACCGGCTGACGCAGGTGATCACCGGGCACGGGTGCTTTGGGGATTACCTGCGTCGGATCCAGAAGGAGCCAACGTCCGAGTGCCATCACTGTGATGCGAGCGAGGACTCGGGGCTGCACACGCTGACCGAGTGCCCGGCGTGGGAGACGCCAAGGCGGGTCCTAGCAACAGCCCTAGGGGTGGGAGTTATCTCGCTCGCCACTTTGCTCACGGTGATGGTACGATGCGCGAGTGCTTGGGCAGCCGCCGCCTCCTTCTGCGAGCAAGTAATGCTCGAAAAGGAGGAGGCGGAGCGGGTTCGGAGAAGACTCCGGGCCCGCACTGCCCGCGATGAGCGGAGGCGACTCGGACGTCGGAGGTCGCAAAATGACCTCCGTCCCCCATGAGCGCGGGCCTGGGGGTGACGGGTGGAGCCGCCGGTCACCCTAGCAGAAGCAGGCCACGGCGATGGCGCAAATGCCACCCCATACCCAGGGGCTAGATGGGGACACCATGGTCTCTACATTAGGGGAAGAGGGTCATCTCAACAGAGATGTCCCCGGGTCTGCCGGGGTGCGAGAGATATGTCTTGTATAATCTCACCTCCGGCAATCAAGGACCCATGGACGGCGTGCGTTTTGGTCGGTTCGAGTCCGACATAATCACCTCCATCGGTTTTGGTGGAGGTGGTATCCGTGGGGATTTTGCGCACGATAAAAAAAAAAAAAAAAAAAAAGGTGGCAGACAAGCACGAGGCCCACCTGCAGAAGACAAGAAGGGTTCCTCGGTCTTTCCACTGACAACACAAAACCTCTGCAGTGAGCTCTGACTACCCTACTCACCACCAGAAACACAACACAAGGTTATTATTAGCCGCGGTATTTTGTAGGGTGGAGGTACTTCCCCAGATGGACAGCTCAATTACGATAGGAGATACCGTCATGTCCTACCTTCGTCAGGTACTTTTGCATTATTTGATGGTGAATAAAGATGATGAAGATAACTGTTAATTTCAGTCTACAAAATGAAGGTCGCCAGTATAAAAGTCAACAATCATCAATTTACAAAATGGTGGTCTTCAGTTTGTGGTTATAGACAGGTAGATAGTTCTTTTGGGTTCTTCTATAAAATTCCCAGACGGGACCTGAACCCGCTATCAGTTTCTTACAGGATTTTCGCTCTGACCACATTAGAATACGTCTAGTGCATTTGAAATTCTCCTTTCATGTTTAGACGTAGGCGGCGTTGTTTAAGTCCCAGATGAAACGGATGCGACGGCAGCGTGATATGCGGTCCTCCCTATCCAGGGAAAAATGTGGACACTGTAGTATCACACCCGAGAGGGCCTTCACTGACCCATGGTTAGCCGGAGCGTGAAGGATATGCCGGTAACTGAAGGCCCAAGACAGCCGTACGGTTTTGGTCGGTTCGAATTCGACAATCACACTTGCTGACTTCGGCGGGGATATCCGAGGGAATTGCCGCACGGGGGTAAAAATGTCCCTCTTAAGCAATCACTTTTTCCAATTTAAAATCGATTCAAAAAAAAGTTAGTCAATAATTAATACTTAAAAATCCAATAAATTTTCTATATATTATTATTATATAGGTAAAATGGTGTACACTTATCTCCTTTATCGACTGTACCCAGTTCCGTGTACTTTTCATGTTTTGTGCAGTTTGATAGCTTATAAGAATGGTGTAACTGTGTAAGTATAAATATAATAAAAATATTTATGGTGCCAGGAGAACTTAACTTATTCTATTTTTCATGTTATTTCAATAATAATCTAAATAATTATTCAAAAGTGTATACAAGAATATAATATTTTCGGTATATTCCAAATAGAAAATCACCTAATGTAGCAGCACTGCAAATCCATCTCAAGTCTCAACTAACGGAAGTTATAATTTATGAACAAAGTTCCGGTGAGTGCCTTACGACCTCCGTCAGTACAGGTAATGAAACTGCTTATGTATAATGCACCATGTCTGAGATCGCCTTAAAACTCAGGGGAAGTTTCCCAGACCGGTTGATTCCGACGCTACTATAGTTTGTAGTTGAAATGTGTGAATTAAACTTTAAAAAAAAGATAAGACGATATTATCCATCAAGTTAAGTATATGCAAAAGTCACAAGTCACTGCCACTGACATTTTAAATTCGGTTATGCGGTAATGAAGGAGTCTGTGGGTCTACTTACGCTTATAATATTAATGTCTATAGTACTACCATAATTTTAATCCTATTTAAAAAAACACCGACTCAAAAATTAACTAAAAAAGTAAAAAATAATTAATTCATGCGTTGTCGTGTCGGGGGACCTCTAATTGGTGATGCACACGTACATGTATGACTTTTTTATTATTTTAATTATATATATTTTTATTTTAACTATAATGCCTGCGCGATACTGGGTCTCTGGCAGACTTTGGACGCTGCTAGCTATACCTTTACCTACGTAGAAACACTCAGACCAATGCAAATAAAACTATAACGACACCCATAATCATAAAACTCCACATTAGTTCACCATCAGACGGGGTGCACTTATTGTTGCAATACTTATTGTTTATTTTTAATTCAAGTTAAACATATTTGTTAAGGCAGCGCCATCTAGCTGTAAAGATTCAAAATGTATGCTACCAATATTCATTGGTAAGGCGATTCTCACATTGCGCCGGGCCACGCGCGTGGGCTGGTGTGCAGATCTGCCTCCTCAAATTTATCCCCTATCACGCGCGGGGCTACGGCCTAATAATGTTTTTTTTTTCATTTAAGTCAAACATATTTGTTAAGGCAGCGCCATCTAGCAGTAAAGATTTAAAATGTTTGCTACTAATATCCATTGGTAAGGCGATTATCACACTGCGCCGGGCCACGTGCGTGGTTGCGGGACTGCGGCTTTTCAAATTTGTCCGCTATTTATCACGCACGGGGCTACGGCCTAGTCTGAGAGCTGTTTTAGGTAAGTAATCTGAAATTTCTTTTGAAATAAAGTATAAATATCGACAAATACAGAAAATGAAAAACTATGCCACTTGCGAGAAATAATAACATCCTTATTTCAATGTGTTTTCATGTATTAAATTCGGTTTTGTTATTTACTATTATTTCAAGCTGAGCGCCACCATTGTAGCACTGAACGTGTTTGCAATGGTGACCCTCTTTCATGGGACTTTGCCTTCAGCTTAACATCAGGCGAGGTAAAGTCAAATTGACGTGCCATAGATAAAAAAAAAAAAAAAAAAATTTAATCAAATATTATTATTATATCATTATTTTATAATATGCATGCATTTCTATTTTACGATATTGATAAAGAGAGACAAGTGAACTTTTTCAGATTACCACAAACATCTCCCGCCAAAATTATGCACGTTAATGCAGAATTCGGTCTGCATAATGATACAGATAATAATGCAGTCCCACATCCACGCACATAGCTCTGTCGTCGTCGCACCCTCAGCTGTGTGATTGGGGCAGTTTGCCAATCGTCTTAGAGCAAACGAACTTAATACGCATGAGAATCGACAGATGGCGCATAGAAAAAATATATTTAACATTAAACTTACTTATTCTGAAATCAAGAGAATATAATTTTATCTATGTAACAGGATAAGCAACATCATCCAAACAGACTGAATAGTTATATCAAAGACTTCGCCAGGAATTTCTCTGATTTATTTCTTATTCTAAAAATACAACGTTCTTTAATTCATATTCATACATTGACTTCATTTGACTAAACTAAAAGTTCATTGTGGCATTGTGGTCGAAGCACCTATCCTATAGACGGATAACGGCACCTTCGTAAGTAATTTAGTTCCATTGGTCTTCCGTTCTAATTCTTCTAATTCTAAAATATGCAAGATGAGGAGAACAAACCGATTACTAGCCAGAATTAAAAACAATATCAATATGATTTATATATTTTGACAATATAATTTAACAAACTTAACATAATTTAAATTTAAAACAAAACCTCCATAAAAAAACATATTGACTAACAAATATGTAAACATATGTAACAAGTAATGGCAGCCTAATATCAAGAATGCTAAAATTCACTTTGACAGAACTACTCCTGACAAAAGGTATTCTTTTGCCGGTGGTGTAACCTGAAAGAAGTGTATAGATACCTGGAGAGGTGCCACATTCACCGCCAAAAGATACAATACCAGTTAACACACCTGTGCATACCAATGGACCACCGGAGTCACCCTGGAATCGATATAACAATTTAGTCTTGGCTAAAGGCCATGCTACACATAATATTAATTTAAACATTTTTGTACTAATTCTACACGAATTTACAATTTAACCTAATCGGTTTCCCTCACGGCGTTCTCAAAGGCTTAAAATGACAGATTTAAACATTCGATCATTAAGTAGATCGAATCGAATGAATGAATGACGTATTCGGTCCTACCAACATCCTTGAAGCCCATGCCAACCTCATCTTCAAATTAGTAATTCTTGAACACGGGCCAGTCTTTGGAGCAGGATTTCCTTAGGCGAGGCAAAGTCACTATACCAATCAAAAACGATAAGCGGAACTCGAACTCCAAAGCACAACATTTTGGAGGAAATCCAGAAATCATTAAGATGATAATAATGAAGTTGTACTAAGTAGCCATAAATAGCATATGCATATGCAGATTTTAACACTATAATTATAAAACCAGAGCAAAGGTATGAGAGAAAAGGTCACCAGCGTGCCTGGCAATAATACCTGGCAGCTATCCTTTCCGTAGGAACCAGCACACATTTGAGTTGAATTTGATAATGGCATGCCGGAGTAAATCTTTCTGCATGCGCTTATAGGAATTATTGGGACGCATACCAATTGAAGCGTTGTAGATGGTTTTCTCTGAAATGAAAAACGGGCATAAATGTATATATTCTCACCTTTTTCCCTCAAGGATAGACGGAAACACTGTATATAGTTTTGATGTTTACGAATAAGACGGATAGCGGTTTGTACCAGAACATGACCACAAGTTTTGAACAAATTTGGAAGCAGCGATGCTACCGCCTTTTTGTGAGGTTTTTCCACCGTGTTCTCTAGTCGCTACTAGAGAACACGGTGAGAATGAGGGTGAGAATTCAGGTGAAACCAAGGAGAAGCAAATTGTAGAATATTGCCTCAGAAACAAGTAGTACAACAAGTAGTAGGTGTGTACCCAGTAATCTCTGATTGCACTGCAAATGCATCTCTGCAGCCTTAAAACACTTTACTAAGTTTATAACATTTACCTCATCCATGAGTCCAAATCCTGAAGTTACGCAAAGGGTTTCTTGTAATAAATCGGTTGATTCACTTATCATCCTGATAGGATAAATTTTGTCGGTGAATCTCATACGACGATCTAGCTGCAAAAATTAAACACTTACACAAAGATCGCAAATATCATCTTTTTCTTTCGTGTCAATGATACTTAGACTATTCCAGAATAAAACCTTGATATGTCGACCTCACTGTCAGTGGCTCCGTTCAGGTTGTCTTTAGTACAGGAGGCAGAGCATAAGCAGTAGGACTTAGCATTCGAACTTCACGGGAGCACTGCATTCACATACAATTAAACCCGGGTCCCGCATTCCCCGCCTACATAGATTCTGCCTCGAGCAACCGACGGTTAAAAGACCGCCATACCGGCCATGGGAGGTCGTACTAGTTTTTTAGGAGAGGTGGGAAATAAGAGGATAGTGGCAGTTCTTCTCTTGCTAGGGACACTCTCATCGTAACTGGGAGTTCACGTGCGGTATGTAGTATTCATATTCTTAGTAAATATTACATACTAAGGCTTCAGTAACCTTATTAAAACAGGCTATTTTACTGAGACAGTATTCATATCCATGGGTCGATCCGATACCATAGGAGTTGCAAGAATACATACCATATAATTATTTAGCACTTTACTACATACCTATCTATTATAATATAGTAATCAGTCAAAAACTTCCTTATTTTTTGTCTTGCCTGCAGCCAGACAACTGTAAACCATCTCTGAAACTTAATTTTCAAAGTGTTTGTTACGAATAACTTGTTGAAATCAGAGGCCGCGGTTCCGTTCGCGTGAAATTATAAGTCCCCACTAGTCACACATATTCTCGGGATAGAAATATAGTTTGTTATAGCAAGCAGACTATAATCTATCATAGATCAAAATTTCAATCAGATCCGTTCAGCGGTTAGAGCGTTATCATATATAAAACATGCAAATATGCAAACATATTTACAATCTTTCCCATTTCTAATATTAGTAGGATATAAAGGTTTACCACCAATACAGCCAAGTCGTTGACTACTGTATTTTTCCTGTAATATGCGTGGTTATACCACTCAGCAATTTTTCTCCAAATTTGAGTCACATTTATTGTCCGCACTAAAGTTGGTCCGGAAATAATGCTTACAGTGGATTGACTGGCGCCAGCTACAATCCTCATTGATTTTAGACGTCTTTTACTCCTGAGAAAAAATGTAACGATTCAGGTGACAAATGGGACGAGAATCTTGTCACTCTCAATTTATTAAGAAAGCTTGTCATTAATTTCCTTGCTATTTACATCGCGTAGTAAGGAAACGGGTGAAATTTATTTTTCCACATTTATTTAGCTGTAACATTTTCGGTTAGTAATTTCGGCATACCCATTTTTTTTTTCAAAGTGCCCGATTGGCGGCAATAGGCTCGCCCCCTTTTGCGTGGGACCGAAAAACATGTGATATGTGGGTGTTTAATACACCTCTGTCTACCTCTTCGGGGTTTACGGGCGCGAGCATTTGTATGTATGTATGTATTATAGATTGACTGTGATTGCTGTACTGCTCCTTGGAGCGCACGGCGAGGGGAGTGTCGACCTTTCTCGCTCACTCTTGACTCCTCATGCACTTTCTTTCTCATTCCTTGCCACAACCCTCGCCACGCCGCCCGCACAATGAGAGTGGTACTTCAGTCGTGGTCTTTTTGATATGTACTATTAAACAATCTAAAATTGTAAACAATAATAACATAATAAGGGTACTGACATATAGTCGTTACAATGGGCGGCTGTTAATACATGTCTTTTAGTAATAATTGCTCCTCCACAAAGTGACGTCCAAGCTTTATGCCAGCTCAATTTTAGAGTTATGATCACCTGAAATCCAAAAAAAAAATCCATAAATATAGTTTTTATTAGTTTCTTAACAGCGTTCGCTAGAAACGCGCGAAACTAATAAAAGAAATAATTCGAAATAAAAGAAATAATAAAAGGAATAATTCGAAATAATATTTAAAAAGTTATGGGAAAAAGTTCCTTACAGCATGAATATTTTTTTATAATGGTTGACGGTTTTTAGCATTACTACTCGTACTAAATATAGAACGAATACAAACCTGGTACGGAACATCATCTTGAGAAGCTATCATCCCACCGTATATTCTTACGTTACATATATTTGGTAGACCTGTATATTTTTTATTTTCTTTTATCACGTCCTACAAACAGTGCACAATTCATACAATTCAATTAATTAGCTTATTGCAGTTCACTGCTAGATATAAATCTCTCCAATATATATTGGGAGAGGCCTATATCATAAAACTCATTTATATGTAAATTCCTGATCAAAATATGATAGTGGTCACAGCTAGGTATTCTTTCTTAAGGTGCAAAGTGACTTCATATCCGAAGGCTTAAATGAATTCACAAAGATGTTAATAAATTATATCAAGCATTGCTTAGCCTTTGTGTTAACTACGCATTCTGAAACCCATTTCTATATACCTTGGTATGTTTAGGTATTATACATAAAATATACTAAAAACACTCAGACCAATGCAAATATACATTATTTATACATAATAAAGACAAATTACCCGAAAATCGAATAGTTCAGAAACTTTATTTGAACGAGCAGCGTCGATCATTGGTAGCTGGATTATAAGCATGATAAGCAGAATCAAGAAAGCAGTCACAATGTTTATGGACACTAATGATGTTACCATTGGAGTTTTAGAGAGGATGAATAGTAACTAAAGACTTGTATCTGTTTGTTGCGCATTTTAATATAACACTCATCTCATTTTGTGGCGAATTGTGTTTACAAATACTCTGTATAACAGAACAACTTCTGTCATTTTGTTAGCTTTTGTCAAACTATGTCAAGTTTGACGGAAACTTCACCAATTGACATCACAACTTGACTTTAGACTCGACAGATTACCTACACAATAAATACCATATGCCCCTTAAAATCCAACCACACGTCTACCTGATCTCGTGGGGGGGCGGACACACGGAAACGAATTTACTGGCGTGGCTAACGTGGCTCTGGAAGACTTTTTTTAAACTTGAAACTTGACATTGGCGTCTCGCCATTAATTTTATAAGACGTTTACATTTACTAGAGACTGGCAAAATTGCGGCCATAGATTAATATATACATACCTACTAGAGAATTGCGGCTATCCTGCTGCAGAAGCCGTTTTAAGAAAATAAGAAGAAGAATACCATTTAAAATAACCCTAAATCACTCTAAATACAAAACCGCGAAATATTTCAAAGGTTCATATTTCTATAGATGAAACTTTTGTCTTTTTAGGTTACGCGTATTTACCAGGCAAAAATGCAACGGAAAACAAAGATCCATTTAAAAATAACGCGACAGAAAAGTTCGCCCTCGCCCCGTCACCTCATTTATCCCTCTATCAAAAAAGGTTTTTTAATTCAAAGAACACCTGATGCCAAGTATGCTAAAATCTGTTATAGTTAATATGTGCCCCATAGACTAATATAAAGTCCTCTAAATATGATAAAGCGCGCGTTGAAATTTTTATAACTCTTTCACAATGAAATAGACTAGTTAATATTGATATAAAATAAAATTGCTACATATATGTATTGCTTTGATTACATATTGCTTTGATCACATATTTTTTAAGATTTGAATTACTGCACAGTATAAGCAAGCATTTCGACCATTTCGAAGCATTTTGGTATTCGGTCTTGATGTAACTTGATAAACTTGAACCGCTTGGACAAGCTTGTGTAAACGGATTTTGTCAATTATGTATATTTTAAGTAAATAAATTACACAATACGTTGGATATTTTAATTTAAAATAAAGATATCGTAGTAGTAAATACAAATATTGATTTAATAACTGCACAATTCACTTTAACTGATACATTTTTAAGAAAAGGCACTTCACTGCCCGTTGTGTACCCAGATAGCAGCGTGTATACTCCCGGAGCTTCACCACACTTACCACCGAAAGACACTAGACCGACCAAATGACCTTTGCACGCCATTGGTCCACCAGAGTCGCCCTGAAACAGACAATATACATCGGAACTCTAGTATTTATAAGATTGCAAATAAATACTCGTTTCCCTTTCAGATAGATGTGAAAAAAGCGTAATAACCAAATCCTATCTATCCTGTTCTATCCTACTTATAGACAATGTGAGTTTGAGAAAATGTTTGAATATTTGTACGTTTCTTTTCGAATTTGGCCCATATTTGGCACAGTGATAGACAACATACAGACTAGTTTTCCCGATAGATTGCGGGAACGGGATTAAATGCCACGCGGGCATAACCGCGTGCATTAGCTAGTATGCTATAATAATCTACTCATTACTAAACTAGAACACAAACCTGACAACTATCTTTCATATATGAGCCAGCACATATTTGAGTGTATCTTGAAAATAATACAGAATAATATGCTTTATAGCACACGTCAAAAGGTATAACTGGGACGCAAACCTTACGAAGAACAGCAGAAGGTCTTTTCTGAAATTGCATTCAATTTATCTTTTAAAATGAAACACCAATAATTTCAATGCTTCCAAAGCAGGGTAGGGTCGGTAGCCTGAAATTGGAGCTACTACTACTCCAGGTAATAGCAGGTTATCCGTGGGGATTTTGCACACGACAAAAAAAGGTAATAGCAGGTTTACAATAATAATAGCTGGCCAGTTCCAACATGAGGTCATCTGGCAAACAAATTAAAATCACCGACATAGTTTGCAGTAGATTACAGCTAGGCTAGATGGCAGGCTGCATCAAACCGTACCTGCCCACCTAACTTGGGCGATTTTTCTCGTTTTAATTCTTACTTAATAGGTTTCCACAACACTCGAGTAAATACTACTCTATTACTTCGAAGTCATCGATGCGGTGGGTATATTGTACTTGAAATAACTAAAACCGAACGGTCCTTCGTCACATTGGCTTGTGTGGTTCTTGTATGGGCATATTTGCCATAGGACTGATAGCCGTTAGAGTAGACTAGTCTTTGAGTGAAGACCACGAACCGATTAACGTAGTGTAGAGCGCTCTGCGACTATATGAAGCGATGATATACGAAGAGTAGCCGGCGGGGAGTGGACGAGCACAACCGAAGACTGGGTTAAGTGGTGTGTCATAGGAGAGACCTATATCCAGCAGTGGACTGCCGCGGGCTGGTGATGTGATGGGATAAAGCATGTTTAATTAAATAATAAAATAATTATACCCCGTCCATAATTCCATATCCCGTTGTAGCACATACAGTATTGGCATCTACTGTTATCTCATAATGCACCATCGGTATAGGCCTGATTGTTTCCGTAAATCGAACAGGTTCGTCCAACTGTAATGAAAACATCAATAAATAAAACCAGTATGCAGTTAATCCAGTGATCAATCACATTACAATGAAAATATCTGGAATGCAGATGCAAATGCAGATGCAGATGAGATGCATATTGGAACAACGAAATGTTTGCGAACTTAAAAATGTCTCCATCTATAAAAAATAAACCCACATCAATGGTATACCCGTGTCGTCTTTTACACAACCCGCGGAAAAAGATTGGGTGACCTCATTCTACTTCACCAAGAACTATTAGCAAAAAACAGTTTTACCAAGAGCACAGCTAAATCATGGCGAATAGTCATTCTGTTGTAGTATGCATGTCTATAGCATTCAGCGATTCGCCTCCACACTTCTTTATTTTGAAGTTTGAGCATTAAATCTCTTCTTGTTTTCTTACTTCCAAATAAATACACATTGGAGCGAGTGGTTCCGGCTATGACTCTCATTTTCATCAGGTTGCTGGGAATTAAAGGGAATAATTACATTTTTTGTGACGAGAACACTTGCTTTGCATTATAGCTATGTATACGTGTTTTTATAATTATATTTGAGTAGCTGAATAACCGCACCCCGCCTGATTGGGTACGATTCAGAGAATGGTGGTCGCTATTATAAGTTTTTTACCAGAATGGCGGTCAGGAGGAAAGCAGGCAAAACGTTCTAGAATTTTAAAGTGCGGCAACGAAAAACTCACCGAATCGTTTGGGCCTCGACGTAAAGAGATATAACCAATTTATGAACTTCAGTTTGTTATATTCATTTACATGAGTTTTTGAGGAAATAGGCTCATAAGCTACGGAACCCAAAAATACCTTTGATAACATTTTTGCGACAGATTGATAGTACCGTGCAGAATACTTCTTGGTTTATTATCGTCATAGCGTTTTACCAATTTCATCCAAAAAGCAACTGCCGCCGCCTAACGTTCCAAGCCTGAGAGAAAAGCACCAGACTTCTCTCCGCTATCTGTCACCATAGCAGAGGCAAGCTACGGTGGCGACGCAAAATGCAACTTCCCATATCGGGGGGCTAAATAGGGACAGCATGGTTCTCGCATTAGGGGAAGAGGGTCATCTCTAAGAGATGTTCCCGGGTCTGCAGGCATGCGAGAGATATATCTTGTATAATCTCACCTCCGGCAATCAAAGACTCATAGACGGCGTCCGTTTTAGTCGGTTCGAATCAGACATAATCACCTACACTGACTTTGGCGGAAGTAGAATCCGTGGCGATTTTGCGTACGATAAAAAAAAACTTCTGTCCGCTGTCTAGCAAGTATACTTAGTGATTTGCAGGTAGAGTTGACTTGGGATTCTAGGAAAACGTTCATAGACATCGTCATGAAGAATACCTCATACGGAAGTACTGTGTAGCGTACGTAGCTATAGACCAACGCTATTGCTTACAAAATGTCTAATCGACATGTGTGAGTAACTGTCTTTTCAACTAGGTATATATAACTGGCATGTTATGGCACAATTTGTACGTATCAAATTAGGATATATATTTTTCGCTGTGTTAAAGTAACCATTACTGTGTCTATAGAGTTTGTATATGGTCTAAGATTTTATTGTTACCCCGTTTCGAAGCAATGTGCAGCGGACACAATATGTTTGTCGGTTATAATAGCTCCTCCACAAAATACCACCCATGCACGGCCACCGAATTTTTCTTTTCTCAAGGCTACCTGGAAGCAAAAGTCGTAGATATTTACAAACATTGAAACTGCTTAATCAACCTATCCTTACTGGTTTATAACAATAAATATTTGTGTAATACCTTCAGTTTTCGAATCAAGTTAAATATTTTGTCAAAAATAGCCTTGCAATAAGTCATGAAGTCATAGAGTAAGCACCTTGCGACCAACCATTAATTCTTACATAGAGCTTCTATAGATGGTTAGCTGGACACAGATGAGTCCAAGAAAGCTTTAAGGACAATCGCAAATTTGTCGTGAATCGCACCGTTCATTCCCACCACCTCTCTCTTACGATTACAAGCAATTTATCCATAAACCATCAAGTTCATGAAACAATTGAAAACTGACGATTTTACACAGATGTGTAAAAAGCGTCATTGCAGTTCAGACTAACTATACCACATTTTTTTTCCTACTCAAAGTCCCCGCGGATACTCTCCCACCAGATCCCTTGAGAGTGGTTATGTCGATGTCAAACCAAAATGTTGGAAATCTTCGGATCTTCGGTTACCGGAGGTGAGATAGTAAGACTATATTTTTTGGCAGTGACCCCTTTGAGGTGTACGAGCCATGATGTCTCAATTTAGTCACGATGGAGACTAAATGGCGCATTGCGCACCGCCATTACCACAATAACTGATTTGTGCAAAGCTGTTTACACATGTATCTATATTTTTATTTACATATACATGTAAAGGTCTATACGTATCCCTACTTATTCCCTTGCCCATTTATAATAAATACAACAACATTCGTAAACATCACTATTAAGAGAAATAGTATACCTGGTACGGGATTTCTCCTGGATCAACTGCTACTCCACCATAAATTCTTAGGCTACAAGTATTCTGCATAGGTGGATATTTTTTATTCCGGTTTATTATATCCTGAATACAAATATAGGTAATCAAATTAATAAATAAAACTAATTTTAAATGGATTTTATCTCGATATATTTTTATAACCGTGGAGCTATGCAACCCGCAACCACGGCAGCTAGAAAGTAACCGAAACATCGGATCAAATATAAATAATACTAAATAAATCCCAACAGAATCCATCTAAAGTAGCTATTGAACTACTGAGTGATATTTAGCAAAAGTTTCAAATAGTTGCATCACTGAATTTACTTTAATTTCAAAATAATGGAAAAATGTAAATTGTGGCAGTTGGCTCTACCAACGTCTAGGAGATTCAAGTCAATTTCATCTGCCAGTCGATGCATTTACTAAATAAAGGATGATACTTTTTTTTTGGAGATAAGAAGATAGTCGCTCTCGGAAAAGTCGACATATCTATCAAAAATAAGCGAACGATGCGCTCTAGTGTCCAAATACATTTGAAAAATCGCAATGCCAGCTCTCTTTTCACCAGCACTTCAATGCGGATATGATTACACTGGAAGACGACCGTTTTCTACATGAATGTCATCGTCCTTGATTTTTTTAGTCATAGGACGTTCACTGCTGAACACAGGGGGCCTATGGTCATCAACGTGGATGAGTGTAGCATTATTTTGCCTATATTCCCTCTATCTATGTAACTAAGTAGAAACATAAGCTTTTTTATATTTCTTTTCTTTTAAAACAGTGACAAAAACATTACCCGAAAATCAAAGGTACCATTATGATCATTGAATTGGTTATTTGCCTGGGCTAATGTGATGTTCCATATAACCAAAATAACCACGGCATTTCTTATTTGTGATTGTATTAATGTCATCTTTTATAATTTTGAGGCTGATTCATAATCCAAATTGCAGATGCACAGTTCAGTATATAATTTGTACGTTTCACATTTTAAAACTAATAAATAGGTGCTTAAAATATGTACACTAAAATACTTATGTCACTTTCATCTTGTGATGTGCCATATATCCATAACCGCGGCCGCGGCTAAGCGAGGTAAAAACGATTGTGTCTATTTCCGCATAAGATACTTTTTAGCGAATCTTTCACGGATATTTTACCTTACTGTTATTTACAAATTTGAAAATTGTTTTACCAATAAAAAGCTACATTATTTGTCATCACCTAGCTACTATTTAAGGGAGCAGATCAGTAAAAATAAATAACAATAAATGTTGTAGATGCCCATAATACATTACACTAGCTGACCCGCGCAACTTCGTCTGCGCGACCCCGTTTTTGCAACATTTTTCTTTCCTGCTCCGCAGCTGTTGGTCGTAGCATGATATTATATACATATAAACCTTCCTCTTTAACCATTCTATCTAATAAAAAAAATTCAACAAAATCCGTTTCGTAATTTTAAAGATTTAAGCATGCAAAGGGACATAGGGGCAGAAAACGCGACTTTGTTTTATACTATGTAGTGGCTACAGGTATATGCAAGGTTTGAACTTGCCATGAGCGAAGCCACCTAGTGTTCAATACATAGGAGAAACACAACAGGTATACAATTTAATTGAGGAAGCAATGAAAAACTATTAACTTCCATTCAAATTGTTCTTCCATCAAAATGACGAAATGTATTGTGTTCTATGATGCAAAATTTTAAATGACATTAACTATAGTTTGCATGTCTTGCGCACCGACACTTTGAGTATTTATTATATTATATTTCCGCAGATATATGCATAGGTACATTTTTCTGGTACATCACTACTTTCCACATAGATCATAGAACGTTCGTAGATTATATTTCATAAATAAGAAAGTGACACACGATGCTATCCGATAATATGTAATATAATAGTCTATGCACGATTCCTTTGATTGATTTGACGCTGGCGCATGGACAAAAATTAGTATAAGGCTGCCTTCATACTAGCGTTTATCCAGTGTAGGCGTTTCCTGTGTACAGCGTACTCATGTTCTGGCAGAGACGCCGCGACAACGCGACCGACGACGTTCGCATCGCGTTGTCGCGGCGTCTGTGCTGCGCATACGTTCAACGAACACCTGCGCTGGGTAAACGCAAGTGTGAAGGCAGCCTAATACGTTCATGATTGGCAGTGATAGATATATATCATCTCTGTGCAGAAAAATTTAAGAAAGTTTAAGCAAAGAGTAAAGCGCAAAACACACACAGCGCGGGTGCGGCGCGGGTCGGGCCCGCGACGGGTAATTTTTTTTTGTATTCCGTACAATTGAATGGACGACAACATACATAACGCGGGCGCGGGTCGTGTCAAGCGCGGGTCAAGCGCGGGTGCCGCGGGTGTCACCCGCTTTACAAACCATGGCGCGGGTGCGGCGGGTGGACGCGGGCTAGCGGCGTTTGTTTTCGTCGTAATGTACGCA
This sequence comes from Pelosia muscerda, assembly GCA_963691645.1. NCBI lineage: Eukaryota > Metazoa > Arthropoda > Insecta > Lepidoptera > Erebidae > Pelosia > Pelosia muscerda. Next base: position 6,766,804 of record OY829113.1, read on the forward strand.
TTCTCCTATAACCGTTCACACATACGGCGGGTGCGGGTCGTGTGCGACGCGGGTCACGCGGGTGTCATTTTGCTTTTGTAATTATTTACAAAAACTAGTACATTTTCGCTATGAATCTCAATGAAAAAAATATTGAATGTGGTCTTAAACATGTTTGCTTGTTTTTAATTCTCTAGAAGTGATGACATTATCCGTTTTGTAGTCTTTTTTTATAGATTTCGTGAATTTACGACCATTTTCTTTTTCGAGCTCTTCTTTTCAAAACAAATAGAAAGTTTCTCTTCTTCTTGCCTAATAGCGTTATTTTGTCTTCAATCATTTTTTCATTTTTTATACCACTTAGGTGGCCGAGAAGCACACAGCCCACCTGGTGGACAGCGGTTACCGTGGCCTATGGAGGTTTGCAACACCAGGGGCGTCACGTACGTGCCACCGACCATATAGAAAAGAGAGTGGAAGGGGGAGGGAAAGTATGGACCTCGGAGCAATCCGCATTTTTCAGTCTAACTCCGTGTTTGGCTGAACTTCAGTATTTTCCGTGAAGCTATTGCTATCTAACCTCCACAAACCATTGGTGATATTGAAGTATTGAAGTTGGATCAGTTGTTTTATTTTTACCTCTCCACCTACACGTAACGATTGCCATATATGCAATGGCGCTGAATGAAATCGAACCCGCGTCTCCTGCGTAACAATCTCGTTCACTACAGTTATATACGCCACAGTGGCGGTCAAGTTGTTCATCTGTGTCCGAATTTCCCGACATTTTCAATAACTGAAACGGGCGGCTTCATTGCTTTTGGATGGAACGCCAGAAGTATCACATCTTTGCAGTGTTTCATTATCTTAATTAGATGTAAGTTCGAGTTTTTATGTATAAAAATGGTGGAGTATCAGCTTAGGGCTTAAATAAAGTGCTCAAATGTAGGAAAGTGGCATATTACAGTAAATTTTGATTTTTTGATTTGGTTCCTTATCTCCATAGGAACCTCTCTATAAAGTTTTCACTACTCAGTTCGTAATCATCTATCATCGACAATTATACAAATACAGTAACTTCATAAGAATTATACTCTAAAGAAAAGCAGAAGAAGCCACCCGCGCCCGCTCGACCCGCGCCCGCGCGACCCGCGCTATGTGTGAAGGCACTGACAGACGCGGCGGGTGGCGCGGGTGCGGCGCGGGCCCGACCCGCGCCGCACCCGCGCTATGTGTGTTTTGCGCTTAAAAGCATAGATTTTGAGTAAAAGAGTTTAACTTCTAAGAAGAAGATGAAGACATAAAAACAATAAATATTAGGAATCAATTGATTTTATTATAATTTTAGTATAGATTAATTTAGCTGCACATTTTTAGATGTACATTTTCTAAGAACAGCATTCAGAATATGTTTTTTCATTGAGAAACCTTATTAAAATGATTAAAATGTTAATACTTATTATTTATTAGAAAAAATAAAAGAAGAACAATTTCATTGAATGTGTATTTTAATAATGGTCAATCTATCTATATTTGTATATTTAAAACAGTATGTATACTAGTAATTCCATATACTAATATTATTTTAGCGAGGGGTCTATTTCCTTTCATTGAAGCACTTCTACGAAAAGGCACTTTACTGCCCGTGGTGTAACCCGTCAGTCGCGTATATACTCCTGGAGCTTCACCACACTTGCTGCCGTAAGACACTAGACCGACCAAACGACCTTTGCAGACCATTGGACCACCGGAATCACCCTGAAATGGGTAATCATATTTAAATTATAAGTATGATTTAAAGTTAATGAGAATCTACTATATTTTGCCTAAAACTAACTGTACTACTATAGGCATAGACACTAAAATTAATCCATAGCTCCTCACTCGACTTCATAACGAATTTAAACATAACATAACATAACATAAACTCATGCCTATATCCCCGAAGGGGTAGGCATAGGTGCTGACACCCACCTTTCGCCAGTTTATGTTTAGGTCCCAATGTAATAGGTGGCGAGCCTATTGCCATTAACCGGGCACTTATAAACCTGCGATAAATACACACATAACTTCGAAAAGCATCGAAAAGTCTTTGGTGTGTGGCATGGTAAAACCTGGGATCGAACCCGAGACCTCTCAGCAGTCCATTACCTATACCACTTGGCTACCGCGGGCTATTATCTATACGAATTTATCTTTCATTGCATAATAATTGCTAAATAGCTTATCACGGCGCGCCGCATAGATTTATGGATTGGTCGAACTATTAGTGGACCCGGGACGTCAAGGTGACTGCTTCGAATACGACCAAACCTAACGCAAAGATGATGCTGATGGACTACAATTGCTCTATTGAACTATTCTAAATGTTATGAAAATTTGCTGATTACTTAACTATAGACCGACATTAACCGCTGTACCTTGCCTTGGGTACGTGCGCGGCGAGACAGGGGCGATCAATCATCAGATTTGGTCAGTCCGCCGCCAACGTTCACGGTGGCATGTCATTTGCTATTGACAGATGCATTTATTGCATACATACATATGCTCACGTCCATAATCCCTGAAAGGGTAGGCAGAGGTGTATTAAACACCCACATTTCGCCAACTATGATTTTCGGTCCCACGCAATAGGGGGCGAGCCTATTGCCGCCAATCGGGAACTCATGGGCATGCCGAAAATAAATTCCTAATCTAACTAAAAAATATTTCTTTATCTCGTCCACGGTCAGGCTGCGCATTTCCAAAGTGTAGTACCGCGGTCACGGTCAGTCTACAGAACACATTCTCATACCTGACAACTGTCTTTCATATAGGTGCCAGCACAAATTTGGGTCCTTCTTGAAAATAATACTGCATAATATATTTTTTGACATACACTAAAAGGTACAATAGGGACACACACCTTACGAAGACTAGGAGATGGTTTATTCTGAAACAGCATTAAAAGATTATTCAACAAAGCTGTAATGAGTAAGCGGCTTCAGAAATTTCATTCATCCCACCTTTCATGTGACTCTATGCATACTCAGTCCCCATCATCATCATCAGTTGCCGCTTTTTATAGCAACTATAATATATTAATCGTTGCAAACAGGTGATGGTGTTTATTCGTGGGAATATCTCCAGTTCTGCCACCTAAGAGGAACAGCGAAAGATGATTGTGTTCTGTACCTTTAGCACTAAACATTATTAAATTCGTAATTACTAACAAAATTAATTTTAAAAACATTATAAAGTAGATATGTATACCATATTCATAAGTCCATATCCCGTTGTAGTACAAATTGTATCGGCCAAAATGGGTATCCCAAATTGCATAATCGGTATAGGTTTGATAGTGTCCGAAAATTCGATGGGCTGGTCTAACTGTAATGAAAAATAAAAACAAATTCATTCTCTCACTCTCAATTTTCACTCTCTTTCAATCCAAGACCAATTTATGGAGTAGGCAAATACTACACCTATAGTATTAACTGTAAATAAATGCTTTTTTTTCCTTTTTTTACGGAGTAAGTTACGTCTTTTATATTGTATCACCTAAATGGCATTAAATTTTTCACCATTAATCTGCACCACACAGACAAACACACGTGCACACAAACACCCACTATTGACTCCTAATATACATCGTACATAATTAGATATATGTATGCATTACAATTCGAGCGACCCGTCTCTAACTCCTAAGACACTGAGTTAACACTGCCTACTAAGACACAAGATATCCTAGTTTGGGAGACAGGGCTCATTAAAATATGATAACAAAGTCATGTTATGTGCCACCGAAAATCTATGAACCTAGACTAGTAAACAATGTAAGTACCTATATTAAAAAAGTTAGTGAATGTATAAGACACTGAGTTAACACTGCCTACTAAGACACAGGATATCCTAGCTTAGGAGACAGGGCTCATTAAAATATGATAACAAAGTTATGTTATGTGCCACCGAAAATCTATGAACCTAGACTAGTAAACAATGTAAGTACCTATATTATAAAAGTTAGTAAATGTATAAGACACTGAGTTAACACTGCCTACTAAGACACAGGATATCCTAGTTTGGGAGACAGGGCTCATTAAAATATGATAACAAAGTTATGTTATGTGCCACCGAAAATCTATGAACCTAGACTAGTAAACAATGTAAGTACCTATATTATAAAAGTTAGTAAATGTATAAGACACTGAGTTAACACTGCCTACTAAGACACAGGATATCCTAGTTTGGGAGACAGGGCTCATTAAAATATGATAACAAAGTTATGTTATGTGCTACCGAAAATCTATAAACCTAGACTAGTAAACAATGTAAGTACCTATATTATAAAAGTTAGTAAATGTATTATTTATTTATTAATATTGTTAAATAAATTTACCAATAGCACAGCAAAATCATGTTGAATTTTACGTTTGTTGTAATGCGCATGTATATAACATTCAGCGATTTGCCTCCAAGATTCTAGATCTTGAAGTTCAAGCAGTAAAGATTCCCTTATAATCTTATTACCGAAAAGTAATACATTGGAGCGAGTAGTTCCAGCTATTACTCTGGATTGTTCCACACTACTGAAAAATAAAAATGCTAATTACAATTTAATAAGGTGTTAGAAAGACACACGTTTAAGTTTTCTTATAATATCTAATATTTTAAATTGATGGTGTTAATAAAATTAAAATGTACCGTATGCACCATTGATGGTGTCAAATACTGTTAAATCAGAGAATAAAAAAAAATATGTCAGGAACTGACTTCAAATCGAAGCAATGTGCAGCTGTTACAATATGTTTCTCGGTTATAATTGCTCCTCCGCAAAAAATCTCCCATGCTCGACCACCGAATCTTTCTCTTCTTATGGCCACCTGGAATCAGAAAAATATAGCTAGTATTTTGAAATATTCTTGTTTATATCACTTAGAGAGAAAACAAGCCACCTGAAAAAAAGGTTGCCCTTGACTATGGACAAGGGCAATACCCTAAAAATAGGTACCCTATTCGTGCAGGAATGTACTATTTTGATAACATTATATTATAAAGAAAAGAGTGATACCTGGTACGGGACATCTCCTTTCTCAGCTGTCACTCCACCATAGATTCTTAAATTGCAAGTGTCCGGCATAGGAGGATATTTTTTATTCTGCTTTATTACATCCTAAATGGAAATATTAGTAACTATGTATTAAGATAATTGTTTATATAATCTCGTTCCCGCTGCACCTTCTGTCTCCCCTACTTGCTGGTGACATAATTTGAACCCCCTTTGTACCCTGTAAAAAAAGTCAAATCGGTCCAGTAGTTACGGAGGCCTATCAAACAGACATACAATTAAACAAACCTTTCTTCTTTTTATTAGTATACAAATAAATTTTACATCTGGTATTAATTTTTCAAGTATTTTTATTAGATATGTCTACATAGGAAAAAATAAGAAAATAAATAAATAAGAAAAATATTACCAGAAAATCAAAGGTCACATTATTTGCTGGAATTAATGTAATGTTACATATGACCAAGATAATCGTAGCTGTTTTTATTTGTGATAGTATCATCATTTTTAATGTTATAGGTCATTTTACCAACTAGAAATGCAGTTCCTCAGAATATAATTTTTACGTTTCACACATAAAACGAATAAAAAGGTAGGTACTTATAGTAGATGCACTAAAATACCGAAATCCATCTGAAATCAATTCCAGATAAATATTTCACAACACGATGACACAATGTCACGATGAATTGTAAACATTGCCTTTGATTGACAGAAATATTTACAGAATTTACCAAAAAGAGTAACTATGAGAAGTGAACGTCTGGCGTGGTATGGACATACTATGAGAAGAGATGATAGCAACATTGTAAAAAAGATCCAAAGTATGAATATAGAGGGCTTTACAACCAGAGGTCGGCCCAAAAAAGATGGATGGATTGTGTGAAAGATGATATGGCAAGGAAGGGAGTGACTGAGGAAATGACATCCGATAGGAATGTATGGAAGAGAATGACATGTTGCGCCGACCCCAAATAATTGGGACAAGGGCAGGAAGATGATGATGACCAAAAAGAGGAGTAGAGTAACTATACCAAACTATACTAGTCGAATATAGGACGATAATTTTGACAGCTCTAAGTAGGGTACCCCATACAGTATAATCGTAAATGAATGTATTCAATATTTGATTATCGTTCCCGCAGAATATGGTATCGATAGTTACGTAAACACAAAAACATTTAGCCGCTATCCGTACCCAAGCGTTCCTTTATCAAATTTCATCAAAATCCTTTCAGGCTATGACTTTCGGGAAATCGCAGTCAATGTTTTTCAATCTATTATATACCTTCGGAATACCCACGCAGATACGTATATAGGGACAAGAAATATTCTAGGTAAATCTTATTAGAAACGTCGATAGCTTAGTAGTGAAGTAGTTGGTCTCACGATCAAGAGATCCCGCATTCGAAGCCTGGCTTACACACCAAAGTAAACCCATATCTAAGACAAACCTTTTTCTTCCACGAATATTATAAAATGAAACACATAACATATTAATTATCTTGTTTATTTCTTCGTATATTATAGATAAAAATGATATAAATTCATGCAAAATAAGTACATTTTATTAATGGCATAAAACTGCCGTTTTATGGTTATAAATTAGTTATTATACTAATTTTCACTATAGTCTGACCGCAACTGCTGTACCTGTACTGCTACCATGGTGCGCGCGGTGTGGCGGGGGACGTAGTAAAGAAAGAGAAAGAAGAGAAAGAAAGAAGAGAGAGAAAGAAGAGCATGAGTCGAGTCGAGAGCGAGTGAGATAGTGCCGTGAATGTTGGCACAATACGAGCCAAATCTGACGGACGTTACTCCCCGCGCTACACCATGGTAGCGATACAGCGATCGCGGTCAAAGTATACAATACCTGACAATATTTTTAAATATACCATAAAATTGAAACAATAGTACACACCATAGACAAATAGTACACACCACAAACAATAGTACACACCACAAACATAGCATACACCACAAACATACAGTTGTACACTATCGTGAGTGCACAATGTGGATACATTCGCACCACGACTAAGAAACACCAAGGTTTTGTCCAAAACTGTGTGGGAATAATAGTATGGAGGAAGACGTAGTAACCAAGAAAAAGAAAGGATCGTAGCAAGTGGAAAAATGTTAACTCTGCCTACTATAATGTAAGTATATGTGTGAATGAACTGGCCCACGCAAAAGGGCATATCACCCGCCCGGTCGCCGCCCCGGCGCTTTCCCGCTGGCTGTGAGATGTATAAATGTTCTTTTTGGGAGGCGATCTCGTCAAAGATGGAAAAAAAACATGGTGGACTTTTCTCAACCACAGGTATTTTGTAAAGTCTTATTTCGAAGTTATACGGGTACAAACGCCAAAAATAGGGGGGTACCGCCTATTTCACAAATATCACTATATCTCGCGGAAAAGAATATAATATTAGTTTCCATAATATTTTTTAATTTACATAGATTTTTGTACAGTTTATTTAATTTTAATTTGATTAGTTAGTTGTTACTTAGAAATCAAATTGTCACCTTTCTGCACCTTTCATGCAAAATTATTATTATGCTAAATCTTACACTTTTCCGCACTAGCAATACTTGCTACTTTGGGTGAGTTTGCAAGATTACACATTTAAGCACACACATTCAACCTAAGTCATAATTACAATGGTGTAGACCAGGCGTAAATGTCTATATTGCACGATTTGTATCAACAACAAGTACCTACCAATGTATTAAGATAATATCGGGGACTTATTACGATAACCCGAATGGCTTAGCGTAATGTCTTTTCATGCATTTTTCTAATAGATTATCAACGTTAGTAATAGAAGAATTATAATGAATGAAATTATTATAAAGATAATTCTTTACTATTTATAAAAAACGCATTTTATGACACTTTTTATAATTGACATTGAGTCTTTTTCAAACACGTTTTTGTATTTAAACTGGTGCTGTTATGAACCCCTCGTTTTACACCAAGGTTTAAAACATATATTTGACAAGTTGCAATTTATGGCACAAAGTTCAGTATGAATGTAAATGTGTTTTAAACTTGTTTGAGGCAGTATTAAACAAGTAATTGTGTTCTGACAGCTCCTCGACAAGTTTTGACATTTTTTCAACCAGTTTTGAATCAAACATATTTACAACTTGTTTCTTAGTTAAGACGAGGAGGTTAAAGACATTTTCACCGATATCCCCCGTAATCATGGCGTTTGCAACAACATCGAAATATCGAAAACTCCATACAATATATGGTTAATCCCGATGCCTTTAATAATACCTAATGATATTTGGCCATTACTCTCTATTGGATACAAATTATGTCACTGCATATTCATTTACTTACAGGGTGTAAGGGGAACTCTCCCGAAGCCGAATAAGTAAGGCCCCTGTTGTGTACTACTGGTACGCAACATAATAATATAAAAAATACGCTTAAAAAGTTTTTTTTCCATTTTTTATACTGCTTAACTAGTGTTATTCTGTCTCCGTCGTGTTAGTAAAGCTAAATGTAACAAAAATTTCATGAAAAAACACAAAATCGCATTATGACGCCATTTCTTTTTGTTGTAGAGATGTTTTTTATGATATTATCTTCTCATTACTACGACGCAGAGTAAATTATGCGAAAATAAAACTCCGTGATCGTAATTTTTTAATGCCAATATATAGTGTAAAAGGTGTACTACCAGGGCCTTCGGCTTGGGGAGTGTTTCACTTATACTCTATATGATTATGTATTATGAAACGGGCAATTTGATATGTCTGATCACCGATATACCTATCTATTAACTGGTCTGTACATAGGCGAAGTCAAATTGACGTGTATTAGGTAAAAGAAAAACGCAATACCTGTACATAGATAAATGTAATTAAAACAATATATTAAACCACCTCTCCCGGTCAATATGAATAATGTCTCTCTCTAAACTTATTCGAAACTCATCTCTGTCCCCCGCCATCCCCTTGACATCCAATAAACGACATGACTTGTATCTTTTCCTTTAATGAATAATGCCTACCCTGTGTTAAATAATGTGATAAAACAGATGCACTGTAACGTCTTTGTTTATATGAATTTAAACTTACATAGCTAACTTTACCTAACCTAACCTCACCCTTGTCAAAGAAAAAACTTAACCTAACCTTATAAAACTTGTTAAAGTGACAAACTGAATTATTTAGGATAAGTTAGTATTTTTTCTTTTAAAAGGCTTCTAGAGACATATTCATACTGACCAGCCCAAATGGCAAAATAAACCTACATCAAACCTTGATTAATCGTGGAATCAGGCATTATTAAAAAGAACCAGTCAAAGCAAAAAAAATATCAATTTGCTCGACGCTCTTGGTCACTATCCACAATGATGGTCCATATTACCTAATAAATCAAGTTGCCCGTAACATAAATACCTACCAAGGTTATTGAAATAAGTTTTCTTTCTAATATAAACTAGTTATGGTAATTTCAAAATCTTTTTACTATTCATTTATGTTTATAATCTATTTGTGATATCATGTTTTTATTATTAGTCACAAAGATAAAAACATCTACAAAACCATCATTAGGCATGTCCACTTACATGATTGCAAAGTGTGGCCGCTGCATGGCACGGAGATGCATATGCTGCAGTGAACGATTGAGGAACGCCCGTATCCGCGGCAACCTTCGTGTCTGTGACATCTCAAATAAAACGTAAGATAGTCGTTTTCACAAATGCAGGCACGTTTTGCGGTAAGTGCCAGTCACCCCCGCTAATTCCCGGCAATAGCGGTACAAAAAGAAGGCTTGATGCAGTAAAGGTTGACATGCGTAACAATGGTCTTACTATCACGAATGCCAAAGTCCGTCTGAAGTCATAATAGCACCAACTCTATTATAACATCGTACGTATATGTTAACGCTAATAATGTTACTATGTTTAGTAACTCATAGTTATTTTTTAAGGCATTGCAGCGTTTAAACGGTACGGCGGCCTTGCCAGTATAACCCGTTACACGGGTGTAGACCCCAGGGGACTTACCACATGACCCACCAAAAGATACTATACCAACTAGAGCTCCCTTGCATACCAGTGGGCCACCAGAATCACCCTGAAATAATAAATATGTTTTTACAGTAACCCTGCGAAATATGCGCAGCTGAGTATTTGACCTTTATAAGGTCAACAAATACATAAATATCCATCGATTGTAAAAAATATCGCGCTTCTATTGCATCGATATGTCTACGTTTGTAGGGATGCATAACTAGAGCGAAGAACTAACTTGCAGGCGGGAATGCGTAGGATGAAGTTTTGAAGTATTAAATAATATGCTAATTGATTTGAGACCAGTCCCTTTCAGGGAGAGTGCTCTGGCCATCTGAGCTACTAGACCTCATCCTAAGAATCCGAAATTTCCCTTTCGTGTTAAGGGGTAACGTTGGAGCCATCTATGTTTTACGAACTATCGGTAATAGTAAATGATTTTACAAAATTCAATTCAAAATTCACTATAAACATTGATTTTTGTGTACTCTGCCCAATTAGTTTTATTAGATTTTGTAGCATTAAATATGCGTTTATCAAAATAACTAAATGTACTTATTGCGTTTAATGCGTAGCGCTAGTTCGTTTTACAAAAATCAATGCATTGCTACAATGAGCTCAACGCCCGTCCCCTATTTGTAAGCATGAATATGGCTTTTAGCACTAGTCTGGTCGTGCCTCGGAGAGCACGTTAATCCGTTAGTCCCGGTTGCCCTACGAGCATCTATGGCAGTCGTTACGGTTAGTTGGAGCCCTCAAAAGTCCAACTAGCCTACCTACAGAACTTCGATATCGGTTGTTTCGAAATATTTGGTTGTGGAAGTCCGATGGCAGTCGTTTCACGAAAAATATCGAAGTTCAGCTGCATCTTAGTTATTCTAGAAAGCGAACTGAGTTGGAGAATGGGTTCAAAGAATAAGAATGTAGCGCATGTGCCCGTACATTCGCTACTAACATAGTCACATGAGAGCACACCAACAAAGCTCTCATTAGGCAGAAGTTAGAACTCAGTCAACTTTAATTAAATTTCCATAGTAAATGGATACCTGAAAATACACTATAAACCCTACCAACATCCTTAAGGCCCAAACCAACCTCACTTGCAAATCCGTGTATCTACTAAACAACGGACGAGGTTCTATCGAAGGTTTCTTTTCAGGGTTGGGAGGTCAGGCAACAGTCGCAACCAAAAAACTCGATATATAAATCGAAAACATTAAGAGGATCTTGGGTTGGAAAATGCAAACTTAAGCGCTATTCATGCCGTTTTCTTAACATGGTAATTTTTTCCTAAAACTGTAAACGGCGATGGATGCCCCAGCTCTATGTGTGAATGTAAGACTAATATTGAGGATGCTAATGAGTAAGTTAATACCTGGCAACTATCTTTCCCCGGGCTGGCGGCACAGACTTGGGTTTGCGGTGAAAACAAAAAATAGTTCCGCTTGCAAGTATTAAAAGGTATCGTTGGCACACACACCATTCGGAGATAAGTAGAAGGTCCCTTTAACAGTAAAAAATGTTATGACTAATTTAAACTGAAATGACGTTCCACACATATGTGTAAAAATGTTAGTTGTCAATTTGATTCATGAACATGACGTGAAATGAGTAATTTGCACAAAAAGAAGCAAATGTAAATTTTCGAAAATATTTAAGCTTGTTCGATTCAGGGTATGAAACGTCGTAAAATCTTTATGAGTATGTACTACTAGCTGACTTCGTTGAGCATAATGTTAATAATCCTTTTTTAGTACAGAGTATTATGTTTTAATTTCTAACTGCCAAAAGGAGGGTTATACGTAGGTATAGTTTGTATTTGCATGCTAATGCAAAATTCGAAAGTAACTCTTCTGCGGGATTTGCAATAAACGAATTCCATGAGGACCAAGTCGCGGGAAAAGTTAGCTTGGTGATGGTAATTTTAATTGATCAAACTTTTCTGTAAACTATATTGGATGTAATGTTATCATTTGGTACCAAAATATATTGTCTATCAGGAGTTCCAACTAACTGCCCATGGGAAAAACACTAAATTATCTATACTAATATTAAAAAAAAAAAAAATTTTAGTAACTTAAATATAAAAGTTAGACATAAATGCTGTCGTCGACATAAGCTCCATATCTTTTCTCTAGAACTCTAAAATATATCTTTCATAGTTATGGCAGCGTTCGTAAGAAACGCTTTCATTCGACCGTTTTTCTCCGATTCACTTTGCAAAACGGACTACCACGTGAAAGCCTTTTTATTTTTCGGTTTTTTTTATGTAACCTATGACCCTCAGCAATAATGTGGCTTTCTATTGGTGAAAGAATTTTTAAAATCAGTTCAGTAGATCCCGAGATTAAACTTTACAATTTAATAAATATACAAACACACAAACTTTACTTCTTTATAATATTAGTATAGATGTGGCGCATACTATTACCAGTAAATTTTCTAATCAATCTGTATTAGAGAAAAGAGAAAGTCTGTATTAGAGAAAGAGAAAAATAAACTTACTTTCTCCATTACGCCATATCCCGAAACTACACAAGGCGTTCTGTCAGGTACCGATACATTTCTCGCCATGTGTTGTGTTAAAATTGGGATGGGTCTTAATGTTTTTGAAAATTGGAAAGCTCTCTTTATCTGTATCAGAAAAATAAATAATTTAATAATCGCGCGACATAGTCATTGCTGTTTTCGATGACTGTATGTTTAATTAAGTTCTGACATGTATATTAAAAATTAAATTATATTATATTATATTTTATTTAATAATTACAGTTGATTATTATAATTTTCATATCTTAAATGAAATAATAAAAGTTAATAGAATGATTCAGTTCGCGGTGAAGTAACTTCTGGTCTGGCACAATGATACAAATACCGATGCCCGCGGTTTCGCCCGCATGGAGGTTCGATCCAGCTCCCACAATCTATAAAAACCTTTTCCTCAGAATAAAAATCTCTAGTTTATTTTTATTCCAGGATCTATCCCGGTACGCGAGTAAGCTAGCGTGAATCACAAACATTCAAACATTTTCACCAACTTTCACTTGTATAATATTGTTCAATTTTCACGTTATTTCGTGTGTACATTATTATGGGTCACAGATAGGTTACAGATACGTATTTAGGGTTTTTTTTATACTACGTAGGTGGCAGACAAACACACGGCCCACCTGATGGAAAGCGGCCACCGTGGCCTATGAACGTGTGCAACACTAAGGGTGTCACACACGCGCTGCCCACCCTGAAGGGAAAGGGGGAGAGCTGGGAAGGGGTGGGGAGGCTAGGAAGGGGAGGGGTTCCCTGTGGAACCTCGGCGACAACCTATGTGTGACCTCGGAAAAAACATTGTTGGTAATCTATTTTATTTCAAACAGAGATTTTTAATAGTGATAAGCTCACTATAAGATGTAGTTAGGTTGGTTAATTACGTAATAACTAAAAGAGAAGGTCCTTTATGTTAGGACTGACATAGATCATGGCTTGAGGTTCTATAGATCTCACAACTTTTACGGTAGAAGTATTGTGTCACGAGACTTGGTTTTTTTACAAGTTTTATTTTTAATGGTATCTCATTTATTTTGTGCATAGTCCTACTTTTGTGATCAGGGCTGAAACTGAGTGAAATAAGACAAGAAATAAATTATACCTAGATATAAATATAAAACATGATCTAATTTTCATCCCTTGAATAAGTTTCTGTGGGTCGCGGGAACGCGATCAATATTAGTCGCGGACAAAAGCTACTCAACTAGCCTATCTCATTCCACTGCTGGACAAGGCCACTTCCAATATTGGGAGGCTTTGGTCTACTGTTTCCACTCTGGTCAGACGGCTTGGTACAGGGTTCTATTTCTAGATTTTCTTCTCTCGCAGATTTTCTTCAGGTTTATGTCTGCATCGTATATTCCGTTAGTTGTTTCTTACGACACTCTTCGAATGAAATAAGGTGATGATATTCTTTCTCGGTCACTGCGCCGACAACAGCAGGCTAGTAACAATACAATTACGAACATTACCTTCAAAACAGCTAAGTCATGAAATATCCTCCTCCTGTTATACAAAGCATGTGAATGGCATTCTACGATAGATCTCCAAGTTTCTGTCTTTTGTAATTTTATCATTCCTATTTTCCTTTGCGCTCTTGTCCCCCTAATGCTCACACTGGAGAAAATAGTTCCAGCTACAATTCTTACGGACCTCAGTTTCCTAAAAATGAAAGATTTATAATCAATCTATGTGAATTGTCTGAATAATTTCAGTATAAATGTATAAATACCTAAGTTCACTAAGGAATACGCTCAGTAATGCATTGGATTTAAAAAGATCTATACAATGGCTCTTCTAAGTCAGAATGCATTCTACAGACCGTTTCTCATCTTAGAGAAATAAGATATTAGCTTTTAAAAATTTAACGTTTGGTTATTACAAAGCTAGTAAGTGAAAGTCCCTGAGGTCGATCTACGATCGTGGGGAATTCACGCAGGTCGCTATAAAATTGTATTAGATTATTAGATGGCAACAAAGAAAACTACATAGATACCATCGCGCGTAAAACATTAGCCCTGCTGACGTGTAAAAAAGTACTAACCCTTTTTCCAAGCAATGTGAGGCCGACAGTACATAATAGGGGGTTAAAATAACTCCTCCACAAAAAGCACTCCAGATTGCCATGTTTCTGCGATCGGTTCGTCTACGTAAAACTACCTGTAAACAAAACTGTATTATATAATTACTACCCGTATTTCCGCCCGCGTGTATGGTCAGTTATCGCCGTCGGACATAACCTATATTCTTTCCAAAGCCCTAGCTTTAGGTGTCGTTTATAAGTGCCCGGTTAATGGCAATAGGCTCGCCACATTGGGAACTAAACATAAACTAGCGATATGTGGGTGTTAGCACCCTTCTGGGATATAGGCGGAAATCCCATAATATAAATTAAATAGATGTCAAAAAGTCCGAATCAAGATCCAACCTCATAAATGTGCACACTTACTGATCATCAATCAGCTCGATGTAGGTCTTTGGTGGGGTATAGAGGAGCAGAAGGAGGTTTTTAGATAGATAGATAGATTACTCTTTATTGTACACCAAAAAACAAAACAAAAAAATAAATACAACAAAACACCATGGACAAGTAGTGAGAGTTACAGTTTGTTCTAATGTACAATGGGCGGCCTTATCGTTGGAAGCGATCTCTTCCAGGCAACCTTGGGATGGACAGTAAAGGTGCAGGAGAACAAACTCCGGCCAAATTTATACTGTATGGAAAGATATACTACAGCGTCATATTTACAAACAGGTACGACAGAAACTACGGATGAGTATGACCATAATTACCTGATATGGCAGAACACCAAGGCCTACCGTTTGACCGCCAACAATTCTCATTTGGCATATATCGGCGTAGCGACGATATCTTTGATTTACTTTCAATACGTCCTAAAATGCACATATTTATCAATTTAAATGAGAGATTTATTTGGTATTTTTTCCATTTGTTTTACGTGGTCATTATTTAGATAATAATATTTTTACCTTAAAATTAAGTGTTGAAGCTTTTGATCCTCCAATGAACGATGATATACTATTAATAACATCAATAATGGCGGTATAATTATTTTTTGCTCCAGCAATTTCCAACGGCTGAGTTAATATCATACACCACAACGTCCAAGAAAATATACTTTTTATAAATACTGCCATTGGAATTTTGATTGGTTATTACACTAGTATCGAAAAATACAGAGAACAGAAACCAAAACCTCACATTTGAGTTGCTTTTATTGTTAGATAATACTTGATCAATTTTTTGAGTGAAACCATGTGGAAAAAATCCTGTGTGTAAAACCGAGATAAAACCTAAATCACATGTATTTTGACGTATCTGTCAAGTGCTGCCCAAAGAGAATAATAATGTCCATGTTTGTGCTGCCAAGAATCGTTCAAGAAGGCTTCTCACAATCGCTGACGCTGTGTCCTACTGGTCGGTGCAAGAGGCAATTTTAGGACTTAACAAGAATTAACAACACTCATGTACACCTCCAGAACTCATGAGTGCCTCCGAGGACTACATCTAGGGCCCCGTTTCTGCAAATTTTATGTCTATTTTTATGTTATAGATTTTAAATTATAGACTAGTGTTATGGGTAATAGACAGCTGAGACGACGTCTCGGGTTCGATCCCAGATTTTATCATGGCACACACCAATGACTTTTCGAAGCTTTTCGAAGTTATGTGTGTATTTACCGCAGGTTTATAAGTGCCCGGTTAATGGCAATAGGCTCGCCACCTATTACATTGGGACCTAAACATAAACTGGCTAAACGTGGGTGCTAGCACCTCGGCCTACCCCTTCGGGGATAAAGGCGTGAGTTTATGTTATGTTATGTTATTTTAAATTGATCTTCTAATCCAGGCCTTTCATCCTTTCTCACAGTTCTGCAGCTGGATACGTGGGAAATCTGCGCAACTGCAACTGCAAATACTCGGCACAAATCACGGATTAAAGATATAGAATTAAAGTCTAAAATTGGTTCTTTACATTTTTACACATACTTTACAAGATGACATTTATTTTACACTTTAAAGCCATATTGTAAAGTCCAAAATTTAATGGCACGTTTAGAGGTGCCAGTGATACCATAGCGGTTTTACTACGATGATGGTTTAACAATAACAAAATCGAAGCCCAAATAGCAGCACAATTGGTATTGAGACTTGAAACGCCATCAATACAATGAATGA
Source organism: Pelosia muscerda (assembly GCA_963691645.1). Taxonomy (NCBI): domain Eukaryota; kingdom Metazoa; phylum Arthropoda; class Insecta; order Lepidoptera; family Erebidae; genus Pelosia; species Pelosia muscerda. The sequence goes on from OY829113.1 coordinate 6,783,614, forward strand.
AGAAGCACAATACATGATAATTATAATGCAAATACTCCTAAATATTGGACAAATTAAAGAAATAAAACAAAAATTGAAGTAAATATTATAATCCCTGGTTTTATTTCATTGAAAGTTTAATACACTTATTGGTTTTATTTCACCATGTATTTCTTCTATTACCACTAAATAATAATAATTTTCTCAGATCAACGATTAAATGGCAATTGTGCATTTAAGAAACTTATTTAAGTAAATTAAATAATGTCATAAGAAAATAAACAAAGTAGAAACATAATAAATACGAATAAGCGCTAACAGTATAATTATTTCAAATAAACTATAATACATTGTAATTGAATTACAGCTGTAAAATTCAATTAAATCATTTTTATCAGTATAACCTCTTAAAAGCGTATAAACTCCAGCTACTTTTCCAGGTTCACCACCATAAGATACTATGCCAACCAAAAATCCTTTACATACCATTGGACCACCAGAATCGCCCTGAAATGCATGAAAATAATATTCGACTGATTCTTTCTACAGAGTAAGGGAAAGCTTCTTTGAATGAGTGGGTGTATGGATGGATGTTTGTTACGCAAGATTTAAAAGAAGTTCATGACCGTATACAATATTTCAGTAAATTTCAGCGCTTATTTTGGAATCCACGGATAAGGAGTTTGTCTTAATTAATTCATGCCAAAGAGGCATACATTTAAAATAAAAATATTATATCTCAAGCAAATTTTCCAAAACTCATTTTTATGACTTTTTTTTACTTATTCACGTCAATTTGACTTCACCTCGCCTGATGTCAAGCTGAAGGCAAAGTCTCATGAAAGAGGGTCACCATTGCAAATATGTTCAGTGCTACAATGGTGGCACTCAGCTTGACGGCCTCATCAGATGCTTTTTCACGCCTCGCTTATAGGACCCGGGACTGCATTTATTCTGTCCTGCACAGTTTACATACAAATACACTGCACGCGGAACGTTGCATCGAAGCATTCGTTTTAAGCCACCAGTACGTAAATTTTGCCGCGAACCTCCCTGTCCGACGAATGGTGGAAAGAAGGCCTGATATACTCGTATAGGATGGTAACGTTCAGTGGTTCCAGAAGATAATTTTATTGATTTTGCAAATATTGAAAAAAAAGGTTGTCCATTTCGACAAGCTGCCCGATTTTGCTCCTGTCCGTAGTATTCGGGTGATACAATACCGATCTGGAAGCCATATTTCTGAACCGACTTACACCAAATTTGGGACACGTGTTCTCGATTGGAAGGGTGGAATTGGGAGGGGATTAAAAAGTTTGCTATCCCGTTATCTATAAGCGGATCTTGATGATTTTTAGCTCCAACATCTAGGACATGATTTTTCACAGATTTTTGTAAAAAAATTATTAAAAAGTGCTCGCGAGGTCTACTACCTCCTACATAATACTTATATACACAACTATACGATATCTCTTCACATGCAGTGTCATACAAAGCGACTAAGGGATAGGGCTGTTTAACATCCGACAGACCCGGAGTCAATATGTGGGACCGATAACAAAGGTTGGTGAAATGTGGTTGTTAATTATTCACCTCTGCCTACTCTGGTGGAAAACAAGTGTGAGCATATGTACGAACGTTAAAAAAAACAGAATCTGCGAAAATTTTAACTGTAAGTATAGTTATCACGGATTGTGAGTGACAGCCTGATGACAGATACACCGACGACAGAGTATTTGTATTAGGGTTCCGTATTTATCCTTTGGGTAGGAAACCCTAAAAATTAAGAACTAAAATATATTTACCGGACAACTATGTTTCGCATCATTACCAGCGCAGATTTGTGTTAAATTTGGATGTGCTCGATTAGGATAAACCATTTCGCAGATACTAAGATTTACCAAGGGTAAACACACCATTTGGAGTACTTTGGTCTTTTTCTTCTGAAATTAGGTATATTAAGTATATTCTATTTCAAGTTATCTTAATTAAGAATAATGTTGACAATTTCGAAAAACAACAAACTGTTTTAAAAGAAGAGATAAATAATATGCAAGATTAAAAATAAATTAAAGTATAATTTTTTTCCTTGCAGAAATATTATTTGATGATTGATTTGATAATCAATTAATATTTCTGAAGGGATCAAAAATATTAACTGATTGAATCAACATTCACAATATTAAAAAGAAATAAAGCACCTACTTGCATTAGTCCGTATCCTGATACTACACAGGATGTACTCTTTGGTAGTGTTACATTATCGTACTCTTCCACCTCATAGGATAGGATTTTAACAGCTTGAACATCATTCGAAAATATGAAAGGTTTGTTAACCTGTGTATTTTTATAACTAAATATTAGTGTAGCAATCATGTTCTCTTCTTTATAATATTTATAAAGCTTAACAACGTTATGAAAAAGTCCGACAACTGTCTACCTACAGCGGGTTTACCATAAACTTTTAAAACATGTCAATAGTTGAACGGCTGTCATACTACCAACTACATTAATTGCTTTGTAATTCCATATAAATATATAGCATTACAAAGTTATATGCACTTATTGCCCTGTTTTAAAAGTTCATGTTACGGGCGCTGTTCTTAGAAGTTTATGATATGGAATAAGAATTTCGAAATCACCAATTAGCTAGGGAGGTCAGGCTACTGTAAGTAGCTTCACGGAAAATATTGAATCTCAGCTGCGTCACAGTTAGATTTTTAATTTTTTTTAAAGAATATTAGCAACTGAAAATACCAATATTGCCTTTAACCTCTGCAGCTAAGCTTAATGACTTGTGTCAGGAATGGGTTTCGATCTCGGGACCTCTTGATCGTAAGGTCGACTCCTTAACCACTAACTAAGCTACCGATGCTCCGCAATTGGAAAAAGCGGACCTCGCAAATTCGCTTTTCCTAATCTAACTGAGGATCTTGACCAATAATATTTACGAGAGGCCTATAAATAATATATTATTTAGGTAGGATGTGACCGGGACAAATATAGACATGATGATAATATTAGCATTTAAGCAATCAATTATCTCATTTTGGATAGAAACAGTGTTATTAAAAAGAGTTTTACCTCCAGCACAGCAAAGTCGTTTATCATTTTCAGTTTGTCGTAATCTGTATGGAAATGACAAGTTTTAATTTTCCGCCAAGACTCTAACTTTTGTAATTTCCTTAACTTATTTAACCTATTCATTAAATTCCCTCTAAGGAAAATATCAGATACTTCAGCACCAGCTATAACAATTACTTTCTTCATCTTCCTAAAAAAAAATTAAGATAAAGGTTGATTGATTTATTTGTAATAAAATTGCAACCGAACTCAGTACATGAAAAAGAACCGAGAAGAACTATTATTGGGGGACTTTACTAACGAAATCAAAACAACGTTTGTTTGAATGTTTGGTCTGTTTATCTGTGCGTTTGTGCACGTTCATCCAAGAATTGTGATGCAAAACCAAATCTGCCCACTAAAAACAAAAAAGCAGCAAAAATTCGTAAAAAGATGAGATTGTTTTGATGACAGGAATGTGAAGAAAATTGAGAGACGAGAGTTACTGCATTTTAGCAAAGTCAGGCCAGGTTAATTGCTGCAGAATCTTTGTCTCACCGAGAAATTTGGACTGAGTTCACATTGCTCTTGAATGATGTTCTTTGTATCTGAGAGAATAGCGAACCACGAGAATGGCGGACATGATCAACATTCAGATTTGGCCAAGTCTGCACTTCTGTAGATACTTCCCAAATACCACGATATTATTTTTGAATTGATATAGGCTGATAATTCAATTTAAAAAATATAAAAGAACAGACGACGCAAATACATACGCATATACATATATTTTATTATTGCTATACTGACACGCTGTCGAAGCAACGAACGGCTGTCAATACATATGACCGGGTTATAATTGCTCCTCCACAAAAAACTTTCCACTGTCTGCCCGCGCGTAATTCTTTTCTCAGAGCTACCTGAAAAATTGATATTATAATTACAAATTCGGTAAAGGACGTTTCAGACGCCATCTAATACTTTCTATTCAGAGCACTATCACCAGCAGAATGTAGGTAAACCTAGATGAATAGCTACAAATTGGTTACTTCCATCATTCACCTGGACAAAGTAATTTATGCTGGATGCACATATACCTATACTAACAAAATATTGACACTGTTGATTGATAGCACTTTGTGCAATTTTTACATACATACATAACATAAACTCACGCCTATATCCTCGAAGGGGTAGGCAGAGGTGCTAGCACCCACATTTCGCCAATTTATGTTTTAGGTCGCAATGTAGGTGGCGAGCTTATTGCCATTAACGGAGCACTTATAAACCAACGATAAATACACACATAACTTCGAAAAACATCGAAAAGCCATTGGTGCGTGCCATGGTACAACCTGGGATCGAACCCGAGACCTCGTCTCAGCAGTCCATTACCCATACCACTAGGCTCCTATGTTACACACATTGAATAAATCACTAACATAATTGAAAAGTATAAATGGTTTGTTTAATATACGTAACTATAATATTCTATATTATTTAATTGAAGTCATTTGTAATTGTTTACATAGTAATATTGGAAGGTTACCTGGTAAGGCACAGAGCTTCTACCAGCATCCACTCCACCATTTATTCTCAATGGGCATTTATCCCTATGACGCATAGCTTTATTATTTTCCTTTAGCAGTGTCTACAACGAATATAAGTGACCTAAATTGAAATTTCAGATGTATGCACTTATACCTATGCACTTATATAAGTATAAAAACGAATGATACCTGAAAATCTAAGCCAGTCTTTTTTGGCTCCTTATAAAATATCCTAGAAGTATATGAATTATGGTTTGCCACGGACATCTGAACAAAAACTATGCAATAAGAATACAAAACTAGTACAAGTTTAAACATTACCATTGGAATTTGGATATGGAGTAAGGAAGTAAGATCTATTTACAACCTAAAATCAATTTACAAACATAACCATAACATTACGTCATTCTTCATTTTCTTCATGTTGTCAACGTGTTGTCAAAATTGCGCATCGTTGAGTGAGAATAGCTCCCTAAAATCAAACCACACGTCCTGATCGTCTACCTGATCTCGTGGGGGGCGGACACACGGAAACGAATTTACTGACGTGGCTAACGTGGCTCTGGAAGACTTTTTTTAAACTTGACATTGGCGTCTCGCCATTAATTTTATAAGACGTTTACATTTACTAGAGATTGGCAAAATTGTGGCTATTCTGCTGCAGAAGCCATTTTAAGAAAAGAAGAAGAAGAAGAAGAGAATAGTTAACATGCGCATGCTCAAAATTTTTGCGAAATGACTTTGCTCCACCCAAATACACAAATCAATATATAAGCCGTTGAGAGAATGATATATGCACAGAAAACCTACTTATAGATTAGGGCACATCAAAAGACTCGATAATTATTCAAAGGGCACCAAAGATATATACCTAATCATGTGGTCTGAAGTCTACAGGGGATGATACACCATAAAGAAGGACCATAAAGGTCTGCTAACGTAAATAGAGCAATAGTTGCTTCATTACCACGTTACCAAATTTTATTTGAACATTCACTTGTAACAGAACATCGATCATTCACCGTCTTTTTTGTTGAAATCAGCAAGGAACTAAGCCTAAGTATAGACCCAAATATCTCTAAGAATATTTTCATGACCTTTCTAACGATCTAGGTGATGCAAAATGTACTGTCCTTTCATTAGCACACTCCTGAGAAAGCTCACCAGAACGCTCGATAGAATGCTCCCTAAAAAACTCTCATTTATCGAATGCTCGAGTTTAGCAACAAATTTCGACTGAAGTGGCTACTCTACTGGAGGGTTTCTTTTTAAAAAATTACTAAAGCAAAAAAATATTCCTCAGTTCAGAAGCACATCAACTTTGGCAATCTCGACGTGTTATTCGGGTACTCCCCCTATACTGTAAAGTCTAAAGACAGGCGCGCAGGTGAGTCCAACACGGCGGAAACCGGGGTAATTAGAAGATGTATTTTGCTTGCAGGCAATGTTTACTTCAATCAATTAATCAATTACCCTATCGCAGTCAACTACTGGAGATAGGGCTCTTCCTGTATAACCTGTTGGGAGGCTTTGGCCTACTGTTTCCACGCTGGTCAGGTGACTTGGTAGAGTTTTATGTCGAGTTTACCCTCTCTCGGAGATGTTGTTTGTTGACGTAGCCTTCAAAAATAGAGCTAGGGCTCCACCTCGCCCTCTTATTAAAGTCCTCTATAAATCAAACACACTGATAACGAAAAAATATACTTTAATACGGAATATATAGGAAATAAAAAGTATTTAATATTGTAAACTAGATGCATAAAATATAAAAATCTTTTAGTCTTGATACTATTCCCGATTTCCCGAAAAAGAAAATAGTTTTATCACGCTATTAAAAGACAAAACATTACGGGCAAAAACACAAGTAGAATATAATAATTTGAAATTGTAAGTAAACTGATATTTCCGTTTGCAGAAACTAGCCTAAAAGGGGTCGAAGGAGATATAGTGTACGCTGATAATAGCGTGTAGATTCCCGGTGTACTATAACAGTTTCCCTGTATATAAGAAACCACACCAACCAGTAATCCTTGACAAACGAGTGGGCCACCAGCGTCACCCTGAAAAAAAAGATTTTAATCTTACTACTATATATTATAGTATCTTACTATATATGTCTATCTGTATAATCTTACTATTATATTAATACCAGATATATATTTATTTTATCTCTTCCCATGTGGTGTCGTACAAGGCGACTAAAGAATAGAAATATAAGAATAGAAAAATAAGACTAAGGGATGTTTAATATCACACCCATATACATACAGCCCGAACAACAATAGTGCCCGCTATACGGCAATAGGTTCACTCCCTATTACGTAGTATCGAAAGTAATGGTTGTGATGATTAATGTTTATTACCAAATCACGCGAGAACTACTGATCAATCAATAATTATGTATGATATATATATGAGCTAAATCATAATTATAATACGAAATAGGTCACGAAATAGGGCATTAAGTCCGCCTATGTACAACGTGCATAAAGTTTAAATAAATAAATAAATAAATATTGTTCGTATATGGGTTCTTGTACGTTGTGGACACTTATTCAATATGATATTTGATATGAACAAAGCCGCGGGCAACGGGTCCTATAAGTAGAGGAACCTCGCAAAGGGTATTCATGGATAACGAGTAATGGTAAGTTATTCACAGTCAACGACCTAGTCGTTGTTCTCAGCGCATCTCTGACAGAGTTAAACCTGAGTGTATATAAACTATGAAGAATGCAATATTTTGCATTTTGCTTTCGCACTTTTTGGTCATAATGATGTTGTATAGATATAAACCTGCCTCTTGAATCACTTTATCTATTAAAAAATTGCATCAAATCCGTTACGTAGTTTTGAAGATATAGATTATACACACCCGTTTACACATGTCATGTAAAAAGTCAAATGAATTGTGGATATTACCGTGCATGTACTCTTTCTCATTTTAGGTGCCAGATTAACAGTAGAACCAGCACAAATTTGTGTAACATTCGACTTCAAACCACTGTAAAAATCCTTCTTGCACTTATTAAAATCAACTATTGGAATACATGCCATTTTAAGAAATGTAGATATTGAAAACTGAAATGAAACATATATTTTATGTCTAGCCAATGCCAATAAATATATTGTACAGTACTCAATCAATCAATCAATTCCATGTAGGCCAATGTATCTCCCAATATATGCTATAGCACTCGGTTTTCTATATATCAAAATTTAGGAAGTGTAAATTGAATGATTCTACGTCACCTATCTTTTTTATACACAATAAGAGAGATAGTCACCGGACCCCGGATTCCAAGGTAAATGGATAAACTAACCCAAGAACGATGATGATAAAAGAGAGGTAATGGTCAAACGCGACATGTTGGTGGAGCACGTTTGCCTAGAAATCTTCAGTCGCATTGCTATAGTTCTTCTATGCCGACTCTAAATTCTATGCAGAATGAACATATGGCTTGCACATTGTATATGAATGGGACGACCATGTCATCTTTTTTAAGTCACCCTAATTTTGGTCAATCATTGTTCTATCTACTTTAGAACTCTCTATCAGCTATTAGTTCTGCGGCTGATATGGTCAGCCCATCGCCATTTCAAATCACGATAAATGGAAGTAATAAAAAATACTTTAACGCATTATCTTCCACATCATGTATATTGGTCATCCATAAATTTGTAAAAAATATAAGTAGGTACCATTTCATAAGCTCCGTATCCTGAAACCAGACACAGAGAGCCTTGTCCCAATTTAACCGAATAAAATGTGTCATCTGTGATCATTCGTATAGCTTTTATTGTCTCCGAAAAGATTAAGCTATTGGTCAGCTGTAAAAAAAAACTCATTCGTTAGCCATCGTGAACGTTTAAAGAAACTATTGACTCACTTCACCGTTATATGAAATGCAAAAAATTCTAATTTCAAGGAGGCCCTATAAAAAATCCACACGTAAACGTAAACGTGTTTAAAGACAAGTTGAACGAAAACATTTACTTTATGTTAAAACATTAATTTAATTAAGAGTTCCTAGCCGATCGAATATAGCAGCACCAGATGACGTGACGCGGCAACATGTTGCAACGACATGTCGTTGCTTCATATCTTCACTGTATAGGTGCGTCCAGAGTTGTGACATGAACAGCGGATCGGACAGCGTGGCAACAAGACAACAACTATTGGCACATTGCCACTCAAACAACTAGAGTTGTGCTGACACGGTCCCCAGTCGATCTATGGTTTCATTTACACACACCTATGTCAGACACGCATTTCTGACATGGTCATGGTAAAAGTTTACATAAATGTAAACGCGATAATGATTTCGTACCACACTGCAGATAGCAGCAGCAGGTGGCAACATCATTTACAGTTGGTTCCGAGTGTTCTATGAGACAAGATGTCTGACGTATTTATGACCATACTGTCACACATACAGTCATAGAAATACATAGAAACCAGTAGAATCGATATGACATATATTTTGACATTTGTTTTAATTGGTACCTACATCGGGTTCCCGCGAGTGAGTTCTATCCGTTCTCCGAACCCTGAGACGTAAACCTGCGCTAGAGCTTCGTCCGCTTAGGTCTCGAAAATGTTGATAGGATCGTAACTGATTTTAATTAGGTATAATCAAACATTTACCTGCAGCACAGCAAGATTGTTTGTATCTTCGACGTCTTTCCTGTAGTTTATATGTTTGTGACAGGCAGCGATAGTCATCCAAGTTTCTAAATGTTTTTGTAGTTCTCTCAAAAGACCCTTTCTCTGTTTCATGTCGCCGTATAAAATCACATTCGATCGGGTTGTACCAGCTATTACTCGGTAACTTTCTAGGTCCTTCGGGGTCTCGCTAAAACAATGAGACGAAGAACTTGATCATTATAACATTATCTTAACAATGATTAATATTGGCCCCGTTTTTTTGAAGCAAATGGGATTCAATCCCGCAAAAGTGCAGTCAATTTAATAATTCAAAGCTCAGAATCCAGTGGAATCCTACTATCCTATAACTACTAAATTATTATTACAAATTGGAAAGTTTGTAAAAATATTTAAATGTTTGGACGTTCGAACAGTTGATCGAAACTGGCTGACTTTAAAATTTGGGACAAAGATGGATACATCATATTTTGACATGACACATAACCTAAGTTACTTTTACGAACAAGGAAAAGTAGAGGGAATTAGATAACGCGGCAGATCACCTATGCGCTGGACTGATCAAATAAAATCCGCATTGGGAAACGGCGTGTCAGACTGCGCTAGACAGTCTGCAAACAGAGAAAAATGGCGGAAGATCGTGAGGAAACCTTTGTCCGCCTTAACGTCGCCTCGTCGTGACCACGACCGCTCTGTCAAGAACGAAACGACTAAGGAGAAGAAGAAGTAAAGACTACTTTTTATCCCTGATATAAGTACCCGTGGAATTCGGGAACGTCATTAATAAAATTAGAGCAAACTCACACATCAGAGAAGCAATGAGCCACTGTTATAACATGAATACCCGTGATTATTGCACCGCCACATACGGACCACCATTGTCTTCCACTGTCAAATTCTTTTCTTACAGTTACCTAAAATTAATCATTATGTTAATAATTTGAAATTAACTGTTTATTGCCCTATTAAAATCTTTTAATGTACACGTAGTGAACAATTTATATTAATAATTACATTCATTTAACTAATTCATTTATTAATTTTATTTCGTGATCTGATTTTGAGGTTGCCTAGGTAGCTAGTTATTTCAATACGACTGTGCTATAAAAAATATATTTATTACAGAGCAGTCTTTTTCTTCTCAGAATCACCTATGATTCTGAGGCCTACCTAATGGACACATAATTGATGAAAATAATAAATGTACCTCTATTCCAATATGTTCAACTATCTGTTCAACCAGTTGAACAAATTGGACTACTTTAGTCCAGTTTGTTCAACTACTTGTAATAGTTGAACTTTTTGGACTGAAAATTCCAGTTTGTTCAATTCTATTCATCAACTATGCTCACATCACTCAAGATTTAGCTTAGTAAGCGTTTACGTCAAATTTAACATTAACAGTAACAACGATTCTAATGGTTTCTGCTAAATGTGTTGCACCAGTGTATTTAGTAGCTCGGTCAAAGTTATATTTTTGATAGAATTTGACGTTAATAATTAACCTTCATAATTAAATAATTAATAATTAAATAGTACTTTAACTGCACTGTTAAAGTTATAGTAAGATGGTACAACCCAGCCTTAAACATTAAGTGGAACTAAGTGATAGCTAGAAGGATAATGATGATGATGACTGTTAGATTAGTATAAAAAGAATACTTGGTAAGGCAATTCCCTTGAATTGGCTCTATTGCCTTTATATACTCTTCGAGCACATTTGTCCACCACCTGCTCTCCAACTCGTTTATTTAATCGTACAACTTCCTAAAAAAATATTAAAATTAAATTCTAAAAATGATAGAGAAAAAGGTACACGCAAGACACTCTTGTTCACGGACATTGCAATATTCAATTCTTTCAATATCAAAATGTTCTTGAACTACCTAACGATGTAAAAAGATATAATGGAGCAATAAAGATAAAAGAACTCAAAGAAATGGTGGTCCCTCCGGTTATTAAGCATTCAGAAAACTTTGTAGTGTGATAAAGTAAAGAATAACCAAACCACTTGGTTCTAGATAGAATTGTTTGCACCGCATGACGATGACCCTAGGTCATCTCCGACTTGTACCGACCGAAAAATTGTAATTTGGCGTACAATAAAGTATATATTAAAATAAACAAATAAATCTCCGACTTTAAGATGTCCCCCTTGAACGTGGAAACCATGGTGTATCCGAGTAAAGTAAATAACAAATACCTTAAAATCAAAAAGATCCTGTGTTACTGATATGGGTACAAGTAGTATTCCATATAAATGCAAAGCCGTTATAAATTTCATGTTCATCAGCAGGGAACGATGTAAATTGTGCAGTTTCACTTTATTCACATACTTTGTGAATCATGCAAGTACAGATTATCTGTCAATAATAAATCATAATGTCACTGTAAATTGTTTCTTCCATGCACAAACCATAAATACGTAAAGATTCACTTCTTCTTTCTTCTTGAAATGGCTTTTGCAGTAGACTCGGCGCAGTTTGCCAGTGTCCGGTAAATAATATGATAAATGTAATACAAAATTAATAGCCAGTGCAACGCCAAGTTTTTCAAGAAAGTCTACCAGAGCCACGTTAGCTACGCCAGTATTTTTTTCCGTGTGTCCGCCCCCCACGAGATCAGGTTGTGTGGTTGGACTTTAGGAGGCATGTAAAGATATAATTTTCCACTCCAGAATGACCAACTTAGCTTATCCGATTTGACAGAAGATATTCGATGTTCGTTGAAGTTGATTGACTTGACTTTTTGGTTTATTCGTTGAAGTTGATTATGTATACTGCACCAAAGAGAATACAATACTACGTAAGATACTGCACATGACGTTCACATAATGGGACCTGAATAAACGGGATAAATTCACTGTATTTGAATTGTACATTGTATTGTACATACATTTCACAAAAGAATTTAACATAAAAGAAAAATTATAATATAATTTACCGTTCAACTTGAACGTAAATCAGTGATGTCATACAAAATTTATATTCATGTCTAAATGTTTTGTGTTGTATTGTGTCTGTCAGTGTGTTTTTCACAAACAGTTGCATTAAATTATACGGAAAGTTATTATAAATCTCGAGTGGTCAATGGTTGGCGAGCTTTGCAAGGAGACGCTCCTTATCAGGTAAGCAAGTAATTTCGTGCAACAACTTTATTCGACCAAGTTTGATAGATAGATAGATAGATAGATAATTCTTTATTGTACACCTTAGAACAATGTTAGCGGTACAGTAGTAAACGTAAAGTTGCATGTACAATGGGCGGCCTTATCGCCAAAGGCGATCTCTTCCAGGCAACCTTAGGATGGACAGGAAAGTACAGAATAATCAGTAGTGTGATTATGTGGTGTAGATTGCATATACATCAAATATAATAAATAGATACACATACATATAATACTTACACTATTATAATTATATAAATGAGAAGATAAACGTGAACCAGGAACATCATAATGGCTAGAGTATAACAGACATAACAATTAATTAGATACATAAACATTAAATACGCAGTACATACCAAATATCTAAATGAAAGTAAACATATCTCTATGCACAAGACGAAAAGTAATACTTCATCACCATCCTCTTGAACACCTCCTACGATTTCGCTTGCCTTACCTCTAGTGGCAATGCATTCCATAACCGCACGGCTAGTACAGTAAAGGACTTGTCAGCATAGTCCGTAGAATGCATCGGCATCTTTAGTCTCAGATTACCGGATTGATATTACTTTGTTACTTTGGAGGGAAAATACTCTGAAGATAGTGAATTTCACTAGAATGAAACATTTCCTTATTTCGAAAAAGTAACAAAAGTGCACTCATAAAAAAGCTTGTCACTCCCGATAATCGAACCAACTAAAATTATAAAAAATAATATCCTATATTTTATAGCATCAATATAACGATCAATTTCCTACATGGATCGTCAGACCGTCCGAACTATAAACAGGGTAATAATTTTTTTAGTGTTGTATAATAGTTGTATATTGACATTTCTGAACTGAAAATACTATCGGAATATTTCAGTAATTATACAGAAATCATTTATATAAAAAATTACAAAATTACACTCAAACTTAGTTTATACTCGAGGAGGACTTAGGGTTTATATTATTGAATAGGATATTTTTGGTGTACGTGTGAATAATGTTTTCATTTATTTTTATAGGCGGCGCTTAAAACATTAATTGTACGTTGTAAAAGGCTGTATGGCACATACTGTGGTGCTGTTATTGTGGGCCCCAACAAATTGATTACAGCTGCACATTGTGTTCTATCAAAGAAAGCAGGCATAATTGCAAGTTCTAAACCTACCGGGTATGATTTTCTTAATTTACCTGTGAGAACTCAGTAGCAGAGCACAGAATTTCCTCATTCCCTGGTCAAGGTCATCATCATCATATATCATGGTTTCTGGTTTCATTCTTGTAAGATCCTTGATATTTCACCTCCAGCAGTGGACTGCGATAGACTGATTGATTGATACTGCTTTTATTTATTATTTTGCCCATGAAGAAAACCTGCGATGAAACCTCGTTCACCGATCAGCAGGTATACCAGCTGTACCACTGGACGCTATACTGTACTATACCAATGTATATATCTGCATGCCACAAATTTTACATTGCATCTAAATATTGATTTTACACTATCGTCTGCCGTATGACCCTAACTTAATAAAATAAACCCTACGCCAGAGTCTCTACTGTCTATCACTGTACCATCTTACTTGAGGCCTAAAAATATTGATAGGACTTCTCCCATACACCCATTAATAATATTGTTTGCATTTTAAGATATATCGATGCAAGAAGTCTTCGTGCAATATATGCTGTAGCTGGCAATTTGGAAAACCGTGATGTATTTTCCCGTACTGACAGTGTGGTGAAAGGTCAATGGAGATCACTATATAATGCGTACTATCCTCGTGAATATATATTTCCGAGGCATGATATCGCGTTAGCCGTTAGTACCTATAATTTTATTTAATAAGTAGCTGTTGCACTGTGCTCTGCCTGTGAGCAATTCTGATCCCGTCTCCACAACCAAAGGAAATCTTTTCCGGGTGTAATAGCCTGTGTTATTCCAGACAATAATCTATCCTTGTACCAAATTTTAGCCAGAACCATTCAGCCGTTTGAGCGCGCTTGAGTAACTAACCTTAGATTATTAATATGTCTAACAAACATCTAAACATCTTTGCAAACTTTCACATTTTGTCGTATTGGTAGGATAGTAGGAAAGGTGTTAATTAAACGAGATTTATGTGGTAACGGAGATAAAATACTCACCATTTCATCTCATCCGAAGGGTCTCGTAAGAGGCGACTAACTGAAAACGTAGACGTTTCCAACTAGTTTGACCATCGCGTAAGCAGTAGACTAAATCCTCCGAACTAACGCCTATGGCTAACAGTTGACTGATATGCTAATTAATTGATTGATATAAATTAGAAGTGTTATCTTCTAATTTATAGCTTATCTTCTAATGTTACAAATCTCTTTTCCAGTACACAAGAATACCTTTTCATTTTAACAAATATGTTGCACCTATAACCGTAGCCTCAACGAATACCGAATATTTAGGACCATGTTTAGTCTCAGGTTATGGAAGGATAGGTGCAATGGTAAATAATTATATTTAATTTACTTATCTATCTATCATATTACGTTTCTCACTTATAAGTAGGTAAGAGCTCATTTTGGGTCAAGGAAATGAGAGTCAAGGTCAAGAAAGAGCATGACATTCGAAAACACCTCTAGTTACAATTGCTTTCGAACGATATGTATGTCTCACGGTTCCTAAAATTAATTTCAAAACTAATGTTCAAGGTGCTGTTTTGAATCTGTACGAAATATTAGTTCCGTACAGTCAATCTCGTAGACAGAGTAAAAATCATCTGAGTGCTGTTTCTACTGACACTAATATACCTACTTACTTTTACAATTTCAGGTTAAAGCAAGTCATTTGATTTTAGCATATTTGGAAATAATGCCAACCTCCATATGTAGCAAGGTCCATCAGAGAAACATGGATTCATATGTCTGTTCCTCTTCTAAAGTTAGCGATGTTGCTCAGGTTTGCCCCACTCTACGTTTTAAAACAATTTTATTTGTGACATATTATTTATTTAGAGGCACACAATATTTTGTTCACACAAGTTCGTTTGCGGTACTTTACCCAATGATTTTGATAATATTTCGCAGGAACAATCGATATTTGTGCTCGATGCCTTCATTCAATTTAAAAGTGACAAAATTTTGTGTGTAGTGTAAGTAGTATAGAAGTGAGAATGTATAATGGGCATCGAAAGTTCAAAGGACTTATTCGCATAACGACCTAAAGTCGTTTCTGGGCCTATTTGTGAGTTACTCTATTCGTAAAACACCCTTTTCATTGGACAATTTGAAACTAAAAATGTATGAAGTAATGCCACTACAATACAACTACTTAGATCTACTTATTGATGTTATTAAGTTTAGTGTGCTACTTGTATTATACACTGTACACTGTAATTAGAATTGTTATGGATTTTTTAATTATATTTTCCAGTGCGTTGCTGGGACTCCAGTCCGCAATGATGCGAATACAATAATAATATCTATTGTGAAGATTCTCGTTGTTTAAATAAGACTTCTATTTTGTAGGGTGACTCTGGTGGACCACTCGTATGTTCTTATACGAATGATCCTGAAGAAGGAAAACTTGGTCTACTAGTGGGCATAGTCAGCGGTCACCGACCTTACGCTGGCTCGTTTTTCACAAGGGTGTCAAAATATAAACACTTTATTGATAGAAGTAATACTAACACTGTACATAATAACTATATTTCTCAAGCCAGTCTCGTAACGACTTTCATATATGGATTCTTATTCTTATTTTAATTTGTTTTATTTCGGCGTTGATATACTACGTGATTTATGTATTTATTTCAATGATTTATTTCAATGAACAAAATAAATGAAAATTAGTATTTTTAAGCGGATTAATTGATTAAAAAAATGTGTCATAGTTTTATGAGGTACAGTTTAGATACAGTTCATGATATATGTTCCAGAACATAGTTTGAGGTACGTTACACGACTATGCGCGCCCAGCTGACACCTGAACGGTGTCCATGTCACTACTTATTTAATAATTAATTGCTTGAGGTACAATTTTTTTAACAAGGGTACAACTTAGTCCAGTTTAAACCTCAGGTTTCGATGAGGGGGAGAAACATTTTGTACCTCATGTTAATCATGCTATTTCTATACAAAGTACAATTAGCACCAAACTTCGGACCTTGGGAGTACGTTTCACAAGGATATCCTACAATTGGCTTTAAGTGCTGAATTTTAAAAAGAAAAAGAAATGTACAGAGCTATTATAAAATATTTATTCTTGTAAAAATTACGTAGACTAGCACAAATGGATCGTACTTCAATGTATAACTTTCATCTGTTACCCATTTATAGTGACTACCAACCCGCATATGCAGATTGGGTAAACCAAGGTTCACGATCGACGTTACACCAACTAAGATACCCTGTTTTGGATCCACTTCATTGGGATCGCCGGTCTCATGACATATAAGGCCCCCACCTTCTGTTTCCTAAAACATAAATGTGTGCGTTAACCACGACCAGTCAAGCTACTGAGATTACTAAATTTACCACTGGATTTAAGACATTCATGTAATCTCAATGGTTTCACATAGGTTGATAGTTAGCAGAATCTGGGCCCAGAATCCATGGTACCTAATGCGTTGAATGGCGTCCGGGGGGCGTCCGACTATCGCGGATCCCGATTTCGGGGGTACGTCGACACTATAGTTTGACTGTAAATGCTGTACCACTACATGGTGCGCGCGGCGGGCGAGGTAAAGAAAGAGAAGGAAATCACGTTAAAATTGTGATCTTACACCGTTCAACGAGTTTAAATTTTCTATATTATTAATGATAATTATATGAAATGTCGAATAGGAAACAAAATGTCTAAAAAATATGTTTAAAACACTTACGGAATAAGCATATTTATTTCTGTTATTATATGCAGTGCAAAAATAGTGCCTGCAGCTTCTCTGTAGAATT
Source organism: Pelosia muscerda (assembly GCA_963691645.1). Taxonomy (NCBI): domain Eukaryota; kingdom Metazoa; phylum Arthropoda; class Insecta; order Lepidoptera; family Erebidae; genus Pelosia; species Pelosia muscerda. The sequence goes on from OY829113.1 coordinate 6,800,951, forward strand.
TGCTCGCATTCCCGTGTTTTAATCAACTCAACCTCTTCAGTAAAGACGTATTTGATTATGGACCAGCTCTAAAACAAAATCCTTAAACTTGCGCAGTTATGGTTGAACGGGAATGACTACCATAATATAGTAGGTAGGAGCGCTAGATCCAAGAAACGCAGGTTGTTCGTCGTAGAGGCTGATATCCGTGCTTAGGGTCTCACTACTATACATGCCCAAGACCGTATTAAGTGAAGAAGTAAAAGTTGGAAAGCAGACCCTGGACTCCAAGGAGAAGACTTTGCATGTTACCGGGATTAATGCAATGAAATCAATCAATCAATTAACTTATCGTAGTTCATAGTCTTCTTCCAATATGAGCCATTCGTCGATGCAATGATAATGATGATGACTAACCTTAGTAGCTTTTACTGCCGTAGCTACACAAACTCCATCAAAATCATGATTTTTAGATTCAATCGGTATTTTTTTTACATAATCATTAAAAACCCAAGGCTTGTTCACGATCTAAAATACAAAAGGTTATCATTAGAAAAGTTTCATAGTATTTCTAAATGTAGCCCAGGCATTTGATTTGTTAAGAAATACGAGGACAGGTACATTTGTTACCTGTATAAATACAATATTATCATAACATTGTTTTGACATTCTAGAATCATAAATCAATAGTGAGATTATTCAAAGTTAGACATAAAGAGGCTTACAAATAACGTAACTAGTGTAAGTAAAGGAATAGCACTAATTAAGATTTGCATTTCAATATTGTTTTTGACTTAAATAAAAACTTTTCCGCTGAATGGAGATTTTTTCTTAACGTGTTTTTTCTGTATTTCATGAATGAAACCCATGTCTGTTTTGGCTTTTATGTGTTCACATAGCATAGCCCTAATTGTAAAACTACATTTCAGCATGATTAAATTCATAACAAAAAAAATCCCGCTGGCATAGGTTTGTTTCAACCATCATTTATTCTGAAAATAATACGGAACAAATTCCAGTTCTATTACCATTCGATAGCCCAAATATACAGGCATATTACCTATAGGAACTTAGGCCTACAGGGCAACTGTTCCCTTTGAATATAGTTACGTTTACAAATAATGTACAAATAAAAACTGATGCACCACAGGCTAGTGTTCTTGGACGTTTTTTTTTTATTTTTTTATTTATGGCACATCAATTTGACTTCACCTCGCCTGATGTTCAGCTGAAGGCAAAGTCTCATGAAAGAGGGTCACCATTGCAAACACGTATTCTATACCCATTTTACATTTGCCTTATATGAGATAAATTAATTACTATGAGATAAAGTATCATATACGGCTAGTAGCTAGTAAGATACAGGATGTCACTCGCAAAGAAGTAATGGAGAAACTTATATTGCTGTGGAATATCAGCAATAGAGTTCTAATTTATACATTATGAACGCAAAACTTGTATTTAGGTACAACCGCTTGCATACTGTCTTTACTTTTGGGGCTGTACAAAACGATTCTATTTATATGGCGTGAAGGATAGTAATTGTATTATTAAAATATAAGTGTTCCAATCTTACCAAAATGCCAAGATTGTAAGCTGGAAATCGGTAAAACCTCTGCGAATAGACCTTGACTATAGACCGCCATTGTTGAGGATCTTTATCTCCGCCATCTCTTCTTACTGAAACTTGTGTGATGCCAGCAACAACCCATAATTTCTTGTAATTGTGACGATTGCTTGAAAAGGTCGTAAAAGATTATCAATAAAAAAAATAATTTAATTTATTGTTTTTCTACTTTTCTACTGAAGCATCAATCTATACATTGCTGGCGTGACACATACGCTTGTGATACTTAAGCGGTCACTTGTTGGTTGCTACCTACTGATTGAAAAAGGGAGTGAACAATGGCGGAGGACGCCATTGTCCTCATAGGCACGTAATGCAGGATATATTCACCTACACATTTATAGGTTATATAGTAAAAACCGCATAGAGGCAAAAATACAACAAACACGTACTTCTTCCTATTAGTTAGAAAACAATTTGCAGAAGAAAGTACTTTCTTCTCTCCAATTATACTGCCTGCGCAAAATGCTCTATAGTGTCTTTTCTTGGCATTATAGACTTTAAATATAAGGACCTGCAGGAAAAATATGACAAATTTAATAAATGTCTAAGCCAAAGAATGATACTCCTATTAAATCATTAGCGATAAATGTCACGAAGACTATGGTAATGTTTTCTTTGAGTAGTGATTAAGATGATATCAGAAAAACACAGCTGATTCTAATCTACAAAACTATGATCTTTCGAAGGATTTATAAATATATAACTAATTTACCATCACTATTACCAACAACTGGAATACGTAACTGTGGGTAACCAGTGGTGCGTTTAAACTTAAGAATGAGTAAGAGCCATCCAAGATCTCCTTGGATGTAAGATTACGGTGTCCACATCTTTTCTCGAGTAGAGAAGGCGTACATCGCGCCGCTGTGTGAAAGAAGGCCCTTGCTCATGGAGAACGGAGGTCGTTACGCCTCTAGACACGCTCTTCTCAAGCATTACTTGCTCGCAGAAGGAAGCGGTAGCAGACAACGTGCTCGCGCATCTCATCATCGTCGTAAAACGTAATCACCCTCGCTCAATTCGGCAGGGGGAAAATCCGTAGGGATTTACGCACAATGAAAAAGGGTTACCCACTATTGTGCACTCCAGTTGTAGCAAGCCTCCACAGGCTGACTGACCAATTATACTTTATTCTTCGATATACACGTGCCTACTTTACATTCTAATCACTACATAGTATAAAATAAAGTCGCGTTCTCTGTCCCTATTTTTCTTGTCCCTTTGTATGCTTAAATCTTTAAAACTACGCAACGGATTTTGATGCGTTTTATTTTAATAGATAGAATGGTTAAAGAGGAAGGTTTATATGTATATAACATCATGCTACAACAAACAGGTGTGGAGCAGGAATGAAAAATGTTGCAAAAACGGGGTGACGCAGACGAAGTTGCGCGGGTCAGCTAGTACTTAATAAAACCCTAAATGAACAATCGGCATGAAAGTTAAATCTTATAATTAACCATCTTACTGTCATTTAATAGCTAACCTACAGAATTTGTTTTTAAATGACATTTGAATAGCATTCTTACATGATGTGGTAAGTCACCTACTTTAACCTCAGTCCCATAATTCGTACGTGTCTGAAACGAATAAAATTATTTCTATAGTTTAACATTAATCACTGTACCGCTCCCATGTAGACTTGGGCAAAATAGTTCACCTTGGGGAGTTAGTTCACCAAAACTCACTCCGCAAACTGAACTAAGTCCTTTTATTAGTTCATTTAGTTCATTTAGTTCACTTAGTTCCACAGTTCCGATGAATCGTTTGGCTCCGTGAATCACTTGAGTCAGTTAGTTCCACAGTTCATTTGACTCGTTTGGCTCCGTGAGTTTGAGTGAATCACTTGAGTCAGTTGGTTCAACAGTTCACTTGCACCAACTGTCTCAGTGGATTGTTTTGAATAATGAACGATTTCAGGCTTACGTATTTTTTTCCCTTTAAAAGACGTGTTTAAAATGAACTCTATTTACTTATGATATTCTTTTTTGTTATAGAATTTTCCCTTTTTTTACATGTTTCTATGCAGGAAAAGTAATTTAGAGGAGTTTGGAGATTATTGATTCAAACATTTCAGATTTCCCTTCATACTTTTTTCATGCTTAGGACTGACAATTAAAGTGCCAAATATAAAAATTTTGCTATAGATTTCACTTTAAAAGGCGTATTTAAAAATCAACTCAATCAAAATCAACTCGTTCCAGCTTACCTAATCCAACTCATCGCTCCCGCTCTGACTCTGATGCCATAGCGGGAGCGATGAGTTGGTGAACTAACTGAACTAAATGAACTAAATTGGGCCAAGCAAGTGAACTAAATCCTTTTACTCTTGGCAATGAACTAGTTCAGTGAATTGAATCACTCATGAGTGACACAAGTCTACTCCCATGGTGTGCACAGCGTAGCGGGGTGAGCATCGACCGTTAGATTTGGTCAGTCCGGCTTGACTCCCCGACCAGCACTCATGGTGCTATCTCTCTCCGCATCGACCGTTAGATTTGGTCAGTCCGGCTTGACTCCGCGACCAGCACTCATGGTGCTATCTCTCTCTGCATCAACCGTTAGATTTGGTCAGTCCGGCTTGACTCCGCGACCAGCACTCATGGTGCTATCTCTCTCTGCATCGACCGTTAGATTTGGTCAGTCCGGCTTGACTCCGCGGCCAGCACTCACGGTGCTATCTCTCTCTCTCTTTCGACTGATGCTCCTTCTTTCGTTTTATTTACCTCGTCCCCCACCACACCGCGAACACCATAGGGGCGGTAGGGCAGTCGCGGATGGACTATAGTTTAATTATTCACTAGGATAGCAAGTAGAATACTCTTACTACTATAATAACACTACGCTTTCGTGCTGATAGTAGACATGATAAGTAGAACAACAAAGATCTTGACTTTTGCGCCGGCTTTTCGCTCATGTTTGGAAGGTCTGATGGCAATGGCTCCCGGAAAAACCAACAACTATTCAAAAACAGTAAGCAGATCTGTGGCATTGCGAAATCGACATCTCTCTATCATCATTAATTTGTGAAAATTTTATTTGTGTGAACAGCCGGTACTTGATATTTAACTACCTATGAATTAACGTACTGGATTCTTACTTGAACATTCAATGGATCACGCATTGCTTTACTCTGGTTAAATATCTGCAAAAATAATATAAATCTTCAAATGACAGGAGTATCTTAGAATGCACTAACCAATCATAAGAAGGGAAAGCTAGATAGTATTAGTCAGAATGAGATTAATAAGGGATGAGTGGTATCAGAAGTCCGAAATTTACAATCCACGTATATGGACTATGCAGGGCGGTCCCACTGAGCTTCTTGTCGGAGTCTTCTCACTTAGGGACACAGAATAAATAATAGTACTAGTAGTATAATAATTAGGTAGTACTGGCTGGATGCGGAAGGTAGAGGATCAGGAGCAGTGGCGCACATTGGGAGAGGCCTATGTCCAATAGTGGGCTCCAATATAGATATTATGTAAATATAAAAATAAATTTACCGTATCAAAATTGGGAGCTTCACGATTCGCTGACACATCACATACACATGTTATGAAAATAATGTAGCACATGGTATAAAAAAGTATATTTAATAGATGTACTTTCAGTTCCGAATAAGTGAAATATATGCATTGCTCTTAATTTATTTTATTGGAAAAAACCGAGAAAATCCTAGAAATAATTTACGTAACCAAAATTATTATTGACAGTCGATATTTCCCAAAGAGAATTTCAAACAGAATATAACTACCAAAGAGAACATTACCGTTACGTATATACTTGTTTATAATACTCTACACTATAATACCAATCGGACTGATTTACCAATCAATTGCTTGAGCGCAATATTGTTAAAATTTTGAATCTAAACAACATAACAAACATGCACGTTTTCGTTTTCAATGTTAGTAAGATAAAGCGGTGGGATACAGGGGTGCTTACAGAGACACTTGAGACTTTCTTGCTGTAATATATTTTCGACAAATTGTTTGGTATGCCGAAATATGACTTAGGATTCTAAGGTCTATAAATGCTTTATATTGTAAGTATGTGTCTATTACAAGAAACATAAGCGGTTAAATCAAGATATTTAAAGAGCGGTGGGATACAGGCGTACTTATAGAGACACCTGATTTCTTGCTGTAAAATATTTTCGACAAAATGGTTTGATATGCCGAAACATGAATTAGAAATCTATAGACCATCAAGAGTTTTTATTGTGGATTTCGGTATTTTTAAAAGAAAATGACAAACTTAATCACCAGGTAATTGTAATTTGAAATCACTATTACGCTACTTATTATAGTGCTAAGACTTACTTTGTAAGAAATATAATATCACTTGTACTTACAACACAATGTGTCAAATTGAATGGTATCATGGGTATTCTTTACTTAAATACAACAAAATTTTGTAATGTAACTTTTTATTTCTAAACAACAATGTAACCTTGTTTGCTATTAAAACGTTTCATGAAAAGCATGCTTCTACGTGAATCCCGGCAGAGTAAAATTTGGGCCACCCCATCTCTTTATACGCCTTTATGCCCAGGTCTTTACTTTCCAAATTTTGCACATGGTAAAGAGTCGTATATTTATTTAGATAAAAATGAATCGCGAAATATGTTCTCAAGCGCATAACTCGAAGACGGCTTAACCCATTCGAGTAATTCTTTTTTTCTGTTCCTTGAACTCTATGGAAGGGTTTTATGGAGCAGCGGGAACAGGATTAGAAGTCCAAGCAGCGCGAACGGGATCAGAAGTCCACGCGGGCGGAGACGCTGGCAACAGCTAATTTATCATGCATTTTCTTGAAAAACTTGACATCGGCGTCTCCCCATTCACAATTTTGTATTTTAATTACCACTTACTTGACATTGGCGAAATTGTGGCGATTCTGATGAAGCCATCTTACGAAGAAGTTGACGTAAGCAAGATACCACATCTTTAGTTTGTTTGCCCTTGTTTGATGTTAAAATTAATGAAGTAATTAAAGTCATCATACAATTACTGATGTTTTATTTCTTTATTTACACTCCGCTTACATTATCAGTATTCAGTCACATTTCAATAACTTTTTTATACATTTTTAGTTTTTTTTATTTACTAAGAGCTAGAGTCAGTTCTTTTTTAGAATATTTGTTGGATTTTGATATCCCCATAAGTTTGTTCCGTCACCAGTTCTTCGAGCTCTTTCTTGTATCATTTCTTGTGACACAGTCTTTAAATCATATGCCCAACCGATCGCTGCAAAAAAATCTATAAACTTTGTCGTCAAGTTCAAACAGTTGTTGCCTAATTCAGCTGTCCGGTAATCCCATGGAAAAACATGATGAAAATTATGGAAACCTTCTCCAAAAGTAGCAAAAGAAACCGTTAAATTTTGAGCTGGTATAATATTTCTGTCGTAAGCCTTATTGCCCCAAATATGGGCAACGCTGTTGACCATGAATGTTACATTGAGGTTAATGATGTATCGAAGCATATTAATATGCCAAGCATTAGACCAGCTTTCTTGCCAACAGTAGACCGGTATGATTGTCGGTAGACCAAAACAAATCATACCTATAAAAGGTATTGCATATCTGAAATAGAAAATGACGTAGTATAGTAAAGTAACACGTTTTCGTTGACGTACACTGTTTTATGTAAGTAGCATGTAGAATTAACATTAAACGGAATCGCTAGAATATGCTAACAAACTAATTAATACAATAGATGTATCTTTTTTTTATATCGTGCGAAATATTCCCTCGGATTTCCCCCACCAGAGCCGGTTGCTTATGTTGGACTCAAACTGACTAAAACGCACGTCGTTTTTGGGTCTTTAGTTGCCGGAGGTGAGACAGTAGCCAACATTATTCCTCGCACCCCTTTATACCCGAGGCCTTCTCGTTCAAGATGACCCCCCTGTAACCTGTGTTTATTTTAAACGAATTAAATAATTATGTTTTAACACGTGTACCTATTTACGAGGTACTCGCATGGAAATTAAAAAAAAATGTATGAAAATATTGGTTACTAATTATTTTTTGGTGTATATTATATTCAATTAAATTATATATTGTTCAAAAATGTTTTAAAAATAACTTTTTTAATCATTAATAGTATTGCCTGTTTCCGATTTCGGGAGTGTTTACCTAACATACTGTATCATAGGTATTTAACAGTACAGGAATATTCGTTACGTTACAGTTCAAGTACATAATATGTGATTTAACCACTCAATAACCTGTTAGTAACGCTCAACTAGCCTTAGTAGTACTCGTAGTTAGTATACGAAGAGAGAACTCAAAGCAATAAGTTAACTATGGAAATAATATCCTACAATTTTCGAAGTTTAGAGAATATTATGACGTAATCATTAGACCAACAGGCAACTATTTGATAAATTAGTAGCTGTTGCCCGCGGCTCCGTCCGCGTGGACTTCTGATCCCGTTCCCGCTGCTCCATTCCGAGCATTTAGAGAATGATGAACAATGAAAAATGGATGTTGGCCGACTCTCAGACCTACTCAATATGCTCACAAAATTTCATGAGAATCGGTCAAGCCGTTTCGGAAGAGTAGGTACGGGAACGAACATTGTGACACGAGAATTTCATATATAAGATTACCTAGATAACCGTTATAAAACCGTTATTCGACGAGTTTACAATGTATTACTTTACTTATATATTCATAAAACGTCATTTTGCAAAATATCTATAAGTCGCAAAATATCGATATAAGATGAATATGCACAGAGTCACGGACTGGACTACCTACAACGAAAAACACTATGGAATGTAATGGAATGAAATATAGAATGGAACAACATAATATACAAAAAAGATCATAGTGCTAAAACAACAGTATTCAGATGCCTGTTCCTGACATATCCCTTTGCTATTCCGGGCTAAGAGTGCCGAAGATTCATTAATAACTGGTGATTTGTGCGAAAGGGACATTGTGTTAGGTACAGGAAATATCCCTGCACAATGGCGAAAAGAATATTTTGCGTCCTTATAGTAATTATGAAACAGGTAGCCTAGTGGTATGGGTAATGGACTGCGTAGACGAAGTCTCAGGTTCGATACCAGGTTTTACCATGGCACACACCAATGACTTTTCGATGCTTTTCGAAGTTATGTGTGTATTCATCAGGATTTATGAGTGCTCGGTTAATGGCAATAGGCTCGCCACCTATATTTTACATTGGGACCTAAACATAAACTGGCAAAATGTTGGTGCTAGCACCTCTGCCTACCCCTTCGGGAATATAGGCGTGAGTTTATGTAATGTTATGAAATGGGCTATAATGTGTTGCATCACTGCTCTACATAATACTCACTTCTTCTGAAACTTTAGTACACGGTTGTTGTAAATGTCAGACATGTCAATATGTTGTCCTTTTTTCTTCACGTCGGGGTGTTTCCTCACAAGAAGCCACCCAACATGAGAATAGAAGAATCCTCGTCTAGCATTGTGTGGATCTGCATCAGTATCACTGTACTTGTGATGGAGTCGATGATCTCTGACCCAATCAGTTGCAGAATTTTGAAATGCAATAGAGTTCATAAGCATCAGGAGAATCTCTAATGGTAACTTGGCTTTATACGTCTTGTGTGCCCAAAGCCGATGCGTGCCGGCTGTGACTCCTATTGCCGCCAAAATATATAAGACAAAAGCTGCAAAGAAATTTGTTGTTAAAATTATCAAAGTGGTTCCATGGTTTAGGTCACCACTCATCAGTTTCTCTAACTAGAACTTTGATTTGCTTGCAAATGAATCATAACATTGCTTCAATCGTAGTCGTTAATGAATAGGTAGATTTGAAAGAACTGATACACAACTAAATCAACCACACACACACACACATTAATTTTTTACTTCTTCACATTAAATAATCACACATTAATGAACCAATTATGAGTAAATAATAGAGACAATAATGGGTTTCAAACCTAACATTTAATACTGTCGAAAATTAACGCGAATATCACTAATTCAAATAAAACCACTTTTTTATGGTAACCACTATTTACATAAAGCCCGACGTTTCAGCTACTTTTCTGCACACATGGTTGCGGGGTGACTACCATCTCTAAACAACTACCATCTCTAATTATTTCGTTTCTCTAATTATTTTCGTAATTACGTTAGGCAAAATGAACATAAATAATGCAAAAAATAACGATAGATGCCAGGCAGATCGACTGATCTGTTTTGGTGCATGTTCGAAAAATTCTTATTTTATTTTATTTTGTATTTGTTTTTTGTGACAGTGTTGTAAAAGTTAGTGAGTTAGTCGGATTAGGTGCCTACAGGATAGCCTGGCCTAGTGTTGGACCACGGGATATAAGCTTATTTGAAATTAAATTTTATGGAAATTACTTTTTTTTATTTTTTTTAACTTCAGAATCATTGTATAATTTTTAATGCAATGATTTTTTGTGCAGTGGGAGGTATGAGTGGTGTAAAAATACTTACCAAACACTACAGTCGCCCATTTTGCTTCTGTGAAACATAAGTACAGCCCATAAATTCCTGCGAGGTGCCAGTAGCCGAATGTTATTAGATTTCGGTACACTATTTCATATTTTCTAGGTTCAATTTGTGGCTCTAAGGTCACCGGACTTTCATCAGTCTCTGTGACGACTTCGCTTTCCATTTTTTCCAACTACAAAGAGAACACATAAAAAGTAAATCAGACTTAAAGATCATGTAGACGTGTTTTCCTGATTGCACCCAAAGCCAATGTGAACTCGGAGCTCAGGGTCCGCCTTCCTATTTTTCCTCCTTCACATTGGACGATCTTGGGCGGGATATTGTATGTGTATTTGTACAAGTATTTTGAACGAAGGTATTTACAAAGTATACCCTAGCAGAAGCAAGCTACGGCGGTGGCGCAACGTGCACCTCCCTATATCCAAATGGGAATACCATAGTTCCTACACTAGGGGAAGAGGGTCATCTCCAAGATATGTCCCTGGGTTTGCCGGGATGCGAGATATATGTCTTGTATAATATCTCCTCCGGCAATCAAAAACCCATAGACGGCCTGCGTTTTAGCACAGATTAATAAATAGTTACAACGTGTTTTAGTCGTTTCGAATCCGACCTAACCTCTCTCACCGACTTCGGTGGGATTTCGCACACAGAATTAAAGGTATATACAAAGTCCAGAGGTTAAAATTTCGAAATGAAACTATTAATTACTGAATTACTTATTATAAAAAACTTCTTTCATTATCCTTCGCTTTGGACTCCGAGGTTCGCTTTGCCCCAATTTTAATATTTTGGGGAGATCCTAATAGTTTCATCGTCTTGTTCCATTAATGAACAATTTTTCCGTGATGCGACTGCCATCAGGCTTCCACAGCGCATTGGCAATATCAAATATATAATAAGAGTACTTGCCTACCTACTAGTAACGAATTAATCGATAAGTATCCCCGTTAACCTTTATTAGTTTACTTATGTTAAAAGTGACTTCATGTCGGTAATACCTATTAATGAATAAGATTAAATCCTGAGATCTCTCTATAAGACCGACTACTAAGTTATTAGTAATTAAAATATATACATGTACATACATATACGCGTATAGCCATGTCTGTTATCCTGTACAGCCACTTTTTACCAAATAACAATTATATATATAATATTACAAAAAAAAATCCACACTCCACAATTATATCTAATAATTTAGTAAGAAATGTTAAAATTAATATAGGTACCTGTTTATGGTATGCAAGTTTATTATTAGTATTTAGTTCTTTTTTAATTTGTATATAGTTTTTTAGTTTGTTTTTAATATATTGTTCCATAATCTAGTACAAAATGTATACACAATATCTTTAAAATATTTCTCTATCTATTATTTGTAATAATATTTCTCTATGGCAGTTCATCACATTGTTAAAAAGTGGTAATTTTTTCACATTTTTCAAATACCCCATAGCGTTCATGTATTAATATTTCAAACATTATTTTTTTTGTCTCAAGTAACTATCGTTCTGAACTGAAATGTAGGAATAAAATACTCACAGCTCCCGGAAAAACTGTATTTGAAAAACGATTAAAGGTTTCCTTCAATACGAGATAAGAAAACGTACTGAAACCGGTTACGAAAAATATGTTTTTATAAAGTCAAAGTTTAGGATTCCGTACCTCTCAAGTTAAAACGGTGTTTCAAAATAAATAGTTCATAAACTACTTGTTATCAACTTATACATATCATACAATCATCATAAGGAAACAGTTTAGGTACTCAAATATATTATGAAGTAGGTAGGCAATTACAATTTCATGATGGGATACATAAAAAATGACGTATTATCGATTAGTGGTAGATCGCTCTGTGTGATGACGAAGAAAGAATATCACCACCCATGTTGTCCGAAGGGTGTACAACGCGACAAACGGAAAATACGCAGTGATAAGTGACAGAAGGAAAAATCTAAATAAAACCCTGTACCAACCCGTCTGGTCGGCGTGGTAACAGTAAACTAAAGCCGCCTAACATTCAGTCATAGGCTAAATCAATTGAATCGATCATACAAGACTGGAACTTGACCGTAAATATTTCCCCAACAATAGGGAAGATGACTACATTTTAACTGTCGAGAAAATGACCAGTTTATAATGATATTACTACGGAGGTAGGACACGACGGTATCTCCCGTCCGAAATGAGCTGTCCAACTGGGGAAGTACCTCCGCCCTACAGAAGACCGCGGTCATAATAACCATCGTGTTGTGTTCCCGCCGGTAAGTAGGGTAGCCAGAGCTCACTGTACTGTACCCCTCCTTCCCCTTCCCTTCCTAGCCTCCCCACCCCTTCCCAGCTCTCCCCCTTTCCCTTCAGGGTGGGCAGCGCGTGTGTGACACCCTTAGTGTTGCACACGTTCATAGGCCACGGTGGCCGCTTTCCATGAGGTGGGTCGTGTGCTTGTCTGCCACCTACGTAGTATAAAAAAAAAAAATATAATGAAAAATGAAATGAAAATAATTTATTGCCAAAAACACGAAGGTTACATTCATTGCCGGTGACCCCACTCTAGGCAAGCCTGTCCTGTGGGTGCCGAATACGTTGGTACATTATGGGTAATACAAAGTGTTCGGTATATTTATGTTGCTGACGTTACTTACCGTGGATGTTACATTAATATTTAATTATTTATTTATTTAATGTTACAGTTTTACATATTTATATAAATTATAAATGAGATTCAAAATGATGACATAGTTATATATTTGGACGCAATTTAATTGTTTATACTTTGACCTACTTTGGGAACTGTAAATAGTCCTTAGTTTAGTTAGGCATTATTTTATTTTAAAATTCATCCTTACAGCAAGTCATACCGATATTGCTCGAGTCACATGAATAATATGTACCTAATAACAGCAGTATGATAATATTGTCATAAATCTATGTTATTACTATGTTAGTGACGCGGTTACGCCTCCACATATAAAAATAACCTATCTTTTGCTATTGTAAGAAAATAAATATCCTCAAGTTGTTAAGTCAAACGCATTACTTTATTGTTTTGGTATTTACTCATTCTCTGATACAAAATTAATATTAATTTTATGATGAGTTGTACATACATACACATGACATACATGCAAGTTACGTCATCGGTGTTAAATTTCTCCGTAACATAATAACTTCACTTTGTTTCATGTCACATTGGTTCTCTTTTTTCCGTCGTTAGTCGGTGTACTGTTGTCTGTAATTGAACCGACCTTGACGAAACTTGGTACCCAGATAGGCTGTAAAGCTTGGGAAATGACATATTGGTCGCGCTATCCGCCGTCGAAGCGGCCGGAGTCGCGGGACGCTGGTAACTGCCAGTATAACTTGGTTCAATAAAGAAAGGTTTTATAAATGGCGGACGTTATCACTTCCTCTCGCTCGCACACTAGTACTGTCTATACTCACTCACGCGCGTACCGTCAACACAAAAAAAATATTGATCTTTATTTTATTCCACGCTCTGAGCTCTTGACGCGATGCATAAAAGAAAGGATTCTTAAATGTCGACTTGTACTTGCGTTGACAGATAGTACACCTAGCATACAAAATTTCATTTTTTTTTTCAGTTTAACAAAAATATAAACAAGGCCGTTGTTCATAATAATGTTTGTTCTTTATTTTAACCAACATCATGATCTTTCATGATCCTCCTTATAGAATGTGATATACATTACTTTTTCAGGATGAAAGGACTCTATGTGTAAAAGTAGGTACTGTTTCCGATGAAAACAAAAATAGATGCCGTCACGTGTCGTAGGCGAAACCGCCGGCCGCAGCTAGTTAGAAATTATTACGACCCGGTCTTGTTTTCATTATTTTACATATGAAAAAAAATTATTTGAAATTTTATATGCTAGCTGTACTATCTGCCAACGTAAGTACAAGCCGCCATTTATAAAACCTTTCTTTAATGCACCAGCTTATAAAAATATACCTCATTCCACAGCATTTTCATTTGAAATACAAAACATCCTTCCGGTACAACTCATCATGCTCCTCACCTTGCACATTCTCTACTCGATCTAATGATTGTTTCCTCTCCTCAGCACGTAGCTAAGCATGGTGGGTTCACTGCTGACCAGTTTTCTTACCATGACCTGCTATTCTTATCCTATCAGCTCCGTCCCCCTAAACTCAAATCTAAATTCCGACGCAATTTTGGTGGAATGAACCGGATTGTAGATATGTGTTATGTTGTATTTATACCTATGCTTAGGGAGTTACTATGTTTATGGATTTTCCTAATTTGACCGTTTACATCTTTTAAATATTTGAGTGCACCAAATGGCCCCGAATTTTCTATCTCCAAATACTTCTCTCCATCCCATGGTTGCCTGTAAGAGATTGCCACAGAGCGATAAGGCCGCCCATTGTATGTACCTAATAATCTGCATTTCCGTCATCATGTTGTAATTCTTTGGTGTACAATAAAGACATATTTATTATTATTATTATTATTAAATATCTGATATTTGGTTACAAAAGAAGCAATTTACACACAATAGCATAAAGACACTACAAACTTCCACGATCAATAGTTTATTTGAAATGGTAAAATTTATACAGAATAAAATGAAATATAGAACAGTTAATTCGATGAATAATATGAATTCGTTGAATTCGTAATTTTGTTACGATTATATTTCGTAATGTGAAGATAGTTAGTACTAGGTAAAAAAGTGACCACTAGTGAGAAATGCAGTTTTGTAAGACTAATTTTCATACTAGTTAGTGAAGAAATAACGTTCAAGCTATGGAGCGTGAAAATAGATCTTCGCATAATACGTAGTTTGATAATAATCACCGAGCTATCTAATGCTAAGGTGGCTAAGGGTAACAAATAATGTCAATAAGGAAGCCGTGGAAAGAATTTTTTACCTACGATCTAGTTCGTAACACACCATGCAATCCATTGTATTGTACTTGCACACCGATGTTTCTGTTTTTGTCGCATTCGGTAAAGAGAAGCCGGCAGAAATTAGGTTACCTATATAGTACGGGCCCCTCGCTATCTAGTTATACTTTGCATTGTAATGCAAAGTATAACTAATATAAGGTCTGTAGGTAATACCTACAGAGTTATACGTCTAAATCATAGATATCTACTGATTTCTAACGTCTTTATTACCTTTATAGCGCGGGGTTCACTCTTCTATTCTTACTATAGTATTTGCTGACATTTGTTTGATCTCTCAACCCATGGAGTGCATTGGAATAAAAACATGTACTTCTTCCTTGGCTAGAAAACAATTCATAGAAGAAAGTGTTTACTTGTGTACTTTCTTCTCTCCACCGATATAGTTTGAGCGCAAAACACCCTGCAGATTATATTTTACCTGCATTTAAAACTATTCATCATCATCATCATCTCCCTGCCTTTGTCTCAATTAATTGAGGTCGACGCATCATGTCATTCTCCTCCATAAATTCCTGTCTGAATTTCCTCAGTCACTCCCTTCTGTGTCATATCTTCTTTCATACAATCCATGCATCTTTTCTTGGGCTGATCTCTTCTTCTAATCTCCTCTACATTGATACTTTGAACCTTTTTTACAACATTACTATTATCTCTTCTTATCGTATCTATGACTAGACCACGACAGACTGCATGAAAAAATTTTATGAGCGTTCATATTAGGAAAATTCCAACAAAAGAAACAATGACATCAGAAGTTTAGTAATTCAAGATAAATATCACAAGTTTAGTATTCATGATAAATATCACGAAGACTAAGTATACTGTTGACTTCAACTTGTGATTATAATGATATTAGGGAAATCTGAAATAAAACACAGTTGATGGTAATCTAAAAAAAACCTTTTTTGAGATCCATATCAATTAAAATCATTGATAGAAATATACTGACATAGTGACTCTACAGGACTATGGGTAAACCACCACCTTCTACCCCAATCGGCATTTTGACTTTAACCCTAGCTAGTGAGCAATATTGTCACTTTTTTGTTGTGCAAAAATCCCCACGGATACCACCCCCGTCAAAGGCAGTGCGGGTGGTTATGTCGAAGGCAAACTAATTATAATGAACGCCGTATTTGGGCCTTTTATTGCCGGAGGTAAGATAATCCAGCAGACCTCCCCAGACCCTAAAGAGATGGCCCTCTTGGGTGTGGGTATCACGGTGTACCCATATGACCCGTGGATATGGGGAGCAGGCCTCCCCATCACGCGACCGACGACGCGGTCTGCTTCTGCTAGGGTGACAGGCGGTTTTACCCATTACCCCCAGACCCGCGCTCATGGAGGACAGATGCCATTCTGCGACCAACTATATTGTTACCAAAAAGCCTAAGAACTACCTGAGTTAGTAGGCAGTTTTCAATATGAATGTATTTATGAATACAGCACTTTTTGTGATTTTTTTTTATACTACGTAGGTGACAGACAAGCACACGGCCCACCTGATGGAAAGCGGCCACCGTGGCCTATAAACGTGTGCAACACTAAGGGTGTCACACACGCGCTGCCCACCATGAAGGGAAAGGGGGAGAGCTGGGAAGGGGTGGGGTGGCTAGGAAGGGGAGGGGAAGGAGGGGTACAGTGAGCTCTGGCTACCCTACTTACCGGCGGGAACACAACACGATGGTTATTATGACCGCGGTCTTCTGTAGGGTGGAGGTACTTCCCCAGTTGGACAGCTCATTTCGGACGGGAGATACCGTCGTGTCCTACCTCCGTGACTTCTGCTGACGTAATCTACGGATCAATTTACATACTATATTGATTAAAGGTATGAAGGACAGATGACTCAGCGATTAGATACTTTTACACCGTTACGTCTTGCGGTGGTAAAACTAGCGTTAAGCAACAAACGCCTGTAATAATGTGGCTAGCAACTCTCAGTCATGGAAATAGGTTCAGAAAATCTCTTTTAGTTCAGGTACAACTTACGGACTTCAATCACTAAAAAAGTAACTTATCTGCTCCATCTTATATGCGGCTGAACTACTACATTTTTCGTAATACAATTACCATCTGAATTCCACAACCAATTGGCGATATCGAATTGCCAGTTCGGAGGAACAATGCTGATGAACACTTTGACACAAAATGTTTATGCCTGTAGGTACTAACTGTTACCAGTGACTTCGTTTGCGTTAAATTTGAGGTAAATTATGTTCACTTCTGTAACTAAAATTCATGAATTAACTTATTTTATCGTTATATTTTCAATAATTGATTTTGAAGTAGGTACTTAAGTTTTTTTCGAGTGTCACTCTCACTACGTTAGTGTATAGTGTAGAGAATAGGTTTAAATTTAACAACACTAAACAACATTTTAAACCAAACCCACATTTTTTATCAATTAAAATCGGTTAAAAGGTCCTTTCTTCCCGTAGAACAGTTAAAGGAGACTGTTTTTTATACATTCCTCTCCCAACTCTTCAGAATACACCACTCATTGCCTATTCCCAACTCAGTCAGCTTTCTAGTCTAACTGAGATGCGGCTGAACTTCGATATTTTCCGTGAACCGACTGCCATCGGAGCTTCAGCACCATATTGGCGATATCGAAGTTCTGTAGTTAGGGTAGTCGGACTTTTGAGTGCCCGTAACGACTGTCATAGATGTTCGTATGGCTAGAGGATAGCTTAACGTGCTCTTCGAGGCGCAACCAGATCAGTGCAAATAGCCGTATTCATGCATACAAATATATTTGCACTGAGTGGGGATCGAAACCGCGCTTCCTGCGTAGCAGTCGCAATCACTACCGCCACACCACAGAGGTCGTCAAAGATGGAATTCATAGAGTTGAAAACACTTATAATCTTCAAGCCTCACGTAGGTACTTTATAATAGAACAATCACATAGAGAACTGGTACATTCACATCATTATAATTGGCATCCAATTCCACAATTTCTATTATTGTTTTCTACTCCAAGAATGCTATTCTCGGGTACACTCTGTAGTTTTACTATATTGCTTATAGAATTAAGACTTAAGACGAATTAAGACACATTAAGGGCGTGAAAGTTGCTCAACAAAGATTTTTGGTGCCCAAACCAAACTCATCAGCCAGATGGGTGCACCTGCAGCCTTATTCGGTGGGAGATTAAATGACAGTCGTTCTCACAGTATATTGCCAGTGATCCAATTAGCCTCTAGCATGCGGACCTCGGGCATCGAAAATTGAAAACGCCCTTCAGTCGTCGAAATGATTGCACAGTCTGCGTGATGTTAACTTGAGGTACGGTAAAATGTTTACATAAAATACATAGAACGAAATACGAGAATCATCAACAAACATTGTCGCTTCTGAAGTCTTATAGTATACAGTATCTACCTATTCAACACAATGTTTATTTTAACTGCGACAGTATAAAGTATAAGGGAGGCGACTAAAAACCATAGTAGGTACATACAAATGGTACTTATGTCAGTTTATCTAGGTACTAGGAGGCATCTTTAGTTGATACCTCGTCTAGAAACGTTTCGAGGTTTGTTCTGTGCACGTGTGGAATATTACACATACAGCACCTTCTCGGGTAAAAAGGTTTTTTACTTTTTTACTTTGAGAGATGCGGTTTGGCATTTCTTTCTGTAACAACGAGATTATATTGCTCTTGCTATCGTTGGAATTGATAAACAGTAGGTGAGTGGTGTGTTTCCCTCCCTCCCTTAATATATTTTCTTACTAAGAAACGGTCATAAGTCTCATACAACAAGAATGCCACATAATAAATTTTAATAATAGTGACTACGTGATACAATATACCTGCCTTCTAATAGTGAAGCAGTTATAAAAGAATGATTTAAGTGAAAGCATGAATGAAATGACATAAAATTTATTTGAGGACTCACAGAACTTGCTGTACAAGAAGCGGTATATAAAAAAAAGAACTTTGTCTACGTCATGAATCTATTTTCGCAACTTTTTTCATTCCTGGTCCACACGTGTTGGTGGTAGTGTTGCATGATGTTATAATACATTTAAAACATACTCCTAAAACACTATATTTTAAAAAACCGCATGAAAATCCGCTGCGTAGTTTTAAAAATCTCAGTGTACATAGGAGCAAAAAGCGCGAAGTGATTTGTTTCTGTTATGGTTTCTGACTGGTATTGTTATAAAGAGGTAGTCGTGAGTTCACAAGGTTATAGTAGATAGTGTAAGGATCTACTGAACCGATTTAGAAAATTATTATATATATTAAAAACCACATTATTTGCCAACAGCGGAAACGTAATCAAAAGCCGCCGCGAGCGGAACCGCGAGCAACAGCTAGTATACTATACGTAATGATAATGCACGGAAAAATGCACACCTTACTGTTGTTCTTTAAAACATCTGCATGCTCTCTGTATATTTTATGTCGATTGGTAAATTATTACACAATTATACTCCTACGAACAGAATTGATTTCTTTCCGTAGATAATGCACGGATGTGTTTCAATTTCCCTCAATTCGGTTGTCTATACTGATTGGTCTAGATTGAATTTGTTATCAATTCCAAGACAATTCACTTTTCCCTGGGACCTATTCAATATCTTAAATTTATATAATTCCTAAGGCGTATAATTATAAAAGAGTATGACGATTGGTAACATACTTACTACTTCAATTTTTATTTGTAAACAAATCATTATTTAGTTCCGTTTAATATTCAGTTAAGAATCAAGTTTGCACAATAATTACATATACTCTACTGAATCATATGTGTAAAAATTACGTTTCACTAACTGAAACGTAATTTATAATAGAACAGAAATTGAACGGAACAAAAAATGTTGTAGTTAACTGTACTTAGTTAGCATAAGGGCAAACCCAAAACCCGTTGTTGTTTTTTGTGCTAATCATATTATTAGCTTTAAGTATTTTTTGTTTAATTTGGAATAAAAAGAAACAATTAAAATTACAAAATTAAAAAATGAATAAATTACACGCATGACTGAATGTTGATTCAAATTACTAATACAGCTCAACAAAGCTTGATTTCTTTTTAAAATTAGGGTGAATCCAGACTATAAATATAATGAAAGATAAAATAATTAACTTCATATATAAAATCTAATATTATTAGGTCCTATTCGAGTCATTCAATGTGGTTAATGAGTGGATGAGGCAACGGTAAAAGTTTTGGGCTGGTTAAGTGGTTATGTCTAAAACCACAAACATATATATGTGATATGTGATATGTATACTCATAAAAATTATGAGTAGATAGTAATTAAATATTGTATACCTATTTCTAAAACTCCCATCGACACGATAAAAAACTAGTTTATTGTAGATAATTTAATGTGTACAGTGTTATTATAAGTGGCAATATTATATAAGAATATTAAATAATAATATTATGTTTAACATATTAAGTTCGACATAAATTATAAACATCATACTTAACCTGCCATTAGTAATAATACATACTATATATGCCAAATACATTCTGAACAAAATTGGTATAATGAACAACGCAAAGGAGGACGTCGAACCTAGAAAGACAAAGAATGGATCTTCTCGGAAAGGGTTTGTACTCGTCTGGTTTGGAGTAACCATAGGATTATATGCACCAACAATTAAGAAAAATAGCCACCCTAATTGAGAAGGCCCCAACCTGGCCCCAAATAAATAATTAGATACGTAAATAAGAAACTTAAAAGTATAAAAGCACTTGAAACAGATACCTACATATCTTACCAATCGTTTGCTAAGTAATAAACTAATTGGAATTACCAAAACAAAATTTTGAACTAAAAGTGGCAAATGCATGTGATTTTGATGGTGCTGGCTAATGTGGTGCAAATGAAATCACGCCGATTCAATCACCAACCTACATAACATATAAAAAAATCATACCGAATATTTTTACATCATTGTTATGTTAGTGAGCAACCAGCCTACGTGCAAGCCCTGTCAAACTAAATGGAGTGTAAACAGTGGTGGGCACCGGTGTACTGTAGTAGGTACAGCCAGTGTTTACGGCGTGTCGTATAGTCTCGATAGCCAGCATGGCGGACACACGTACAGTGCAATCGCTCTTCTTTTTAATTTGTAAGTACTTTATGTTTAGTTTTTAATACTTTAGTTTGTTGTCGTAACATTAATTCTGTGTTTCTTTCTTTTGAGTCATATGTACCTTCGAATCTACCTTCGTAATATTTTAAAATTTGTGTAGAAACTCAGAACCGCTAGTTGGTAAACATCAACAGCGTGTAATGGTAACATTCTTGTGTTGTGTATGTCACCGTCGCTTGATGAATCTGTGTGACATCTCGTCATTTGAACTCACTTATTTATCCCTGATACGTAACCTGTAGTTGTATTGACTAAAAACAATTACTCTACGGCATAATTTTGCTAAAACAAAAACATAGTCGACATATTGCCATAGTTAATCCAAATTGAGATTTATAGATCACTATGGTCTGTGCTATTTAATTCTCAATATATTATAATTATAGCACTGTTGTATTTCATAGACGTCAAATTTTACTTTATCCAAGTCACAAGTAAGATTGCCTCGCATCATGGATAATACTTTGCAATAAAAGCATCGCAGTTACAAGTCATTGATAAACTAACCAACTTCAGATACAGTACAGTCGCCCTCACAAGTTACTAAACACTTTATAAGAATAAGAATAAGAATAAGAATCTTTATTTCCTAGAATATGGTTGGTTACAGGTGTTGGGGTGATTTAGGATATACAGCATATTCTGCCATTTGTGGCGTGCAAATATTAAATTTCTATTCCCTACCAGATTTTTACATGCATTACCTCCACACATTTGTAATTAATAATTGCTTCATAGGCTATGTTCTAACTCGTCTAAACTAAAATTCAATGTTTATTTAATGTCAGAATCTACTTAGATAATAATATATGTCAAAATATAGTAATTGAGTAAATAGGCTTTATACATTTAAAAATTTGTCATCAAAATATGCCATAATGTCGTAATAGTTCTTGTTACATAAAAATTCACAAATTTTCTTGCGGAATAGGCTTATAAGTAAAGTACAAACGATCTTCACATTTCAATAAATCAATAAATAAGTTTTGTACTTTTTTTTTAACAATGAGCTTGATCAGTTTGCAACCATAAAGCCCCAAGTTTTGTACTCAGAATTATTTTTGTAACCTTCGATTTTCTGTTCAATATTTTATGTGTAGCTGTAGAGCTAAGGTATTCGGTTATTTGAACGAGATAAGCTAATGCTGATCCAATTTCGACTGTAGTTGCTGCGTATAATCATAAGGCAATCACGCAGCCTTAATGAATAATATAATCTAATTCCTACGCAGATACCAATGATTACTAACACGTCATCATCTCGTGCCTAACCACCACCTCTTGACCACTATTTTAATCTACGAAAACTATTTATATTTTGCCATTGCTTTATATTAGGTACCTACTATAGGACTACTATATACTATATCACTCCGTTTTCGCAACATTTTCAACATTTTTCAACCCTGCTCCGCTCCATGATGTTATATACATAACTAGCTGACCCGCGCGACTTCGTCTGCGTCACCCCGTTTTTGCAACATTTTTCATTCCTGCTCCGCACCTGTTAGTCGTAGCATGATGTTATATACATATAAACCTTCCTCTCTAACCATTCTATTTATTGAAACAAACCTCATAAAAATCCGTTGCGTAGTTCTAAAGATTTAGGCATACAAAGGGACAAGAAAAATAGGGACAGAAAACGCGACTTTATTTTATACTATGTAGTGATAAACCTTCTCTCTTCAATCACTCTATCTATTAAAAAAAAGGAATCAAAATCAGTGGCGTAGTTTTAAAGACTTAAGCCTACATAGGGACAGAGGAGTGTTCCTCTTACACCCTGTGGTCGACAAAGTTGAGTTTTAAATCAAAGAACATCATCATCATCAGCAGCAGTCCACTCCTGGACATAGGCCACTCCCATGACACGCCACTTAGCCCGGTCTTCGCCCGCCCTACTCCACTCCCCACCACTCCATCTTGTCGTAGGGCGCTCTACACTAAATCAAATCAAACATACACTTAATCCCTACACTAAACCTATGCTACCTACCTACACTAAATCGAAGAACGTGTACCAAGTTTGACAGAAATCGCTTAAGAAATACGGACTCTTGTAGATCGGAACTGACATACAAACTCACAGACATAGATATGATAACTAAAGAGTAAAGTTCACCCACAGTCTGCACATATAAAAGCAGGCTCGACTTTGGTCTCGGGTGTAAGCTTACTTCTCAGAGTTGGGAAGCCAGATGGCGTCGCGCCTATAAAAACCAATTCATCCAAACTTTGAAGGAGAGCAGACCTCGAGGTCCATTATCATCGCGTAATCACCATGTGGAAACATTCTAATGTTACCTTCGCTGCAAGGTCTTGAACCCCCATACGCTCACTATATCGCTGAGTATACCCCCATACCATACCCTCACTATAAACTGTATATCAGTGAGCAAATATTGCAACTTAAAAAATAAAGTTAATAAAAATCTAATCAAGAAATATCGAAATAACGGCAATGCAAGTTGCCGTTCGTAAAAGACAGAACACGAAACACGGCGCGCCTGGTATATTAACACATTCCGTATCTAAATTGACCGTGACTGTAAAACGAAACGCCAAATGCAGTGGGTCGTCCATGGGCTCTAGCCGAAATGCATTCGTTCCGAATCTACATTCGTCATCGCTCTGAAAATTTATGGGAGTGACATTTGTTGTCGAATGTCATGTGATCCGATTCCGACATTGCGTTGACATTTACAGAGCGATGACGAATGTAGCTTCGGCGTGAATGCATCTTGTATAGCCCCCAGGTCCCAGGTCCCGCGTTCGGTTACTGCGTCCACGCTGCGTGATGCGAGCGATGCGGATGTACTTCTAAGAAACAACACGCAGTGCAAGTCGCGATGCGCCGAGCACGTACGACCCAGTATTTGCCTTAAAAAGCTACGCCATAGAAGACCGCAGTTGGCCTTAGGAATTAGGATCAGCTGTTTCTCACATAAAGCTACTCGTACTGACTTATCAACACCACCAGTTCTCTACATTCTAGCTGCTAAGTGCAAATGAACAGAAGTTTTTTAAATTGCTTAATTTCTTACTTTCTGGTGCATCAATGAATTTTTTGTATGATGAGCTTCGAGTAAAAAAATCATTTGAACAAATTAAGTTCTTAATTCATATAAATATCTGTCTGTCTGTGTGTTGCGCTTTCATGACTAAACCACTGAACCGATCTTGATTCAATTTGGTACAGAGATGGATTAGAGTTTGGGAACGAACACAAACTACCATTCTATCGCTTTTATTTTGTATTAGAGGTTAAATAGGAAGGGGTGAAAGTTTGTATGAAAGAGAGAGTGGAATAAAGAGGTGAGTAGAGAATCATGTAGAGCGTTAAAATTCACAACATTGCGCGATAACCGACATGCACGCGCGCAGAGCCACGTGCAACCGCTAGTGAATATAAGTATAATTTATTTACTTATTGGTGTTATAAAAGTTAAGTTCCTTCATATTTTTAATCTTCAAATCTATACCTAGATAATCTACCTAGATACTATACCCACTTGTGTTAGTTAATTTGAATAGTATGTAGTGTGTAGTAAGGCAGGTATCTAGGAACCTACTTAAAGTGAGTCGTGTGAGAATATATACGCTTGAATTCACCACGGGCACTTGCGTTACCCACCGGTAAACTCTTCGACCGTTACGTTATGAATGCACTCTGAAAAATATGTTGTAGGTAAGCGCCTAGTAAACGTTACCCATTACAATTTCCTTGTTGTGCAACATTGTGGCTAGAAAATAGATACTTAGAACTTAACTACAGTAGAGTTAGGTACTAATTCAGAATCCAGGATTTCAGTAGTTCAGTAGGAGCAATAATCCTTCGCAAATTATAACAGACTAACTTTTGCCAGCGGTTCCACACAGACAATCCTCTGTGGCAATGACGACCTCTGTGGCGTGGCGGTAGTGAACGCGCAGGAGGTGCGGGTTCGATTCCCGTTCGATTTCGACTCAGTGCAAATATTTGTGTGCATGAAATATGAATATCTGCATTGGTCTGGGTGTTTCTATGTATGATTGATTGGCCTGGGGTTGACGGGTAGAGCCGTCTGTCATCCTTATGTCAGTATTGAAACCGGACGATATAATGGTGAGTTTTGACGTGGAACCGCTCTTCACCAATGTTCCAATAAAAGAATGTGTGTTCCAAGAAAAGAGTGTCATAGTGATGAGGTTGTTCTCAATTTCACATGAAATATAAGATCCCATGACAAAGTGCCCGTTTGACCGCAATAGGCTCGCAAACTATAATTTTCAGTCCCATGTAATAGGGGATTAGGTACATGAGACCGAAAATTATAGTTTGCGAAATATACCTACCACTGCCACTACCACTAATTTACAGGTGTGAGTATAAAGTATGTAAGTAATATTAAATTCTCGTTAAACAGAAGCTGTACGATAATTTCTGGAATTTAAATCAATACCCGGTATGTTCAAGTTATGGTGTGAAGTGCTACGGGCACGTAAAGGCTAGATGGGTACACCGTAGTCTTCACACCCGAAGGACTGACCGAAGAGATGCAAAGCTATGTTGACTACCACCGGCAACCAAAGAAACAAAAACTTAGTCGGTTCAAGTCAGACATATCCTCACCAACCGACTCAGACGGCTGTTTAGCTGTGGAGATTTTTCGTACGATAAAAAAGCACAGATGAGATGAAACTAAGAGTAGTTACCTATTCTGTGGTCGCGGTGTCCGACTGAGTCGTTCGACAGAAGCGTGTCTTAAAAAGGCGTATCACATGAATATAAACAAGTTTCCTTCTTCAAACAAAACTATTTTAACGGATATGGAATACATTGCGACAGAATCCATTAAAAATAATTTTATTCCAATAATTAATATGCGCTTAAACTTCCCACACCATTTTCCCTTATGTAACTACCTAATTGGTGCTGTCCGAAATGCTTAATAATTTTTAGTTACACTATTAGGCACACATCAACAGTGTCATACAGCCACTTTCTAATTAACTAAATTATTAACTTGGATAACTCAGGGGACAATTTCTTCCCACATTACAAATTTCATACCGTGGATTTAACCAATGTTACATAAAAATAAAAGAAACGAAACTTACAACCGGCAATACAAACGGAATAAGTACCTATTATATTTTTGTTTCTGATTATTTCCTAGGTTAGTTTTCATCTATAGGTATGCCTAGTAAGCCGTAGGTAAATCAATTAATTAGCCTATTGCATACAGTATAAATAATACAAAATAATATTAATTGTTCCATGATTGCAGTCCACTACTGGACATCCTCAGACTAAAAGAATAGCGCCAATCTTCTTCCACGGATATCCCCTCGTCGAAGTCAGCTTAGGTGGATATGTTGGACTCGAACTGACCAAAACGGCTCGACGGTCTCGCGCCATCAGTTAACGAGGGAGAGATAACCCATCGCTCAGGTCACGGCCGACCCCACCAAAGTGACTACATTGACCACCTTTTTCCCCGGATAGGTTCCTTACTACCTACCACAGTGGCAGCGTGATGCATGCTCCTGCATGGATCACGCTGCTACTGCGGTTTGCTCTTGCTAGGGTGACAGGCAGATCACTTGTAACCCCCAGGCCAATGCAATGTAAATCCTGCTGAGTGCAAAAAAATCTGTCCATGAATATGTATATTTGCACTAGCTGTGTATTTCCGTGCCTCAGAGAGCATGTTAGTCCTTGGTCCCAGTTGTCATACGAACATTTGTGGTAGTAGTTATGGGTATCTACTCAATCCAAGTATTGCTGTTATGTATGGCAATATAGTCAATAAGTTCTGGTGATCAACCAAACGGAGATAGACTGGCAAAAGCAGACCCCGGACGGCCCAGACTCCAAGGTGAAAGCCGACAGGAATTAACGCTATGATGAAGAAGAAGTAAAGTTTCCACGTAGTAGTCCAGAGTCCGCCAACCCACTTCTATTTTAGAGCGCTTATTGGTTATCATGGGATCATTTGCCTTTTGAACTTCCTGCGCCAAACGACACGACAGTCGCTTCCATAAAATTAAACATTTAAATAAGCAAGAAGAATATTGTGTTAGCGTTCGGTCTATCTAAGTAGGTAAATAACAAAGTTCAGCCGCGTCGCAGTTAGACTGGAAAAAGCAGACGGCGAACTCCGAGGTCACAGCTTTGAATGCGACCGAGATTAATGTAAAAATGACTAGCTGTTACCCGCAGCTCCGCCCGCGTGGATTATCGCGTTGTACGACTTTACTCGATTCTCTACTTGCCTCTCTATACTTCTTCTCCTTGCTGTCGATATTAGCGCCAATGTATAGAAATTTACCGGCTTGATTGAGATTTATGACTATTACTCCGCTCCCTTGGATAGTAGCGTGATGATATATAACGTATGTTACTCGCAGATATTGTAGCTTTTTAGACGTGAAAGAATTATTAAAATCGGTTTCCTAGTTTCGGAGCCTAATCTTTTAATCTTACATTACTTTAATCTTACAAACAAACTAAGTTGAGTGACGTCACGGATGTCAAACTATTGAAACGTTGTCCTCATAATTCCTGTTAAAAATAAATAATAATAAAGGTCCTAATACAATAACTTAACCGTAAAAGTGAGCGCGAATATTAAAAAGTGCCGGGCTAGTGTTTGTAGGTGCCTTCGCGCTTCGCAAATGCGCAAAAGTGATAATATTATAAATACAGTGAACTCAGTGATCTGAATATCTACCCACAAACTGTATCTGTAGAGTGACGATCAAACTTTGCGCATTTATCTGTATGCTTTTAGTGCCCCATTGTGTACGCGCCCTTATAACATTCAGTGCATCTACGACTACGTACAGATCATTCCTGTTACACAATAGGATAACATTTTTGATTCATAATAGCACTATTTTTATAATAACGCCATCTAACGGCAAATCATAGAATCAGTTGATTGCTCACTTTGAAATCTATAGTAATGACAAAGTCATGCAACGCGTGTGGGAGGTTCTTATCTCCGGTAGATGCCGCTAAGTGTTCTAAATGCATATCAACTTACCATCGGAAATGCGTTGTTTTGCCGGTAACTGGCGTCATACCATCATCCTGGCTGTGCCCTGAATGTAAGAAAAATGTGGCTACAGATAACGGGGCTGAGTCACCGATCAGAGGCTCCACAACGCAACAGCGTCCAGTAGGCAGCTCTGTCACGAAAACCCCCGATGAGACGTCAGCTTTGACAACTGATATTGCAACGGAGCTTAGGATTTTGAGGGACAACCTGCGCTCAATAAACGACATTCTCAAGCAATATAAGGAGGAGATGTCGGATATCGTTGTGGCCATGAAGCACTGTAATGCCCGGGTCGACGGCATGGAGCAGCGGTTGTCCGCTCTGGAGAAGCTGCAACCCTCCGACCAGACGATAAATAATGACGTCATCGACCAACTGCGGCAAGACCTAAATGACCGCGACCAGGAGTTGCTGTTCAACGATGTGGAAATTTCCAATTTAGTTGAACCTAATGCTGAGAATCCAGTCAATACGGTTCTGCTGGTTGCAGTAAAGTTGGGAATGAAGTTGGAGGAACGAGATATTGTCAGCGCGGAGCGTGTCGGTCCTCGGTATCTGCAGGCGACTGACTCGCAGGGCCCGGAGCGCCGCCCCCGCCCCCTTGCCGTGCGCCTAGCGCGCCGAGATCTGCGTGAGGAGCTATTGTCGTGCGCGCGCGTGCGTCGCGGGGCAACGTCTACAGACTTGGGTATGGCGGGCCCAGCGCGTCGGTTTTATGTCAACGAGCGTCTCACTAAACTGAACCGCCAGTTGTTTCGTAGGGTACGAGACGCTGGACAACACTACGGTTGGAAGTTCGTGTGGTGTAAGCGAGGTCGCATTTTCGCGAGAAATAAACCTGGCGACAGAGCCGTGCACATTCGTTCAGAATCTGATATCGAATCTGTTTTTTCTCGTCCCGTCTCGTAACTGTTGTATAGTAATATATATAATAATAATAATAATAATCGCTGTTATACTTGTCCATCAAATATTTTTAATCTTGATTCTGAATTCCGGAGGTCTGCAGGGTTTTCATTATTCCGACATCACCCGATTTAAAACTGGGATGTCCCACTTTGAGCTAAATCGCTGTTATTCGTATAAATTGTATATCTTTATTTTTTCTAATGTTGTGCTTCCAAATCCGACTAGTGCACTGTGTAACGTTAACCCTGCTGACACCGATTTAGTTGCAAATTATCATATGATTGTCATATTATATAACATCCATCGATGTCACTTAACAAATCACATGTTATCAAAAAGCTTTATTGTTGTCTTATATAGGACATATAAATATTTAATTTTGTTTCTCTCACCTTTATTTATTTATTTACCATTAGTTTTGACACTAAACTGTTGTTGTTATTTTTTTGTTGCTGAATGTGTAGGTGTAAATTATTTAATAGTTGTTGTTATTTTAAGCTCTAATAACTTCTGTCACATTCCAAGTTATATTGTACTAGTTGTACGCTATTTGAATAGCACAGTTAAGACTTTCTTTGCACTTATAATGGGAACTGTGAATGATGTAACTATTGATTCGATTCATTCTACGCTATATTCACATAACATACTCGTACCTACCTTACACAACTATACAAGTATATATTGGAGTAGTGGAATATGCCTATATAAGCGTACAGTCATACACTTAAGAAATATGTGTCTCTCGCGAATAAGGCTGGGAATAGATATCTTTTGTGATAGATTTAACCGCCTTTTAATTGATCGTGTTAACTGTATAGATTACATGCTATACATTCCCAATGAATGGAGATAAATTTTTGAAGGTCGGTTTCCATAATGCAGGCTCTTTGGGAACACATCACGATGATTTTATCGCTTTGCTTGACAGACACCGTGTTGACGTGATGGCGGTGAATGAGACCTGGCTGCGTCCGGGTGAGGAGGGCCGTGCGCCTTTTGTCCCTGGCTATCGCTTGCGCCACATACCGCGCTCCTCTGATGTTTGCCGTGGAAGAGGGGGAGGTGTCGGATTTTACATCAGACGTGGGTTCAATGTGCGTACATTGAGCCACCCGGTAGATCCGAGATACAAATCCGTCGAACAAATGTGGTTGACATCTACATTAAATGGAAAAAAGCTCACTATTGGTACTGCTTATCGACCTCCTTGGCAGGACTTACAGCTGTTCCTTGACGCCATTACCGACACTATTTCGTCCCTGGGTGAGTGTGATCACTGCATATTACTTGGGGATTTTAACTCTGATATGCTAGTGACGAGCGAAAAATCTAAACGAGTAACCGAATTTCTGAACAGTCTCAGTCTTGAGCAGTTGGTCACTACAGCTACTCACTTCACTGACACTAGTGCAACTCTCATTGATTTGGTTTGTACTGATTTGCGCGCTAGGCATATGTTTGTTGAGCCGTTTCGCGAAATCAACGGTCACTCTGTTATCACTTGCGAATTCTATATAAGAAAAGAGAAAATTAAGCCATTTTTAATCAAATTTAGACCTTTCAAAGATATATGTCAAGACAGTCTGACCTACGATTTGGCAACATTGGATTGGAGTGATTTTGTTAGTGCGAGCTCTGTCAACACTATGGTCGATGTTTTCACCCGTAATATTTTAACTGTCTTTAACACTCATGCCCCAGTTAGAACATCTATTCTCAAAGAACCATCGTACCCGTGGATCACCGATAACATAAAATTGATGATTAAGTTGCGGGATGCTGCCTTGGCAAAATACCGCCGCACTGGGTCCGCGTCAGGGAAAGAATATTATAAGCAGTTAAAATCTCTGGTCACCACCTCGCTGCACCATGAAAAAGTAGCCTACTACAAACACCACATTAATATACACATTGACAACACTAGATTACTTTGGCGAAATTTAAAAAATACTGTCTGTCGCGTTAATCCGAATAATGAGCTTCCATCGCATTTTACTGATCCCACAGTAATTAATAATAACTTTTTGAACGTACCTGGGAACCCTACGGCTACTATATCCCTTATGAGTTATTTTGAGTTTAATAGGTATATCGATGCTAGTTTCGAGATTTCGCCAGTGTCGGTTGACGTCGTAGCGTCAACCATAGCTGCACTGAAATCAAATGCAGAGGGCTATGACGGGGTTTCATTAAGAATGATCACTTTAACTCTGCCTTACACACTACCATACATTACAGGCTTAATTAATTTCTCTATAGAAACATCCACATTTCCCGACCTTTGGAAGATCGCGACTGTTAGACCCATACCAAAAACACAGAACCCCGCTCTTGTAAAAGATCTTCGGCCTATCAGTATCTTGCCTTGTCTCTCAAAGGTTATGGAGAGAATAGTGTGTCGACAGTTCACTGAGTATTTGGAGAAACATAGTGTTCTACCTGAACTGCAATCGGGTTTTAGAAAGAGACGCGGTACGGCCACTGCGCTGTTAGATGTAACAGATAATATATTAGCTGCTCAAGACAAGGGACTGTGCACTGTGCTGGTCCTGCTCGATTTTTCCCGCGCATTTGATGGGATACATACAGGGTTACTTTTGTCTAAACTCAGTTACTATGGTGTAGATAGAAGAGCACTCTCTTGGTTTCACAGCTATCTAGATGGTCGCAAGCAGATGGTATCACTCAAAATGAACGATGGGAATGACATTGTTTCACCCCTTGCGTCCATCAGAAGAGGCGTACCCCAAGGTTCAATCCTAGGCCCAATTTTATTTAGCTTATATTGTGCGGATATAGTCAGCTGCCTTCAAAACTGTCAGTACCACATATACGCAGATGACGTGCAAGTATACTTGTCATTCAACCCTGGTGAACATCAAGCGGCTGTTAAGAAGTTGAATGACGATCTCAGACTAATAGCAGCATGGGCGGATAGTAATTGTCTGGTATTAAATCCCCAGAAAACAAAGTACATGCTATTCGGTACTAAGAGTCAAATCAGTCGTGTTCCCATCAATCTGAGCCTGAGCCTTAAGGGAGTTCCAATTGATAGGGTTGCTGGAGCTCGCAACTTGGGGTTAAATGTGGATCCTTCCCTTAGATATGAAGAACACATCGCAGAGTCCGTTCGAAATTGCTTTTACCGTCTGAAGGTACTATATAAAGTGAGGCCGCACCTGTCCGAGGAACTTAGGGTTCGTGTAACAGAGTCCCTTGTGCTATCCAAGCTTAATTACGTCGATGTAGTTTACGGCCCGCGTCTGTTGGCCCGAACTGAGAGAATCATTCAGCGTGTTCAAAACGCCTGTGCTCGCTTTTGTTTCTCTATACCGGCCAGAGGACATGTCACACCTTACCTAAGTCAAAACTCTCTCTTAAAGATGAAAACTAGAAGGAAGATGCATGTGGCATGTCTTCTGTTCGGTGTCATAAAGTACATGGAGCCGCGGTACTTGTTTGATAGGCTTGGCTGGGTTGCTGGCGGCAGATTATGTGGAAGAAGACAGTGCTCCCAGCAGCTGTCAATACCACGACATCGATCAGAGGCATTTAGGGGCAGTTTTCGTTATTCAGCCTCCAAAATATGGAACAATCTCCCACCTCCGTTGCGATCCATTAAAACGATTACCACGTTTAGGAAGCGCTTACGACTTTACCTTTTGGAAGCTCAAAGGAGGCTGGATAACGTTAACTCTAATATTTCATTAATCTGATTGTCTTTGATTCGAACTTGTCAAATGTATGGCTAACGTATCACTGTTTTACTTGTTTACTCACTATAATATAATGGTGCATTTACCCACTATTCTTATATTATTGTATTATTATCATTTTATACATTGTCATTCGCTATTTTCTTCATATTATATACATATATGGCTTCTGGACACCTCCATTTACACATATACATTTTTACACTCGGCTTCTACGCTTTGGCGTCCGTGTGTCACTGTCCAATCGGGCTCCAGTTGAAAACCAGCGCTAGGTTTCTACCTGGCACATGCTGAACTGGACACCCATTTGGTGCATTTGTGTGTCGCACTAATTATTGCATGCTTGTTGCGTTTGGAGTTTGAAAGCATGTTTATTATTATTAAAGTGTGAACATGCTTCCAATGCTCCCAATGCCATTATTGATTATTATTTTTGTATATTACCCTGTATGTGTGACCACTTAGCACTAAATAAATGTTTCTTTCTTTCTTTCTTTCTTTCTTAACAAATCTTTACTTTGTATACCTAATATAGTATAGATATAAATGATGACTAACAAAATATGGTATTCTTACCTACTGTTATGTTGCCTGCTTGTTTTACCAACCCAAAAGGGAGGTTTGTATGTACCTATAGGGTAGGGTGTCTCACATTGAACCGGGTAAATTTCAAAGTCTTGTAGCGTGCTCATTTTTCGATGAATGCTTTCAATTTTTTGTGTATTGTTAGTAAATTTATTTAGCTACAATTATACAATCACTTATTGTTTAAATTCCATTTGGTTTCAGAGTAAAGAAACAATTTATGGAAAACGAGATTTGGTTCAATGTGTCCATCGGGATGTACTCATTTAACCAGGGTATTTTCCACATTGAACCACCTTATTAGCTATATTAATATTTAGACTAATTTGTATTTAATCCTATAACGAATCAAAATAATTATGTGCAGAAAATTTTGAAATCAATTAGTATGCTGACGGTTCAAATCAAATTTAGATAGGAAAAAATTAATGATTCGACGGGATTCGAACCCGCGATCTTTCCCTTACAGGGGGAAGGAGCAAGATTGTAAGGGAAAGATCGCGGGATCGAATCCCGGTGAAGCGTAAATTTTTTCGTATCTAAATTTGAATAAAATAATTGCAATCTTAGTCCAATTTAACATCTGGAGTGAACTGGGGTAACAGGAACCATGGTTCAATGTGTACCACCCAAAAGTGGCTCATTGTAGGACAGGCCCCGTTTTAATAACTGACCTCAAAATTTTGCCGGGAAAACAATCTCGCAGTGTAACGAATTATGATGCATTTATGTGTTGGGTTATTATGTAAAACAGGGTTTATATAAAAAAACCAATATCATTTACAGCAAAAACGTGAAAAAAGAAACAAAATTGCAGAAAAAAATTACTTTTTGAGCAATTTTCGTAAAAATGTTTCTCACACAAACTCTTCGCACACTATCGCCAGTCAAACTAGTGGGCAGAAGGGGAAGGTAAATACCTCTCTTTTACCCCTATTAGCCCAGATCGGCAAAGTCATTTTTCCGAAATAAGTAGGTGGTTAAATGTAGCTGCCTGGTTCATTGTGAGACACCCGACCCTACCTAATGTTCTCCTTTTCCATGCATTTCACCACTACAATTTGTTGAATTGTGTCCACTCCTTTCATAATTAGCTAACACTTACTTCAACTTAGAGAATAATACAGTACTTACAGTACAAGTTGCCTCAAAATTGATTCGCACTTTTCAAGGAATAACATGTGTAACTACTGTATGTACAGGTAATTAAGTAGGTACCTATCTACTTAAGCGTGACGGCCTGGTTTATTGACACGAAATACGTAATAACAATAGGAACACAATACAAAACCTCTAACAATTTCTAGTGTGAACTTACAAGTGTATCTAATAATTTCAGAACAAAAAAACACTTAAATTTATAAAAGCAATAAATTAGGGGCTTACAATTTAATTTTACTTTACCGTACCTACCTAGAAAAGTCGTTTTTTATTTACAAAGTACAAAAAAAATACGTATGTAGTATAAAGCTATTTACGCATATTTTTCTGTCACCCTCATCCCGATTTCCCAAATAATTACGTACGAAGTTTGAAGTTTGGTGCCCGAGATCCATTTTTGTACTTTTTGATACATCATCGTCATGTAGACGAGTTTCCCTGATGCCCTGATGCCGTGAATATCACCCTACACGACAACGTTAAGTCATGATTTCTAGACCTTCTTTTCCTGCCGGAACCAGCGGCGGGGGCGCCATTGGCAAGCATTTGTTGCCCACGTAGCCTGCTTTTGATTAGTGGCTTATATTGTCGACATTTAAGGGAGTGACTGTCGTGTGACTTCCCAATCTTGAGAGTAAAGTCTGTGGCAAAGTCCCGTCTGTTGTTTAGCAGGTGCGTGCTCATTATCTGTATGTGGAACAAGTTTTACTTCAACACACATTGGAACAAGTTCTCTACGGATTTTGAGAATTCAGAGTTCAAATACCTTTACGAGACGGAGCCTTTGCCGGCTCATTGATGAAATCGCATGCTCTATAAATACGTATGATACTTACAATAGGTACAATGATCGTGTGCACAAAGCGAGGCGAACTTTCACCGTTGTTTAGTGAACCAGAGTTTACATAATACTGAATAGGTTTTATAGGTACCCTGCTTACAGTATACAATATAAAGCCATAGAGAGCAGGTATCACCTGGCCTGTTGTGCCGATTGTAGTATTTAAGTAGATTATAAGCAGATATTATTATATAATGCACCTATAGGTAGTGACATTTCTCTTTAATACGTTATCGAATGTCGATAGTAGGACTTATGAATTTAGTGTTATCATTGTGATTTTTTTACGTGTGACTTTGTAGCTAACAGCACTGTATAGAACTACAAACCCGATAAATAAATACCTACCTACTAAACTCACTCATTATAATATATACTTTTTATTTGTTACAGTGCTACAACTATGCCGAGCTCAAGCACCAGAAAATTTATCCGATTCATGGTATATAGCAAATTCGATCAATGATGGCCAACAACCGAAAACTATTTCCGAAATATTTTCAACAGAATCACCATTCTCAGAAACAAACCCAATATTAGTTTTACCAAAATCAACTTCTGGGCCGTCTACAATTATATCGTCCACTTTATTACCCACTAGCCAATTTACCAGAGAATATACTAGACCGTTTTCATCCTCTTTCTCTTCAACGTCCTTCCCCTCAACCAAATCCCCTCAAGTAGAAATTACTCAGTACACAGAACAAACTCAGCCACCATGGCAATCTACGGCAGACTCAACATCAACTTTTAATCAACAAACTGCACTACGACAGGGACCATCTTTTGCGAATACATTTTTAGTATCGGAAGATAATGGGGCTCAGCATCAAACCACTGAACGACACTTCTTAACATCAACCACACCAGCTACATTCCCTACCTCCTATACAATCTATGAAAACGAACCTATTGCAGACGGCCAAAGACAACAAGAAAGTGAACTATTTGAAAATACCAATTCCCAACTGGATTATGCACACCAGTCCACACGTCGACCAACTTCCACCATATCTCCCAAGATCACCCGAGTACGTGGAAAATCAACGACTCACCAAGGTTCATCTACCTGGCCAACTCGGAAACCATTATATAAAGAATCAACGACTCGGAAGCCGACAACCGTATCCGCCGAGCCCACCCATAAGCCGGACACACCACATAATAGTGGTTATGGAACTCTTCCTCTAAAAATTCGTGTGGTGGGACCAAGAGGGAGTATAACTAATGTGAATATTGGTCCCAAAGTAGTTGTAGCTCCCTCTACGACAACTAAAAAACCAAAGACTACGACAACTCGAAGAACACCGAAGCCTAAGAAGAATACATACGACGCATGTATAAATGGTTGTAAAACAAAGAGGGGGCCAATATGTGCAATTCCACTCTCAGCTCCTTGGATAAACCCAGAGCAGTTAAAGGGCTTCCCATCCGTCTGCCATATGGCTTGCTTCAATTCCTATAAGAAAGAACGTAAGTAACCTTTTTAAGAACCAACGTAATAACGACCGGGTTATAGTTTAACGTGTATGTGTGTGTGTTTGTGGCATCGTAAATTCCCAACTGATGATGAATTTTCAAGAAAATTTCCCAACAGAAATACCCCCCGTCATCGTCATTATCATTTTTGCAATATATATAAAAACAGACGATTCACCCAACATAATTTAAGATTTAAAGAAGGTAATTTTTAAACTTGATCATTTTCCCAAGTCGCTTTTTTCTTTGAACAACAACATAAGCGTAAATATAAATAATATTGATTAAAAAGCATTATGCTCGTGTTTGAAACATGAAGAGGCAAAAATCCATCAAATTTTGTAAAATTATAAAGCTTTTGTGGTAGATAAGTGGCAAAAAACCAAATAAACGTCTGTTTTTTTTCGTTTTTTCTCAAAAACTACAAGGTAATTTGAAAAACGCTTCACACAAAAAATTTTAATCTCAGTGGTTCGACAATGGTTAACATTTATTAAATCGGAGTCCTGATCTACTTTCTAACTGTCGATCTAACTCGATCTAACTGCCTTAGTAACTTACGAATGAGTATCGATTTTCTAGTTGATTACCTACCAATGCATATACCTGCTTATCTAACTGCATACCTACTTATCATGATGATACGGCAATGAAATGGATGCATTTTATCAAATCTACAATGAAAAGCCACCACACAACCAAGTCTAAACGCAAAAGTCGAAATATTAATAGTTTTTTTTAATCACAGTGGTTCGACAATGGTTAACATTTATTGAATCGGAGTCCTGCTCTACTTTCTAACTGTCGATCTAACTGCCTACGTAACTTACGAATGAATATCGATTTTCTAGTTGATTACCTACCAGTGCATATGCCTACTTATCTAACTGCATACTTATCATAATGAATGCCTATCAATTTTGAAGTAAATTTACAGTGCATATAAAACAGCACACGAAGGTGTAAGACTTTAAACATGAAATTCCTTGCCACATTCTTGGACATAATCTGGAATGTTATTGTAGATTATGTTAATGTGGGTATAACACAACACACATTAGGTAGGTAGGTAATTAGTTACAGATTTGAGTTATAGACAATGTTTTACATAAGAAAGTACATTAGGCTTAGCCGCAGTGCGATAAACCGTCGCGGATTTTAATCACTATATTTTTGTGAGTATACTTAAAGGAAAATGGAAGCGGGCGAACTGACTGATTGATTACCTATATTCCGCGACTAATTTTAGAATTGTTATAGATTAGTTACCGAAAATAAACCGCTAGCGAGAATTTGTAGTCCCTAGAACTTATATTCATGGACACATTTAACGTGGTAACCGTGAACAGTTCTGCTAGTATGTATATATTAATCTATGGGTTCTGCCATTATTCGGTACACCGTCTTTGCTGTTTTGCCAAAATTGACGCAGGCTTCAGTCATTGTTTGTACCTTATACTCCGACGTCTATAGTACCTAGTGAAGCAATAGCTAATAATATTTAAGAATAGTTTACATTAGGCTATAGCTATGTAATGTATGTAATAGACCCCAATAATGGTCAAACTTTTTATGACGTTTACTTTATCTGCTTCCTAGTATTAAAGCAACGACATATGCCTACTAGCTGTCTTAAAATCCATTTTCAAACTGTGAAATACGTGGTTAGTAATCGCTGTTTTTAACCACAGTATGGAGCGTCTTGCGGTTATTACGTTTAGAGGGAAATCCGTAGGAAAATCTGACCTATCGCCGGGAAAAACGTTAGGTAGTTACCCCTGGGGCGAACCCCCTCCCTTTGTAGAAGGGTAGTTTCTATCCTCTTTAAGACCTTCATATTACTTTTTCAAAGCCCAATAAACGTGGTAACTGTCATCATCATTATGATGTAGACGTGTTTACCTAATTGCATCCGAGGTCAAAGTGTACTCGAAATTCAGGGTGGGCCTTCCAACGTTTCCTTCTCCACTTCGCACGACAGTAGTAACCGTATCTACTCATCATTCTCTGAACCTTTTCCCAACTCAGTTGGGGTCGGCTTTCCAGTCTAACTGTGATGCGGCTGAACTTCGATAATTCCGTGAAGCGACTGTAATCTGACCTCCACAACCAATGGTCCAATGACCAATGGTGATATCGAAGTTCCAAGTTAGACTGGTTGGACTTTTAATAATGAATAATAATAATGAGAAGTAGTCCATTAGCGAGTCGGTTGCCATAATGAGAATTAGCCCTAATGTGCCTAAACCGGATTTTGAGGGCTCCAACTACCCGTAACGACTGCCATAGATGTTTGTATGGCAACCGGGACCGACGGCTAAACGTGCTCTCCGAGGCACGACCAGACCAGTGCAAACAGCCATATTCATGCATACAACTTTTTGCACTGAGCGGGGATCTACTATTACGATAATTTTGTTGAAAAAAAAACGATTCTCATCTAATCAAGTCTTCAATTTCACAAACTAATAATAGTTTTTCTCATTCCAGCTTACGAAAAGGTAGTGGACGGCCGCTGCGGCAGACTGAGAACGCGTATACAATCCTTCGACACCGGCGCTAAGCTAAAACGTGATGAGTTGCACAAGTCTCAGTACTTCGTCGACAATGATCATCAGACTGTTGTTGAAGTTTCTCCATTAAAAAATTAAAACGTATGATTAGTTAGATAACTGCCTCTTTGAAATCATAAGCCGGGTACTGTATATACTTTGTTGTGTATTAACTTTAATTACATAGTAAAACGAGGTGAATAGAGATTATAAAATTGTTCGGTATTAGAATATCGCTCTCGTGGTGGGGGGAGTATCGACCGTCGGATTTGGTCAGTCCAACTTGAGACCGCGTCCAGCGCTCACGGCGCTATCTCGCTCGCTCTCGACTCATGTTCGTTCTTTCTCTTTACCTCGCCTCAAGACACGCCGCGTGCGCCATGGGAGCGGTACAGCCGTCGTGGTCAAACTATAATAATTTATTTTACAACCTTTTAAGTAAGTGTATTACCTTGAAATAGTTCACACTTTCACTTGAAAGAAAACGATAAAATTTAGTTGACCATTTTATTTCAATGCACCTTTTGGTCCCTATTCACCCCGCTTTACGGTTCTAATAGGCTAGACCGTCAATAAATATCGCGATTCAATATCGTGATATTGTATCAATAATATTATATAGGGAGACAAATTCTGTTTGCACTAACTAGATCGCGAATATCGCTATATTTATTGACTATCTATCCTGTGCCATATTTGATTTCATTTTCTTAAGATAATAATGTCATCCACGAATGTATTGTGTACGCATTTCTAAATTCTGTACGTGTAAGAGTCAAAAATACTCAGTTCATGTTACGCCGCGCCGATCCTATGATCCAGTGAATTATTGTATTATTGCCTAAATAGTCTTTTTAGGTAACTAGTATAAAATATAATGACAGCTAGTGGGAAGGACCTGTAATTATTGTTTATATAGTTATAAGTATTGATAAGGCAATCTATATAAGTTTTAAGTAATTGGAAATGATTTATTGTACGTAGGTACTAATGTAAACCTTTGAACTAGGCATATTATTGAACAAGTTTACTCGCTTACTATTATATTCACTTGACTAGTCTTCAATAAAATTAAGGTTTAGGATATTACTGACTGTATTGTTTTTCTTTTCATTTTGTTTTAATCAATGGGTAAAATTTAAAAAAAATATGGCTTTTTATAAAAAGAAAGTGTATTCCGTCCATAAAAATATAAATTATTTAAGGATATTATTAATTATACATAATAAAACTTATTTTTCTTATTAACTATTTGTTTCACTTCATAAAAATACATTACGCTTACATAGGCTGGATTTCACCAATGAATTCAATCTATTGAACTTAGTTCTTGTGTTTTACTTGAAAACGTTCTACCTTTCATTGGTGAAATCTCTTATTATCTAAATTTACAACATGATTCAGTTACAAGTCATATACAAGGGAGTTTAAATAATCGTATTAACACACTCGTAATGATACAAGCCATTTAGATTGGTGAACTATTTACAAATACAATAATTAAATAAAGAAATAAAAACAGTGCATTAAATCCTATACCTCATTTTACAAACTATTTATGTCACTAGTGGCAGGGGCTCATTCAGTAACGCTACGTTATATCTGCATGCCAGCAAATTATATTTGTTATTTTAACTACTTATGCCATTTTCAAAATGAAAGCGTTGAATTAGGTATGTGTTCTACTAACCAGTAGCTTCTTTTATGGCGTTGATGCTTATTCGGTAATAACTGCAAAGGACATATCAAATGTCAAATTGGCTACCATTGTCAGATAACACGGACTTTTCTATTACTGGTTAGGCAGGTCTGCAGTTCTGTATCCCCGACGATATTATTATATTTAAATAACGTACCCGATGAAAAATGGTAATTCGATTGATATTCCGTCAAAACGGCAATCCTTCCCGGAAAAATCAACATATTAACTGGTAGCCAAGTGGATAATGGACTGCTGAGACGAGGTCTCGAGGTCGATCGCAGATTTCACAATGGCACACACCAATGACTTTTCGATGCTTTTAGAGGTTATGTGTGTATTTATCGACGGTTTATAAGTGCCTGGTTGATGGCAACAGGCTCGCCACCTATTACATTGGAACCTAAACATAAACCTTCGGGGATATAGGCGTGAGTTTATGTTATGTTATGCTATGAAAAATCACCAATCAAAATTTGTTTCAGCTCTCAACAGTCGTTAGGTCAAGACAAAGGCCCACCACCACCTCAGACTGGGAACTCAGATGGAAGTCGCTCACAATATTTGCGAAAAATCCAAGCCATAAAATAATTAAACTAACTAACTGACTGAGTTTAAAACGTTGGACGCGATCGGGACTAACGCAAGGATGATTATGATTCCGATTGTGAAACCCGACCGATGACGCATGACTAGCTATAGCACAATTAGGAGTATAACAGGTTAATTAATTGATTCGTAGACTGCTTAGGTAATTGTGTATTTACAACACCACTTGAAAAACTTAATCAGGATTCAGGTTGCATGATACAAGTGTAGTGTTATGATTTATTGCTACGATTAAAGTGTCGAAAAGAATTTCTCGTTTATAGTAGTTAGGTCAGGCCTCTATCACTCGCCTCGAGTACGGAAATAAGTAACTACAACACGCTTAATACCGCGTCTACATTTACGTAACATTTTACCGTGACCGTGTCTGAAGTGCGTGACCGTCGTCGCGTATTCAGCTGCGTGATAACTCGAGCGGGATGCCTAATGCCATCCAATAGGCCTGCGGTTTTAGTTGGTTATATAACCGTTCCGGCTGCTGGGTATGAAGCGTGGGATGCCCGCATGAAATCGATACTTAATAAATTAATAACCTATAAAAGTAACATGTCTAGGCCTGGCGTGCAGCATCAAAATATATAGGTATATTAATTAGTCTTTGAGCAAAGTGAAATTTCTTTTATAGGTAAATCATATTATACAGCAAACTTAATTTTTTGTCACCAAAGTGGTAAATCTGACGTCAAAAATATTGATTATTATCCGCAGAATACAACACCGAGTAGATTATTATGTTTTAGTAAAATTTAAGGGCCTGACTGTACATCCGAGGTTGAGGACCAAATTCCCGGGAGATGGTATCATCATTACCGCAGCGCTAACACTGTTTGCCTTCTTTTAATAGCCTACCTATCCTATTATGGGATACTTCATGTTATAAATTACAATACAATTAAATTAGTACAATCATAGGAACACTATTACAATAAAACACATTATATACATAAACAAGTTGCTTAATAAATAACAGTAAAAAGTACAACAGAAAAGCGAGCGAGATACCGCGGCTAGCGCTATCTCGCTCGCTATCTACTCATGCTCGTTCTTTCTCTTTCTTTACCTCGTTTCGTGGTCTATATGAAATTGCATTATTGCATATGGCTGCACAATCACTTACTGCACATGATAAACCAATAACAAGCACGTAAGTACAAATAAACATATTTTATAAACACTCAAAATGTCAGTCTTGTCAGATTCGAATCAAGATGTCTACCTAGGTCTGAAAAATAATAGGTATACGTGTTCTAAGCTAAGGTGTACGATATATTTACAAAAAAAATAGCATAACTATTGAGTACTTATGAAAGTGAATGTGAATTAGGACACTCAATGCAAATAGCTTGTATACACTGCAAATATGCTTGGATGAATATTAACACGAAATTATATCGAAATTCTTCTAGAAGATTCCGTGTCATATCTATCAACATAGTTATCCATGTTCTGTGCTTTTCATTTGTATTATACTCTCAAAATGTAGAGAGATTATTTCAATAAATAATTGACCTATGCATCTAATAATGTTACTTTTGTAGAATCCACTATCTTATGGGACAGCGATTTGAAGATTTTACAATTAAATTTTACATGTGGCATACGTCGTCTTGGGGTTTTCGATTGTCAGAGGTGAGATAGTAGGTAACGTATCCCTAGCACCACGAGCCAGGGCATCTCTAAATGAGAGAAATGGTCCCCTTCAGGTATAATAATTATTATTATGCTTGGGCAATATTAACGATCAAAATAGAAAATAATAAAATCATTAACACACGATCGTAACTTTATTGTATGCATAGATCGAAATATTGTTTTGAGTAGATATACGCTAGTTATAAAACGAATGATATGGCATCATGGAACCGACACAGTTTTAATATTTGGGTAATTTGCCAGCGTTTCCCAACGTTTCCCAACGATTGCCAACAGGGTCCCAGAGCACGAATTTATACTCAGTCTTGTCTTATTGGTTAAAATCAATCATAATGTTCATGATCAAGAGACGTTAAAATGTGTTACTTTTTTCTTTTATGCATTAAAAGGGTTAAAAAATATGGTGTTTCAAAAGGCGTTGTCAGCGCGGATTGTGTGAATTCTGTTCATACGTACGCGCTTTTATAATTATGAATTTT
Organism: Pelosia muscerda; assembly: GCA_963691645.1. Taxonomy (NCBI): domain Eukaryota; kingdom Metazoa; phylum Arthropoda; class Insecta; order Lepidoptera; family Erebidae; genus Pelosia; species Pelosia muscerda. The sequence goes on from OY829113.1 coordinate 6,844,867, forward strand.
GAATACGTGTCGTAATTGACATTTACGCGAATGGTTGAAGATCGCGTAGTCGGGTTCTATTAGAACAATGCCAACTGGGCCAGCATCGCTCCCGGCTCCCCATCGAGCTTATACGTGATGTATTTTGGGCAACATATCAGGATCGAACTACATATGGAGTGATTTGTTAGCTCCATCTCTCTTCCTCTAACATAATATAATAAAGATTGGGAAACGCTGTTATAAGTCGAGAAACATTAAAATCTCTGTTGGAAATTGCCTTGTTGTTGGGAGCTGGCACCTTGTTGTTGGCCGCCAAACATCATTTGTTGTTGTTGATGGAATTCTTGCTGTCCGCCACCAGTAGCAGTGTTCCCTTGGTTCGGACCTGGAATGCGATCAAGTTTATCTGTATATGACGAGCGGATCTAGGGACAGAATGAACAGTCATAGTCTGAAGATTTGTTTCCTTAAATTTTTTGTTGTTCGTTATACCGAGACAGCCTCGGAGAGCACGTTAAGTCACAGGTCCTAGTTGTCATCACATCTACATCATGGCATGGCATGGCAACATCTATGGCAGTTGGCAGTCGCTACGGGTAGTTGGAGACCTAAAAAAGTCCAACAGCTGGTCTAACTGCAATACTTACATATCGCCAATGGGTTGTAGAGGTCAGATAGCAGTCGCTTTACGAATGTCGAAGTTCCAAACACGCAGTCAGACAGGAAAAAGCGGAACCGTATACTCCGATGTGAAAGCTTGGGACGAAGGAAGATGACGAGAATATAGAGGCAGGCAGTTAAAGGCAGATAATGTTCTTTTGGCGGTGTTTTAATTTTATTTTTTGAATAAAGAAACAGTTACGTTCACAAGTCGCTGTCAAAAGTAAATGATTGGGAAGAGTTTAAATCAATGGATATGAATAAAAGTATATTATGGTGGATTGTCAATTTCTCCCATATAAATCTATTGTAATTACAAGTATATTTTACCTGTCATTCTCATCCTCTTCGCATTATTTGCTCCATGGTCATGACTATTGGCTTGTACTTGATTTTGTTGGGTCTGCGAAAAGTGTTTCAAAATAATAATGTGTCTTTTTATACAACTAAACTATGAACATTAGATCCATAATATTATATATATTGTTTGTATACTGTGCTGCCTTATAATTGACTTAAATTTATAGATGACGTATTTGAATGCTATTTGATTAAAAATGAAATCTTAAATGAATATAATTTATAATGAAAAAAACCGAATGTATAATAAAAATAAATTTGAAAAAAAGAACTAAAGTATGAAAAGGTATTGGATAAATTTCGAATTTTGAATGTAATGTAAATATTATGACGGAAATAATGTTGTATTTTTGTGTATTCCGTACCCAAGTTATAATGTAACAGTCACGCCTGTATCGCAGTCCATCGAAAAGAAATGGTGCAAAACATTAGTGAATAGAAATATGTGTAATATTTAATGGTTCGTTTCGCTGCCTTTTTGCACGTTCGCTCGTCCTATGGCATTCGAACAGTATTCGCTATTCGCTAATATTTCGGCTTCACTTTATTTTTCGCTGAAGTGTTATACAGGTGTTAAATCTCACCCTATAATCCATGCCACCGTGCGTTTGTCTGCCCGCAGCCTTCTAAAATCTAAACCGTGTTACCTAAAAATTTCAATATTTACATATTTATAGAGTTTGGTGGTCTGACTCTATTACGTCGAAAAAAAACATAAATATTAAAAAATAAGAAAAAAAATTTAAAAACAAATAAAAGTTTGAGAACCGCAAATAACGTTCAATTTAACTATTCCGATCTTTATACGATATCTAATCAAATGGTTCATAATAATGTCACACATATCTTACGTTGTTTTGTTGCTGTTGTTGGTTTTGTCGTGCCTTCGATTCACTTTTATCGTCTTGGTCGTCATCGGTCAAGAATTCCCTCTTCGGGTAAGGAATGGGGCACCCAGCGAAAACATCCTGGAAATTAAATTATATGCACTAAGTATTATCATAGCGCATTTTTCAGCAGTGCGTTGAAGTACATAAAATAGTACATACACGGTGTTATCGAATAGAAGGACAAAACAATTAAGAGTGCCGTGGTTTTCCCAGGCGACTACAATATGGGGTTCTTCAAGAAGGGCATTAGAAGGTTTCTACAGGGTAGGCAGCGCGTGTGTGACGCCTCTGGTGTTGCAAACGTCCATAGGCCACGGTGACCGCTTTCCATCAGGTGGGCCGTGTGCTTGTCTGCCACCTAAGTGGTATAAAAAAAAAAAAAAAAAAGAAATAATAATACAACTAATGCTGACTTAGGGTAACTTTTTAATACAAAAATTAACAATAAAAGTTAAGACGAGAACCACAGTCCCCATTATAACGTATACCATTGTCACCAATTTTCTGAATTCTACTGTTCAAATAAGAACGGAGCCTTGTTCTAAATAATTTTTTATCGAACGAAGGCCCTGAATCGATAGCACAAAACACCTATGTAAAAGTAAATTCCCACTGATAGAGCGCACGGCCGGAAACTAGAAATATATTATGCGAAAAAGTTCGCTTGACGCTGCATTGCTCCAACTTTGACTTCGAAAGACTATGATCTCCTGTAGATAAGATTCAAAATCGATTGTATTATTTTGCTTCGAAAAGTCATAGCCGGCCATGGCTTTTTCAACGATCATTGACACCATGTGAATCTTGTTTAGCTTGCCAGGCCAGAGCCTATATTTCCGTATAAATATATATTTCAATAACTCTATACCAGCATTGGTAGTGGTAGTCAGGCATTTTTAATTCCTGAACTGTTTGTTACCATATAATTTACTAGCTGACCCGCGCGACTTCGTCTGCGTCACCCCGTTTTTGCAACATTTTTCATTCCTTTTCGTTTTCCGTTAGTCGTAGCATGATGTTATATACATAGAAACCTTCCTCTTTAACCATTCTATCTATTGAAACAAACCGCATCAAAATCCGTTGCGTAGTTCTAAAGATTTAAGCATACAAAGGGACAAGAAAAATAGGGACAGAAAACGCGACTTTATTTTATAATATGTAGTGATAGTGATAGTGATAGTGATAGTGATGTTTATTGAAAGTGGTAAGCTAATTATCATCTTCAGAATTAATAACATTACAGGCATTTTTTTTCTATATAGAAAGACAAACTTACTTGTGTTGGTAATGGATCTTCTGTGAAATATGGATCTTGCATGGCTTGCTCTGATGTTATTCTCCTATTAGGATCCATTAAAAGTAGTCTCTGTAGTAAACTAAAGGCTTTACTATCTGGCTTTATTTTATGCCTGTCCATATATTTACTTAAAGAACAATTTTGATAGCTGAAAAATAGATGGTACATTTAGTATCTAACTGGATTATCGAAAGATCCCTAATACATATTAATAATATTACAAGATTGAATGCACATGTATCTGTTATGCATTATCTGTTATACTAACCGAAAATGTTGCAGCTAAATCAATTTGCAAAAAATTAAAAAACAAATTGACCCAATATGCGGTGTAAAAAAAAAATGTAAACCACATATTACTACAATTGCTAAGATATTTGTGCTACATAATTATATGTCGATCATAATATAAGGTAAATTTTTATATACATGAAATTATAACTCACTTAGATCTCTTAAAGTCTTTTACTAAAGTGGCATGTTCAGGCATTTTCCTAATATCCTCCCAATCCTTTTCTTGTGGGAAGCCCATGACATTGAATATCCTATCTAATTGATCATGGTGGTATGGATTGCTTGTCTTGATATCTTCTTGGCGACAATGAAATATAGGCTCAGAAGTCAACAACTCTGCAAATATACATCCTATAGCCCAGATATCTGAAAAAAAAAAATTGCATTGTAAACATGTCAAATATTAAAAAACTATTATTCACAAAATACCTATATTTAAATATTGTTTTTCTGTGTGTGGAAATTTATAAATAAAAAAATAAATACATATTGTGAAATGCATAAATAAATACATAGTATATTTAATTTATGATGTCATTCTACAATAGTATATATATAGTGATCGAATAACCCTCCCCTGATCGATCCCGGTGCAAAGGTGCCCATGCACCCTCAGTGAATTTCCACACTAGATAATGATGGCCAGCCTTTGCACCGGGAACAGGCAGAGAGTCTAAAATTAAATAACCACAAATTACCAATAGCCTTAGTATAATGTCTTGCACCCAGCAGCAGTTCAGGGGCTCTATACCAAAATGTTACCACAACAGGATCAAGGTCGGCTAGTGGTTTTAAAGGGGCATTGAACAGCCTAGCAAAACCCATGTCGGCAATTTTAACCCTTCCTCTCTCAGGTCCTTCGCCCATCACTAAAATATTGGCTGGTTTCTGTAAACATTAATTCAGTTAAAAATAATTGTATAAAATAAATTTAATGTACGTCAAACATTTTTTTGCAAGTAGAACAATGTCCCGGGAGCTTAGACAAGTGGCTATTTGTTGGTAGTCGTTTTGTAGAATGGAATAGAATATAATATACAATGTATGTACAGAATTGACATGTATTTTGATGTTCATGACATCTATGAGAGGCGTGAATGTCAATCCTATACATTGATAAATTGTATTTTTTTTTGTTTGTTGTTCAATTGAATTTGAATTTGAAGATGAAAATGAATCTTCACCTAAAGGTGGAATGCTCTAACCACTAAGTCTATACATACATTACTATACTGATCTAAATTTGATTTGAATGAAAGGCATTTCTTACCAGATCTCTATGCAGAACCCAGTTTGAGTGTAAATAATGTATCCCATCCAATATCTGATAGAGGAGACTCTTCACCATTCCTTTAGGCACCATCACAGACTTTTTATTAGCTTTAGCAGCTCTATGGAACTTTATAATATGCCACAAGTCATGTTCAGCATAATCAAACAGCAGCCAGACTTTACGATCAGTGTGCGACAGGAATACTCGGATTAAGTTTATAACATTTGAATGTTTTAATTCCCGGAGTAACTGAAATCATTTTTCATACATATATTTAATTTAGTTAGCTACTTAACTAAATGATAACAATCACTATGTGTCTTTTTAATATTAATATTTACCACTTTCTAAACATGCTACTATTTAGAAGCTCAGTTCAAAGACTGAAGACGCGCCTAAAATGCAACCACACATCTTGATTGACTACCTGAACTCGTGGGGGGCGGACACAGAATCAAACTTACTGGTGTGGCTAATGTGGCTCTGGTAGATTTTCTTGAAAAACTTGTCATTGAAGTCTCTCCATTTATAATTATTTATTAGTTTTATTACATTTAGCACTAGACATTGGCAGAATCGTTGGGATCGCCATAGAGAAAAAAAATAATAGCAACAAGACTGAAGACTGAAATCAATCTACTAATATATACATAGTTAATATTATTTGATGTGTTTTATAAATATGGTTAGGTACATATTCATTTAAAGTATAGGCTTTTTAAAGAAGTTATAAGACTAAAATGATTTAAAATAAAAGAATTTATAAAATCACAATATTGATCTACATTAATAAATTCAAATAAACTGCAGGGTAAGGTAAGGTAACCTTATTAGGCTTGTTGAAAATATATCGATACATCGATATATCGATATTATTTTTTCTAAACATCGATATTTTTGAGCGATATTTAATTCTTCGATACATCGATGTATCGATATTAAATTCCAGGTATCGAAAAGGTATAAAAAACGATATTTATTATGATATAAAAGTTCTGAAAGGAAAGCTTTTCAACTAAAACTTTTAGGGAACGTATGCTTTTATATAGAATGCCTGCTGTTGCACCGGCAATGTTTGAAATAAATACATTTACGTCTGTATTTGCAAAATTTCTATTAATCTTTTTCTATTTCTAAATCGTTATAAAAACATTACCTTGAGCTTACTTCTAACCTAATCTATCCAAGCCAAATACATTACATTACAAATTACATTAGACACTGCGCCTCAATTTGGATACATATAGATTAGAAGGCGTGGTGGAAACGGAGCTCCTGCGTTAGCCTTCGTAGTTGTTTTTTTTGTAACCACCATTTATTTATATTAAAGCCCGCTGAGTTTCTTGCCGGAGTCTTCTCAGGCCGGGGCCGCGATTCAAGCAGATGGTCTGTTTGTTGATATTGACAAATTTTGTAATGCCATTTAATCACTATCACTACATAGTATAAAATAAAGTCGCGTTTTCTGTCCCTATTTTTCTTGTCCCTTTGTATGCTTAAATCTTTAGAACTGCGCAACGGATTTTGATGCGGTTTGTTTCAATAGATAGAATGGTTATAGAGGAAGGTTTATATGTATATAACATCATGCTACGATTAACAGGTGCGGAGCAGGAATGAAAAATGTTGCAAAAACGGGGTGACGCAGACGAAGTCGCGCGGGTCAGCTAGAGGTCTATACAGAATAAATGTTTTTTAAATTTTGAATTTTGAATTATGTTTCTTGATAACATTTCAAATTTCTATTACTGGCTGCGCAATGGGCATTCTATTAGGCAGGCTTAGAAAACCGGTTTATACACATTGCCGGTAATATTTATGTATATAAAAATAAAATTAGCATTCAGAGTGCCATTATTCTTTGGTAAATCATAGCGATATATCGATATATCGATATTTTTTTATAAAAATATCAATATCGATATTGATATATTTTTTTAATATCGATACAATATATATCGATACTTTTTTGCATTTCCGACATCCCTAAACCTTATCTCTTCCCATGGGTGTAGGGATAGGCTATTCTCCATCCAACCAATAATATCATAGTGTCTATGATAGTCATTCATCACATCACAGACATTCATACACCTGTCTATCCATCGAGGATTTACAGGCGTCAAAGGCATCGAAACTTGGAAATAAACATGCTACAACTAAGAAAAACATTACAGTTTTCAACAGTGATACGTCGTTCAAACTCACCGCTATTTCTCTACAAGCTGACATGGACAGACCAGTCCCTTCGATTTGCTTCAACGCATAATCTTTAGTATCAGAGCCATCTTTGCGTCTGGCTTTATAAACGTGACCGTAAGTACCACGGCCTACTTTACACCCCTCAAAATCGAATAGATCTTCCACTTTAGAACGTTCTGTTTGCGTTTTCAGTTTAAAATCATAGTCCATCATTACGGGCGCCATAGTCTTGTTCTGAAAATTGTCACTCATCTTTTCTGAAATTACGCACTTATAACGATATATCAGCACCGGTTTCGTTTCCTCATTACTTTAGCACGATCAATTACTAACCTCCGTGCATAGAGATAATACTAATTAAACTTAAATTCAACATCAACATTACAAAGAACAAAATCACAGTAATCACCACCAGCCAGTGTGTATGTTTAAAAAAAAAAATTAGTCTATGGTCGTTGGTCGTAAATAATATAGACCCATCATTAGTAGTGGCCGTTTAAACACAACACAACGAAAAGTCTGAGCTTATTGCTACAAGCGTTTAAGTACGTTTACAAGCATAAGCTTATTTGGTTTAAACGAAACGGATGGCACGCTTGTTTCTAGGTACGCACTGTGCGCAGGTATGTTATGATGTACCTACTGTCACCGACTGCGTCGCATTGCACTGGCGCGCGTCGGAAAATAGACTATAAAGGTCAAAAATAAAGTCGAAAATATAAAATTTTGTCAACATGATTATGCGGTTAAATTAAATATAATTTGACAATATAGATTTAAACGTGTCTAAGACTACATTACTTCAAATCGTCTAAATTTTCGTTGTGTTGTGATGCTTTTTAAGCTTTATTTGTTTTATGCTTTTTTAGTACGCGTTTCGCTGTCGGCTTAAAGCGATCGTCCATGACGTTACCTACCTATTTCGCGAGTTTTCGAGTTCGTATGCAAGTTTCGTATTTCAATTAGGTATCCATTTTAGTAGTTTATAAACTTATTGTAAATAATTAGTGTTCAGTGTATATAATTTTAATTGTGAATTTAGTAGATAGGTATAATAAGTGTAATAGAGACTGATAACAATGTCTATGTTCAAAATCGTTGATATAAAATATCTCCAATGTTCCAACGACTAATTTACTATTATAATTAAGTATATTAGTAGGTATAGAAGTGACAGCAAAATAGTTAGGTACACAATTATTGATTAAGTAAAATAACAAAACATGTCCATTGTACGTACGTTTATAGACGACTTATTAAAAAAGCGTTTTAAGTGAAAAGCACTTTTTTAAGTCTGCTTACAAACACAAGCTTAAGCGTATTAAGCGTTGTGAGAATAAAGCCGTTTATCACACTACTACCCATCATTGTATAGACCACAGTCACCCTCACCACCACAGAATACTTATATCGCTCACCACAGACTATTATGAAAAAATACCAATGATTAAAAGCACAGAACAGAAAAAAACAAGTAGAAATGCGACATGTTAGGGAAGTCTAGAAGTGTGAACCAGACGGTGTACATACGTACGCGTGTCACTTTGTGAATTATTTTTTCTAACGAGCCTTATTGAATTCCGATTAATTAAAATATTACAAAAGTTTAAACGAAAATCAACTTTGCCACTTAGCAATAAAGCTTATTTTGATTTCACACACTATTCTCGAACGCTTTGTGCTTAATAGTGATGCAGTCAAATGAGGTGGCAAGTGCATCGATACATACATTTTTTCTTAAAATTCTCATCAGAAACATTTCTAAACATTTTGTTAAATAGTTCATTTTTAACCGACTTCAAATAAGGAGGAGGTACTCAACTCGGATGTTCATATATTTTTTTGGTTTGTACGCGGCTATCTATCTAGGCGTATAGGTAGGATGTATCTAAGCGTATAATGCGTGGAAAACGAAATTTTACTTTATGCTTTCAATTGCTTTGGTACTTAAGTACCCATAATTTAATTTAAATATCATTAAATTTGAACTTGTATATTATATTAGTGCCAGTAAGCACACGAATAAGGAATAATATATATGACATATCTACTTTTTTTATAATATACATTCGTACAACACAACCAAGTGTATAATAATGTGATTTACAGTGTAAGACTGTTTCTTTTTAAAGATTGTATATCCAAAAGTTAGTGTCTAATCTCAATGTTGTTGTACATACATGCATACATACATACATACATACATTCATAAAATCACGCCTGTTTCCAATAGGGGTAGGCAGAGATCACGAATCTCCATTTGCTACGATCCCGACATACTACTTTATGTTGTTTTACAACAACACAGTTAAAAAAACAGTTAAAAAACGGTGTAGCACGATTTAAAAAAAAAATGATATACAGCGAACTTTGAAGTGTGGCAGATACTATAAGATATCTGTATCTGAGCGCATATCTTTCAATATCGCTCTCTATATAAATTGCATGAGGTACCATACCAACGATTGTACGGATTCAGGGGCATAAATATTTTTATGATTTGTATTACTCAGTACTTTGACTTGACAGTTGACAATAGTGTTAACTAATTGTCCCTACCTTATCCCACTTTAATTGTTGCATTCATTCAGCCAATTGGAACATAAAAGGAAGTTAATAGTGAAATTTACGAACATGCAAATATTACGCGAGAATAAGTATGTTTGCGAACAGTTTTCTGATAAATATGATTGATTGATTGGTATTTCTTCTTTATTGATTTGTGGGGAAAGTGTGAGAAACATAAATTTTATGAACCCTCCGAATTGGGGATTTTCAATCAGGTTTGTGGTGAATTCAGACCGTGAACAGTGGCATTCCTGGTGTAGACTTGACAGTTTTGGGGGATTTTTATAGTTACGCGGGGATATTTGGGGTGGATCTATTTACAAGAAATACATTATCTATGTGTGTTTATCCGCATTGTAGAACCCATAATACAAGCAAGTTAAATTATGCTTACCGTGGGTCTAGGTGTAGATTGTTGTTGTAATTTTTTTTCATTTTGACGATATTATGGTGTCTGGTTGTCGCTGTGGTGAATTTAGATTACTATCATGTCTTTAGTGACACTCGCAAGGTTAAGACGAATCGATGGACGTAAGAATTATCAAAATCAGCCTACGCATATGGTCTCTAGAACGTCACATAGAAATAAACATATATGCATACATACATACATACATACCTACATACATACATACATACATACATACATACATACATACATACAAATATACATACATACATAGACTGTTAAACTCATTACCCTCCTTTGCGTCGCGCAGTCGGGTTATAAGATTACGCTTTTAAGGACTTGTATCCATGGCCGTAAAATAAATTAAAAAAAAAACTGATATCACAGAAAGAGAAATAATAATATTTCATTTCATAATAATTCATTGGTTATCTGTCCATTCCGTGCAATATGTTGTGTATTATGCGTTTGCCGTTGTTGTACCTTTTTCTACCGTTTATTTGTGTTAAAAGAATGTACAATCTTGAATTTATTATGTGAACTGTTATAAAGTAATTATGTTTTGTTGCGTTTAAGTGGTGGTGATTTAGTTTAGACATTTTTACCGGCTGTGTAACCATGGAGTCTCACGAAGAAGGAAATCTGGACAATATTATTGACAATTTGGTTATTATGTTTGGTAATGCTTTATCAAGAGAAGTGATAGCAACCTTAGTGGAGAGTTTCGACGGTGATTGTAAGTAGACGTTTTATATTTTGAGTTCAAACGTGTATTGCGTTGCGATTTCTTATACCTTTGTACCTATATCGACATGGTAGGTATCGAAGTTCGCGCATCTATTATCGGTCAATACATGGTACCTGTGTTACCTAGGTTACGTGTGTAGGTAGTTAGCTATAAGGACTACATTCATCTGTGTGTGAGTGTTGTTTGTAAGAACTTATAGAGACATTATTTCATTTTATAGATAATGTTTTGTTTCTTAATGACATGTAAATATGGTCCATAATCTATTGTAGTTTGTTTAGTAGATGCAAATATAGTACCTACAGTATGTTTATTGGGATAAAATCAATAACATTGAGTTAATTTTAGCGCGGATTTTCATTGCTGGGTGGGTCTGTTTGAGGGGAATAATATTATGGAAGTTTGAAATAAGTTTTATAGCTGATGTGATGAGAAGGTAATTCTATTTTACATTTAATCTTTTAAATTCCTAGAAATGCCTTCCCAGTTATGTTTTAATGATATTTGTAAATGTGGTTTATGTTTTAATGATATTATTGTGTTTTAATGTTGTTTGTTAATCATGCTTCAATGGTTGAACAGATCTGAATGAAAGTTGGTATAGAGTTTTATAGACCCATAATAATTAATACTTGGGCTACTTTTTATATTTAGAACCCATGGAGCCTTGGAATGGGCAAATTGGGGCAAAATAACACATGCAAGAGTGGGCCCCATTGCATGGTATTTTGTTGTTGTTTGTTGACTACCTGTAGCATGTACACATCATGTCCCACAACAGGTAGTTATAGTAAGATCAAAAGACAAAGGACGATATTTATTTTAATTGTACATTATATTAATACAATAAATTGACAATGTGTATATGAATAACCTAATAAATCTAATGAGATTTTAAAGCAATTAGTCTGCTAACTGTTTAAATTAAATGTGGACAGGACTTGCACCAAGGCCCCCAAGTAATTGTATAGGAGAATTTTGAATGCTCCAGACAAGGATATTTAGATCGATGGTTCAAGCATTCCCCTTGTACGGATACCCAATAAATATTCAGATACATTATGGATTTGTTTCAAAATTCAAGCCTTTTACATAGTGATCGTTCTGATACATCAGATGTTGCACAGCTGTACTCTCACTCAATCTACCCCTGCAGCACAAAGGCCTCCCCCAGTATGTTCCAACTTTCCCTGCTTTTCGCCAGTCTTTGAGACAGAGGGCCAGTGGCATTTCTCAGGTCATCCGACCACCAAGCGTACTGTCTGCCTCTCCTCCTCTTGGTGTTGTGTTGCGGTGTAAATTCTGTGACTTTTCTACACCATTTTGACTTTTTCTTCTGAGACCGCTGTCCGGCTTAGAGAAAGACGTTTTTGTTTTGTTGGTTTTTTATTTCTGAGAATGCTGTGCGTTAGTTGTTATTAACTTCCTCTTGTGAAAGCCTAAATAAACCATACTTGAACAATGACATTGAATCAGGATTTGTACCAGTGGCAATCCAATACTTTACCTTGCGCAAAGAAATTTATCATAAAAAAACCTGTTTAAGGTTCAGCGAAAATGTACCTTTTTTCATATTCAGGTCGTTAAATTAACTGCATCTTTCTTTTGGTATGAAGTAACATTTAATATTTTTTGATGAAACTTAATGCCTAAGCAAAAGCAATCAATACTGTATTTCTTGTTACTTATTATCGCTAATTAAGTAACTGATTAGTAATGAAGTATTAATGGTCTTAATTATTTTTTTTAAATTTAGGGCACAAGCAAGCTGAAGGCAAAGTCTCAGGAAATAACAGCTTTTTAATTATGTAATTAGTGGTTTTGTCTGTCTGTCATTATTAATCACAATAATATTAAAATCCTATTATGGTGGCACCATTATAGGATTGGTGACACTATGGATGAGCTGTCACCGTCACTGCTAGTGATAAATAAAATGAATTATTAATCCTATTATTTCCTTTGTCAACAGTGAATTTATCTGTAGATGCCATTATGAAATTAACAAATGATGGCAACATGATTTCTAAAGAAGATGTTCAACCTTCACCTACAGGAAACCCTAATAAAAGTACAACTTTACAAAACACTTGCTCAGATCTGGCACACTTTGAAGATACAGGTTTGTTGCAAGATTTTTTTAACTATAACTAAATTTAGTATCAGTTTCTTTATTTTATTTTTCCCATTTTGTCTGAGAGATTTCCAGTTCGAAAAAGAGTCTGTATTTGTCCAGTGTTATTGGTAGCACTATTAGATAATAGATATTAGATTGCGGCTTTGAGCGAAGCATGGTCCATCAAAGTGCTTGTCTGCCACATAAGTGGTATAAAAAATATGTTAACATTTTATGTTAAACAAATTTTTATTTCATATATTTCCTTTTTTAACAGTTAATCAATCTGTGGCTGCTATAGATGAAAGCACAAATCAGGGTCACATGATTCCACAAATAGATATTCAACCCTCTACAAGCCAAAACCGAAATTCCAATACACCATCGCAACAAAATCTACCTTTGGCACCCACTTTTGCTGAACGTACTGCCGCCAAAAGTAAAAGTGCTGTTCCCAGACCATTGAAAAAAGAATTTATTTCAACCGAGTATTTTTGGACAGATCAGATTCGCAAAATCATAAATCTTCATAATAATGGCTTCCGTATAATGATTATTATGAGGGGTTTACCTGGTAGTGGAAAGAGCTATTTGTCAAAATTTTTAATAGAAAGTTTGTTGGGACCCATAAATGCCAACAAGAACAATCATATTTTCAGTACCGATGATTATTTTTTTGTCAGCGGAAAATATAAGTATGATGTGACTCATATACCTAATGCTCACGCTTGGAATCATAATAGAGTGAATAAAGCAGCAAATAAAGGACTAAGTCCAATTGTCGTAGACAATACTAACATTGAAATTTGGGAAATGAGAGCGTATGTAGTGAATGCAGTCAATAATGGCTATTTTATTGAAGTTGTGGAACCGACTACTCCTTGGGCTAAAAAGCTCAGATATTTGTCTACCACAAATAAACATAATGTTCCTTTTCAAAAAATTAAAAAGATGTCTGACAATTATGTTGAAAATGTAACTGGTGAAAGTTTAATGCAAACGTTTCGATTAAACTATGCTATCAATATGACTCCACCTGTCAAGCGATTAATTCCTCCAATACCGACAGAAAATACAAGCCCTGAGCCTCAGCCATCTACTTCTAATCAAAACAAAACGCAAGATGTACTTCGTACTCAGGGATTTAAAACACCAATGCAGTCTGATCAAAATGTTTATGTACAATCAGAGACTATTATTGATGATTTCGGCTATCCAAAGGAGTTTAAAGCTTTGACAGAAAATGTACCTGGTGATCAGAAAATAGGTCAATTAGAGTTGACTACCGTAAATGAAATAGATGTTTTAACAGACCAGGAACAACTCAAGCAAAAAATTATTTCAGAAGCACAGAAAAATTTTGAGGAGATTCAAAAATTTGAAGAAGATTGGGAAAATGGTGAGAAATGGGATGAAAATGATGAAACAGAAACTGTTTCAAACTCTGTTACGGCCAATACAATTACGTCTACTGCCACTGTCACTCATCTTAACACTTCTTCATTTATATCTAATTTGAAATCGAAACCTCCGAGGGAAAAAAATGTTGGGGGATCTTCTTGTGAACCTACAAATAAGGCCTTGATGCAAACTGTTAATAATTGTCAAGATTGGCGTTACATATCAATGTTTATGCCACCATGGGAAAATGAGGAGGAACAACAAACCATTGTACTTGCTCAAGAGGTTGCTATAGAAAAAAAAGATAGCAGCACATGCATGGAAATCTATGATACAAATTTAGAAGGCAAACATAAAATAATGAGTACAACTTCACGTAATATAAACGAATTTTATGTACCGCCTGCGATGGAAAAAATACCTGTTAAGCGAATGCTGGATAAAAGTACCATGACCAATGATGATATAATAAAAACTTTTCATTGTCCTCAGAAGGAAAAACATTTCATTGCTTTTAGGAAATTGTTCAAACATATTGAGCGGGAATCCTTACGATATATTTTTGATAATTGCTGTGGAGACACTAATTGGGCGGTGGAAAATATACTCGAGGGAGAAGCTGAATATAATCTTAAAGTTACCGAACATGATGCAGAGTCAGACTCGGATGTGGAACCTGAAGAAGGATGTGATCAGCCTTGTACGTGTTTAGTTGAGTATGAAATTGTACCAAATGTTTCTAAATCTGATGCCGCGCAATTGGAACCGGAACCTACTTATGAAATAACAGAACAATCTACGGAAGACTCCTCAACACGACTTGAGAAGAAAAAAAGAGTGATTGTAATTTCACAAGAAAATTTGCAGCTCAAAAAACAGATCGAAAAAAACGTTGTTATAGCAGACAACCACTATTCGGATCATTGCCTTAAGATAAGAAAAATGCGCCGTGGAGAGCATAACAATTTCGATATTTCTGAGCAACCAAGTACATCACAAACACCAGATGCACTAGTACTTGATTCTAGTCATCGTAAATCACTAAACATTGATTCTAGCGACGATGACAGTGGCTCCGATAGTAATACAAATGACTGTGACAAAATAGTAAATATTAATTTAGGAAGCCATTTTATAAAAGAGTTAGATACTATGTTCGGCAGACAGAACATAAATTACCCAGACAACATTAAGTACAACATTAGTCTTCCCGCCTCTCTAGTGAATGAAATTAACGCACTGTGGATGGAGTCTGTAATGTTTCAATTGGATGAAAATGCAAAAATGGCAGCTGCTATGGTAAAACAAGATGAAGAATTCGCAAGGTAAGTTAAAATGTGCGAAAAAATTAAAATTATAAATCTATTTAGACCATTGATGGCACTTGGTGGAACTTATTGTTTTACACTGTTGATAACACACTTGCACTTCTCCACGATATTTATTATTGCACCTAACCGGTTTCGCCTTGTGGCATTCTCAATAGTTTACATTGACAGTTATGAACATTCCAATTGATATTTCTGTTCGCAATATTCAATATTAATACTTATTTATTTATTATTACTTATTTTCAAAACTGGTATTTATTTTAAAAAAGACTCCATAACTGCTGACTTAACATTTGGCATAATACTATGCCAAATGCTAGGTAACTATGTAAAATGCTAAGTTCTTTACAATTTTTATTTACTAATGGTTTATCATAATTATCCTAATTAATGACTTCCATTGCAGGCAGCTTGTATTAAAAGAAATGGAACTTAAGACGGCACGCAATGAGCCTGAAGTCCCAGACCTTAAGGAAATCATGGACTTAGAATTAGCTGTCAACTTACATATGAAAGATATATCGGAGTGGCGCAACAACATACCTACCAACTTAGCGGCAAAGCTGACACATACGAAGCTGTTTAACTTATTTCCTGATGTCAAACAGGATACTCTATTAGAAATGTTGCTTGCTCATAATAACGACTTTAAAGCGACTGTAGAGGTAATAATAATACAATATATAAATAAATATTCTAGGACAATCTACACAACGCCATCTGGATAACAAGCACACGGCCCACCTGATGGAAAGCGGCCACCATGGCCTATGAACGTGTGCAACACTAAGGGTGTCACACACGCGCTGCCCACCCTGAAGGGAAAGGGGGCGAGCTGGGAAGGGTGGGGAGGCTAGGAAGGGGATGCTTGTTTTATGGGTTCTAAAATGCGGATATACTTACTTGATATTGTTTTTTGTAAATACATACACATTATACATAGAAGCATGATCCTCACAAAAGCACGAATGTGTCATGGACATTCAACTACACATTCACATTCGTTAATACCCGAGTTTTGCTAACCTACCTAACCGTAAATACAAACACTTGCTCATTTTATGCTAATCAATAGTTACAATTTTCATTGTTTTAATTTATTTATTGAATTTAGGTGCTCCTAATCTCGTTGGGCCGCGACGATATTTTGGGTGAAGAAAACGGTTTGGATCGATTCATTATGGAAACAGAAGTGCAAAGACAGGAGAAACAACTAGCTGAAGAAACGAAGGTACGGAAATACTCCCTCATTTAAATATATAAAGTAAATGAAATGATATAATTGGGGTGTCTGTGTGTCACATTAAGCCTGTTAACAGTTTTTTAATGATTACATTTGAACCTATAACAAATTGTGACGTAATAGCAACTTTTATAATTTTTGTCCATCTGTCTAGTCTGTTGGTAATCGGTAATCTCCAAAGTGGCTGTGCCTATTTTGATGGAATTATCTACATCTAACATTATAAAGAGAAAAAAATGTATGTGTGTGTGTGTGTGTGTGTGTGTGTGTGTGTATGTGTCTGTTGGTAATGAAAACTCAAAAACTACTGAGCCGATTTCAAAGATTCATTCTCCATTGGAAAGTTCCATTCACCCTAAGTAACATAGGCTATATTTTTTGCTAGAAAAGATAAGGACTCCATACTAAAACTTAAGTAACATAATCCAAGGAGTAAAAAGTGCCCTAAAACGTCTTTCGTTGCATGCGCTGCGGAAACTATTGATGTTAGAACAAAAGTATGTGAGTCGAGTAGAAAATGTTAATAAATTTAAAACACTGTGCGATAACCGTCATCGGCGCGGGCGGGGCCGCGGGCAACAGCTAGATGTATAAGTTGTATATAAAGCAGTAGCTGATATTGTAATGTGTAACTTAGACTGCTTTTATTTTATCATACATTTATAAATATACATGCAATTTACAGGCACTTTTAGAATCGCAAGTTTCATCATTACCCAAAGACGAAGTTGTTGACATGGCAGTGATAACTAAATATAGAGACATAGCAGATAAACATCTAATTAGAAGGAATACGTAAGTACATTATGCGTACAGTCACAGTACAGCGTATAAGTACAGTAGCCGCGGTAGCCTAGTGGTATGGGTAATGGACTGCTGAAAGGAGGTCTCGGGTTCGATCCCAGGTTTTACCATGGCACACACCAATGACTTTTCGATGCTTTTCAAAGTTATGTGTGTATTTATCGCAGGCTTATAAGTGCCCGGTTAATGGCAATAGGGTCGCCACCTATTACATTGGGACCTAAACATAAACTGGCGAAATATGGGTGCTAGCACCTCTGCCTACCCCTTCGGGGATAAATGCGTGAGTTTATGTATGTATGTATGTATGTATTATGTTGTAAATCAAATCAAATCAAAACCAAATCATATTTATTTGTTTAAACGAGTGTTATACATACATGTGCATGCAAGATGTTAGGTCAACAATTTTATTATGTCCAACATGTTTAGCCGTATATATGGCGACGTATAAATGTTTCAATGTTTTTATATAAATTTCTCATTCTCTGTCCTTGGTTTAAACAGCCGATGCCATGGGAACTATTGCGTATGTATGAATGATGAATGTATGAACGTATGCGGGGACATCTTTACAAATTTCACATTTATAGTATGAAAGAAAAGAGAAAATCTTTTTTTATTGTACGCAACACCAAATAAAAAAACATTATACAGTTCAAAAACAAATAATGGTCGAATAATGGCCGTCTCTCAGCTTAATGCTGTCTGCTTGAATGAAAGACAGCACTGATTTTCAGAGGCGGCATTTTTTTTATACAACTTAGGTCGCAGACAAGCACGCGGCCCACCTGATGGTAAGTGGTTACCGTGGCCTATGGGTGAGTGTAACACCAGAGGAATAACACTCGTGCCGCAACCCCTGTAAGAACAGAGACATTCTGTGTCGTCAGCGCAAAAGATGTAGGATAAGCCTCTCTAGTTAGCTCTGGCTACCCTACTCACCACCGAAAACACAACACAAGGTTTATTAAACGGCGATATTCTGTAGGGTGGAGGTATTTCCCCAGTCGGACTGCTCGATTGGGACGGATATACCGTCGTGTCCTACCTCCTCTATCGGCTTATATTGTAGTAGGAAGGATTGCGTTACATTGTGACTACAAATTTCAGTTGCATGCAGAAGGCAGAAGAATACATACGCCGGGGCATGTGTCTGGTTGCTAACCACTATTCTGAAATAGCTGCTTATCATAAAACACAATATGAGCAAGCTAACAGCAGAGCAGTTGCAACGCTGATGCAAGTAAGTGATAATAGTTATTTTATGAATGGTACGACTATCGGTATTTCGAGGTAGTTCCGTGTAATTTCCGGTGGAGTAAAATAGCCTCCACCTCGAGGATGGGACTGCATTTGACAATGAAAATACATCACATCACATAATGCCCGTTTGACTGCAATAGACTCGCTCCCTGTTACGTGGGTCTGAAAGTCATAGATAGCAAAATGTACTTACCACTCCTGCCTACATCTTCAGGAATATGGAGGGTGTTAGGGAACCGCTCCCTAACCCGAATGCCCATGGTAGTACTCCTGGTACAGTACATATTGGCATAAAAAATATGATATCTTTTATATCGTTTTATTAGTGTTATTCATTCTCCGTCGTGTTAGTGAAGTAAAATGAAACAATAATTTTATTTGAAAAATCTACTGACATTATGGCGCTATTTGCTTTTTTTTTGTAGTGAAGTCCTTTTATGAATTTATCGTTTCATTTAGCTCTGTTACAATGGAGAGTAAATAATGCCAATTAAATAGTATAATACAGAAATACCGAATCGTGTCGATTTGGAATAGGTTCAGAGAATGATGATGGTGATCTAGTGTACCACGATGACGACCAGAGGCTTTTCGTTTCAGAAGCGTTCACCTAACATTCAGTAGCATTAGCACGAAATACTATCGAATTCGTAATGTAAAGGTATCGACAGAACGTAGCATTACGATTGGCGGGCTACACACGCACACAGGTTCACAAGAGGCAGACTGCCAATCACAATGCTCCGTTCTCTCGAAACCTTTACATTACGAATTCGATAGGAGTTCATGCTAGTGCTACTGAATAAATGTATGTAAAATATGTTTAAATTATGTAAATAATAGTAAATATTAAATACTATTTCGGTTTCAGTATCACGCTCAGAACAACCCAGATGGAGAGACCGTGGACCTGCACTACTTTCGGGTCAAGGAAGCAAAAGAAACTATGGATTTGTTCATAGATGGACATATTCAACGGCTAAGGGAGACCAATAAACGCCATATTGTGTTATTTTTCATTACCGGGCGTGGTCTACACAGTTCCGGACGCCCACGAGTCAAGCCGGCGTGTATTAAACGCCTCCGGGAGCGTGGATTGTCGTGAGTATATCTTTAGACCCTTTTATGCTTTTCTCCGTAAGGGATGCTCCGGCTACAATCTGAAAATTTCAAATGAAAATGATAAATGAAGTTCTGATACAGATTTTTTTTGGGTAGAGATAAAAGTACAGAACATAAATATTCGATTCAACCCTAAGTAGTTACCTACTTCAAAATAACCTGATCCTTAGCTGTATCCATAATAAAATGTAATTCTCCACTATATTATGGGTACAGCTAACGATTGGAACTCCCTGCTTGAGTCTGTGTTCCCTGAATGTATAACCTCGGAGTATTAAGTCTCGAGGTTTATTCTAGGTAAGCGCGCTCCATTTTAGACCTCATCATCACTTACCATCAATTGTGATTGAGGTCAAACGTGGTAGATTATATCAAACTTCATTTCTCGAGCGATTCAAGATATTTCGATAGGTATAAGTACTTACTTGTGGCGGTGGTGGTGGTGTAGGTACTTATCTTGACAGCTTCTGTGGGATGGTGGTAGTGAACACGACTGCTACGCAGGAGGCGTTTGACCTTCGCTCAAATATTTATATGCGCGGGTAGTTGGAGAAAAATAGTGGAGGCCATATGGCAATCGCTTCACTGAAATATCGAGGTTCAGCTCAGAAAAAATGCGGACCCCGGACTCCGAGCTTCGTATGCGACCGGGATTAACGCATGTACGATGTTGGTGATGGAGGTATAATATGTATGTACTTACAGCATTTTCTTTCTTTCTTTCTAGCTATTCTGAATGCAACCCTGGTCTGCTACGGTCACGTGTGACTTGCGAAGATAAACTGACGTTCCAAATTCCCTAGGATTTGCATATTGACGATGATGTCGTCTCACCTGAAGCCGAAGAAATCCCCAGACCGCACGAACGTTACATTCCACCATATCATATTATATCCCGTGTCCGAGAGTTCGTTTTTGTCGAACCACGGAAAGTGACCGTGGCAAATATCTCTTATGATTGCCACAGTCATGTAAGGGTTATAACACATATGCAAGTTCAGCCCTTGCACAATTATGTTCTACACTTCCGACCGTTGTTCGAGAACCGTTATATATTTCACAGGGCACTATATCCTTCACTAGGGAGAATAACACGTCCCTACGTCTATCCATGCCCTTCAAGGTTCTTTCCATAAGCTTGAAGTTCATACCCATACGGTACGAATATTTTTTATTTTAATTGAAAAAAATAGTAGGAAGTCACTTTTTGTATGATGTTGCACCTAAGTGTTTAGGGTAGGATTTTGATGTTATATCGGCACATTATGCGTGAAGAAGCTTAGTATACTATTGTTCCTTGTTTACGCATAGTCACTAGGAATAAATTACTAAAGCTTTATAAGAAGACAGTACATAATCATTTGGTGTGTCGTGATTTATGATCATGAAAGGAGTTGTTAGTTTTATAAGAAGTAGTTTTCATACGTGTCAGTTTTAATACATTACGCCATTATGTAAATAGAAAACTATAGACATCCATTTGTGTCACGAAGATTAGATTGTAAGTTGTAAGTGTGTTGCTCAAAATATGTACAATACTGAACATTCGTAGTAATACCCGTTTTAGTTTATTTTAGCTTGTAAATAATTCGCTTCTCATATGTAATGTTAACAATGAAAGGACATCACTTCATTATGTTACTGCAAATTTTAGAGGCACAATATTTATTTATTTGTACCATCAATAATATATGAAAGTAAAAAAGATAATAATGTAAGTTGCCTCTCAAAAGTGAAAACAATGGTCCTTTGCAAAATTTATATTGTAAGAATATATTATTGATAAGAATATTTCTGTCCTTTTGTAAAACAGGACATAAAAATACATAATGTTAATAATCCAGTGTTAACGAATACAAGGGGTAATTTTGTCACTGACAATTACATTACACTTGTTACAATACATTTGTTACATTATCAAAAAAAATCACGTTAAGATTGTTTAATTGTTACACTGCGATTATTAATTTATTTTTATTATTATTTGAAATTAATCAAGACAATTTTTGCCTCGACCAAAACTATTTAAAAACAAACCGAATTTTTAAGGCCTAATAATACATTAACTATTCCCATTTATTAGTTAATAAAGTCTATTAATTAACATTAAAACTGTGATGTGGACAGTACAGGGTCTAATATAACCAGAAGTTTTTATAAATAATTGCTGATGTAGGTTTGCTTATGACTAAGTTTGTTGTATAATGTTTTATCCCTATAAGAGCCGTCCCATATTTCTATAACGAAACACAAAATTATCTGCCTACCGTACTATTTACAACAATTATTTTAACTACATACTGTTACAGATGACATACCTATTAGAAATGTTAAAATGGAATAGATTTTTTTGTACTAGTACATTTAAAAAAAAACTCTTAGGCCGTAGCAAGGTCTTAGGCCTTTTCAGACTACTATAAACCTTAGTGCAAATGAAAAATCATAAACGTTTTAAGACATTTTACTGTGTTATCTAGACCCAAAGTAAGCATAGCTGAACTAGCTTGTGTTTTGGGATATAGAATGCGGAAAAGCACATTCAATTATTTTTCGTAAATTCATATATAATAATCATATAAATACCCAGTTCATTGTAAATGCAAGCAAATATTTGCACTGATAGAGAATTGAACCAGCGCATATGGTTGTGTATGTGGCCTGATTTATTTTAGATAGTATTGTAACGTTAAATAATTGAGTCTTCCTGCTGCACAGTATATATGTAGCGGCTGCCATGACACTTTGACTGGAACTAAGTAAGTTACAAAAGATACTTTTGTTTTCGTGGACCACGTTTCTATAAAAGTATATGCACTTTTGATATTATATGTAGGGTAATCCATCCAATCGTTAGCACTACTCCAATTATTGGCACTTCAGAGTTTAGTACAAAAAAATAAGGAAACCATAGATTATTCAAGTTTAGTATGCCTTAAAAAATAAAATAGTATTATTGATATCTTCTGTGCCAATAATAGGATTTTCTATAGTCTTTCGGATTTAAGTATAAAATTGTTATTTAATACTATTCAATCACATAAAAACGATTATAAAAACAAAAATTAAAGCATTTTCTTTAATTCTATGATATGTTTTGTCTAGTAGCTTTTGTAAATAAGATTTTATGGTAGTTTCATTTTAGACCGACACGAAGTTCACCCTTAAAGTGCCAACAATTGGGTGGTTTACCCTATATATAATAACATTTGCAAATTAAGTTTCGCAAGTACCTATTAACTCAAAATAATCTGCCTATCTCATCTGATCTGGGACGCATATGTAGGGTAATTTTTTGTGTATTATACACCGTATTTATGTGTAAATTTAATAATTGTAAATAACTGCAAAATACTTAGTAAATTTTATACAATGTGCTGAGAAAAAGACATTATGGAGACATCGTGATTGCTATAAAATGCCATTTGTTTAGGTACTTATAAAACCTAAACAAATCTTAGCGTGTCTTTTTAATATATTTTGTTTAAAAACTCAGTATAAAAAATACGTGTCTACCATTAGTTAGTTAGTTAACATGTATTTTTATAAAAAGTTGCCACAAGATTGTTCACCTTTTAACTACCTAAACAAATGGAGTGATAAGACAAATAGCAAACTATGAATGATATATCAAAGAGCGCACAATATTTTGCACTAGTAGTGCACGCGAAAACGACGCGAAAATACTTTAAATTAGCACTATTTACTTCGCGGTCTTTAAATCAACCAAACGCGGTCTTCATGCCAAAGTAATGTTACCTTAACGAATAAAACCTAACATTTATGAACCGATGAGTGTCAGATTGTAAATAATTACATTTTACTACAACCTGCATTCATTGTTGTATGCCGGTGGAGGGTTTTTTTAAAAGGAAAGTCTGGAATAGTACCTTACGTTGATCTAGTTTATCATGCAGTTATGCACCATGGGACTCACTGGGGAACCGAAATCATGTTATACACCTTGCCCCTGTACATTAACATTATTTAAATACAATGTAGTAAATACTGTTGTTACTTATTACATACATATAAATATTAATACTACAATCAAGATTTCCTTAATTTGCGTTCTATTTCACAATAAAATTGTGTAAATTTTTTTGCTTATTGAATGATTTGTACCTTTATCAATCGATATGCACGTTACACATTGTGTCTTTCATTGTTTAGTTGGAATGAAACAATTGAATGCAGTTTATATAATTTTTTCAGTATAATGTTACTAGGATAATCCTATATGAAAAAAAAAATCATATAGGTGATATATTAAGAGTATGTTTAATAATATGTACCTTCGATACGAATTGTTAAAAACAGAAAAGATGGATCTATGAAGGCTGAAAAAATAGCTTTTTACAAAAAAGACACTATTTTCAGGGCTTATTGTCCCATTTGTATGCTATGTATGCACTGGTCTGGTCGTGCCTCGGAGAGCACGTTAAGCCGTCGGTCCCGGTTGCCATACAGACATCTGTGGCAGTCGTTACGGGTAGTTGGAGCCTTCAAAAGTCCAACCAGTCTAACTTGGAACTTCGATATCGCCATTTGGTCATAGATTATTGGTTGTGGAGGTCAGATGGCAGTCGCTTCACGGAAAATATCGAAGTTCAGCCGCATCACAGTTAGACTGGAAAGCCGACCCCAACTGAGTTGGGAAAAGGTTCAGAGAATGATGATTGTCCCATTTGTATGATCACGCTGTGGAATTTTGGAAGTCTACAAGCTTTAAATTGCGTGTCTTGGATTAGCGGCATCTGTTGAAGCCATTTGTTATTGCTAAAAGCATGTTAATTGACATGGATTATATTTTAAATATGATCAAGTATATTTGTTATATACGCATTTATGTACGATCTGTAACAGACATTAGTAAAGATTATTAGCACAATATTTTAGATACTCAACACAGTAGCATTGGTGTTCACGTGATATTTACGTCTGGGTGTTTATCGATAAGTATGTGTTTAAGTGTTAGGATATAGATTATAATATATGAATTATCAAATCATACTCATTCAGAATTGCCTAGAACAAGACTTCTTCAAGGAATTCCTTTTTGTTCAGATAGTCAGAATAATCTCCACAAACTTAATTTTTATTCCTCATTATATTACTAAGTTTAACAAGGCAAGGCGAGGACATGTTCAAAATAAACTAGCATATGAAATGCATTTTTCAACAGTACGTAATAATGGGTATATATGTATAGCAGTATTTAGGCTGTGATTGTAGTTATTTCTTTTTTAACGTGTTTATGTTTGTCCATATGTCTTGTTTGTCAATATGTGTATGTTTGTCTATGTGTTTATTTGTTCTGACTGTAATATAATCATGATATTCGTGTGATAATTAGATTTCCATTAAGTCTTTTTATACATTACCTCTTTCAATAGGTGTCTATATTTAAATAAATTACTTATGGGTAGGCCATTTATCAATATTACAAATAAAAAATAAACATTTATACACAACACAACATACAATCAAACATTAGAGAGCTACCTCAACCTTGGCAACTGATGGCTCGTAAGTGCCGTGCGGTTTTAGTCGGTTCAAATCTGACATAACCGCCCCCGGCGGATCCCATTGGCTCCTGTTGAACAAAAATTTCAAATTTCCTAAATCGTCTTAGGACCGAGTTGAACTGCAACAACGTCGCGATTCGACATAATTATCCAATTTGATGAAATACCCAATAAAATACCGAAATCTCAAACATGGAGGTGTTTTAAGTTTATATTAGTGCCATGGAAGTGAAATTATGTTCTTAAAAGGATATTCTGTGTTTTTTTTCCATAATTTGCAGTTGATATCCAAAGGGTCATGAATACCAACTGCAAACGAATGGGAATGCGGGAAAAGTGTCAATAATATAATGTTTCTAATCACATTTAGAATATAAGTATTCAGTTCCATGATTTACAATAATGTCAAATGCGGTCATGGTATATGTATTTGAAGTCGCCTAACGTTTCAACGAGCCGAGTTTACACCGAAATGTTAGACAAATTCAAAAGTATGTATGTAATTTACCTATATCATATCGCGTTAATTCCCTTTAGCATTATTATATAAAACTTCAGTATTAGCATATATCATCTAAGTCTCTTATCTATTGAAACACGTAGTAGATGTTAGGTTAAAGAAATGTTTGCGATAATCATATTTGTTGTGTAGATGTTCGCGTAGATATCGGTGTTAATTGTTACGATTATTCCATATGATTGCACACTGATAATGTTTAGATGTTTTCTAAGTGTCACGAACTATTTCCACCAGTGGCACACCGAAGCATCATTTGCTGCACACACTGCAAATTCACAAGTCAAGTCATGAAAAATATGTTAATTTCAGTTGCTTTGGTGAGTGGCCTCTGTGTTAAGAGTGGGTTCACGTTGGCAGTATAATGACCAAGATTCGAACACGGTATCGCTATCGTAAGGCCGACTCCTTAACCATTAAGCTACCGACGCTTCTACTAGATATTATTTTGATGGGCAAAACTTATTTTTAATAGAAATCATACTTTTGACACTAATGCTAATATCTAAGCTTATCAGTGCGCCCTTACGCTAAGTAGATACTAAGTTGTCGTTGTACCTAATATTTATATCGATCTTTACAATTTGGGTTCATTATGTAATACGTAATTAATAGAATTTTAAGCACGTACTTAAGTTTGTTTCGTTATGAATTAATAAGAAATTTAATATAAGAACAATTAGTAAATAACGTCGGTGATATTACTGAAGCGATAGTTATCTATAGTTGTTGCAAATTACAAATGTGTGCGGCCTCTAGTTGTATTCATGTCTTGTTACACGCACGTACGCGTGTCTATGTGTGTGTGCGAGTGTGTATAATAACCATTGATTCATATTGTTACTTAAGATAGAAATATCAAAATTAGTAGAAAAAACTAACCTACACGAATACTACCCAAGTAAAGGCCCACCACACGCTCGTGATTTATAAGAACTATATTGCAATATCATTGTTACCGTTATCAAGTGTTTCAGTTCTAACTATAAACATACCTATTACCGCCAAATGGGGTAAATCTCCACCCGAGATGTGGGTAAAATCTTGTAGGTATGTTAGACAGTTGGGTGCCACGCATTTATTTATCGACCTTAAAGTTTGTGATATGGACCAAACTTTGAGGTCGTTGGCATTAAGCTCGAAATCAGACTACGCGGTACTTTAATATCATCGACAGTATTTCCTAAAAGGCCAAAGAATTAAGACATTATGAATGAATACATATATTAAGATAATTGTTTAAATTTGGTCTTCGACTATATACAACTATATAGACATAGTATTGCTAACGAGCTGCATCGCAGAAACTGGCTAGATGTATGCGTTATGTGTGAGTAAGATAATGTTAATTTTGTTCTAAAAACTGCCAATGTGTGCATGTCATGGGATATATGCATATGTGAAGTTGCACCAAAGTAGTAACTGTAGTTCACACCGCGTTGTAGTAGCCATCACTGCGTCTATAGAGTTACATAGCAGGGGTGGCCAACTTGATTTGATCCAAGATCTACTGTTTACTACACTGATATCCAATACGATCGATCAATTAATTACAACTTGTTGAAATTTAAAAGGTCGTGCAAAAGTCACCTCAGATACACCCCGTCATAAGTCGCACGGTGCACGCCATCTTGGGTCTTCAGATGTAAAATTGCATTCGCATTGAACTCGCAATCCGACGGCGGCCACGGGGGCTAACTTCGCCACTTTCCAAACCAAACTTGAGAATTATGTATAGGTATAAACTTTATTTAATAATATTAAATAGATAATAATGTCATTATCTTTAATATTATTCGTAAATATCTCATCATATTCCTTGCGTTAGTTCGGGGTCCATTATTTTTAAGTACCTTAAACTTCTGGTACATTAAACTTAATGGGCCTTAATATTTTTTTCATCTTAACACGATCGAATGGATAACGGCCGCTATCGACCGATCGATCGCGATCGACCGGTTGGACACCCCTGGTATACAGTCCTAAGAATTCGGTGCAGCCTTTTGACTACTTAGGAACGAATATCAAAAGGGTTAAGTATTTATTGTAATGGTGCTTCAGAGTAAGACTCAGATGTCACTTGAAGTCTGTACTATTTTAATTCTGGAGTATATTGTGTGTAACCACAAGTTGAAATATTGTGATCCATGACAATTTTAAAATGTATTTTAACTTGTGCTTCACATTCTCCTACATTTGACACAGCAATATACTCTTTAATTATAAATAAACTACTTACCATTTTTCATCGGTGGCCCTTTCACGGTTAGGGCGTTAAATGTTATAAATATTTGTTGATTATTTTTACTATTTAATGTTATTTTGAAATGAATGCATGCATGAGATGCTAACTATCCCTATAGAACTACCTACATATTATGGTTACAAAATTAAAATATCGTAATGCTTATAAGTAACTGGATTCTGGATTCTACTATGTACTTGTTAATATTGTGAAACCATTGCTATTTCAAAAACTGCCATTAAATTTTCAGCTTTATCAGCATGAGCTAAAAGTTCGAAATGCGAAAAAGAGTTCATTACATCGTTTCATTCACACGGTGCCATTTAATTTTAGGCTTTAACAGCATAGCAGTAAAGTAAAAAGTTCTATAGGATTTTTTGTAATCACAGTGCGTTTAACAATGGTTAATAACTAGTAGAATTGAGACCCAGGTTACTTGTAAAATATTTTACAACTTTAAAGTACAATATATTGTAATTCAGTAAAACTGGGTGAATATTAATATTATGTAATGTAATGTAGGCATCATGCTTAGATACACATACATAAAGCTTGCATTTTACTACAAGATTCGAAAATGCCTTTACTGTATGCCTACATTACATTACGTTAATATAATTTATATGCTAGTATAATTACGAAACCGGTTTTAATGATGATGATTGATTATGTAATCGATGACATATGAGTGTATGCTCGCAGTGTATGGTATGATACTTTAATATCAATTTTTGATAATAATTTACAAAAGAGTAATTTAATATTGTATTCTTATCTGATGTTACATTGATAAAGGGGTTGTACCTACTTGTAAAATGGCCTAAGGCTTGAGGATACAAAGTATCATCCCAAAATTTTAAAAAGTGATATAAAGTGTGTCAACTAAAATTGCTAATTTTCGTGATGTAATACAAAAGCTATACACATTTCTTTTTACTTAAAAAATATTTACAAATGAATATGAGAATGATGACATAATTCGACAATTAGAAAGAGTGATGTAAGTTGGAACACGTATTTTTAAAAATACACTTTTTTATGTAGTTTTTTATGTTGATATTAAATTTATTAATTCTAAGGATAACTTTATTAAATTTTAATTTTTGATCACGTTTATTTGAACAATATTGTTATTATGGTACCTAAGTACTCGCTAAGACGTGACTATAGCTCTTGTTTTAAGCTGGAACAAGATACAAAATAATAGAATTTGATTATATGTAAAGTATGTTGTTCCCCTAACTTTCAATTAGCGATTTAAATCATAAAAATACATTTCTAAACATTGATATTTACCTCATAGGTAGGTATACCTAATACCTATGTCGAGATATTATTGACTGGTTTTCGATAATGAGTCCTCATTAGCGTATAATTATTTGATGGCGACTAATGTGAAATTTGAACGTTACCTACGTCGATTTAGAGATCGGCCATCTATCTATCAACATTTATATGTAAGCTTAAGATAAGAGCTATAGAGACGGCTTTAGTAATTAAGTCAATGTGTCTGTCAATTAAAGACAAATAAATTTATTGATGTGTCAATGCTGTTTGTTCTTGTCAATCTCTGTCCTGGTCCTGAAATTCCTTACCGGCGCACGTGTGTCCTGCTTCCTACAGTCCCGGGTCCTTTAAGCGGGGCGTGAAAAAGCATCTGATGAGGCCGTCAAGCTGAGCGCCAACATTGTGGCACTGAACGTGTTTGCACTGGTGACCCTCTCTGAAGTGAAGTCAAATTGACGTGCCATGAACAAAAAAAAATCCAGGTAAATCGGCGAAATGGCCCAGGATCTTCCGCTCACAAACTAACCGCCTGCAAATCGATGCATCTGCTTTGTCTTCCTGCATAGCGAGTGCATCTAGTGATTAACAGATAGCGAATCCGGCGATGGCGTATCATCGCACCGCTTGACACAGTCAGGTAGTTTCTACTTACGCATTACGACCGGAAACGGTGACCACTGTGCGGTAACATCTTTATAAAATTTATTTCAAGGGGATTCTGGTGAACCGACGAGTTCACTGGGATCGCGTTAGGGGACCCTGGTGGCCGCACCCTATTAAAGGAACCTCATCCCGCGCACGCTCAAGCTGTGGAATGAGCTGCCTGCTTTAGTTTTTCGAAGCGAGTATTTTTTTTTTTATACTACATAGGTGGCAGACCACAGCCCACCTGATGGAAAGCTGCCACCTTGGCCTATGAACATGTGCAACACTAAGGGTGTCACACACGCGCTGCCCACCCTGAAGGGAAAGGGGGAGAGCAGGGAAGGGGAGGGGAGGGGAAGGAGGGGTATAGTGAGCTCTGGCTACCCTACTTACCGGCGGGAACACAACACGATGGTTATTATGACCGCGGTCTTCTGTAGGGCGGAGGTACTTCCCCAGTTGGACAGCTCATTTCGGACGGGCGATACCGTCGTGTCCTACCTCCGTCAACGATAATATGATGTTCTTCAAAAAGGGCTTCAGTATAATTCTACAGGGTCAGCAATACGATTGTGATGCTACTGGTGTTGCAAACGTCCATAGGCCACGATGACCACTTTCCTTTACGTGGGTAATTGTATACCTACAGTAAGTGGGAGTGTGACGGTTCTTCTGAACAAAGCAAGTATAAACAAAAACGTTTAGAGAACTTCTAGCTGCGGTAGCCTAGTGGCATAGTCTCGGGTTCGATCTCAGGTTTTGCCATGGCACACACCATTGATTGCGATGCTTTTCGAAGTTATGTGTGTATTTATCGCAGGTGTATAATTTCCCGGTTAATGGCAATAGGCTCGCCACCTATTACATGGGACCTAAATATAAACTGGCCAAATATGGCTGCTAGCACCTCTGCCTACCCCTTAGGAGATATAGGCGGGTTATTATATAAAAAAAATTAATAAAAAAAATCTAGAGAATATATTTCAAATTTCTTCCTTTTGTTCCCATAAGATCAGTAGACGACCCAACTGGAAATATTGTCTGGTAAAGTCTGTACCTACCTTAATCGGCAAGGTTTTGTAGACCTATTTCTATACAGTATATCAAAAAACCCCCAAAGAAGATTAGGGCTGTGGTGGAAAATTTGACAAACCAAATCTATAATTTGAATTCATCAATACGTAATTAAAAGATTTTTTTTTTTTTTTTTTTTTTTTATACTATCACGCCTATATCCCCGAAGGGGTAGGCAGAGGTGCTAGCATTAAAAGAAGATGGGAAATTATCGGAAATAATAATTTAGATTAATTTTAAAAACCATTTGAACTGCATTTATACAATTTACTAGCTGTTGCCCGCGGCTTCGCCCGCGTGGATGTTGGTTATCGCGACCAAACATACCATATTTATGTTCTTTCCCAATGTCTAGTCTACCCTTTCATCAACAGTCATCATTCTCTGAACCTTTTCCCAACTCTGTTGTGGTCGGTTTTCCAGTCTAACTGTGATGCGGCTGAACTTTGATATTTTCCGTGAAGCGACTGCCATATGACCTCCACAACCAATGGTCCAATGACCATGTCGATGGCGATATCGAAGTTCCAAGTTAAAGTGTTAAAGTGGTTGGACTTTTGAGGGCTCCAACTACCAGTAACGATTGCCATAGATGTTTATTATTTTTTTTATTTATGGCACCTTTTGACTTCACCTCGACTAATGTTAAGCTGAAGGCAAAGTCTCATGAAAGAGGGTCACCATTGCAAACACGTACATACAGTGCTACAATAGTGGCGCTCAGCTTGACGGCCTCATCAGATGCTTTTTTACGCCCCGCTTAAAAGACCCGGGACTGTAGGATGAAGGAAACACGTGCGCCGGTAAGGAATTCCAAGACTTAATGGTGCGGCAGAGGAGAGACTCATTGAACTGCTTGGTTCTTGATGAAGTATTCTGCACCATATGCGGGTGACATCTAAGCCCTGCACGTGTTGTCCTGTATAGGAAATAGGAAAGGAGAAGGCGGGAATAATTAGGAGACCTCATCAGAACATTAACCATGGTAGAGACGGTAAAATACTGCCAGGGACTGACACATCTCTACGCATCTGCAAAGGTTCGGACTGGACTCCCAATAATGCGGATCGCGCGCCGCCGCTGCAACCTGTCGAGGGCATCTAATAAGTACTTTGCGAAGCCATCCCAGAGATGCGAGCAGTATTCCACGCAGGAGCGAATTTGTGTCTTTTCAAGAAGACACCGCTGTTCCGGCGTGAAAAAACGTTTGTATGGCAACCGGGAACCGGGCAACCGGCAGCTTAACGTGCTCTCCGAGGTACGACCAGACCAGTGCAAACAGCCATATTCATGCATACAACTTTTTGCACTGCGCGGGGATCGAACTCGTGCCCCGTGCGTAGCAGTCGCAATGCACTACCACCACACCACGGAGGTCCTTTCATCAACAGTATACACTATTATAGTATAGGTGTTGCCCGCGGCTTCACCAGCGTGGATGTAGGTGACCGCGACCAAAAATAAACATGTTGTCTGTGTTATGACAACGTGCGATTTGCCGTCGACTTCACAGAAGAAGTGTGCAGGTTGCGAGTAGACTTGGGTAAGTACTGTGAGTACCTAATGTGTAACGCGTAATATAACACGACTGCATACTCGGTTGCTCTGTTGCATGCAGTACCTACTCGCGATGTACTTCTTGGCGAGTGTTGTCCCTTTTGATATGGCAGTTTCAGCATTGTAATGAACGCAAAGGCGTTTTTTGTCGTCGTTTGAGATGACGATCTTCTGGTGTAGAGTTTGCGGTGTCTTCATCTAGCTTCCGGCTATGGGATGGCACACTTTACGCCACCACCGCAACTTGCTTCTGCTAGAGTGACAGGTGGCTCTACCCGTCCCTCCGGGCTCATAGGGGACAGAGGTCATTCACAGACTGTGCGTGTCCGGAGTCATCTCCGAAGCCGACCCGCTATCTCCTTCTCAAGCATTTGCTCGCAAAAGGAGACGTCGCATAGTACCATAGCCGTGAGTAATGCAGCGAGCGAAAGTACTATGTGGAGCCCTAAGTCCTCGCTCGCATCACCCTCGTATTACACCTGAACATTTTCTTGTGGTATAAAGGTATTACAATCTTCTTCTGTCGAATCGACATCATTTTTGAGTTGCCATTATAAGAAATACAATGATAATGCACTGCACTGACAGCACAGAAACTCTTTTAACCTTCACCATCCTTTCCTATACCCATGGTTGGCAGCACGTGTGTGATACCTCTGGTGTTTCAAACGTTTTACCGTCTCAACCACGGTGAATGTTCTGATGAGATCGCCTAGTCGATCCTACCTTTATCTTTCCTACACAGAACAACACGTGCAGGGCTTAGATGTCACTCGCATACGGTGCGGTGAACCAAGAACTAAGCGGTTCGGTGAGTGTTCCCTCTGCCGCACCATTAAGTCTTGGAATTCCTTACCAGCGCACGTGTTTCCTTCTTTCTACAGTCCCGGGTCCTTTAAGCGGGGCTTAAAAAAGCATCCGATGAGGCCGTCAAGGTGAGCGCCACTATTGTAATACTCTACGTGTTTGTAATAGTGACCCTCTTTCTCGAGACTTTGTCTTCAACTTACCATCAGGCGAATTGAAGTCAATTCACATCCATAGAATAGGCCGCGGTAACCACTTTCTATCAGGTGGACCATGTGCTTTATTTCACTTAAGTGGTATATAAAAAGTTAAACGAAATCAAGTAGGTCATATTTAGAGTACTTAAAGTACTGGTATGATAATAATTACGTGCGCCTTTTTTTTACGCCTGAAAGTTTTCCTCGTAAATTCTGTAAACAATGTAGGCAGTTTAGTTGAACAATGATGTCAAAGACAGTGCCGACATCAATTTAACATTTCACAAATTATAAGTTGTTTAAAAAATTATTTTGACAGATCTTATATAGTCCCGTATGTAACGAAACCATACCTTGAATTTAAATCGATCTACGCCATCTATTATTGCGCCATGTACTAAATAATTGAATAACAAATTTTAATTTCGTAATTAATTACGTATTTTTTTTTACAAATATGTACGTAAAAATTATGTTTTTTTATTCACATACTTGACTGGACGTAATAAGACATAAATATCATCTAGAAGAATAAAACAGCGCCCCCTATATCTTTACTCATATTTCGTTTTACATCATTAATGCTCACAACTCCGGTTCTATTGAACCGATTGCGATGAAACAAACGCAAGATTTTAAGTCTGACCAAGCCCCTTCTAACAAAAAAAACCGCATCAAAATCCGTTCAGTAGTTTTTGCGTCCATAGCGGACAAACAGACAAACAGACAAACAGACAAACAGACAAACAGACAAACAGACAGGAAATGAAAAAAAAATATTTTCGTGTTCAGTATTGTTCACTTAACATATCCCAAGTATTTTTTTTTAAATATCTCCAATGTACAGACACGACCGCTTTACAATTATATAATAGTATAGATAATTACTTAATTAATCATTACATTACAATAAATTAGTATCAAAAATAAAGGAAAACAAGTCATAGTCTTCCCTTTGTTTCTGATACTTATTTATTTAGCAAAAAGCCCTTACGATGATGCATTCCGATCGGTATCATAAACCTACAGACCGATTTTTTTCCTCATGTACCGGGTTCGATTCCCGGTTCAACGAGGCAATTATTAAAAATGTATGAATTCAGTTCTAATGCATTTTAATTTTTCTTTTAGTAAAATACGCCATCTACAATAGGTAATTAAGGTAGGTACTTTCCCTCCATGTGGCATTGCCGTAGGACCCTGTAGAAAGAAAAGGTGTGCATCTAAACTGAGGGCCCAATTCTCAACCCTTGTCAAACGAAATCAGCCTTAAAAGCAATTAAGTAAAACTCAAAGTAAAATGAGCTGTTACGACTAATTTACTTGGGTGATGGCCCAAGTAAATTACTCATAACAGTTTTATTTCACTTCAGATGTTTGCAAAGCTTGACATAGGTACATACCCTATATCTCTAAAAGTACTGACTCTGGGTTAATCTTATAAATTTCTTAAAAGTAAAATAAAACTTCTGACTAATTTACCTGGGCTAGGGCCCAAGTAAATTAGTCATAAAATTTTTAGTTTGACTCCGAACTCGTAGTCACACCAGATTATTTATTAGTTTTGTTTCAGTTCAGATGTTCGCAAAAAATGACATACCCTATATCTCTAAAAGTACCTACTGATTCTTGGCTAATCATTTTATACAAGAAAAAAGCTATGAATTTCTTAAATATTTTAGAAATTCCTAAATTTCAGTCTAACTATGACTAAAATTTTTGTTAGAAAATTAAAGTTGCATTTTGCCAAAATGTCGAACTGAGGGTCCAAGATTTTCGGCTTTGCTACCTAAGCTAAACGTCATACCATATCCGAATCGAGTTAGATTGAAAAAAGCGAATGCGCAGACAAGACTCGAACCCGTGACTTTACTGGGGAATCCCTGTAAAGTCATGAGTTCAAGTCTTGTCTGAGCATAATTTTGTTTTAATGTTATATAAATTGTTGTTTCCTGTGAATAAAACACATTATAACTTAATTAACATTTATTTAACATACCTAAAGCGCGATTCACACACAGCGCGGGTGCGGGTCGGGCGCGGGTGTTTTTGCCATCCATCGCCGTTTTCTTAATAAGGTATTTTTTTACTTTAACCTGTAAACGGCGATGGATTGCAAAACGACCCGCGCCCGACCCGCACCCGCGCTATGTGTGAATCGCGCTTAAATGTAAAAAAATTAACCACTTACAAACACATAGGTATTTCGATCGAAACAGTGCGTACTAGCGGATGAGGAACTTCATCCCGCGCATGTCCAAGCTGTGGACTGAACTCCGTGCTGTGGTTTTTCCAAAGTATTCCAAGATGGGGTTCTTCAAGAAGGGCATCAGAATGTTCCTACAGCGTCGGCAGCGCGAGTGTGATGCTTCTGGTATTGCACGCGTAATAGGCCACGGTGACCACTTTCCATTAGGTGGGCCGTGTGCTTGTCTGCCATTTAAGGACGCCAACGCGATCAGGCCGCGGCGGCCAGTGAGTTCTGATTTGAATAAGCAAGGTTGCCGGCCGCTAAATGCGTAGGTCCATAAGCTTATTAAAATCAGAACTCACTGGCCACCGCAACCTGGCCACCGCAGCCTGATGGCTAGTGCGTTGGCACCTACTTAGCTTCCAGGGTGTTTTATTGAAAAGAAGCAGTAAGAGCAAGTACATTAACCTTTGAAGTTACGTGCTAAGGAGACATTCCCTAAGTTTTTGAGATATTTTGCATTCACAGATTTTGCAAAAATCTTACCTACAGTTAGCGAAAAACTGCAAAATTCCATTTTTTTTTTGGTCCAATCGATTCTATTTTATGTGGGGATCAAAATACTATGGGACCATTTTAGCTTTGAATACTAGAAAAGACAGAAATCGCCAAAAACTTTTCTCATACCTACATTTTGTACGGTAATACCATAAAATAAATTCAAAACTCATAGATAAGGTAAAATTTTGAACTTATTATCATTTAAACATGTATGTAATTAGTTTATGAAATAAATCGCTCAAAATGACTTCCATTTTCACGAATATTATGATTTTTACACTAACCGAATGACCGCTAATTAGGTATGTACCTACTCGGATGAATATTACGAAAAATGGTCGTTATGTATCCTTGAGCGCTTGAACACTGGTGATGCCGTCTTATACACCTAGTTTTTAAGAAGCCCCATAAAAAATCGAGTGGTGTTAGATCGGGGCTACGAGGTGGCCACTGTGTTAGACCATCTATGTACTTTATACTTACTATCCACTGTGTACCAAATAGGCGGCTCAAATTGGAACATGAGCAGTGGCTGTTATATGGCGGAGTACCATCTTGTTGAAAATGAACTCGTATTGATACAGTGTATTGTCGTGGCACGGTGCGCGGTGGTTCTGTACCTACTGTATAATGACGTCATTTTATATCATCTTGAAAATGAGTGGAATGAATGCATTTTCAATGCACTCGTTTTCAAGATGATATAAAAGATATACCTACCTTTAGTACCTTTCAAATGCATTTTGTAGTGACATGAATAAATTAGTTTAGGTACGTAGAGATGGCATTCATTTTTCTCTTAAAAGCCTTATAAACGCTGAGAAAATCAAAGGCATCCGTTTTGGTAAAACACTGTAACATTAAGTACCTACCTATGCATTAAGTACAGTGTTAAACACAGCGAACGCTTTAACTAGTGTCATTTACGCGGTACCTACATAAGAAGTGTTAATTTGTCGCGGAAAGATTTTGAGATGTGTGATCGAGTTAAAGTATTTTTGACCTGTGCAGTGCGAAATATGAACAAAAATTTTCGAAGTGTGTAATAGATAAAGATGGACGGTATTCCGAGAAAAATGTTTACGCACCTACCCCACAAGTTAACACCGTCATAAATCGGTCGGATGCAAGTCAGCCATAGATATCTTAGTAAAAGGCATGAACCTCGCGGTAACACCTAAGCGAATACCGTATGAAAGTGTAATTAGTAGCATCTAAGAAACGATAATACGTTAGAAAATACCGAAACGCTACGACAGGACATCGCGTTTATATTACGGAAATCGAAACTTCCGCCTAGTAATGTCACTATAGAAGAGCGTCAAGCACTGAAAAATTCGTAATATCCGAGATATCTTAGTGAGAAGGCCGATAAGGGAAACGTCACCGTAGTGTTGAATATTCTAATTATGAACACAAAATACGGGAACTGTTATAGGTATATGATGAAAAGGTATACAAACCAGTCTCATAACCCCACGGCCAGAGTTACGCGAAGGATACGAACGCTGGTAAGTGATAACGACAACCTATTTACGGCAGACGAGTACCAAAGACTATATGCACCTAAGTCACACCAACCGCCGAAATTGTTATGGTAAAATACATAAATCCAAAGTACCTACCATTACGGCCAATCGTAAGTCAAATTTCATCTCCCACGAAAACGATTACGATTTGGCAAAATACGTTGCGTCTGTATTGCAGCCTTCAATTGAAAAACACCGTCCTTCGTGAAAGATTCGCGTTATTTCGTTCAGATGGTAAAGCACCTCGTATTGGAACCGGACGATATAATGGTGAGTTTTGACGTGGAACCGCTCTTCACCAATGTTCCAATAAAACAATGTCTGTTGCAATTAAATAATGTCTATTCCAAGAAAAGAGTGTCATAGTGATGAGGTTGTTCTCAATTTCACATAAAATATAAGATCCCATGACAAAGCGTCCGTTTGAGCGCAATAGGCTTGCAAATTTTCAGTCCCAGTAATAGGGGATTACATGAGACCGAAAATTATAGTTTGCGAAATATACCTACCACTGCCTACTTCTTCAGGTATTTAGAGGAGCGAGTATAAAGTATGTAAGTAATATATTAAATTCTCGTTAAACAGAAGCTGTACGATAATTTCTGGAATTTGAATCAATACTCGGTATGTTCAAGTTATGGTGTGAAGTGCTACGGGCACGTAAATACGTGAGTAAATATTAAATACCTACTATTTTGGTTTCAGTATCACGCTCAGAACAGCACAATCGAGGAAACCGTTGGTCTGCATTATTTCAGGGTCAAGGAGGCAAAAGAGACGATGGATTTGGTCATAGACGGACATTTTATAACAACATTTTTTCTCTTTTCAGCTATGCTGAACGCCGCGGGAGGCACCCCGCCAATCGGTTGACGACGGTACACAAAGACCTGAAAGAATCCTACATACACGCCGATAGGTAATAGACAAAAATGGAGGAGACGGAAAGAGATCTAAGAAGGAGGAGGAGGAGGAGGAGGAGAAGAAGAAGATAAGAAAGGTAAGTCATCATCATCCTTTCGATAGTTTCGGTCGCATCTGAAGCCTTCACCTCGGATGACAAGGAGAAGAGATTTTATATTTATCGGGAGTCTGGACATAATACGAGATGTCTGGAGAATCCAGATGATTCCTGACCATCTGGCAACCCTACAGATATCTATTGAAAAAATTATATGCGCACTGTGCGGTATGATATGAACTCCCTGCTTTGGGTTTTCGAAGCGACTACGATATGGGGTTCTTCAAGAAGGGCATTAATAGGATTCTATAGGTTCGCCAATACGAGTGTGTAAACGTTGTTGTTGCAACCGTCTTTAGGCCACGATGACCACTTTCCATCAGGTGGGCCAATATAACTTTACACAGCAAGTGGGAGTGTGACGGTCCTTCTGAGCAAAACAAGTAACTATAAACAAAAACTACCAGAGGAGTTTGAACTATTTCAGATGCAAAATTTATTATTTCTTTTGTTCCCATAAAATTAGTAGATGACCCAACTGGCAATATTGTCTGGCAAAATATGTGCCTTAATCTGTAAGGTTTTGTAGACCTTGCCGGCGCACGTGTTTCCTTCTTCCTACAGTCCCGGGTCCTTTAAGCGGGGCGTGAAAAAGCATCTGATGAGGCCGTCAAGCTGAGCGCCACCATTGTAGCACTGAACGTGTTTGCAATGGTGACCCTCTTTCATGGGACTTTGCCTTCAGCTTAACATCAGGCGAGGTGAAGTCAAAACCCCAGAGAAGACCTAGGGCTGTGGTGGAAGATATAGAAAACCAAATCAATGATTTGTATCCATTAGTAATTAATAGACATGGTAATGGATTGAGAGTCAAGCATCAACTTTTCCTAACTATTATTAAAAGAGAAGTTGCACAGGTCTTAATATTGGTACTCCCACCAGTTCTACATGTGCTAATATGTGGTGCTACTGCATGCTTGATGAATGTTTTATATAAAGTTACTATGAGGCCAGAAGATGATAATTGTTTCCAGTACCGACAATTTACATTATATGCCTAGATTAGATGCATAGAACTGATTCTCCATGTATATTTACCTCATCTATCTTGTCAAGATGGTCGGCAACGACTGACGAAAATAACCGATTGAAGTAAGAAAAGGAAACTACAGTTTCATTGTTTTTAAATAATTTATACCGCGCGGTAACGATAATAATTGCTCAGATAATAGGGACCCTGTGAGTGTGGTATCTGACGGTACCTGGAGAAAAAATAATATGAAAAATGTCGAGAATGTGCGGGTAGATGAACAACCGGCTACCTCACGCCAGCCAGTCAGCCTGTGACCACGGCCGGTGTAACCTGGTCGAAACGTCAGGCATTCCAAAGGTATGTAATTATATACCTATACAATGATCGCGTTGAATCCCGTTTACATATTGCTATATTATTAAGTGCAAGCTATATACCGGGATGGCCGGGCGGGTGATGATGGGTGAGCGAAAGTCGATTATTTTTTCACTGAATAGTGGAACGAAAAATATTCCTACAAAACCCACTCATCTTACAATTCAATAAAGTACTTTATGCTTACCTACCTGTTAGTTAATTTGAACATTACAATATGATGGTAATAACATTATCACCAATTGACCCGTATAATAAGTAATGAAGTCCCCTAATATCATTTATTTTTAATGACTAATTGTCTAATAGGTATTCTAGCCGTATAAAAGAGTCTACAGTTTTGGTAAACAATCAGTATCATTTTAGTATTTAACCAAAATATGAACACATTAGAGAGAGTAGGAGTGTACCGTGCTATCGCGGATAAACATTTTAAATTATTCAAGACGTAAGTAAATCCTTATCCTTACCTTTCAGCAGAGTCTAGGTAAAGACCATCATTGGTTTAGTTATTTATTACACCTAACTAGCTTAGAGCTTATAGCTTTAACTGTGACATCTTCCAGAATTCATATGTGTGTATCTATACTAAAACAGCGCTCATGATACAAAAACCGCTACAGCAGTAAATTAATCTTAACTACAAATTACAGATGCAAGAATGGTGACAAGGAGGCACACCAAAAATTTGGCGAAATTCTCCATCTCCGGGCTGCCACCACATTGTTGGAAGTAAGTGACTACATTTATTTTTGTTGTACTGTCTGTATAGCACCTACATACCCCACATTTAAAGAAGACCTGGCCAAGTGCGCGTCAGACTCGCGCCCTGAAACTTCCGTACAAAATTGGATATATTTTGTTAGCGTTGACTAACCTCTCGTTTACATCAAGAACCACAAACACAAAATCAAACAAGTTGTAAACGTGCTTGACTGTGTCAACTGGTTGAAAATTTGTCCAAAACTTGTTAGAAGTACCTATCAAAAACAACAATTTGTTTTATACATGTATTGAGACTGCCTCAAAATGTTTAAAAGTTTGTTTTTTGCAAAGTTTGACCACGTTATCTGCTATTTGAACTATACAATCTGGCGATTATATAGATCTTAATATAATACTATGAAATATAATTTTGGTTTCAGTATCACAAACAAAACGGAGA
Source organism: Pelosia muscerda (assembly GCA_963691645.1). Lineage (NCBI taxonomy): Eukaryota > Metazoa > Arthropoda > Insecta > Lepidoptera > Erebidae > Pelosia > Pelosia muscerda. The sequence continues at coordinate 6,886,505 of OY829113.1, forward strand.
TGGAGACACCTTGGACCTCCATTATTTGAGGGTGATGGAGGCGATGGTCGCCGTTGACATATTTTTAGACGAGTGCATCCAGAGACTGAGGGAGACCAACAAACGCCAAATAAGGATATTCCTTATTACTGGGTGCGGTCTCCACAGCTCGGGATGCCCAAAAATTAAACCGGCGACCATCACACACCTCCGGGATCGTGGATTATAGTAAGTAAATTATTAGAAACTTTTATGCTTTTTAAGTATGAGAACCTCCGTCACAAACTTTACAAGCCTGTGGATAGCCACACGTAGGTTGCCAACCATACTGTTAAAAACAGTATTATACTGTTTTACACCCAATTATACTTTTTACTGTTCAACAAAAAAAAACATTATCCAAAATACTGTTTTAGTATCAAAATGCATAATATTCGTCAATTAATGCCAAATTTAATTTCTAAATAACTTAACTATCCGAATGAGAGGAGATTCTACCTAAAGCGAATGCGGTTGAAAGGAATGCTCACTTTGTATCTAGATAGAGATGTGTAGATTGTTATAAAATATGTATTTATTCTTTTCAGCCATGAAGAGGTAATCGGCAATCCCGGCATGTTACGCGTGTACGCGCAATGCCATGACAAGCTCACTTATGAGCTTGCGTCACGCGTAACATGACCCTCTTGCCGGAGAGGCGGAGACTGCTGTCATCTCGCTATCAGCCGAGGTTATAATTTTCGTGGCCTACATAAAATGATGACCGAGTGCTAAAGGTACCTATTAAGCGCGAGCAGCCAGATCCGCGGTCAGCACGCAAAGTACCTCAAATTAATATGGTGTGGACGTGTGCAGATTATGAGTTATGACAATTACAATTCTTTCAACTTTATTAATCGTTTTATTTGCGTTAGGTATATTTTCACAATGTGCAACTAAAATTTTGTAGAATTATATATTATTTAGTAGGTAGTATTTTGCTCATTTTTGATGAAAATTTGTAAATTCTATGTAACATGTTATTTCCGAAAGAAAATACATTACAATTACTAATTAATTAAACATGTTTTAATCGTTATTCTAGCATTGGGTTCTGATCACCCACATAGGTAATTCAAGCAATATCTTAGAAACAGAGCTCTTAATGAAAATAAATTAAGACATTTTACAGTTTAAAATGGTCTAAACTAAAGTTATGATAAAAAGTTAAATTACAAAGAAAATGGAAAAATATGCACTCGTTCTTGTGACCCTTGTTACTACGAGTAAATCTTTTTCGTGTGGATAACGTATCGATGAGATTTTTTTAGATTTCATTCAATTTAACTATAACTAGATAGTTCAAAACATCATAATAAATGAAATCTAAAAAATTATAATCGATCCGTTATCTACACGAAAAAGATTTACTCGTAGTTACAAGAATCACAAGAATGTTATGTGTATGTTTAATTCAGACCATTTTAAACTGTAAAAAACGTCTTAATTTATTTTTATTAAGAGCTCTGTTTCTAAAATATTGTTTGGATTATCTATGTGAGTGATCAGAACCCAATGCAAGAATTACTATTAAAACATGTTTAATTACTTAATAATTGTAATGTATTTTCATTCGGAAATAACATAGGTATTACATAGAATTCACAAATTTTCATCAAAAATGAGCGAGATACATACCTACTAAAAATATATATAATTGTTCCAATTTTTAGTTGCACATTGTGAAAATGCAAATAAAACGATTAATAATAGATAGGGTATAATTATAGTAGAGGCGATTGTGACCCGAGACAGCATGAGGTTTGAACTAGAGTGGTTCCGATATAAACTTTCACTATCCGGCGATACGTCGGGACTCCCACACGAAAAAAGGGGGAAAGGGGAGGATGGATTTAGTCTCCAACGGTACGTGGTAGTCTAAACATCCTCCACCCACCTCATCGTTTACTCCAGTACCGAAGGCGACGCGCGAAGGAGTTTTCGCAAATAAAAATATGAGAATTGGGGTCCCATGTGGTAAATACGTTGAGATTACGAAACTAACAATTACGGAATCTGCTATATGAACCTAGCCGAGCCGATACGATCAACGACAAACCGGGAGGTACAGAGACAAACAACAGAGATCTACCACAAACAGGGAGAGACGTTTTTACGCTTACTAATATTAAATTTAAGCTAAGGTCATTCTACCGAAATGATCGAAATTTGCAGATCTAGATTTCATGTTGAGTTACAGCATCCTGTACAATTTTTTGTGGTTTTAAAGGAATGCTGTCATGTATGTATCATCCTTTCAATAGTCTCAATCACATCCGGTCGGCATCGACTGACGAAAATAAACGATTGAAGTAAGAAAAGAAAACTACTGTTTCATTGTTTTTAAATAATTTATTACCCTTATACCGCGGTAACGATAATTACGTAAAGTGCAAGCTATAAACCGGGATGGTCGGTCGGGTGATGATGGGTGAGCGAAAGTCGATTATTTCTTTACTGTATAGTGGAACGAAAAATATTCCTACAAAACTTCTCTTCTTTATCCATTCACCTATTCATCTTACAATTCAATAAAGTACTTTATGCTTACCTGTTAGTTAATTTGAACATTACAATATGATGGTAATAACATTATCGCCAACTGACCCGTATTTTGTACTTAACTCGGATCAAAGGTCCTCGTTCTTTGATCCACAGGCGTACGGCTGACATTCGAGGTTGACTTAGACCCCGAAAGGCTCTGCTAGCACCTGGTGGTGGCTTGTGAATATAATACTTATATGTATGTAGGGTTATAGTTTCTGGTCTATGCCGAGTTCTTTTGCTGTTTACGTGATTAACATTCATACTATGTTATTTACTTTTACGTAAATTCAAATTCATATGATGTTTTGAAATAAATAAATTAATGAACTTTTTTTTCAGAAAATCATGAACCCACTAGAGACAGTAGGAGTATACCGTGCTATCGCGGATAAACATTTAAAATTATTCAAGACGTAAGTAAATACTACTACCATATCCTTTTAGCAGAGTCTAGGTAAAGACTATCATTGCTTTAGTCCCGATTGCGGCATAGAAGTTTCTTGGTTAAGAGATGATCATATGTAGAGTGATTTTTTAATTTTGTGTCCGTATATTTGGTAGGTCTGAGTACTGTATGTACTACGGTATGTGTAATAAAGTTTATTTATTTGTTACACCTAATTAGCTTAGAGCTTATAGCTTTAACTGTGACATCTTCCAGAATTTATAGGTGTGTATCTATAGGTACTAAAACTGCGCTTACGATACATTAGTTAGTAGGTAGGCTCATTTTTGATGAAAATTTGTAAATTCTATGTAACATGTTATTTCCGAAACTACATTACATTTACTAAAGAAAATACATTACAAATACTAATTAATTAAACATGTTTTAATCGTTATTCTTGCATTTGGTTCTGATAGTCTTAAAAGCTTTAACTGTGACATCTTCCAGAATTCATAGGTGTGTATCTACAGGTACTAAAACTGCGCTTACGATACATAAACCGCAACAGTAGTAAATTAGTCTTAACTATAAATTACAGATGCAAGAACGGTGACAAGGTGCCGCACCAGAAATTTGCAGAGATTCTCCATCTCCGGGCTGCCACCACATTGTTAGAAGTAAGTGACTACAGTTATTTTTGTTGTACTGTCTGTATAGCACCTACATATCCAACATTTAAAGAAAACCTGACCAAGTGCGAGTCAGGCTCGCGAACTGAGACTTCCGTACAAAACTGGATACATTTTGTTAGCGTTGACTTGATTTTTGCACAGTTTGACCACGTTACCTGCTATTTGGACTATACAATCTTGCGTTATATATATATATAATAATAATAATATGCATATATTTATAAAAATAATAATGGGAATATAATACTATGAAATACAATTTGGTTTCAGTATCACAACAAAACGGAGATGGGGACACCTTAGACCTCCATTATTTAAGGGTGATAAAGGCGATGGTCGCTGTTGACATATTTTTAGATGAGTGCATCCAGAGACTGAGGGAGACCAACAAACGCCAAATTAGGATATTCCTTATTACTGGGCGCGGTCTCCACAGCTCGGGGTGCCCGAAAATTAAACCAGCGACCATCACACACCTCCGGGATCGGGGATTATAGTAAGTATATTATTAAACAAGCCTGTGGCTATGGTTGGCAACCATAGCTACTGTTAAAACAGTCTTATACTGTTTCAGACCCAATTATACTTTTTACTGTTCAACAAAAAAACAGTATCCAAAATACTGTTATAGTATCAAAATGCATATAATATTCGTCAATTAATGACAAATTTAATTTTTAAAGAACTTAACTATCCGAACGAGATGAGATTCTACCTAAAGCGAATGCGGAGGCTTTTACATCATGCGTTTGAATTCTATGCTTACTTTGTATCCAGATAGAATTGTGTAGATTGTTATAAAATACGTATTTATTCTTTTCAGCCATGAAGAGGTAATCGGCAATCTCGGCATGTTATGGGTGTACGCGCAATGCCATGACAAGCTCACTTATGAGCTCTCGTCACGCGTAACATGACCCTCTTTCCTGAGACTGTCTTCATCTCGCTATCAGTCGAGGTAATAATCCTCATGGCCTACATAGTATGATGACCGAGTGCTAAAGGTACGTAGCGCGAGCAGCCAGATCCGCAAAGTACCTCAAATGTGGTGTGGACGTGTGCAGATTATGAGTTATGATAATTACAATTCTTCCAACTTTATTAGGGTGAATTTCTCAAACGTAAAAATGAGGCGGCGGCACTGAAAATCATACCTTAAAGTTCAGATACGGCAAATCTTTTTTTTGTGTAAGAAAGCAATTATTTATCTTATTAAAGTCATACACATTAAGTTATAAGAAATTATTTTAATAAATATTAGAAAAAATATTTTCCACATAAAATATAAGTTTGGTGGCGCGTCCACAACCTGTTTTATAAAGAAAAATCACATCCCAATCAACACACCGTCAGTTTACAGGATATACCTAATTTTATTTTAATTCTGTATTAACTTTTCTACCCCTTGAGTATTTAAGTCGAGTATTTAGTGCTATATTTTATCTTATAAAAAATGTATAAGGTCCGTCCGCGATAAGTTGCAAATTTTGGTGTCGAAAATAAAGTCATACCGTGAATCGTACTGAAACTAGGTACTGGGACGTTACTATCATCGTTCGAATCATTTAGTTATGTGCTGTCACGCACCAGTCCCAGTGGTGTACCAGCTTGCTCCGATTTCCCGCTAAGAACGAAAGTAATACTCTCGTAAGCCCTCGGACAAAAATTCTGTAATTTTTGTGTTGATAATTTAAAAGGTTTTAAGCTCGTTATTTGTTTAAATACATAATGTATAGCGTAAGGATCCGGTATTTGTTTAAAAAAATAGTAATGTAAATATAATATTCTGAATAGTATTTTGTCAAATCAACTTATTTGGCACAATTATAATTTCGGTGGCCTAATTTTGGTGATTTTGGTGGCGTTTGACTAATCACCAAAATTGCTTAGTTACACCAAAGTTAGATTTATAATTTCTAGGGCTATTTTAGCAATTCTATGTTTATTTTAATTAAATTAATGTAGAAAAAGAATTCTGCTCGAAACAGGATTCGAACCTGCGTCTACCGGAATACTGTTCCGGTGCATTTACCGCAAAACACGTGCGCTGGCAGAGCATTCCAGGACTCAATGGTGCGACGTAGAAAAGAGTCACCGAACCACTTGGTTCTTGATGGAATTGTTTGTACCGTATGTGGGTGACATCTAAGTCCTGCGCGCTTTGTCCTGTGTTGGTTTGAAGAGCTCACCAGGACACTCACCATGGTACAGCCGATAGAGTACTGCCAATGAGGCTACATCTCTTCGTAGTTGTAGAGGTGTGAGACTTTTGGTGACCTCGGGACTATCTATGATTCGGATTGCACGCCGCTGCAGTCTATCGAGAGCGTCTAGTAGATACTGTGCGGAGCCATCCCAGAGATGAGAACAGTATTCCACGCAATAACGAACCTGTATCTTGTACAGAAGACATCACTGCTCCGTCGGAGCCCCATTGGGAAATGTGATCCAGGTCTCGGTCGAGCTCAGAGACAAGTTGCCTTCTCTGCTCCTCAATGTCAGCTCGCTTGGCCGCGGGTTGTCCGAAATCTTCATAGCAGTGGATGCTGCCTATATAGAGTAAGCCGGGAGCTCGGATAGAAGCGAACTGTGCCAGACCCTATCGAAAGCTTTGGCGATATCAAGACTGATGGCCCCGCTTGTCCATAGCCTCACCCCAGAGATGTGTGACGTACGCCCGAAGATCACCCGTTGAACCCGAAACGTTGAATCCGTACTGATGGTCGTTAATTATGGAGTGATCCTCTAGATAACGTATGAGTTGTACGTTGATGATCTGCTTAACACCTTGCAAATGTATAAGGTTACAGCTATGGGTCGAAAGTTTCCGGGTTCAGAGCAGTCCCCCTTCTTGGGGACTCGTTCAACGTTCGCTTCCTTCCAAACCCGCGGGACCGATCCTGAGCAATAAAAGAGGCGATACAGTCGTGTTCAAGACCTCAAGACCACCGCTGGAATACCGTTGGGGCCACTGGCTTTCCGGACGTCGAGTCTGCAGTGTGATACGAACGTCACGTTGCCTGATACGAATATCAGGCATTGAGTGGCCACAGCTGGTAATGATTAGCAGCTGCACACCACAGTCATCGAGGCCGGGAGTTGGCCGCGAAGAGATTAGCCAGCACGTTTACTTGCTCTTGCGGCTGGTGAGCAAGTGATCCAAGAGCGTCAGCGCGTTCACGTCTAAACCAGGTTCGAGTTCTACGGGCACTGGCAGTATCAGAGCCATACCGGATGGTGGAGGCACAATCCGATGGGTCCTTGTCGGCAAAGCAGAAACTGACTCCCTTAAGAATCATCATTCTCTGAACCTTTGTCCTAACTCAGTTGGGGTCGGCTTTCCAGTCTAACTGTGATAGGGCTGAACTTCGATATTTTCCATGAAGCGACTGCCATCAGACCTCCACAACCAATGGTCCAATGGCCAATGGCGATATCGAAGTGCCAAGTTAGACTGGTTGGACTTTTGAGGGCTCCAACTACCCGTAATGACTGCCATAGATGTTTGTATGGCAACCGGGACCAACGGATTAACGTGCTCTCCGAGGCACAACCAGACCAGTGCAAACAACCATATTCATGCATACAATTTTATGCGCTGAGCGGGGATCGCGTACCGTGCATAGCAGTCGCGTGCACTACCGTCACGCCACGGAGGCTGTCCCATAAGAATCTCCATCGAAAATATCTAGACTCTGGAAAACCCGGCTATTAGTTATGTAGCATTCACCAGATTACGACCCCTTTTGGATTGTACAACCCAGCTCACAGTCTCGTGACACATGCTTGTGCAAACTGCATGCTAACAAGGACTTAATTAGTTTTATCTTTGAAAAATAATAAGATAATTAAAGAAAATTCCACCTCAGAAGTTCTTCATAATTTCACTCATCTAATTTTGGTGTTAACATACCAATTTTGGTGTAATGACAATTTAGGTGTCGATAATATTTTTGTAATTTTCGGGTTTAATTAGGCTTTTCTGGCTTTTCAAGCAACTATTATACGTATTCTACCTGATTATAGAATAATATTATCTATATACACTACTACTTTTTAATTACCAGAGAAACTGCAGGGGCTGATTTGGAACGTATATACTTCAATTTATATGGAATAATACAAATACCCAACCATACAAAAAAACAAAGTTATTAACGTTTTTAAAATCTCACAATACGTGCATACACGAAGAGACACCATTTTATTTACGCACGATATGTGTGAATAGTAATGTGTAAATAGGACAGGTATCAATGAACTTTTAAACTTTCATCGTAAAAATGCCGAACAGTGCCGGAAATGACCGACAATGCACGAGCAGGACGACAACGAACGGTTGCGATGCGAAGCTGTCTTCAAGGTCAAATACAAGTACGATTTTATTGTACCTATGGTTAAATAGTTAACATGCTCATCTTACGAGTTTGATTCTAGTGACAGTATTTTTTTAATAGCGTTTTATTTAACACAAGTTTGGCTCAACTGAGTAACACCGTAGTAAGCGGAGTGATTTTTAGCGTAATTCACTAATTTTAAATTTTCAACTGGCAGGTAGGTTCTAAAGAACATGTATTGAACACGTGCAAGACTTACCACTACAAGTACTTTAGTTGTTGCTCGAAATGTCCTCCGTCATTTTGGATGCACAAACGAGCCCGCTTTAACAAATTTGATTTTAAACTTAGCAGAATGTCTCTTTGTTGCCGGATTTCATTGAAGGCGTCAATTATCCTTTGTTGGAGGTCCTCACGGGTGTTGGGTTCACTGACATACACTCTACGTTTCACTTCACTCCACATGAAAAAGTCCATTGGCGTCAAATCCGGGGACCGAGCGGGCCACGCGACCGAAGCCCCTCGTCCAATCCACCTGCCTTCGAATTGCGTATTCAGGTAGTCTCTTACTGCGATGTGGTAGTGGGGCGGAGCACCATCTTGTTGGAACCAGAGGTCTCGCAAGCTTGCGAGTGGAATATCATCCAACATGGTTGATACCATAGTTCTCAATAGGTCCAAATAGGTTTCGCCCGTTAGACGTCCCTCAATGAAGTATGGGCCCACAATGTTGTCATTTAGGACTCCAGCCCAAACGTTCACGCTAAATCTATGTTGAAACGAATGTTGTCGCGCCAACATGGGATTTCTTATTGACCACCAATGTTCGTTATGTTGATTGAAAAGCCCTATTCTTGTAAACAAACACTCATCACTGTAAAGGACGTTGGTATCCGGGTGAAGGATCACCCGGTTGCAGAATGTAATCCTGGGTGCTCGGTCGATTGTTGTCAGCTCTTGAACCTTTCTGTAGTGATAAGGGTGCATACCAGCCGAGTTCACAATTTTCCAAGCACAGTGCTGACTGATGCCAAATCGTCGTGCCGCATCGTTTGTACTTCGTCGCGGATCTTCCTCAAAAAACTCGAGTACCTCGTCGTACAAGTTCTGCGGATAGGCGGGTCTGCCCCGGCCTTGTGCGTGCGTCGGTACATGGAATGAGTCGTGATCCAACAGACGTTGGTAGACACTCAACATCGTGGAGTAATTTGGCTGTCGGGCACTCGGGTAGAGATCACGATACATCCGTAAAGCGGCACTCACATTTTCACCGGATAAAAAATAAGTACGTAACATTAATGCGTATTCGCGATTGGTAAATTGGTACGCCATTTCGCTAATATCGATAGTATTGTTTAGGATGCGTGCGCGGATTGAGACGTCACAACCGGAACTGCATTTATGATTTAAATTTTATGAACATCAAAGAGATGCCGCCGACTTTGCGGCGCGTGTAGCGCGGTGCGGTATGTGGGGGAGGGGACCATCGCACGCGCAGCCCGGTACTGGACCCCGCGTTCAAGGACATAATAGCAGTCGTAGAATGAATGAACTTTACCTACTAGTAGAAAGAGAGAGAGCGCGTGCTTATCATTTTCTTTGCGTGATTTTGTTTTCGTGAATTAGTAGCGCCTACGTCATATTCTATTCAGTAAAATTTTGTACGTCGTGAACATGTATTAGGTGGTTTTAAGGAAAAAATTGACATACATACTTTATTCTTTTTTTATATCATGGATGGGTTTAGTATCGAATACCTATCACTTCGCCGAAATTTTTCTGGTAATTAAAAAATAGTACTGTATATAGTAACAAAAAAAAACACCAAAATTAGGTAAAATTTCGTAGATGTTGAAATTCACCCATTAATCGTTTTATTTACGTTAGGTATATTTTTACAATGTGCAATTAAAATTTTGTACAATTATATATTATTTAGTAGGTAGGCTCATTTTTGATGAAAATTTGTAAATTCCATGTAACATGTTATTTCCGAAAGAAAATACATCACAATTACTAATTAATAAAACATGTTTTAATCGTTATTCTTGCATTTGGTTCTGATAGTCTAAACATCCTCCACCCACTATTATTAAAAGAGAAGTTGCACAGGTCTTAATATTGGTACTCCCACCAGTTCTACATGTGCTAATATGTGGTGCTACTGCATGCTTGATGAATGTTTTATATAAAGTTACTATGAGGCGAGAAGATGATAATTGTTTCCAGTACAACATTCACACTATGTTATTTAGTTTCACGTAACTTGAAATTCATGTGATGATGTTTTGAAATAAATTAATTCATGAATATTTTTTCAGAAAATCATGAGCCCTCTGAAGAAAGTCGAAGTCTACCGTGCCATCGCGGATCATCATTTCAAATTATTCAAGACGTAAGTAAATACTACTACCATATCCTTTCAGCAGAGTTTAGGTGAAGACCATCATTGCTTTAGTCCCCATTGCAGCATTGAAGTTTGTTGGTTAAGAGATGATCATAGAGTGAATGTATTTTATCAAAACTGGCCTATGTGTAATAAAGGTTATTTTTTACACCTAACTAGCTTAGAGCTTATAGCATTAACTGTGACATCTTCCAGAATTCATATGTGTGTATCTATACTAAAACAGCGCTCATGATACAAAAACCGCTACAGCAGTAAATTAATCTTAACTACAAATTACAGATGCAAGAATGCTGACAAGGTGGCACACCAAAAATTTGGCGAAATTCTCCATCTCCGTGCTGCCACCACATTGTTAGAAGTAAGTGACTACAGTTATTTTTGTTGTACTGTCTGTATAGCACCTACATACCCCACATTTAAAGAAGACCTGGCCAAGTGCGAGTCAGACTCGCGCACTGAGACTTCCGTACAAAACTGGATACATTTTGTTAGCGTTGACTAACCCCTCGTTTACACCAAGAACCACAAACACAAAATCAAACAAGTTGTAAACGTGCTAAACTGTGTCAACTGGTTGAAAATTTGTCCAAAACTTGTTAGAAGTACTTACCTATCAAAAACAACTATTTGTTTTATACATGTATTGAAACTGTCTGAAAATGTTTAAAAGTTTGAGTTTTGCACAGTTTGACCACGTTATCTGCTATTTGAACTATACAACCTGGCGTTATTTATGCCGTTATTATATGGCGTATAGTATATGGCGTTATATAAATATATATATATTATATAGATCGTAATATGAAATACATTTGGTTTCAGTATCACAAACACAAAACGGAGATGGAGACACCCTAGACCACCATTATTTGAGGGTGATGGAGGCGATGGTCGCTGTTGACATATTTTTAGATGAGTGCATCCAGAGACTGAGGGAGACCAACAAATTCGGATATTCCTTATTACTGGGCGCGGTCTCCACAGCTCGAGATGCCCGAAAATTAAACCGGCGACCATCGTACACCTCCGGGATCGTGGATTATATAGTAAGTCAATTATTAGAAACTTTTATGCTTTTTCAGTATGAGAACCTCAGTCACAAACTTTACAAGCCTGTGGCTATGGTTGCCAACCATACTGTTAAAAACAGTATTATACTGTTTTACACCAAATTATACTTTTTACTGTTCAATAAAAAATAGCAGTATCCAAAATACTGTTTTAGCATCAAAATGAATAATATTCGCCAATTAATGCTAAATTTAATTTCTAAAGAACTTAACTATCCGAATGAGAGGAGATTCTACCTAAAGCGAATGCGGATGAAAGGAATGCTTACTTTGTATCTAGATAGAGTTGTGCAGATTGTTATAAAATATGTATTTATTCTTTTCAGCCATGAAGAGGTAATCGGCAATCCCGGCATGTTATGCGTGTACGCGCAATGCCACGACAAGCTCACTTATGAGCTCACGTCACGCGTAACATGACCCTCTTGCCGGAGAGGCGGAGACTGCTGTCATCTCGCTATCAGCCGAGGTTATAATTTTCGTGGCCTACATAAAATGATGACCGAGTGCTAAAGGTACGGAGCGCGAGTAGCCAGATTCGCGGTAAGCACGCAAAGTACCTCAAATGTAGTGTGGACGTGTGCAGATGATGAGTAATGACAATTACAATTCTTTCAACTTTATTTATCGTTTTATTTGCGTTAGGTATATTTTCACAATGTGCAACTAAAATTTTGTAGAATTACCTATATATTATTTAGTAGGTAGGTCTTCTTTGATCTTGCTCATTTTTGATGAAAATTTGTAAATTCTATGTAACATGTTATTTCCGAAAGAAAATACATTACAATTACTAATTAATTAAACATGTTTTAATCGTTATTCTAGCATTGGGTTCTGATCACTCACATAGATAATCCAAACAATATCTTAGAAACAGAGCTCTTAATGAAAATAAATTAAGACGTTTTACAGTTTAAAATGGTCTAAACTAAAGTTATGATAAAAAGTTAAATTACAAAGAAAATAGAAAAATATGCGCTCGTTCTTGTGACCCTTATTACTACGAGTAAATCTTTTTCGTGTGGATAACGTATCGATGAGATTTTTTTAGATTTCATTCAATTTAACTATAACTAGATAGTTCAAAACATCATAATAAATGGAAATCTAAAAAATTATAATCGATCCGTTATCTACACGAAAAAGATTTACTCGTAGTTACAAGAATCACAAGAATGTTATGTTTATGTTTAATTCAGACCATTTTAAACTGTAAAAAACGTCTTAATTTATTTTTATTAAGAGCTCTGTTTCTAAAATATTGTTTGGATTATCTATGTGAGTGATCAGAACCCAATGCAAGAATTACGATTAAAACATGTTTAATTATTTAATAATTGTAATGTATTTTCATTCGGAAATAACATCCTACTAATATTATAAAGGCGAAAGTTTGTTTGGATGGATGGATGTTTGTTCCTCTTTCACGCATAAACGGCTGGACTGATTTGGTTGAAATTTGGTACAGGGGTAGATTAGAACCTGGAATAACACATAGGCTACTTTTTATCCCGGGAAAAGGTTCCCAAGGGTTGCGGGAACGGGAACAAAATTCCACGCGGGCGAAGCCGTGGGCATCAGCTAGTGTTACATAAAATTCACAAATTTTCATCAAAAATGAGCGAGATACATACCTACTAAAAATATATAATTGTTCTAATTTTTAGTTGCACATTGTGAAAATATAACGCAAATAAAACGATTAATAATATAATAGATAGGGTAGTAGAGTCGATTGCGACCCGAGACGGCATCTAGTTTGAACTAGATTGGTTCCGATATAAACACCTTCACTATCCGGCGATACGTCGGGACTCCCACACGAAAAAAGGGGGAAAGGGGAGGATGGATTTAGTCTCCAACGGTACGTGGTATTCTTAACATCCTCCATCCACCTCATCGTTTACTCCAGTACCGAAAGCGACGCGCGAAGGAGTTTTCGCAAATAAAAATATGAGAATTGGGGTCCCATGTGGTAAATACGTTGAGTTTACGAAACTAACAATTACGGAATCTGCTATATGAACCTAGCCGAGCCGATACGATCAACGACAAACAGGGAGGTACAGGCACAAACAGGGAGAGACGTTTTTACGCCTACTAATATTAAATTTAAGCTAAGGTCATTCTACCGAAATAATCGAAATTTGCAGATCTAGATTTCATGTTGAGTTACAGCATCCTGTACAATTTTTTGTGGTTTTAAAGGAATGCTGTTATGTTATGTATCATCCTTTCAATAGTCTCAATCACATCCGGTCGGCATCGACTGACGAAAATAAACGATTGAAGCAAGAAAAGAAAACTACTGTTTCATTGTTTTTAAATAATTTATTACCCTTATACCGCGGTAACAATAATTACGTAAAGTGCAAGCTATAAACCGGGATGGTCGGTCGGGTGATGATGGGTGAGCGAAAGTCGATTATTTCTTTACTGTACAGTGGAACGAAAAATACTCCTACAAATCTTCTTTTCTTCATCCATTCACCCACTCATAAAGTACTTTATACTTACCTGTTAGTTAATTTGAACATTAACAATATGATGGTAATAACATTATCGCCAATTGACCAGTATAATAAGTAATGAAGTCCCCTAATATCATTTATTTTTAATGAATAATTCTCTAATAGGTATTCTAGCCATATAAAAGAGTCAAAGAGAAGAACAAGAACAGAGTAAACAATCAGTATCATTTTAGTTTCTTTTACAAGTATCCAACAATAGTAAGCGACTTTTATTGTGTTTAATCAAGAATATATTCTTAGTTTTAGTCACGTAAATAGTAAGTTCATGTGAATTATTTTTCTGGAGGACGTTGTACTCAACTCGGGTCAAAGGTCCTCGTTCTTTGAATCACAGGCGTACATTCGGGGTTGACTTGGACCCCGAAAGACTCTGCTAGCACCTGGTGGTGGCTTGTGAATATAATATATGTAGGGTTATAGTTTGTGTGATTAACATTCACACTATGTTATTTAGTTTCACGTAACTTCAAATTCATGTGATGATGTTTTGAAATAAATTAATTAGTGAATATTTTTTCAGAAAATCATGAACGCACTAAAGAAAGTCGAAGTCTACCGTGCCATCGCGGATCATCACTTGAAATTATTCAAGACGTAAGTAAATACTACTACCTTATTACCTTATTACAATGGATATTCTTGATATTGTTAAAAATCTTAAGAACACTAATAGCGTGGGCAGTGATGAAATATCGACAAAAGTAATAAAGGTCACTGGTGATTTAATATGTAACCATTTGAGTCACATCTTAAACCTATGTATAGCTCATGGCGTATTCCCAGATCAACTAAAAATGTCAATTGTAAAGCCATTGTTCAAAAAAGAAAATAAAGAATTGATGCAAAATTATAGGCCAATAGCTCTTACCTCTGTCATATCAAAAATTTTTGAAAAATTCATCTATCAGAAGGTGTATTCCTATTTTGAAAGAAATAATATTCTATGCGACGAACAAATTGGATTCCGAAAAGGCAAGACTATAAATATGGCCATGTATAATTTTTTGAATATCATTATCAAAAATATGGATATAAGAAATCCAGTATCAGCCATATATTGTGATATGACACAGGCATTTGATTATGTGGATCATAAAATCTTACTTGCAAAGTTGGAGGCTTACGGTATCAGAGGAAATATCTTAAATTTACTGGAATCATATATTTCTAATAGAAAACAAAAAGTAATAATTACAAAAATTGATTCTGATACCAAAATTGAAAAAAATTACATATCCGAAGAGCGTGATCTCTCATTTGGTGTGCCACAGGGCAGTGTATTAGGACCTTTACTTTTTTTAATTTACATAAATGACTTTCCTAAGATAACTAACTATAATATGACACTTTTTGCCGACGATAGCACTTTAACAATAGAATGCAAAAAACCTGATCAATACGAATCAGAAATTAATAGCTCATTGGGTTCGATGATTGCATGGCTGAATAATAATAATTTAATAATCAATTTTACTAAAACAAAAATAATGCATTTTAGTCAAAGGCAAGTGACATCCAATATAAATATTAAATATAATGACAATGTAATTGACGAGTGTGAACATATAAAATTTTTAGGTATCATTATTGATCGACAACTGAACTGGAAAGCTCATATTGAAGCGCTACGTAAAAAAATCAGCAGTGCCTCATATGCGCTGTATAAACTTGCTCCAACAGTTGGTACGGATACACTGCTCATTGCATATCATGGCCTGGTAGCGTCCATATTAAGATACGGGGTAATATTCTGGGGTCGCTCTACTGACAGAGAAATTGCATTTTTGGCTCAGAAGAGATGCATAAGGGCAATGTTTGGTCTTAAATTCACAGACAGCTGTAGACCGTGCTTCATCAGGCATGGGATACTAACACTACCGTCACTATATATTTTGGAAATGGCCTTATTTGTTAGGCAAAATGCTCATTTGTTTCCTCGTCTTTCGGATGGCGTCCAACGTAGCAGACGCGACAATGACAGGCTACGCATACAGAGCGCCAAAACAGCACTCATGTGGAAGAGTATGTTTTGCTTAGCTCCTAAAATCTATAATAAAGTACCAAATGCACTAAAGGACCTAACTTATAATTTATTTAGAAAAGAATTAAAGGATATATTGATATCAAAATGTTATTATGACATTGATGATTTTTTAAATGATAAAGATGTTTGACATTTAACCATATAAATTGAATTGTAATTAATATGAGTGTTATTGACAATATTTGTGTAATTTTTGACATGGTAATCTATATTAATATAATTTTAATTGTTAATAACAGGCATGAATTTAAAAATCTAATCTAATTTAATGTTGACATTTTAACTATATACCTATAATTTGTACGCCACAAATGGCAGAATATGCTGAGCCACATCACATGTAACGTAAATCATGTTATTATTATATCTGTAAACAACCATATTCACAAATAAATATTATTCTATTCTATTCTATTTTATCCTTTCAGCAGAGTCTAGGTAAAGACCATCATTGCTTTAGTCCCGATTGCGGCATAGAAGTTTCTTGGTTAAGAGGTGATCATAGAGTGAATGTATTTTATCAAAACTGACCTATGTGTAATAAAGGTTATTTTTTACACCTAACTAGCTTAGAGCTTATAGCTTTAACTGTGACATCTTCCAGAATTCATATGTGTGTATCTTTACTAAAACAGCGCTCATAATACAAAAACCGCTACAGCAGTGAATTAATCTTAACTACAAATTACAGATGCAAGAATGGTGACAAGGAGGCACACCAAAAATTTGGCGAAATTCTCCATCTCCGGGCTGCCACCACATTGTTGGAAGTAAGTGACTACAGTTCGTTTTGTTGTACTGTCTGTATAGTACCTACATACCCCACATTCAAAGAAAACCTGGCCAAGTGCGAGTCATGCTCGTGCACTGAGACTTCCGTATAAAAGAACACCCCAAGAACCACAAACACAAAATCAAAAAGTTGTAAACATGCTTGACTTTGTGTCAACTAGTTAAAATTCGTCCAAAACTTGTTAGAAGTTTTGGACCTATAAAAAACAAACATAACCTATCAAAAACAACTAAACTGGTTAAAAGTTTGATTTTTGCAGTTTGACCACGTTATCTGCTATTTGAACAATACAATCTGGCGTTATTTATGCATATAGATGGGAATATAATAATATGAAATACAATTTGGTTTCAGTATCACACACAAAACGGAGATGGGGACACCTTAGACCTCCATTATTTAAGGGTGATAGAGGCGATGGTCGCTGTTGACATATTTTTAGATGAGTGCATCCAGAGACTGAGGGAGACCAACAAACGCCAAATTAGAATATACATTATTACTGGGCGCGATCTCCACAGCTCGTTATGCCCGAAAATTAAACCAGCGACCATCACACACCTCCGGGATCGTGGATTATAGTAAGTATATTATTAGACAAGCCTGTGGCTATGGTTGCCAACCATACCTACTGTTAAAAACAGTATTATACTCTTTCACACCCAATTATACTTTTTACTATTCAACAAATAAAAACAGTATCCAAAATACTGTTTTAGCATCAAAGTGCATATAATATTCGCCAATTAATGCCAAATTAAATTTTGGAAGAACGTAACTATCCGAATGAGGTGAGATTCTACCTAAAGCGAATGCGGAGGCTTTGACATCATGCGTTTGAATGCTATGCTTACTTTGTATCTAGATAGAGTTGTGTAGATTGTTATAAAATACGTATTTATTCTTTTCAGCCATGAAGAGGTAATCGGTAATCCCGGCATGATATGCGTGTACGCGCAATGCCACGACAAGCTCACTTATGAGCTCTCGTCACGCGTAACATGACCTTTTTCCTGAGACTGTCTTCATCTCGCTATCAGTCGAGGTAATAATCCTCATGGCCTACATAGTATGATGACCGAGTGCTAAAGGTACGTAGCGCGAGCTGCCAGATGCAAAGTACCTCAAATGTGGTGTGGACGTGTGCAGATTATGAGTTATGACAATTACAATTCTTCCAACTTTATTAATCGTTTTATTTGCGTTAGGTATATTTTCACAATGTGCAACTAAAATTTTATACAATTATATATTATTTAGTAGGTAGGCTCATTTTCGATGAAAATTTGTAAATTCTATGTAACATGTTATTTCCGAAACTACATTACAATTACTAAAGAAAATACATTACAATTAATAATTAATTAAACATGTTTTAATCGTTATTCTTGCATTTGGTTGTGATAGTCTTAAAATCCTTCACCCACCTCATCGTTTACCCCAATACCGAAGGCGACGCGCGAAGGAGTTTTTGCATGTAAAAATATGAGACATGGGGTCCCATGTGTTAAAAATACGTTAGGATTACGAAACTAACAATTACGGAATCTGCTATATGAACCTAGCCGAGCCGATACGATCAACGTATACGGCAAGCGAACCACCGACTACTTGGTTGCCGGGTATATAAACGGTCTACCACAAACGGAGAGAGGCGTTATTACGCCTACTAGATTTCATGTCGAGTTACAGCATCCTGTACAATTTTTTGTGGTTTTAAAGCAATGCTGACATGTATGTATCATCCTTGCGAGTCTCGATCACATCCGAAGCTTTCACCTCGGATGATAAGGTGATTATAGTTGGTCGGAGTGGAAAAAGGGTATAAATTTCATATTTGTCGGGACTCTGGAAATCATACGAAATGTTGGGCGAATTTAGGATATTCCTGACCATGTGGCAAACCCACATATATCTATTGAAAAAATTATATGCGTACTGTGCAGTATGATAGAAACTTACCGTGCACGCTCAAGCTGTGAAATAAACTCCCTGCTGTGGGTTTTCGAAGGTAAAGGGACTACAATACGGGGTTCTTCAAGAAGGGCATTAGTAGGATTCCATAGGGTCGCCAATACGAGTGTATAAACTTTGTTGTTGCAACTGTCTTTAGACCACGATGACCACTTTCCATCAGGTGGGCCGGCATAACTTTACACAGTAAGTGGGAGTGTGACGGTCCTTATGAGCAAAACAAGGAGTTTGAACTTATTTCAGATGCAAAATTTATTATTTCTTTTGTTCCCATAAGATTAGTAGACGACCCAACTGGCAATATTGTCTGGCAAAATATGTGCCTAAATCTGTAAGGTTTAGTAGACCTATTTCCATAGAGGTATACCAAAGAAACCCCAGAGCGGACGTAGGGCTCTGGTGGAAGATATGAAAAACCAAATCAATGATTTGAATCCATCAGTAATTAATAGACATGGTAATGGATTGAGAGTCAAGCATCAATTTTTCCTAACTATTATAAAAAGAGAAGTTGCACAGGTTTCAACTGATACTCCCACCGGTTCTACATGTACTATATTATGTGGTGCTACTGCATGCTTGATGAATGTTTTATTTAAAGTCACTATGAGGCCAGAAGACGATTTTACCTGATCTATCTTATCAAGATGGTCGGCAACGACTGACGAAAATAACCGATTGAAGTAAGAAAAGGAAACTGTTTTATTGTTTTTAAATAGTTTATTACCCATATACCGCGGTAACGATAATTACGTAAAGTGCAAGCTATATTAACTTTTAAATTTTCGCGTTCCATGATTATAACAATATGTAAACGTCACGTACGCTCTTGAATAGAAGTGACGTTCTACTCTACGGTTCTATTCAAGAGCTGTACGTGAAGGTATTGAAATCAAGAAGTACAAGAATTTCAATCGGGAAGACGGTTTTAAAGTTATCTGCGACATGGAACCCAGTGATAAAAAACTTGCTACCTCGCTTTTCTGCGCGGTCGGATAGACACCGAGCCAATACCGAGCCGTTTGCTCAGATAATAGGGACCCTGTGAGAGTGGTATGTGACGGCACCTGGAGAAAAAATTAATATGAAAAATGTCGAAAATGTGCGGGTAGATGAACAACCGGCTACCTCACGGACTCGACGACAGTCAGCCTGTGACCACGGCCGGTGTAACCTGGTTGAAACGTCAGGCATTCCAAAGGTATGTAATTATTTACCTATACAATGATCGCGTTGAATCCCGTTTACATATTGTTATAAGTGCAAGCTATATACCGGGATGGTCGGGCGGGTGATGATGGGTGAGCGAAAGTCGATTATTTTTTCACTGAACAGTGGAACGGAAAATATTCCTACAATTCTCTTCTTCATCCATTCACCCACTCATCTTACAATTCAATAAAGTACTTTATGCTTACCTGTTAGTTAATTTGAACATTACAATATGATGGTAATAACATTATCAAAAATGACCCGTATAATAAGTAATGAAGTCCCCTAATATCATTTATTTTTAATGACTAATTGTCTAATAGGTATTCTAGCCATATAAAAGAGTCTACAGTTTTGGTAAACAATCAGTATCATTTAACATGACACAGCAACAACACCCGTTAAAGACTGTAGGAGAGTACCGCGCTATCGCGGATAAACATTTTAAATTATTTAAGACGTAAGTAAATACTACTACCTTATCCTTTCAGCAGAGTCGAGGTAAAGACCATCATTGCTTTAGTTATTTATTACACCTAACTAGCTTAGAGCTTATAGCTTTAACTGTGACATCTTCCAGAATTCATATGTGTGTATCTATACTAAAACAGCGCTCATGATACAAAAACCGCTACAGCAGTAAATTAATCTTAACTACAAATTACAGATGCAAGAATGGTGACAAGGTGGCACACCGAAAATTCGCTGAAATTCTCCATCTCCGGGCTGCCACCACATTGTTAGAAGTAAGTGACTACATTTATTTTTGTTGTACTGTCTGTATAGCACCTAAATACCCCCCCACATTTATAGAAGACCTGGCCAAGTGCGAGTCAGACTCGCGCACTGAGACTTCCGTACAAAACTGGATATATTTTGTTAGCGTTGACTAACCCCTCGTTTACACCAAGAACCACAAACACAAAATCAAACAAGTTGTAAACGTGCTTGACTGTGTCAACTGGTTGAAAATTTGTCCAAAACTTGTTAGAAGTACTTACCTATCAAAAACAACTATTTGTTTTATACATGTATTGAGACTGCCTCGACACAGTTTGACCACGTTATAGATCGTAATATAATACTATGAAATACAATTTGGTTTCAGTATCACAAACAAAACGGAGATGGAGACACCCTAGACCTCCATTATTTGAGGGTAATGGAGGCGATGGTCGCTGTTGACATATTTTTAGATGAGTGCATCCAGAGACTGAGGGAGACCAACAAACGCCAAATAAGGATATTCCTTATTACTGGGCGCGGTCTCCACAGCTCGGGATGCCCAAAAATTAAACCGGCGACCATCACACACCTCCGGGATCGTGGATTATAGTAAGTAAATTTTTAGAACCTTTTATGTTTTTTCAGTATGAGAACCTCCGTCGCAAATTTTACAAGCCTGTGGCTATGGTTGCCAACCATACTGTTAAAAACAGTATTATACTGTTTCACACCCAATTATACTTTTTACTGTTCAACAAAAAAACTGTTTTAGCATCAAAATGCATAATATTCGCCAATTAATGCCAAATTTAATATCTAAAGAACGTAACTATCCGAATGAGAGGAGATTCTACCTAAAGCGAATGCGGAGGCTTTTACAACATAGACGTTTGAATGCTATGCTTATTTTGTATCTGGATAAAGTAGTGTAGATTGTTATAAAATACGTATTTATTCTTTTCAGCCATGAAGAGGTAGTCGGCAATCCCGGCATGTTATGCGTGTACGCGCAATGCCATGACAAGCTCACTTATGAGCTCGCGTCACGCGTAACATGACCCTCATGCCTGAGACTGCCTTCATCTCGCTACCAGCCGAGGTGAAGTACAATATTATTGTCTCAACGAAGATTCAGCGTGAATGTGTGGATGGGCATTATCTCCCATCATTTGATTGGACCTTACTTTCTCCCGGACAATTTAAATGGGGAAACTACGAAAACTTTCTGAGAGGAGGCTTGAATGACTTGCTGGATTATCTGCCACTCAACTTGATCAGGGACATGTGGTTCCAACATGATGGCTGCCCTGCCCATTTCAGGGGAAGTGTCAGAGACTGGCTGGACACAAATTATCCAAACATATGGATAGGACGACGTGGGCCGTTGCCATGGCCAGCAAGAAGTCCGGACCTAACCCCCATGGATTATCATTGATGGGGGCGCATGAAAAACTCTTGAAGAAAGAAGTCCAGTTTCATCTGTGGAAGAATTAAGAGAAAGAATTGTTGATGCAGCAAATCAAATGAGGACAACGTTGACCACTGGAGTAGTGAAGACTGGTCTCCGTAGAAGAATGCGACTGTGTATAAGGAACAGAGGCGGCCGTGTTGAACATGAACTGTAGATAGTGCAGAGTAAGATAAAGTTGTGTGAAAACCTAATTTAGTAAATGACATTTCATGCTTACCTATTGTTTTACTTTACTTTTTAGGGCTAAGTATTAACTTTCTTCACCACTGTCGCCTTTGAAACTAAGTTTTTTTCCACGAAATGTAATACAAACCCTTATTATACCTCGTTAGATAGCTAATGAAACGTAGATATTTTGAAACACATCTGCCGAACACTGGCCATAATATTTTTTTCAGATATCCATTCGAGAAAAATAAGCCTGCTAATTATTTTTGCAATTTCTTTACTTTCACTTGTCTACTAGGGCCTATTCAATGACTGCCTCAAACTGATTAAAAGTTTGATTTTTGCACAGTTTGACCACGTTATCGCCTATTTGAACTATACAATCTTGCGTTATATATATATATATATATATATATATATATATATATATATATAGATGGGAATATAATACTATGAAATACAATTTGGTTTCAGTATCACACACAAAATGGATATGGGGACCTTAGACTAGACCTTAGACCTCCATTATTTAAGGGTGATAGAGGCGATGGTCGCTGTTGACATATTTTTAGATGAGTGCATCCAGAGACTGAGGGAGACCAACAAACGCCAAATTAGGATATTCCTTATTACTGGGCGCGGTCTCCACAGCTCGGGATGCCAGAAAATTAAACCAAAGACCATCACACACCTCCGGGATCGTGGATTATAGTAAGTATATTATTAAACAAGCCTGTGGCTATGGTTGCCAACCATACCTACTGTTATAAACAGTATTATACTGTTTCACACCCAATTTACTTTTTACTGTTCAACAAAAAAACAGTACCCAATATACTGTTTTAGCATCAAAATGCATATAATATTCGTCAATTAATGCCAAATTTTAAGTTTTAAAGAACTTAACTATCCGAATGAGATGAGATTCTAACTAAAGCGAATGCGGAGGGTTTTACATCATGCGTTTGAATGCTATGCTTACTTTGTATCTAGATAGAGTTGTGTAGATTGTTATAAAATACATATTTATTCTTTTCAGCCATGAAGAGGTAATCGGCAATCCCGGCATGATATGCGTGTACGCGCAATGCCACGACAAACTCACTTATGAGCTCTCATCACGCGTAACATGACCCTTTTTCCTGAGACTGTCTTCATCTCGCTATTAGTCGAGGTAATAATCCTCATGGCCTACATAAAGTGATGACTGAGTGCTAAAGGTACGGCGCGCGAGCAGCCAGATCCGCGGTAAGCACGCAAGGTACCTCAAATGTGGTGTGGACGTGTGCAGATTATTATGAGTTATGACAATTACAATTCTTCCAACTTTATTAATCGTTTTATTTGCGTTATATTTTCACAATGTGCAACTAAAATTTTGTACAATTGTATATTATTTAGTAGGTAGGCTCATTTTCGATGAAAGAACACCGGCCAAATTTCCATAGGCGCTGGACTTGACCGTAATTTTCCGTGTACAGGAACAAACTATAGTTAGATTAGTTTATTTTCATGTAGTAAACACCATCGCAAGTGAAAAAATTGTCTAAGAGGCCAAGATACTTTTATTTTATTACTAAAAATATTTTGATTATAGAATAAAAATAAGACGATATAAAGATAGATTAACTTCAGTTTTTTAGAGATCGTCTAGTTTATATTTACGTTATAAACAAAACAACGTGGTGAGGTAAAATAATAGATAGTATTATGAGAAAAACATTTTATTCGTACAGGTACAATAAAGAAGTATATTGGTATCACGTAAATATATACTTGCTATTATTGATGAATTCCACTCGCAGATCATTGAAATCACTCTTGTTCCCAACTCAAAGACATGATGGTGGCGAATTGAGTTAATGCGAATATTGCAATTAACACAAAGCAATCGTAAGACTACTTGTGTCGTCGGCATTGTGATTCCTCACAATAGAACGATAAGAAAAATACAAGTCCAAATCACAAGCAAAATCGGTGTCCAAAAAACAAAAGCACAGAATAATCGTAATAAACTGTAGGAGGTATCGTCAATCCATATAACATAGCAAGTAAAATCGAAAATAAATAAAAAACACACAATTTGAAGTAAACTGGAATTAGCTGAACAGTGCCTGTCAACTGCTGTCAACATAGCCAAAGTGTCAACTGTAAATGACGATCCATTTTACGAATTAGTGTTAAACTCTTATAACTACATAATTATTATTTTATGAAAATAATCATTTGATATAACTAGCTATGATTCATTTGTTGTTTGTTTCACATAATTCATAAATCAAATAACAGCAAATAACGAAAAAAACTTACGAGTAATAATCATAAATAATAAATTGATTTTTCATTCATTTTATCAGTGACTTGAAACGTCACTAGGTGCGTTCTGAAGCTATATCAACTTGATAATTTGCAAATAAATGTAATAAAAGTAACACTATTTTTTAACTATTTTATTTTTTCCTGGCTTTTTAATGAGATATTAATTACTGTTTTTATAACCCGGAAAAATGGCGGATTTTCTTATAAATATGGTATATCTGTACCTGCTCAGGTCCATTTTAGCCGATGTTCTTTGCAAATTCTATGTAACATGTTATTTCCGAAAATACATTACAATTACTAATTGATTAAACATATTTTAATCGTTATTCTTGCATTTGGTTCTGATAGTCTAAACATCCTCCACCCACCTCATCGAGCCGATACCATCAATGTATACGGCGAGCGAACCACCGACTACTGGGTTGCCGGGTATATAAACGGTCTACCACTAACAGGGAAAGACGTTTTTACGCCTACTAATATTAAATTTAAGCTAAGGTCAATTCTACCGAAATAATCAAACTTTGCAGATCTAGATTTCATGTCGAGTTACAGCATCCTGTACAAATTTTTGTGGTTTTAAAGGAATGCTGTCATGTATGTATCATCCTTGCGATAGTCTCGATCACATCCGAAGCCTTCACCTCGGATGATAAGGTGATTAAATTTCATATTTGTCAGGACTCTGGAAATCATACGAAATGTTGGGCGAATTTAGGATATTCCTGACCATGTGGCAACCCCACATATATCTATTGAAAAAATTATATGCGTACTGTGCAATATGATAGAAACTTACCGTGCACGCTCAAGCTGTGATATAAACTCCCTGCTGTGGGCTTTCGAAGGGACTACATTACGGGGTTCTTCAAGAAGGGTATTAGTAGGATTCTATAGGGTCGCCAATACGAGTGTGTAAACTTTGTTGTTGCAACTGTCTTTAGACCACGATGACCACTTTCCATCAGGTGGGCCGGCATAACTTTACACAGTAAGTGGGAGTGTGACGGTCCTTATGAGCAAAACAAGGAGTTTGAACTTATTTCTGATGCAAAATTTATTATTTCTTTTGTTCCCATAAGATTAGTAGACGACCCAACTGGCAATATTGTCTGGCAAAATATGTGCCTAAATCTGTAAGGATTAGTAGACCTATTTCCATAGAGGTATACCAAAGAAACCCCAGAGCGGACGTAGGGCTGTGGTGGAAGATATGAAAAACCAAATCAATGATTTGAGTCAAGCATCCACTTTTCCTCACTATTATAAAAAGCGAAGTTGCACAAGTTTCAACTGATACTCCCACCGGTTCTACATGTACTATATGTGGTGCTACTGCATGCTTGATGAATGTATTATTTAAAGTCACTATGAGGCCAGAAGACGATTTTACCTGATCTATCTTATCAAGATGGTCGGCAACGACTGACGAAAATAACCGATTGAAGTAAGAAAAGGAAACTACAGTTTTATTGTTTTTAAATAATTTATTACCCATATTATATACCGCGGTAACGATAATTACGTAAAGTGCAAGCTATATTAACTTTTAAATTTTCGCGTTCCATGATTATAACAATATGTTAACGTCACGTACAGCTCTTGAATAGAAGTGACGTTATACTCTACGGTTCTATTCAAGAGCTGTACGTGAAGGTATTGAAATCAAGAAGTACAAGAATTTCAATCGGGAAGACGGTTTTCAAGTTATCTGCGACATGGAATCCAGTGATAATAAACTTGCTACCTCGCTTTTCTGCGCGGTCGGATAGACACCGAGCCAATACCGAGCCGTTTGCTCAGATAATAGGGACCCTGTGAGAGTGGTATGTGACGGTACCTGGAGAAAAAATTAATATGAAAGAAGTCGAAAATGTGCGGGTAGATGAACAACCGGCTACCTCACGGACTCGACATCAGTCAGCCTGTGACCACGGTCGGTGTAACCTGGTCGAAACGTCAGGCATTCCAAATGTATGTAATAATTTACCTATACAATGACCGCGTTGAATCCCGTTTACATATTGTTATAAGTGCAAGCTATATACCGGGATGGTCGGGCGGGTGATGATGGGTGAGCGAAAGTCGATTATTTTTTCACTGAACAGTGGAACGAAAAATATTTCTACAATTCTCTTCTTCATTCATTCACCCACTCATCTTACAATTCAATAAAGTACTTTATGCTTACCTGTTAGTTAATTTGAACATTACAATATGATGGTAATAACATTATCAAAAATGACCCGTATAATAAGTAATGAAGTCCCCTAATATCATTTATTTTTAATGACTAATTGTCTAATAGGTATTCTAGCCATATAAAAGAGTCTACAGTTTTGGTAAACAATCAGTATCATTTAACATGACACAGCAACAACACCCGTTAAAGACTGTAGGAGAGTACCGCGCTATCGCGGATAAACATTTTAAATTATTTAAGACGTAAGTAAATACTACTACCTTATCCTTTCAGCAGAGTCGAGGTAAAGACCATCATTGCTTTAGTTATTTATTACACCTAACTAGCTTAGAGCTTATAGCTTTAACTGTGACATCTTCCAGAATTCATATGTGTGTATCTATACTAAAACAGCGCTCATGATACAAAAACCGCTACAGCAGTAAATTAATCTTAACTACAAATTACAGATGCAAGAATGGTGACAAGGTGGCACACCGAAAATTCGCTGAAATTCTCCATCTCCGGGCTGCCACCACATTGTTAGAAGTAAGTGACTACAGTTATTTTTGTTGTACTGTCTGTATAGCACATAAATACCCCCCCACATTTAAAGAAGACCTGGCCAAGTGCGAGTCAGACTCGCGCACTGAGACTTCCGTACAAAACTGGATATATTTTGTTAGCGTTGACTAACCCCTCGTTTACACCAAGAACCACAAACACAAAATCAAACAAGTTGTAAACGTGCTTGACTGTGTCAACTGGTTGAAAATTTGTCCAAAACTTGTTAGAAGTACTTACCTATCAAAAACAACTATTTGTTTTATACGTGTATTGAAAATGCCTGAAAATGTTTAAAAGTTTGAGTTTTGCACAGTTTCACCATGTTATCTGCTATTTGAACTATCCAACCTGGCGTTATTTATGCGTATATATATATAAATAATATATATTATTTAGATCGTAATATGAAATACAATTTGGTTTCAGTATCACAAACAAAACGGAGATGGAGACACCCTAGACCTCCATTATTTGAGGGTAATGGAGGCGATGGTCGCTGTTGACATATTTTTAGATGAGTGCATCCAGAGACTGAGGGAGACCAACAAACGCCAAATAAGGATATTCCTTATTACTGGGCGCGGTCTCCACAGCTCGGGATGCCCAAAAATTAAACCGGCGACCATCACACACCTCCGGGATCGTGGATTATAGTAAGTAAATTTTTAGAACCTTTTATGTTTTTTCAGTATGAGAACCTCCGTCGCAAATTTTACAAGCCTGTGGCTATGGTTGCCAACCATACTGTTAAAAACAGTATTATACTGTTTCACACCCAATTATACTTTTTACTGTTCAACAAAAAAACTGTTTTAGCATCAAAATGCATAATATTCGCCAATTAATGCCAAATTTAATATCTAAAGAACGTAACTATCCGAATGAGAGGAGATTCTACCTAAAGCGAATGCGGAGGCTTTTACAATATGCGTTTGAATGCTATGCTTATTTTGTATCTAGATAAAGTTGTGTAGATTGTTATAAAATACGTATTTATTCTTTTCAGCCATGAAGAGGTAGTCGGCAATCCCGGCATGTTATGCGTGTACGCGCAATGCCATGACAAGCTCACTTATGAGCTCGCGTCACGCGTAACATGACCCTCATGCCTGAGACTGCCTTCGTCTCGCTACCAGCCGAGGTGAAGTACAATATTATTGTCTCAACGAAGATTCAGCGTGAATGTGTGGATGGGCATTATCTGCCATCATTTGATTGGACCTTACTTTCTCCCGGACAATTTAAATGGGGAAACTACGAAAACTTTCTGAGAGGAGGCTTGAATGACTTGCTGGATTATCTGCCACTCAACTTGATCAGGGACATGTGGTTTCAACATGATGGCTGCCCTGCCCATTTCAGGGGAAGTGTCAGAGACTGGCTGGACACAAATTATCCAAACATATGGATAGGACGACGTGGGCCGTTGCCATGGCCAGCAAGAAGTCCGGACCTAACCCCCATGGATTATCATTTATGGGGGCGCATGAAAAGTCTTGAAGAAAGAAATCCAGTTTGGATGTCTGTGGAACGTCTGTGGAAGAATTAAGAGAAAGTATTGTTGATGCTGCAAATCAAATGAGGACAACGTTGACCACTGGAGTAGTGAAGACTGGTCTCCGTAGAAGAATGCGACTGTGTATAAGGAACAGAGGCGGCCGTGTTGAACATGAACTGTAGATAGTGCAGAGTAAGACAAAGTTGTGTGAAAACCTAATCTAATAAATGACATTTCATGCTTACCTATTGTTTTACTTTACTTTTTAGCGCTAAGTATTAACTTTCTTCACCACTGTCGCCTTTGAAACTAAGTTTTTTTCCACGAAATGTAATACAAACCCTTATTATACCTCGTTAGATAGCTGATGAAACGTAGATATTTTGAAACACTTCTACCGAACAATGGCCGTAACATTTTTTTTAGATACAATTTCTTTTTTTTCACTTGTCTACTAGGACCTATTCAATGACTGCCTGAAACTGGTTAAAAGTTAGATTTTTGCACAGTTTGACCACGTTATCGCCTATTTGAACTATACAATCTTGCGTTATGTTGCATACATATATAGATGGGGATATAATACTATGAAATACAATTTGGTTTCAGTATCAAGCCCAAAAAGGGAGATTGAGAAACCTTAGACCTCCATTATTTAAGGGTGGTGGCGATGGTCGCTGTCGACATATTTTAGATGAGTGCATCCAGAGACTGAGGGAGACCAACAAACGCTAAATTAGGATATTCCTTATTACTGGGCGCGGTCTCCGCAGCTCGGGAGGCCCGAAAATTAAACCGGCGACCATCACACACCTCCGGGATCGTGGATTATAGTAAGTATATTATTAGAACCTTATGCTTTTTCAGTATGAGAACTTCCGTCGCAAATTTTACAAGTCTGTAGCACTTTAAATAAACGCCAATTAATGCCAAATTAAATTTTTGAAGAACTTAACTATCCGAATGAGATGAGATCCTACCTAAAGCGAATGCGGAGGCTTTTACAACATGCGTTTGAATGCTATGCTTACTTTGTATCTAGATAGAGTTGTGTAGATTGTTATAAAATATGTATTTATTCTTTTCAGCCATGAAGAGGTAATCGGCAATCCCGGCATATTACGCTTGTATGCGCAATGCCATGACAAGTTTATTTCTTATATCTCGCTCGTTTGGACAAAAATTTGTAAATTCTCTGTAACATGTAATTTCCGAAAGAAAATACATTATAATTAATTAAACATGTGTTATCGTTATTATTGCAATGCGTTATGACCACTCACATCGATAATCTAAATAATATCTCAGAAACAGAGCTC
Organism: Pelosia muscerda; assembly: GCA_963691645.1. NCBI lineage: Eukaryota > Metazoa > Arthropoda > Insecta > Lepidoptera > Erebidae > Pelosia > Pelosia muscerda. Next base: position 6,916,777 of record OY829113.1, read on the forward strand.
TTACGTTTTTTATAGTCAAAAAAATGGTCTGAATTAACTCCAGTTGAGCAGTTATACTCAAGTGTAATGTGTTGATAAACTTTATAGGTACTTATAACGTTTTATTAAATTAAAAGAGTATTAAGTCATCTTGTGGCACTGTTTATCAACAAAAGGAAATACAATATTATTTCCCATACAATAGCTTATTGCAATGCTTACATTGTAATTACGTATTTGGAGAACCCTACAAGTTTTCCACGTACCTTTTACGTACATTACCTACGACCCTAATGATGTGATTGCTTATCGCATTGTATTATCTGAATATTTTTTAATTGAAACTACCCTACTAAAAATTTTCAACTTCTATTTCAATTTTAATACTGAATTCAATTTAAACATCTTTTTTAAATTTTAAAATCTATTATATATTACAATTACAAGGAAAATTAGAAACTCTTTGCGTAGGTAGGTCATAGGATGTCGCATGTGATTAGGCGACGTACTAGCGCAGATCGAGATGTTCATGTTCTTTTCCGGAATTATGCATCAGTTCCATCTAACAATGGAGGCAGGAGAGATATTCTCTATCTCTATATCCTTCCAACATAAAGGGAGGATCCTTCGACCACAGGTAAGGTGATCATGGCGGGGTAGGATGTCGCATGTGATTAGGCGACGTACTAGCGCGGATGGAGATGTTCATGTTCTTTTCCGGAATTATGCATCAGTTCCATCTAACAATGGAGGCAGGAGGGATATTCTCTATATCCCTACAACATAAAGAGAGGATCCTCCGACCAGGTAAGGTGATCATGGCGGGATAGGATGTCGCATGTGATTAGGCGACGTACTAGCGCGGATGGAGATGTTCATGTTCTTTTCCGGAATTATGCATCAGTTCCATCTAACAATGGAGGCAGGAGGGATATTGTCTATATCCCTCCAACATAAAGAGAGGATCCTCCGAAAAGGTAAGGTGATCATGGCGGGGTAGGATGTCGCATGTGTTAAGGCGATGTACTAGCGCAGATGGAGATGTTCATGTTCTTTTCCGGAATTATGCATCAGTTCCATCTAACAATGGAGGCAGGAGAGATATTCTCTATATTCTCTATCTCTATATCCCTCCAACATAAAGGGAGGATCCTTCGACCACAGGTAAGGTGATCATGGCGGGGTAGGATGTCGCATGTGATTAGGCGACGTACTAGCGCGGATGGAGATGTTCATGTTCTTTTCCGGAATTATGCATCAGTTCCATCTAACAATGGAGGCAGGAGGGATATTCTCTATATCCCTCCAACATAAAGAGAGGATCCTTCGACCAGGTAAGGTGATCATGGCAGGGTAGGATGTCGCATGTGTTAAGGCGATGTACTAGCGCAGATGGAGATTTTCATGTTCTTTTCCGGAATTATGCATCAGTTCCATCTAACAATGGAGGCAGGAGGGATATTCTCTATATCCCTCCAACATAAAGGGAGGATCCTTCGACCAGGTAAATTGATCATGGCGGGGTAGGATGTCGCATGTGTTAAGGCGATGTACTAGCGCAGATCGAGATGTTCATGTTCTTTTCCGGAATTATGCATCAGTTCCATCTAACAATGGAGGCAGGAGGGATATTCTCTATATCCCTCCAACATAAAGAGAGGATCCTTCGACCAGGTAAGGTGATCATGGCGGGGTAGGATGTCGCATGTGTTAAGGCGATGTACTAGCGCAAATGGAGATGTTCATGTTCTTTTCCGGAATTATGCATCAGTTCCATCTAACAATGGAGGCAGGAGAGATATTCTCTATCTCCATATCCCTCCAACATAAAGGGAGGATCCTTCGACCACAGGTAAGGTGATCATGGCGGGGTAGGATGTCGCATGTGATTAGGCGACGTACTAGCGCGGATGGAGATGTTCATGTTCTTTTCCGGAATTATGCATCAGTTCCATCTAACAATGGAGGCAGGAGGGATATTCTCTATATCCCTCCAACATAAAGAGAGGATCCTTCGACCAGGTAAGGTGATCATGGCGGGATAGGATGTCGCATGTGATTAGGCGACGTACTAGCGCGGATGGAGATGTTCATGTTCTTTTCCGGAATTATGCATCAGTTCCATCTAACAATGGAGGCAGGAGGGATATTGTCTATATCCCTCCAACATAAAGAGAGGATCCTCCGAAAAGGTAAGGTGATCATGGCGGGGTAGGATGTCGCATGTGTTAAGGCGATGTACTACCGCAGATGGAGATGTTCATGTTCTTTTCCGGAATTATGCATCAGTTCCATCTAACAATGGAGGCAGGAGGGATATTCTCTATATTCTCTATCTCTATATCCCTCCAACATAAAGGGAGGATCCTTCGACCACAGGTAAGGTGATCATGGCGGGGTAGGATGTCGCATGTGATTAGGCGACGTACTAGCGCAGATCGAGATGTTCATGTTCTTTTCCGGAATTATGCATCAGTTCCATCTAACAATGGAGGCAGGAGGGATATTCTCTATATTCTCTATCTCTATATCCCTCCAACATAAAGGGAGGATCCTTCGACCACAGGTAAGGTGATCATGGCGGGGTAGGATGTCGCATGTGATTAGGCGACGTACTAGCGCGGATGGAGATGTTCATGTTCTTTTCCGGAATTATGCATCAGTTCCATCTAACAATGGAGGCAGGAGGGATATTCTCTATATCCCTCCAACATAAAGAGAGGATCCTTCGACCAGGTAAGGTGATCATGGCAGGGTAGGATGTCGCATGTGTTAAGGCGATGTACTAGCGCAGATGGAGATGTTCATGTTCTTTTCCGGAATTATGCATCAGTTCCATCTAACAATGGAGGCAGGAGGGATATTCTCTATATCCCTCCAACATAAAGGGAGGATCCTTCGACCAGGTAAATTGATCATGGCGGGGTAGGATGTCGCATGTGTTAAGGCGATGTACTAGCGCAGATCGAGATGTTCATGTTCTTTTCCGGAATTATGCATCAGTTCCATCTAACAATGGAGGCAGGAGGGATATTCTCTATATTCTCTATCTCTATATCCCTCCAACATAAAGGGAGGATCCTTCGACCACAGGTAAGGTGATCATGGCGGGGTAGGATGTCGCATGTGATTAGGCGACGTACTAGCGCGGATGGAGATGTTCATGTTCTTTTCCGGAATTATGCATCAGTTCCATCTAACAATGGAGGCAGGAGAGATATTCTCTATCTCTATATCCCTCCAACATAAAGGGAGGATCCTTCGACCACAGGTAAGGTGATCATGGCGGGGTAGGATGTTGCATGTGATTAGGCGACGTACTAGCGCGGATGGAGATGTTCATGTTCTTTTCCGGAATTATGCATCAGTTCCATCTAACAATGGAGGCAGGAGGGATATTCTCTATATCCCTCCAACATAAAGAGAGGATCCTTCGACCAGGTAAGGTGATCATGGCGGGGTAGGATATCGCATGTGTTAAGGCGATGTACTAGCGCAGATCGAGATGTTCATGTTCTTTTCCGGAATTATGCATCAGTTCCATCTAACAATGGAGGCAGGAGGGATATTCTCTATATCCCTCCAACATAAAGAGAGGATCCTTCGACCAGGTAAGGTGATCGTGGCGGGGTAGGATGTCGCATGTGTTAAGGCGATGTACTAGCGCAAATGGAGATGTTCATGTTCTTTTCCGGAATTATGCATCAGTTCCATCTAACAATGGAGGCAGGAGGGATATTCTCTATATTCTCTATCTCTATATCCCTCCAACATAAAGGGAGGATCCTTCGACCACAGGTAAGGTGATCATGGCGGGGTAGGATGTTGCATGTGATTAGGCGACGTACTAGCGCGGATGGAGATGTTCATGTTCTTTTCCGGAATTATGCATCAGTTCCATCTAACAATGGAGGCAGGAGGGATATTCTCTATATCCCTCCAACATAAAGAGAGGATCCTTCGACCAGGTAAGGTGATCATGGCGGGGTAGGATGTCGCATGTGTTAAGGCGATGTACTAGCGCAAATGGAGATGTTCATGTTCTTTTCCGGAATTATGCATCAGTTCCATCTAACAATGGAGGCAGGAGGGATATTCTCTATATCCCTCCAACATAAAGGGAGGATCTTTCGACCAGGTAAAGTGATCATGGCGGGGTAGGATGTCGCATGTGTTAAGGCGATGTACTAGCGCAGATGGAGATGTTCATGTTCTTTTCCGGAATTATGCATCAGTTCCATCTAACAATGGAGGCAGGAGGGATATTCTCTATATCCCTCCAACATAAAGAGAGGATCCTTCGACCAGGTAAGGTGATCATGGCGGGGTAGGATGTCGCATGTGTTAAGGCAACGTACTAGCGCAGATGGAGATGTTCATGTTCTTTTCCGGAATTATGCATCAGTTCCATCTAACAATGGAGGCAGGAGGAATATTCTCTATATCCCTCCAACATAAAGAGAGGATCCTTCGACCAGGTAAGGTGATCATGGCGGGGTAGGATGTCGCATGTGTTAAGGCGATGTACTAGCGCAAATGGAGATGTTCATGTTCTTTTCCGGAATTATGCATCAGTTCCATCTAACAATGGAGGCAGGAGGGATATTCTCTATATCCCTCCAACATAAAGAGAGGATCCTTCGACCAGGTAAGGTGATCATGGCGGGGTAGGATGTCGCATGTGTTAAGGCAACGTACTAGCGCAGATGGAGATGTTCATGTTCTTTTCCGGAATTATGCATCAGTTCCATCTAACAATGGAGGCAGGAGGGATATTCTCTATATCCCTCCAACATAAAGGGAGGATCCTTCGACCAGGTAAAGTGATCATGGCGGGGTAGGATGTCGCATGTGTTAAGGCGATGTACTAGCGCAGATGGAGATGTTCATGTTCTTTTCCGGAATTATGCATCAGTTCCATCTAACAATGGAGGCAGGAGGGATATTCTCTATATTCTCTATCTCTATATCCCTCCAACATAAAGGGAGGATCCTTCGACCAGGTAAGGTGATCATGGCGGGGTAGGATGTCGCATGTGATTAGGCGACGTACTAGCGCGGATGGAGATGTTCATGTTCTTTTCCGGAATTATGCATCAGTTCCATCTAACAATGGAGGCAGGAGGGATATTCTCTATATCCCTCCAACATAAAGAGAGGATCCTTCGACCAGGTAAGGTGATCATGGCGGGGTAGGATGTCGCATGTGTTAAGGCGATGTACTAGCGCAAATGGAGATGTTCATGTTCTTTTCCGGAATTATGCATCAGTTCCATCTAACAATGGAGGCAGGAGGGATATTCTCTATATCCCTCCAACATAAAGGGAGGATCTTTCGACCAGGTAAAGTGATCATGGCGGGGTTGGATGTCGCATGTGTTAAGGCGATGTACTAGCGCAGATGGAGATGTTCATGTTCTTTTCCGGAATTATGCATCAGTTCCATCTAACAATGGAGGCAGGAGGGATATTCTCTATATCCCTCCAACATAAAGAGAGGATCCTTCGACCAGGTAAGGTGATCATGGCGGGGTAGGATGTCGCATGTGTTAAGGCAACGTACTAGCGCAGATGGAGATGTTCATGTTCTTTTCCGGAATTATGCATCAGTTCCATCTAACAATGGAGGCAGGAGGGATATTCTCTATATCCCTCCAACATAAAGAGAGGATCCTTCGACCAGGTAAGGTGATCATGGCGGGGTAGGATGTCGCATGTGTTAAGGCGATGTACTAGCGCAAATGGAGATGTTCATGTTCTTTTCCGGAATTATGCATCAGTTCCATCTAACAATGGAGGCAGGAGGGATATTCTCTATATCCCTCCAACATAAAGAGAGGATCCTTCGACCAGGTAAGGTGATCATGGCGGGGTAGGATGTCGCATGTGTTAAGGCAACGTACTAGCGCAGATGGAGATGTTCATGTTCTTTTCCGGAATTATGCATCAGTTCCATCTAACAATGGAGGCAGGAGGGATATTCTCTATATCCCTCCAACATAAAGGGAGGATCCTTCGACCAGGTAAAGTGATCATGGCGGGGTAGGATGTCGCATGTGTTAAGGCGATGTACTAGCGCAGATGGAGATGTTCATGTTCTTTTCCGGAATTATGCATCAGTTCCATCTAACAATGGAGGCAGGAGGGATATTCTCTATATTCTCTATCTCTATATCCCTCCAACATAAAGGGAGGATCCTTCGACCAGGTAAGGTGATCATGGCGGGGTAGGATGTCGCATGTGTTAAGGCGATGTACTAGCGCAGATCGAGATGTTCATGTTCTTTTCCGGAATTATGCATCAGTTCCATCTAACAATGGAGGCAGGAGGGATATTCTCTATATCCCTCCAACATAAAGGGAGGATCTTTCGACCAGGTAAAGTGATCATGGCGGGGTAGGATGTCGCATGTGTTAAGGCGATGTACTAGCGCAGATGGAGATGTTCATGTTCTTTTCCGGAATTATGCATCAGTTCCATCTAACAATGGAGGCAGGAGGGATATTCTCTATATTCTCTATCTCTATATCCCTCCAACATAAAGGGAGGATCCTTCGACCACAGGTAAGGTGATCATGGCGGGGTAGGATGTCGCATGTGATTAGGCGACGTACTAGCGCGGATGGAGATGTTCATGTTCTTTTCCGGAATTATGCATCAGTTCCATCTAACAATGGAGGCAGGAGGGATATTCTCTATATCCCTACAACATAAAGAGAGGATCCTCCGACCAGGTAAGGTGATCATGGCGGGATAGGATGTCGCATGTGATTAGGCGACGTACTAGCGCGGATGGAGATGTTCATGTTCTTTTCCAGAATTATGCATCAGTTCCATCTAACAATGGAGGCAGGAGGGATATTGTCTATATCCCTCCAACATAAAGAGAGGATCCTCCGAAAAGGTAAGGTGATCATGGCGGGGTAGGATGTCGCATGTGTTAAGGCGATGTACTAGCGCAGATGGAGATGTTCATGTTCTTTTCCGGAATTATGCATCAGTTCCATCTAAAAATGGAGGCAGGAGGGATATTCTCTATATCCCTCCAACATAAAGAGAGGATCCTTAGACCAGGTAAGGTGATCATGGCAGGGTAGGATGTCGCATGTGTTAAGGCGATGTACTAGCGCAGATGGAGATGTTCATGTTCTTTTCCGGAATTATGCATCAGTTCCATCTAACAATGGAGGCAGGAGGGATATTCTCTATATCCCTCCAACATAAAAGGAGGATCCTTCGACCAGGTAAATTGATCATGGCGGGGTAGGATGTCGCATGTGTTAAGGCGATGTACTAGCGCAGATCGAGATGTTCATGTTCTTTTCCGGAATTATGCATCAGTTCCATCTAACAATGGAGGCAGGAGGGATATTCTCTATATCCCTCCAACATAAAGAGAGGATCCTTCGACCAGGTAAGGTGATCATGGCGGGGTAGGATGTCGCATGTGTTAAGGCGATGTACTAGCGCAAATGGAGATGTTCATGTTCTTTTCCGGAATTATGCATCAGTTCCATCTAACAATGGAGGCAGGAGAGATATTCTCTATCTCCATATCCCTCCAACATAAAGGGAGGATCCTTCGACCACAGGTAAGGTGATCATGGCGGGGTAGGATGTCGCATGTGATTAGGCGACGTACTAGCGCGGATGGAGATGTTCATGTTCTTTTCCGGAATTATGCATCAGTTCCATCTAACAATGGAGGCAGGAGGGATATTCTCTATATCCCTCCAACATAAAGAGAGGATCCTCCGACCAGGTAAGGTGATCATGGCGGGATAGGATGTCGCATGTGATTAGGCGACGTACTAGCGCGGATGGAGATGTTCATGTTCTTTTCCGGAATTATGCATCAGTTCCATCTAACAATGGAGGCAGGAGGGATATTGTCTATATCCCTCCAACATAAAGAGAGGATCCTCCGAAAAGGTAAGGTGATCATGGCGGGGTAGGATGTCGCATGTGTTAAGGCGATGTACTACCGCAGATGGAGATGTTCATGTTCTTTTCCGGAATTATGCATCAGTTCCATCTAACAATGGAGGCAGGAGGGGTATTCTCTATATTCTCTATCTCTATATCCCTCCAACATAAAGGGAGGATCCTTCGACCACAGGTAAGGTGATCATGGCGGGGTAGGATGTCGCATGTGATTAGGCGACGTACTAGCGCGGATGGAGATGTTCATGTTCTTTTCCGGAATTATGCATCAGTTCCATCTAACAATGGAGGCAGGAGAGATATTCTCTATCTCTATATCCCTCCAACATAAAGGGAGGATCCTTCGACCACAGGTAAGGTGATCATGGCGGGGTAGGATGTTGCATGTGATTAGGCGACGTACTAGCGCGGATGGAGATGTTCATGTTCTTTTCCGGAATTATGCATCAGTTCCATCTAACAATGGAGGCAGGAGGGATATTCTCTATATCCCTCCAACATAAAGAGAGGATCCTTCGACCAGGTAAGGTGATCATGGCGGGGTAGGATATCGCATGTGTTAAGGCGATGTACTAGCGCAGATCGAGATGTTCATGTTCTTTTCCGGAATTATGCATCAGTTCCATCTAACAATGGAGGCAGGAGGGATATTCTCTATATCCCTCCAACATAAAGGGAGGATCCTTCGACCAGGTAAATTGATCATGGCGGGGTAGGATGTCGCATGTGTTAAGGCGATGTACTAGCGCAGATCGAGATGTTCATGTTCTTTTCCGGAATTATGCATCAGTTCCATCTAACAATGGAGGCAGGAGAGATATTCTCTATCTCCATATCCTTCCAACATAAAGGGAGGATCCTTCGACCACAGGTAAGGTGATCATGGCGGGGTAGGATGTCGCATGTGATTAGGCGACGTACTAGCGCGGATGGAGATGTTCATGTTCTTTTCCGGAATTATGCATCAGTTCCATCTAACAATGGAGGCAGGAGGGATATTCTCTATATCCCTCCAACATAAAGAGAGGATCCTCCGACCAGGTAAGGTGATCATGGCGGGATAGGATGTCGCATGTGATTAGGCGACGTACTAGCGCGGATGGAGATGTTCATGTTCTTTTCCGGAATTATGCATCAGTTCCATCTAACAATGGAGGCAGGAGGGATATTGTCTATATCCCTCCAACATAAAGAGAGGATCCTCCGAAAAGGTAAGGTGATCATGGCGGGGTAGGATGTCGCATGTGTTAAGGCGATGTACTACCGCAGATGGAGATGTTCATGTTCTTTTCCGGAATTATGCATCAGTTCCATCTAACAATGGAGGCAGGAGGGATATTCTCTATATTCTCTATCTCTATATCCCTCCAACATAAAGGGAGGATCCTTCGACCACAGGTAAGGTGATCATGGCGGGGTAGGATGTCGCATGTGTTTAGGCGACGTACTAGCGCAGATCGAGATGTTCATGTTCTTTTCCGGAATTATGCATCAGTTCCATCTAACAATGGAGGCAGGAGGGATATTCTCTATATTCTCTATCTCTATATCCCTCCAACATAAAGGGAGGATCCTTCGACCACAGGTAAGGTGATCATGGCGGGGTAGGATGTCGCATGTGATTAGGCGACGTACTAGCGCAGATCGAGATGTTCATGTTCTTTTCCGGAATTATGCATCAGTTCCATCTAACAATGGAGGCAGGAGGGATATTCTCTATATTCTCTATCTCTATATCCCTCCAACATAAAGGGAGGATCCTTCGACCACAGGTAAGGTGATCATGGCGGGGTAGGATGTTGCATGTGATTAGGCGACGTACTAGCGCGGATGGAGATGTTCATGTTCTTTTCCGGAATTATGCATCAGTTCCATCTAACAATGGAGGCAGGAGGGATATTCTCTATATCCCTCCAACATAAAGAGAGGATCCTTCGACCAGGTAAGGTGATCATGGCGGGGTAGGATATCGCATGTGTTAAGGCGATGTACTAGCGCAGATCGAGATGTTCATGTTCTTTTCCGGAATTATGCATCAGTTCCATCTAACAATGGAGGCAGGAGGGATATTCTCTATATCCCTCCAACATAAAGAGAGGATCCTTCGACCAGGTAAGGTGATCGTGGCGGGGTAGGATGTCGCATGTGTTAAGGCGATGTACTAGCGCAAATGGAGATGTTCATGTTCTTTTCCGGAATTATGCATCAGTTCCATCTAACAATGGAGGCAGGAGGGATATTCTCTATATTCTCTATCTCTATATCCCTCCAACATAAAGGGAGGATCCTTCGACCACAGGTAAGGTGATCATGGCGGGGTAGGATGTTGCATGTGATTAGGCGACGTACTAGCGCGGATGGAGATGTTCATGTTCTTTTCCGGAATTATGCATCAGTTCCATCTAACAATGGAGGCAGGAGGGATATTCTCTATATCCCTCCAACATAAAGAGAGGATCCTTCGACCAGGTAAGGTGATCATGGCGGGGTAGGATGTCGCATGTGTTAAGGCGATGTACTAGCGCAAATGGAGATGTTCATGTTCTTTTCCGGAATTATGCATCAGTTCCATCTAACAATGGAGGCAGGAGGGATATTCTCTATATCCCTCCAACATAAAGGGAGGATCTTTCGACCAGGTAAAGTGATCATGGCGGGGTAGGATGTCGCATGTGTTAAGGCGATGTACTAGCGCAGATGGAGATGTTCATGTTCTTTTCCGGAATTATGCATCAGTTCCATCTAACAATGGAGGCAGGAGGGATATTCTCTATATTCTCTATCTCTATATCCCTCCAACATAAAGGGAGGATCCTTCGACCAGGTAAGGTGATCATGGCGGGGTAGGATGTCGCATGTGTTAAGGCGATGTACTAGCGCAGATCGAGATGTTCATGTTCTTTTCCGGAATTATGCATCAGTTCCATCTAACAATGGAGGCAGGAGGGATATTCTCTATATCGCTCCAACATAAAGGGAGGATCTTTCGACCAGGTAAAGTGATCATGGCGGGGTAGGATGTCGCATGTGTTAAGGCGATGTACTAGCGCAGATGGAGATGTTCATGTTCTTTTCCGGAATTATGCATCAGTTCCATCTAACAATGGAGGCAGGAGGGATATTCTCTATATTCTCTATCTCTATATCCCTCCAACATAAAGGGAGGATCCTTCGACCACAGGTAAGGTGATCATGGCGGGGTAGGATGTCGCATGTGATTAGGCGACGTACTAGCGCGGATGAAGATGTTCATGTTCTTTTCCGGAATTATGCATCAGTTCCATCTAACAATGGAGGCAGGAGAGATATTCTCTATCTCTATATCCCTCCAACATAAAGAGAGGATCCTCCGACCAGGTAAGGTGATCATGGCGGGATAGGATGTCGCATGTGATTAGGCAACGTACTAGCGCGGATGGAGATGTTCATGTTCTTTTCCGGAATTATGCATCAGTTCCATCTAACAATGGAGGCAGGAGGGATATTCTCTATATCCCTCCAACATAAAGAGAGGATCCTTCGACCAGGTAAGGTGATCATGGCGGGGTAGGATGTCGCATGTGTTAAGGCAACGTACTAGCGCAGATGGGGATGTTCATGTTCTTTTCCGGAATTATGCATCAGTTCCATCTAACAATGGAGGCAGGAGGGATATTCTCTATATCCCTCCAACATAAAGAGAGGATCCTTCGACCAGGTAAGGTGATCATGGCGGGGTAGGCTGTCGCATGTGTTAAGGCGATGTACTAGCGGAAATGGAGATGTTCATGTTCTTTTCCGGAATTATGCATCAGTTCCATCTAACAATGGAGGCAGGAGGGATATTCTCTATATCCCTCCAACATAAAGAGAGGATCCTTCGATCAGGTAAGGTGATCATGGCGGGGTAGGATGTCGCATGTGTTAAGGCAACGTACTAGCGCAGATGGAGATGTTCATGTTCTTTTCCGGAATTATGCATCAGTTCCATCTAACAATGGAGGCAGGAGGGATATTCTCTATATCCCTCCAACATAAAGGGAGGATCCTTCGACCAGGTAAAGTGATCATGGCGGGGTAGGATGTCGCATGTGTTAAGGCGATGTACTAGCGCAGATCGAGATGTTCATGTTCTTTTCCGGAATTATGCATCAGTTCCATCTAACAATGGAGGCAGGAGGGATATTCTCTATATTCTCTATCTCTATATCCCTCCAACATAAAGGGAGGATCCTTCGACCAGGTAAGGTGATCATGGCGGGGTAGGATGTCGCATGTGTTAAGGCGATGTACTAGCGCAGATCGAGATGTTCATGTTCTTTTCCGGAATTATGCATCAGTTCCATCTAACAATGGAGGCAGGAGGGATATTCTCTATATCCCTCCAACATAAAGGGAGGATCTTTCGACCAGGTAAAGTGATCATGGCGGGGTAGGATGTCGCATGTGTTAAGGCGATGTACTAGCGCAGATGGAGATGTTCATGTTCTTTTCCGGAATTATGCATCAGTTCCATCTAACAATGGAGGCAGGAGGGATATTCTCTATATTCTCTATCTCTATATCCCTCCAACATAAAGGGAGGATCCTTCGACCACAGGTAAGGTGATCATGGCGGGGTAGGATGTCGCATGTGATTAGGCGACGTACTAGCGCGGATGGAGATGTTCATGTTCTTTTCCGGAATTATGCATCAGTTCCATCTAACAATGGAGGCAGGAGGGATATTCTCTATATTCTCTATCTCTATATCCCTCCAACATAAAGGGAGGATCCTTCGACCACAGGTTAGGTGATCATGGCGGGGTAGGATGTCGCATGTGATTAGGCGACGTACTAGCGCGGATGGAGATGTTCATGTTCTTTTCCGGAATTATGCATCAGTTCCATCTAACAATGGAGGCAGGAGGGATATTCTCTATATTCTCTATCTCTATATCCCTCCAACATAAAGGGAGGATCCTTCGACCACAGGTAAGGTGATCATGGCGGGGTAGGATGTCGCATGTGATTAGGCGACGTACTAGCGCGGATGAAGATGTTCATGTTCTTTTCCGGAATTATGCATCAGTTCCATCTAACAATGGAGGCAGGAGAGATATTCTCTATCTCTATATCCCTCCAACATAAAGAGAGGATCCTCCGACCAGGTAAGGTGATCATGGCGGGATAGGATGTCGCATGTGATTAGGCAACGTACTAGCGCGGATGGAGATGTTCATGTTCTTTTCCGGAATTATGCATCAGTTCCATCTAACAATGGAGGCAGGAGGGATATTCTCTATATCCCTCCAACATAAAGAGAGGATCCTTCGACCAGGTAAGGTGATCATGGCGGGGTAGGATGTCGCATGTGTTAAGGCAACGTACTAGCGCAGATGGGGATGTTCATGTTCTTTTCCGGAATTATGCATCAGTTCCATCTAACAATGGAGGCAGGAGGGATATTCTCTATATCCCTCCAACATAAAGAGAGGATCCTTCGACCAGGTAAGGTGATCATGGCGGGGTAGGCTGTCGCATGTGTTAAGGCGATGTACTAGCGGAAATGGAGATGTTCATGTTCTTTTCCGGAATTATGCATCAGTTCCATCTAACAATGGAGGCAGGAGGGATATTCTCTATATCCCTCCAACATAAAGAGAGGATCCTTCGATCAGGTAAGGTGATCATGGCGGGGTAGGATGTCGCATGTGTTAAGGCAACGTACTAGCGCAGATGGAGATGTTCATGTTCTTTTCCGGAATTATGCATCAGTTCCATCTAACAATGGAGGCAGGAGGGATATTCTCTATATCCCTCCAACATAAAGGGAGGATCCTTCGACCAGGTAAAGTGATCATGGCGGGGTAGGATGTCGCATGTGTTAAGGCGATGTACTAGCGCAGATCGAGATGTTCATGTTCTTTTCCGGAATTATGCATCAGTTCCATCTAACAATGGAGGCAGGAGGGATATTCTCTATATTCTCTATCTCTATATCCCTCCAACATAAAGGGAGGATCCTTCGACCAGGTAAGGTGATCATGGCGGGGTAGGATGTCGCATGTGTTAAGGCGATGTACTAGCGCAGATCGAGATGTTCATGTTCTTTTCCGGAATTATGCATCAGTTCCATCTAACAATGGAGGCAGGAGGGATATTCTCTATATCCCTCCAACATAAAGGGAGGATCTTTCGACCAGGTAAAGTGATCATGGCGGGGTAGGATGTCGCATGTGTTAAGGCGATGTACTAGCGCAGATGGAGATGTTCATGTTCTTTTCCGGAATTATGCATCAGTTCCATCTAACAATGGAGGCAGGAGGGATATTCTCTATATTCTCTATCTCTATATCCCTCCAACATAAAGGGAGGATCCTTCGACCACAGGTAAGGTGATCATGGCGGGGTAGGATGTCGCATGTGATTAGGCGACGTACTAGCGCGGATGGAGATGTTCATGTTCTTTTCCGGAATTATGCATCAGTTCCATCTAACAATGGAGGCAGGAGGGATATTCTCTATATTCTCTATCTCTATATCCCTCCAACATAAAGGGAGGATCCTTCGACCACAGGTTAGGTGATCATGGCGGGGTAGGATGTCGCATGTGATTAGGCGACGTACTAGCGCGGATGGAGATGTTCATGTTCTTTTCCGGAATTATGCATCAGTTCCATCTAACAATGGAGGCAGGAGGGATATTCTCTATATTCTCTATCTCTATATCCCTCCAACATAAAGGGAGGATCCTTCGACCACAGGTAAGGTGATCATGGCGGGGTAGGATGTCGCATGTGATTAGGCGACGTACTAGCGCGGATGGAGATGTTCATGTTCTTTTCCGGAATTATGCATCAGTTCCATCTAACAATGGAGGCAGGAGGGATATTCTCTATATTCTCTATCTCTATATCCCTCCAACATAAAGGGAGGATCCTTCGACCACAGGTTAGGTGATCATGGCGGGGTAGGATGTCGCATGTGATTAGGCAACGTACTAGCGCGGATGGAGATGTTCATGTTCTTTTCCGGAATTATGCATCAGTTCCATCTAACAATGGAGGCAGGAGGGATATTCTCTATATCCCTCCAACATAAAGAGAGGATCCTTCGACCAGGTAAGGTGATCATGGCGGGGTAGGATATCGCATGTGTTAAGGCGATGTACTAGCGCAGATCGAGATGTTCATGTTCTTTTCCGGAATTATGCATCAGTTCCATCTAACAATGGAGGCAGGAGGGATATTCTCTATATCCCTCCAACATAAAGAGAGGATCCTTCGACCAGGTAAGGTGATCGTGGCGGGGTAGGATGTCGCATGTGTTAAGGCGATGTACTAGCGCAAATGGAGATGTTCATGTTCTTTTCCGGAATTATGCATCAGTTCCATCTAACAATGGAGGCAGGAGGGATATTCTCTATATTCTCTATCTCTATATCCCTCCAACATAAAGGGAGGATCCTTCGACCACAGGTAAAGTGATCATGGCGGGGTAGGATGTCGCATGTGATTAGGCGACGTACTAGCGCGGATGGAGATGTTCATGTTCTTTTCCGGAATTATGCATCAGTTCCATCTAACAATGGAGGCAGGAGAGATATTCTCTATCTCTATATCCCTCCAACATAAAGGGAGGATCCTTCGACCACAGGTAAGGTGATCATGGCGGGGTAGGATGTTGCATGTGATTAGGCGACGTACTAGCGCGGATGGAGATGTTCATGTTCTTTTCCGGAATTATGCATCAGTTCCATCTAACAATGGAGGCAGGAGGGATATTCTCTATATCCCTCCAACATAAAGAGAGGATCCTTCGACCAGGTAAGGTGATCATGGCGGGGTAGGATGTCGCATGTGTTAAGGCGATGTACTAGCGCAAATGGAGATGTTCATGTTCTTTTCCGGAATTATGCATCAGTTCCATCTAACAATGGAGGCAGGAGGGATATTCTCTATATCCCTCCAACATAAAGAGAGGATCCTTCGACCAGGTAAGGTGATCATGGCGGGGTAGGATGTCGCATGTGTTAAGGCAACGTACTAGCGCAGATGGAGATGTTCATGTTCTTTTCCGGAATTATGCATCAGTTCCATCTAACAATGGAGGCAGGAGGGATATTCTCTATATCCCTCCAACATAAAGGGAGGATCCTTCGACCAGGTAAAGTGATCATGGCGGGGTAGGATGTCGCATGTGTTAAGGCGATGTACTAGCGCAGATGGAGATGTTCATGTTCTTTTCCGGAATTATGCATCAGTTCCATCTAACAATGGAGGCAGGAGAGATATTCTCTATCTCTATATCCCTCCAACATAAAGGGAGGATCCTTCGACCACAGGTAAGGTGATCATGGCGGGGTAGGATGTTGCATGTGATTAGGCGACGTACTAGCGCGGATGGAGATGTTCATGTTCTTTTCCGGAATTATGCATCAGTTCCATATAACAATGGAGGCAGGAGGGATATTCTCTATATCCCTCCAACATAAAGAGAGGATCCTTCGACCAGGTAAGGTGATCATGGCGGGGTAGGATGTCGCATGTGTTAAGGCGATGTACTAGCGCAAATGGAGATGTTCATGTTCTTTTCCGGAATTATGCATCAGTTCCATCTAACAATGGAGGCAGGAGGGATATTCTCTATATCCCTCCAACATAAAGAGAGGATCCTTCGACCAGGTAAGGTGATCATGGCGGGGTAGGATGTCGCATGTGTTAAGGCAACGTACTAGCGCAGATGGAGATGTTCATGTTCTTTTCCGGAATTATGCATCAGTTCCATCTAACAATGGAGGCAGGAGGGATATTCTCTATATCCCTCCAACATAAAGGGAGGATCCTTCGACCAGGTAAAGTGATCATGGCGGGGTAGGATGTCGCATGTGTTAAGGCGATGTACTAGCGCAGATGGAGATGTTCATGTTCTTTTCCGGAATTATGCATCAGTTCCATCTAACAATGGAGGCAGGAGGGATATTCTCTATATTCTCTATATTCTCTATCTCTATATCCCTCCAACATAAAGGGAGGATCCTTCGACCACAGGTAAGGTGATCATGGCGGGGTAGGATGTCGCATGTGATTAGGCGACATACTAGCGCGGATGGAGATGTTCATGTTCTTTTCCGGAATTATGCATCAGTTCCATCTAACAATGGAGGCAGGAGAGATATTCTCTATCTCTATATCCCTCCAACATAAAGGGAGGATCCTTTGACCACAGGTAAGGTGATCATGGCGGGGTAGGATGTCGTATGTGATTAGGCGACGTACTAGCGCGGATGGAGATGTTCATGTTCTTTTCCGGAATTTTGCATCAGTTCCATCTAACAATGGAGGCAGGAGGGATATTCTCTATATCCCTCCAACATAAAGAGAGGATCCTCCGACCAGGTAAGGTGATCATGGCGGGATAGGATGTCGCATGTGATTAGGCAACGTACTAGCGCGGATGGAGATGTTCATGTTCTTTTCCGGAATTATGCATCAGTTCCAACTAACAATGGAGGCAGGAGGGATATTCCCTATATCCCTCCAACAGAAAGAGAGGATCCTTCGACCAGGTAAGGTGATCATGGCGGGGTAGGATGTCGCATGTGTTAAGACGATGTACTAGCGCAAATGGAGATGTTCATGTTCTTTTCCGGAATTATGCATCAGTTCCATCTAACAATGGAGGCAGGAGGGTATTCTCTATATTCTCTATCTCTATATCCCTCCAACATAAAGGGAGGATCCTTCGACCACAGGTAAGGTGATCATGGCGGGGTAGGATGTCGCATGTGATTAGGCGACGTACTAGCGCGGATGGAGATGTTCATGTTCTTTTCCGGAATTATGCATCAGTTCCATCTAACAATGGAGGCAGGAGAGATATTCTCTATCTCTATATCCCTCCAACATAAAGAGAGGATCCTCCGACCAGGTAAGGTGATCATGGCGGGATAGGATGTCGCATGTGATTAGGCAACGTACTAGCGCGGATGGAGATGTTCATGTTCTTTTCCGGAATTATGCATCAGTTCCATCTAACAATGGAGGCAGGAGGGATATTCTCTATATCCCTCCAACATAAAGAGAGGATCCTTCGACCAGGTAAGGTGATCATGGCGGGGTAGGATATCGCATGTGTTAAGGCGATGTACAGTCAGCGTCAGAGAAAACGGACCCCCTCAATACTTAAAGATTATCGCCGCTAGCGCCGGCCGCTTCACATGACGTCACGTGATGCGATCGTCGCTGAGTTGCGAACGAACGAGCAGCTTCATTTTTGCCTTTTATTTACATGTTCATATTTGTATTTTTCTAATACTTTTGCTCTTTCGGCTCAATTGTATACCAAGATACAATATACTCACAAAAAGATTCCACATTACTTTCTGTGCTGTCAGATACGAACCTGTATCTTCAGCGCCAGCTGATCACTTAGACCGTGCCTTATACCACTAGGCTATCGGTTCATCTGATAAGAATGTCGAAAATATGAATAACATTACTCCTTTTATCGAACAAAGTTGATTACGGTGTTATTTTCTAGAACTTAAGGTTTAAATTTCAACTTTCAACATATGTGATAATAATAACTGCTCAAATACTAAAACATAAGGTTGAAATTTGTATAGATTTCTCGTTTAGTTCAATAGATTACGCTTGATACAGCTTGTTGCACTACCGTCACGTTTCATTTCAAAAACTTATACTGTATGAGCTGCGGCTATAGTATTATAATATCTGAGACTGCGCGCTAAGGTTGCAATTAGAATATTTCTTTTTCTTATTTACTAAACTGTGTTTGAAGGTAACTTTATAATTTTCGTCGTAATTTGTTTTGGTGTATCAATCCTCCTCGTAATATTATTATTCAATTTATTAAGTTTTTGATCAGTTTTTTGAGTAAATTGAAATTATGGTTCGATTAACAACATTTTTGAAAGCTAAAATTGTTGTTCTCTGAAAGCATAAAGAAAATAGCACGAGATATGGGCATAACGGTAAGTGTTCCGATAAAAATATATTATATACCGTTATTGCTTAATCATATTACATTATCATTTACAAGTTAGATTTTTGGAGTTTCTTTTATTTATTATCATTTTCATTGCAGAGAAATACTGTGCGTAGATGGATTCGAAGGTATCAAGCGACGGGTGATATAAAATGTGAACGCCAAGAACCTCGCCCTGTTGCTTACACCCATGAATCAGAGCGGCACCGTAATATTGTGGAAGTTCACTCGGTGGCACCCTTCAAAACTACGCGTTCAAGTGCTGAAACTTTTGGAGTGTCGCTGAGCACTGTTCGACGACATCTACACACGCTGCGAACATCCATAATTATAAGCCAGCCAGAAGGATTCCACTCACAGACGATCATCGCACCAACCGAGTAAATTTTGCCACTCGTTATTTAAATTTCGATTGGGAAAACGAAATCGTAATATTTACCGACGAAAAATGCTTCAAGTCAGATAGGGATGGCCGAAAAATTTTATGGAGAAGAAGCGGACAACGGTTTTTGACCCTAAAAACGTATTAGACTTAAAAACAAGCGGGCGGTTAACATTAGGTAATTAAATTATTATATTCCTTAACCTTTATATATACTTATACATATTTTTATATTATATATATAGATATTTATTATATAATATATATAATACATATATTATATATCATTATATATATATATATATATATATAATTTATATTATATAATATTATATAATATATATAAAAATATTTAAGAATCATTATTCCTGCTGACATTGATTTACATATTGCAACAGATTTGAAAAGGTTTATCATTTTAGGTTACTGGGGATGGATGTCTTCAATGGGCCCAGGCGAGCTAGTGGAAATAGGTGGTCGCATGAACAGTGAGCGATACCTTGAAGTGTTGAAAGACGTAATGCTGCCGTCAGTGCGGGTCGCATATCCAGAAGGACAAATTTACCTGGTTCAGGATAACTCTTCAGTGCATCGGTCCCGAATTGTGCAAGACTGGCTAAATGCACAAGAAGATATAACGGTGTTTGAGTGGCCGGATAAAAGTCCGGATCTTAATCCTATAGAAAATTTGTGGGGTCAGATGGTGTTAAACTGGGACTCAAGTGAAATAAAGTCAAAAAAAAAATTGGATGAAGAGGTAAATAGAACTTGGGAACTAATGCGAAATAGTGCCGCATGTTTTAATATGGTTTCGGGGATGAAAAGTCGTCTTCAAGAAGTGATAGACAATGAGGGCCATCCTCTCCGCTATTAATGCAGGTATCGATTCTTACACAGAACAAATCTTTATGTGATAAACACGATTATTTGTTATGTGTCTGGGGGTGATTAACTAAAAAGAATATCTAAAATAAATATGAAGTATATCAATTGTCTAGTAACCATATCACATTAAAGTGCTTACCTATATTGTCCATCATCTGACCTCACATTTTTTTTTCTAATGTTGTGTTAAAAGGGTTACTTATCAGAAAATGTGATCAAAGAGGAAGATGTATATTGCTATACTGTTATAGTTTAGCATGTTGGTTCTTTCTTTGTGATTCACAGGCACAAATAATATTTCATTTTTCAACCATTCTTTTATATTCGAAGATTATAATATAGAGTGTAAAATATGTTTGTAACTTTAAATAATTAAGTAAATAAATATTGTAGTTATCTTTCTAGAATTACCTAATGGTGAACATTTTATACCATAAGTGAAATATTAAAGATAAAAATGAAGGGTATTGTGTTTTGTCAATAAATGTAATCACTTAAAATCTAAAAATAAGTAACCCCAATTTAACTTTGAAAAAAAAAAAGAAAAACTGTATACTCAACCAGGAAATGGACTCCATGTAGTCCTAGAAATGTAATTAGAGAAATAAATTAATATAGTTTATACAACAATCCTATCTTTTCTTACAAACCTCATACATACTATTAAATGTGATTCCTCAAATAATGATTAACAAAAAGTGCTTAAGAGAATAAAAAAATAATAATATGAATACAAAAAGAACTTTGCGTCCGAGGATTCGTACCCCCGTTAGACGTATCGTTAAAGCATCGGCCATAACCACTAGACCAACATGCGATTTAAACGAAGTTTCTAAAAACTTCAATGCATTCATGTCATTAGGAAGGGGGGTTCGTTTTCTCTGAAGCTTACTGTACTAGCGCAGATCGAGATGTTCATGTTCTTTTCCGGAATTATGCATCAGTTCCATCTAACAATGGAGGCAGGAGGGATATTCTCTATATCCCTCCAACATAAAGAGAGGATCCTTCGACCAGGTAAGGTGATCGTGGCGGGGTAGGATGTCGCATGTGTTAAGGCGATGTACTAGCGCAAATGGAGATGTTCATGTTCTTTTCCGGAATTATGCATCAGTTCCATCTAACAATGGAGGCAGGAGGGATATTCTCTATATTCTCTATCTCTATATCCCTCCAACATAAAGGGAGGATCCTTCGACCACAGGTAAAGTGATCATGGCGGGGTAGGATGTCGCATGTGATTAGGCGACGTACTAGCGCGGATGGAGATGTTCATGTTCTTTTCCGGAATTATGCATCAGTTCCATCTAACAATGGAGGCAGGAGAGATATTCTCTATCTCTATATCCCTCCAACATAAAGGGAGGATCCTTCGACCACAGGTAAGGTGATCATGGCGGGGTAGGATGTTGCATGTGATTAGGCGACGTACTAGCGCGGATGGAGATGTTCATGTTCTTTTCCGGAATTATGCATCAGTTCCATCTAACAATGGAGGCAGGAGGGATATTCTCTATATCCCTCCAACATAAAGAGAGGATCCTTCGACCAGGTAAGGTGATCATGGCGGGGTAGGATGTCGCATGTGTTAAGGCGATGTACTAGCGCAAATGGAGATGTTCATGTTCTTTTCCGGAATTATGCATCAGTTCCATCTAACAATGGAGGCAGGAGGGATATTCTCTATATCCCTCCAACATAAAGAGAGGATCCTTCGACCAGGTAAGGTGATCATGGCGGGGTAGGATGTCGCATGTGTTAAGGCAACGTACTAGCGCAGATGGAGATGTTCATGTTCTTTTCCGGAATTATGCATCAGTTCCATCTAACAATGGAGGCAGGAGGGATATTCTCTATATCCCTCCAACATAAAGGGAGGATCCTTCGACCAGGTAAAGTGATCATGGCGGGGTAGGATGTCGCATGTGTTAAGGCGATGTACTAGCGCAGATGGAGATGTTCATGTTCTTTTCCGGAATTATGCATCAGTTCCATCTAACAATGGAGGCAGGAGAGATATTCTCTATCTCTATATCCCTCCAACATAAAGGGAGGATCCTTCGACCACAGGTAAGGTGATCATGGCGGGGTAGGATGTTGCATGTGATTAGGCGACGTACTAGCGCGGATGGAGATGTTCATGTTCTTTTCCGGAATTATGCATCAGTTCCATCTAACAATGGAGGCAGGAGGGATATTCTCTATATCCCTCCAACATAAAGAGAGGATCCTTCGACCAGGTAAGGTGATCATGGCGGGGTAGGATGTCGCATGTGTTAAGGCGATGTACTAGCGCAAATGGAGATGTTCATGTTCTTTTCCGGAATTATGCATCAGTTCCATCTAACAATGGAGGCAGGAGGGATATTCTCTATATTCTCTATCTCTATATCCCTCCAACATAAAGGGAGGATCCTTCGACCACAAGTAAGGTGATCATGGCGGGATAGGATGTCGCATGTGATTAGGCGACGTACTAGCGCGGATGGAGATGTTCATGTTCTTTTCCGGAATTATGCATCAGTTCCATCTAACAATGGAGGCAGGAGAGATATTCTCTATCTCTATATCCCTCCAACATAAAGGGAGGATCCTTCGACCACAGGTAAGGTGATCATGGCGGGGTAGGATGTTGCATGTGATTAGGCGACGTACTAGCGCGGATGGAGATGTTCATGTTCTTTTCCGGAATTATGCATCAGTTCCATCTAACAATGGAGGCAGGAGGGATATTCTCTATATCCCTCCAACATAAAGAGAGGATCCTTCGACCAGGTAAGGTGATCATGGCGGGGTAGGATGTCGCATGTGTTAAGGCGATGTACTAGCGCAGATCGAGATGTTCATGTTCTTTACCGGAATTATGCATCAGTATCATCTAACGATGGAGGCATGAGGGATATTCTCTATATCCCTCCAACATAAAGAGAGGATCCTCCGACCAGGTAAGGTGATCATGGCGGTATAGGATGTCGCATGTGTTAAGGCGATTTACTAGCGCAGATCGAGATGTTCATGTTCTTTACCGGAATTATGCATCAGTATCATCTAACAATGGAGGCATGAGGGATATTCTCTATATCCCTCCAACATAAAGAGAGGATCCTCCGACCAGGTAAGGTGATCATGGCGGGATAGGATGTCGCATGTGATTAGGCGACGTACTAGCGCGGATGGAGATGTTCATGTTCTTTTCCGGAAATATGCATCAGTTCCATCTAACAATGGAGGCAGGAGGGATATTCTCTATATCCCTCCAACATAAAGAGAGGATCCTTCGACCAGGTAAGGTGATCATGGCAGGGTAGGATGTCGCATGTGTTAAGGCGATGTACTAGCGCAGATGGAGATGTTCATGTTCTTTTCCGGAATTATGCATCAGTTCCATCTAACAATGGAGGCAGGAGGGATATTCTCTATATCCCTTCAACATAAAGGGAGGATCCTTCGACCAGGTAAAGTGATCATGGCGGGGTAGGATGTCGCATGTGTTAAGGCGATGTACTAGCGCAGATCGAGATGTTCATGTTCTTTTCCGGAATTATGCATCAGTTCCATCTAACAATGGAGGCAGGAGGGATATTCTTTATATTCTCTATCTCTATATCCCTCCAACATAAAGGGAGGATCCTTCGACCACAGGTAAGGTGATCAAGGCGGGGTAGGATGTCGCATGTGATTAGGCGACGTACTAGCGCGGATGGAGATGTTCATGTTCTTTTCCGGAATTATGCATCAGTTCCATCTAACAATGGAGGCAGGAGAGATATTCTCTATCTTTATATCCCTCCAACATAAAGAGAGGATCCTCCGACCAGGTAAGGTGATCATGGCGGGATAGGATGTCGCATGTGATTAGGCAACGTACTAGCGCGGATGGAGATGTTCATGTTCTTTTCCGGAATTATGCATCAGTTCCATCTAACAATGGAGGCAGGAGGGATATTCTCTATATTCTCTATCTCTATATCCCTCCAACATAAAGGGAGGATCCTTCGACCACAGGTAAGGTGATCATGGCGGGGTAGGATGTCGCATGTGATTAGGCGACGTACTAGCGCGGATGGAGATGTTCATGTTCTTTTCCGGAATTATGCATCAGTTCCATCTAACAATGGAGGCAGGAGGGATATTCTCTATATCCCTCCAACATAAAGAGAGGATCCTCCGACCAGGTAAGGTGATCATGGCGGGATAGGATGTCGCATGTGATTAGGCAACGTACTAGCGCGGATGGAGATGTTCATGTTCTTTTCCGGAATTATGCATCAGTTCCATCTAACAATGGAGGCAGGAGGGATATTCTCTATATCCCTCCAACATAAAGAGAGGATCCTCCGACCAGGTAAGGTGATCATGGCGGGATAGGATGTCGCATGTGATTAGGCGACGTACTAGCGCGGATGGAGATGTTCATGTTCTTTTCCGAAATTATGCATCAGTTCCATCTAACAATGGAGGCAGGAGAGATATTCTCTATCTCTATATCCCTCCAACATAAAGAGAGGATCCTTCGACCAGGTAAGGTGATCATGGCGGGATAGGATGTCGCATGTGATTAGGCGACGTACTAGCGCGGATGGAGATGTTCATGTTCTTTTCCGGAATTATGCATCAGTTCCATCTAACAATGGAGGCAGGAGAGATATTCTCTATCTCTATATCCCTCCAACATAAAGAGAGGATCCTTCGACCAGGTAAGGTGATCATGGCGGGATAGGATGTCGCATGTGATTAGGCGACGTTTTAGCGCGGATGGAGATGTTCATGTTCTTTTCCGGAATTATGCATCAGTTCCATCTAACAATAGAGGCAGGAGGGATATTCTCTATATCCCTCCAACATAAAGAGAGGATCCTCCGACCAGGTAAGGTGATCATGGCGGGATAGGATGTCGCATGTGATTAGGCGACGTACTAGCGCGGATGGAGATGTTCATGTTCTTTTCCGGAATTATGCATCAGTTCCATCTAACAATGGAGGCAGGAGGGATATTCTCTATATCCCTCCAACATAAAGAGAGGATCCTTCGACCAGGTAAGGTGATCATGACGGGGTAGGATGTCGCATGTGTTGAGGCGATGTACTAGCGCAGATCGAGATGTTCATGTTCTTTTCCGGAATTATGCATCAGTTCCATCTAACAATGGAGGCAGGAGGGATATTCTCTATATCCCTCCAACATAAAGAGAGAATCCTCCGACCAAGGTGATCATGGCGGGATAGGATGTCGCATGTGATAAGGCGACGTACTAGCGCGGATGGAGATGTTCATGTTCTTTTCCGGAATTATGCATCAGTTCCATCTAACAATGGAGGCAGGAGGGATATTCTCTATATCCCTCCAACATAAAGAGAGGATCCTCCGACCAGGTAAGGTGATCATGGCGGGATAGGATGTCGCATGTGATTAGGCAACGTACTAGCGCGGATGGAGATGTTCATGTTCTTTTCCGGAATTATGCATCAGTTCCATCTAACAATGGAGGCAGGAGGGATATTCTCTATATCCCTCCAACAGAAAGAGAGGATCCTTCGACCAGGTAAGGTGATCATGGCGGGGTAGGATGTCGCATGTGTTAAGACGATGTACTAGCGCAAATGGAGATGTTCATGTTCTTTTCCGGAATTATGCATCAGTTCCATCTAACAATGGAGGCAGGAGGGATATTCTCTATATTCTCTATCTCTATATCCCTCCAACATAAAGGGAGGATCCTTCGACCACAGGTAAGGTGATCATGGCGGGGTAGGATGTTGCATGTGATTAGGCGACGTACTAGCGCGGATGGAGATGTTCATGTTCTTTTCCGGAATTATGCATCAGTTCCATCTAACAATGGAGGCAGGAGGGATATTCTCTATATCCCTCCAACATAAAGAGAGGATCCTTCGACCAGGTAAGGTGATCATGGCGGGGTAGGATGTCGCATGTGTTAAGGCGATGTACTAGCGCAGATCGAGATGTTCATGTTCTTTACCGGAATTATGCATCATTATCATCTAACAATGGAGGCATGAGGGATATTCTCTATATCCCTCCAACATAAAGAGAGGATCCTCCAACCAGGTAAGGTGATCATGGCGGGATAGGATGTCGCATGTGTTAAGGCGATTTACTAGCGCAGATCGAGATGTTCTTTACCGGAATTATGCATCAGTATCATCTAACAATGGAGGCATGAGGAATATTCTCTATATCCCTCCATCATAAAGAGAGGATCCTCCGATCAGGTAAGGTGATCATGGCTGGATAGGATGTCGCATGTGATTAGGCGACGTACTAGCGCGGATGGAGATGTTCATGTTCTTTTCCGGAATTATGCATCAGTTCCATCTAACAATGGAGGCAGGAGGGATATTCTCTATATCCCTCCAACATAAAGAGAGGATCCTTCGACCAGGTAAGGTGATCATGGCAGGGTAGGATGTCGCATATGGAACTGATGCATAATTCCGGAAAAGAACATGAACATCTCCATCTGCGCTAGTACATCGCCTTAACACCTAACAATGGAGGCAGGAGGGATATTCTCTATATCCCTTCAACATAAAGGGAGGATCCTTCGACCAGGTAAAGTGATCATGGCGGGGTAGGATGTCGCATGTGTTAAGGCGATGTACTAGCGCAGATCGAGATGTTCATGTTCTTTTCCGGAATTATGCATCAGTTCCATATAACAATGGAGGCAGGAGGGATATTCTTTATATTCTCTATCTCTATATCCCTCTAACATAAAGGGAGGATCCTTCGACTACAGGTAAGGTGATCATGGCGGGGTAGGATGTCGCATGTGATTAGGCGACGTACTAGCGCGGATGGAGATGTTCATGTTCTTTTCCGGAATTATGCATCAGTTCCATCTAACAATGGAGGCAGGAGGGATATTCTCTATATTCTCTATCTCTATATCCCTCCAACATAAAGGGAGGATCCTTCGACCACAGGTAAGGTGATCATGGCGGGGTAGGATGTCGCATGTGATTAGGCGACGTACTAGCGCGGATGGAGATGTTAATGTTCTTTTCCGGAATTATACATCAGTTCCATCTTACAATGGAGGCAGGAGGGATATCCTCTATATCCCTCCAACATAAAGGGAGGATCCTCCGACCAGGTAAGGTGATCATGGCGGGGTAGGGAGGATCCTTCGA
This sequence comes from Pelosia muscerda, assembly GCA_963691645.1. Classification (NCBI taxonomy): domain Eukaryota; kingdom Metazoa; phylum Arthropoda; class Insecta; order Lepidoptera; family Erebidae; genus Pelosia; species Pelosia muscerda. The sequence goes on from OY829113.1 coordinate 6,944,094, forward strand.
CCACAGGTAAGGTGATCATGGCGGGGTAGGATGTCGCATGTGATTAGGCGACGTACTAGCGCGGATGGAGATGTTAATGTTCTTTTCCGGAATTATGCATCAGTTCCATCTTACAATGGAGGCAGGAGGGATATCCTCTATATCCCTCCAACATAAAGGGAGGATCCTCCGACCAGGTAAGGTGATCATGGCGGGGTAGGATGTCACATGTGTTTAGGCGACGTACTAGTGCGGATGGAGATGTTCATGTTTTTTACCGGAATTATGCATCAGTTCTATCTAACAATGGAGGCAGGAGAGATATTCTTTACTTACGGGGACCGTAAGTGCAGTGTACTGTGTGCTTTAGATGCAGGCTTGGCCGAAGGTAACCAGGCTGCAGCGGTCGCTGGAGGAACTGGATGTGATGTCCCTGTAATACAAAGGGAAGATCCTCCAACCAGACAAGGTATCAGACGGTTGTCGTTGGGTTGTTGTATGTACATTGTACCAGCGCGAGAACTTCGCTTCCGCGATGCAGGATTCGGAGTGACGTAGTACTTAGTCTCACTGTCGCTAGATGGCGCTGGGTACATGTGGTATTGCCACAAGTACTGAGTTTGGGAGAATTTTTACCTCAAAAACATTATCGATTGGCAGCCTTACGGTTTTCAGCGACTGGGTGACATCAGGGATATATAAAAGCAGGAGGCGATTGTATAAGCTGTATTCTGAAAAATCATACATTTGCAGCCCTATTTTTCAGAATTAAGTAAAAATCGAATTCTGCGAATAAAATTAAAGCAACTTGAAACATAATAAATTTCGAATGTTAGAAATCTTCATCAGTTGTAAGAGATTTCCATTTAAAAACCGATGATCGCTATGTCACCGAGGATCTAATAGTTGCGACAGAGTTTGAAAATTTCTTCACAAACGTCTTCAACAACAAAAACTCCTCAGTCTGCTGCTTCCACCGCTCATTGCTTACGGATGCAATAACCATGTGTAAGTATACTTTCGTATTCTCAATTGTTGGTAGCAACGACATCGCAATACATTTAAATCTATTCATATTAAAAAGACCGAGGGACCTATGGCGATTATCTGTCAAAACTGTATCAAGTATTATTAATATCATTGCTCCCCACCTACCAACTGTGTTTAATGATTGTGTTAACAGCGGTATATTTCCGGATTTAATGAGACATAGCAAAGTCATACCTTTGTTCAAGGCTGGCAGCGCCACAGACGCCTCTAATTTCCTACCTGTTTCTGTGTTGCCGACCTTGAGTAAAGTATTTGAGAAATTAATTCTGAGGCAGATGCTGACCCATTTTGGTGAAAACAAATTGTATCATGATAAATAGTTTGGGTTAATTAAAGGATGTTCGACGACTGATGCTGAAATAGAATTATTTTAGGGATATTAACATTCTTACCGTAATCTCACAATATATATTAAAAAACTTGGTGTATGTTAGAAAGAATATTTCTAACTTTAGAGTTTGTGATATGCATAACCTAAATACCAGACAAAAAATAATCTCGTTGTCTGTGATAGTAGACTCCACAAAATTTCAAATCATGTCCACTCAATATGCTACTCAAGCAAATTTCTGTAACTAGATTATGTAAATGATTGTAAATAGACTAAAAAAGAAAAGCCCGCCGAGTTTCTTGCCAGTGTTCACAGGCCGGGCCGGGTTCTAACCGGTGGTCCATTAGCTCATACGTTTTGTAAGTGCCGTTTAATGCAAAAAAATTCGAAAGGATTTGACAACACCTCCCCTTTGCAGATTTAAAAGTACTTGGCTAATTTTACTGAAAAATCACGAGTTCCGTAGGATATCATTTATAAGCATGCAAATGCAAAAATGCAACATATGGTATGACAGAAATAAAAGTTACGGCATCCAGTACACGTCATTGTTGTTTTAGAGTAATGTTATATGCTAAAATTATATGTAATATTTGATTTCCTGTAAACTTCCTGTATTTCACAAAATGGTGCTATGTGGCAAAAATTAAGAATCATTTTTGCCACGGCTTTTGACTTGCTAGCAAGTTCGTTCACAATGTCATTATTCTATATCATAAAAAATTTTTGCAATGGCAATGATTTGTGGAATCTATATTATTCATTAGTTCATGATAGTTACGAGTATTTTATTTAAATTCATAATGCAAGTTTTTGTGGGTAGGTGGTATTTTGAAATTTTCGATCAGTGAATCACAGAACTGTACACAAATAATCTTCTGCGGTAACAAGTAGTCCACCTGGTGAAATATTTATTAATTTTGGTTTAATTTAGTGTTTAAAATTAATCATTACAAGTGTTTGAACTTGGTAAGTACGTAGTCTAAGTATTGAAAATTTTTATGGCACAAAAAAAGCGAACTTATTCTTATTTAAGTATATTTGATTTAGGAAAATCGTATAGTACGTTTCAATTTTTTTAAAGATGTCAGTAAATAGTAGACAATATTATCACATATATTATGATTCAAGACTTTAAGGGTTATTTTCAGTTGTTCAGTTTCGAGAATTCGTCAAATAAAAATGGCGGTAGGTGCCTAGAAGTTTTCAGAGTTTGACTATTTAAAATCAATAAGGCTATCGCAGTCCGCAGCTGGACATAGACCTCTCCCAATGTCAAAGGCTACTGTTTCCACGTTGGAAGGCATTATGTCGAGATTTCCTTCTGTCGTATTTTTCCATTTGTCATTGTATTTTTCTAGCTAGTAAAATATCTGAAATATCTGAAATATTGCAAACTAGAAAATTTGACTTGATGACTTTCAGATGTTGTAGGTATAATGTTATCAAAGGTCCCTTGACACGAAAACGATTGAATTATTTATTGTTTACTTTTTGAGGTACCTATTTTTGTGTTGGGGATTTTAATTTTTTTAGGTTTGTGTATATTTAGTGGGTCTGAGAACTGTAGGTTATTAACTATTAAGTCTATTTATTATATGTACTTAACGAACAGGCTTTGACTCTGATATATTTAAAAATTTTCATGCATGTATCGAAAACTGCGCTCACGATACAAAAAAGCCTACAGCAGTAAATAGGTCTCAACGTTAATGTGTTACCACACAGTAACTACAAGTTATAGATGTAAAAACGGCGACGTATTGGTGTACTTGGCTTGGCACCTCGATTAGTTTTCGTTTAGTTTAAAAGTATCCAGCTGTAGTGAATAACTTTTTATTGTGTTTAATCATGAATATATTGTTAGTTTTATTCACGAAAACAGTAAGTTCATATGAATTGTTTTCCAACGGATTTTGTACTCAACTTGGAACAGGGGTCTTCGTACTTTGAACCAAAGACATACGACCACATTTGGGGTCGACTTAGATCCTGAAAGGCTCTGCCTGCACCTGGTGGTGGCTTGTGAATATATGTATGTAGGATTGTATATCCTCGGCTATACTTACTTTTGCTGTTTACGTGATTAAAATTCACATGGCCTCTTTGTAATTCAGTTTCACGTAACTTTAAATTCATGTGATGATGTTTTGAATTAAATTAATTGATGAATATTTTTTTTAGAAAATCATGAACCCACTTGAGAAATCAGTATCATTTTAGTATCCAACAAAATCATGACAACAACAACACCCATTAGAGACAGTAGGAGAGTACCGTGCCATCGCGGATAAACATTTTAAATTATTTAAGACGTAAGTAAATACTACTACCTTATCCTCTCAGTAGAGTCTAGGTAAAGACCATCATTGCTTTAGTCCCGTTTGCGGCATGAGAAGTTCCCTGGTTAGGAGATGATCACAGAGTGAATGTATTTTATCAACTGACCGCGCGTTCTTCCAGAATTAATACGTATCTATATTAAAACTGCGCTCATGATACATAAACCGCCACAGCAGTAAATTAGTCTTTACAAATTACAGATGCAAGAATGGTGGCAAGGTGGTGCACCAGAAATTTGCTGAAATTTCCCATCGAATTGGTGACGAAATGCGAATGGGACGGTATGCGTCAAACCCCTCCGGGCTGCCACAACATTAGTGTAAGTAAGTTATTTATGTTGTGCTGTCTGTATAACACCCAGTACACCTACAAATCCCACATTTAAAGAAAATCTGGCCAAGTGCGGGTCAGGCTCGCGCAAAACTGGATTATCATGATGTTTTGAAATAAATTAATTAATGAATATTTTTTTCAGAAAATCATAAACCCAATAAAGAAAGTATCCAACCAAATAGTAGTATCCAACCAAAATATGAACCCATTAGAGACAGTAGGAGTGTACCGTGTAGTTTTGGTAAACAATCAGTATCATTTAACATGACACAGCAACAACACCCGTTAAAGACTGTAGGAGAGTACCGCGCTATCGCGGATCACCATTTGAAATTATTCAAGACGTAAGTAAATACTACTACCATATCCTTTCAGCAGAGTCTAGGTAAAGATCATCATTGCTTTAGTCCCGTTTGCGGCATAGAAGTTCCTTGGTTAAGAGATGATCACAGGGTGAATGTATTTCATCAAAACTGACCGCGCGGCATAACTGCGTTTAATGACAATAATACGCTGTGGTGCTATAAGTTTCTCGAGAATAAATAAACGTGACGAATGATGAACATAAATAATTCAAGCGTTATCGTTTCAGGGGCCCTTATAAGAGTGGTTTACCATTCGTTCCTTGGTTAAGAGATGATCACAGGGTGAATGTATTTCATCAAAACTGACCGCGCGGCATAACTGCGTTTAATGACAATAATACGCTGTGGTGCTATAAGTTTCTCGAGAATAAATAAACGTGACGAATGATAAACATAAATAATTCAAGCGTTATCGTTTCAGGGGCCCTTATAAGAGTGGTTTACCATTCACAGGTCCCCCGACACGACGACGATAAAATTATTTCTCATTTACTTTCAGAGGTATTTTTTGTGTACTGGGCTTTAATATTTTCAATTTTGTGTCCGCATATTTGGTACGTCTGAGTACTATAGTATGTGTAATATAGGTTATAATTTTATTTGTTATACCTAACTAGCTTTAGAGTTTTTAGCTTTAACTGTGACATCTTTCAGAATTCATATGTGTGTATCTATACTAACTAACAGCGCTCATGATACAAAAACCGCTACAGCAGTAAATTAATCTTAACTACAAATTACAGATGCAAGAATGGTGACAAGGTGGCACACCGACAATTTGCAGAAATTCTCCATCTCCGGGCTGCCACCACATTGTTAGAAGTAAGTGACTACAGTTATTTTTGTTGTACTGTCTGTATAGCACCTACATACCCAACATTTAAAGAAAACCTGGCTAAGTGCGAGTAAGGCTCGCGCACCGAGGCTTCCCGTACGAAACTGAATACATTTTATTAGCGTTGACTAACCCCTCGTTTACACCAAGAACCACAAACACAAAATCAAACAAGTTGTAAACATGCTTGGCTTTGTGTGAACTGGTTGAAAATTTGTCCAAAATTTGTTAGAAGTACCTATCAAAAACAACTATTGTATAAAACATGTATTGAAACTGCTTCAAACTGGTTAAAAGTATGATTTTTGCACATTTGGACCACGTTATCTGCTATTTGGGCTAATATGCATATAGATGGGAATACTATGAAATACAATTTGGTTTATATGCATATAGATGGGAATACTATGAAATACAATTTGGTTTATATGCATATAGATGGGAATACTATGAAATACAATTTGGTTTATATGCATATAGATGGGAATACTATGAAATACAATTTGGTTTACATACATATAGATGGGAATACTATGAAATACAATTTGGTTTATATGCATATAGATGGGAATACTATGAAATACAATTTGGTTTCAGTATCTCACACAAAACTGAGATGGAGACACCTTGGACCTCCATTATTTGAGGGTGATTGAGGCGATGGTCGCCGTTGACATATTTTTAGATGAGATTCAGAGACTGAGGGAGATCAACAAACGCCAAATTAGGATATTCCTTATTACTGGGCGCGGTCTCCACAGCTCGGGGTGCCCGAAAATAAAACCTAATTGTTATAAATTAAGTTGTTATAAATTGTAAATAAATTACACTAATTGTTTAATAGGTTTTCTAGCCATATAAAAGAGTCTACAGTTTTGGTAAACAATCAGTATCATTTTATTTTTTATTTTTTTTATTTATTTTATTATTTCAGAGTATCCAACAAAATCATGACACAGCAACAACACCCGTTAAAGACTGTAGGAGAGTACCGCGCTATCGCGGATAAACATTTTAAATTATTTAAGACGTAAGTAAATACTACTACCTTATCCTTTCAGCAGAGTCGAGGTAAAGACCATCATTGCTTTAGTTATTTTTTACACCTAACTAGCTTAGAGCTTATAGCTTTAACTGTGACATCTTCCAGAATTCATATGTGTGTATCTTTACTAAAACAGCGCTCATAATACAAAAACCGCTACAGCAGTAAATTAATCTTAACTACAAATTACAGATGCAAGAATGGTGACAAGGTGGCACACCGACAATTTGCAGAAATTCTCCATCTCCGGGCTGCCACCACATTGTTAGAAGTAAGTGACTACAGTTATTTTTGTTGTACTGTCTGTATAGCACCTACATACCTCACATCAAGTGCGAGTCAGGCTCGCGCACTTGAGGTTACATAAACTGCAATATATTTTGTATGCGTTGAAACATGATTGACTATACCTGTCAAAACAACTTGTTTTATACATGTATTGAGACCGACTCAAACAAGTTCTACGTACGTTCACTTTGAACGTTGTGAAAGCGATGGTCGGTAACATATTTTTAGATGAGTGCATTCAGAGACTGAGGGAGACCAACAAACGCCAAATTAGGATATTCCTTATTACTGGGCGCGGTCTCCACAGCTCGGGATGTCAGAAAATAAAACCTAATTGTTATAAATTAAGTTGTTATAAATTGTAAATAAATTAAACTAATTGTTTAATAGGTATTCTAGCCATATAAAAGAGTCTACAGTTTTGGTAAACAATCAGTATCATTTTAGTATCCAACAAAATCATGACAACAACAACAACACCCATTAGAGACAGTAGGAGTGTACCGTGCTATAGCGGATAAACATTTTAAATTATTCAAGACGTAAGTGAATACTACAACCTTATCCTTTCAGCAGAGTCGAGGTAAAGACCATCATTGCTTTAGTTATTTATTACACCTAACTAGCTTAGAGCTTATAGCTTTAACTGTGACATCTTCCAGAATTCATATGTGTGTATCTATATTAAAACAGCGCTCATTAACTACAAATTACAGATGCAAGAATGGTGACAAGGTGGCACACCGAAAATTCGCTGAAATTCTCCATCTCCGGGCTGCCACCACATTGTTGGAAGTAAGTGACTACAGTTATTTTTGTTGTACTGTCTGTATAGCACCTACATACCTCACATCAAGTGGGAGTCAGGCTCGCGCACTGGAGGTTACATAAACTGCAATATATTTTGTATGCGTTGAAACATGATTGACTATACCTGTCAAAACAACTTGTTTTATACATGTATTGAGACTGACTCAAACAAGTTGTAAACAAAAACATTTGCGTTCACTTTGAAGTTTGCGAAATACCTATTACAACTTGTCAAATACATGTTTTAAGTCTGAAAATTGGGTTAGAAGTTTGATTTTTTTACAGAGTTTCAATTACATGTACCTGTGTCTACTAAATATTTGAACACAAGCTCGTTACAGCATATATAGATGCAAATATAATACTATGAAATACAATTTGGTTTCAGTATCACACACAAAACGGAGATGGAGACACTTTAGACCTCCATTATTTGAGAGTGATGGAGGCGATGGTCGCTGTTGACATATTTTTAGATGAGTGCATCCAGAGTCTGAGGGAGATCAACAAACGCCAAATTAGAATATACATTATTACTGGGCGCGGTCTCCACAGCTCGGGATGCCCAAAAATTAAACCGACGACCATCACACACCTCCGGGATCGTGGATTATAGTAAGTATGTCTTTAAAGCTTATTTGGACGGATGATGCGGCGGCTTTTACCATGCTATGAATGCTAGGATTACTTTGGATCTAGATAGAGCTGAATAGAATGTAATAGAATACTTATTTCTTTTCAGATTAACTGAGATGTTACGCGTATATGCGCAAAGCCACGACAGGTTCAAGTCACTTTAGTGTCTCATGTGACATCTGTTTTCTCAACTAAATTATATTACTATAACAATGATTAAGAAATTAAATTAATTAGTGTTTTAATGTTATTCTTTCACATACTTATCCCTAACAATAACTCTGTAACAGTGGGTCTCAATAAAATTCTATTTATCTAAATAAATTGTCTGTGATACACAATTTATATCCCATCAAGAACATTAATATTAAAAATGGGAAGCTCGAATTCAATGTTACGATAAATGCTGGTTGACTTCATCGACTGACGACCTAAAATAAAATAAGTAACCAAGTTGCATTTCAATCTTACTTTTCACTTCCATATTGTGGTTCAGTGTGCATCTGAACTGAGGGCCCAACTTTTCAACCCAACGAAATAAGACTTTTAAAGCAATTAGTTAAAAATAGTTAAAACTCAAATCCAACCATTAGGCAACCTTAGGTCACCCAGAAGATCCAATTGGGTAAACTGCGTCCAAGTTTATCGTCCTCTTGAGAGTGGTACTGACAGAATAAGGTGATCGGCTGGGATATCGAATGCCAACAGTGGACTGCAATAGACTAATTATCTTTCCATTTACAAACAAATGTAACTGAATGAAATTAGTTTGACGCATGGAAAACAAAAAACAAGTGGAAGTGTGATGTAGTCTGTGCACGAGTGTCAATGCTGTGCGTATTTACGCAACGACGGAGGATAAATTCGACAATATGAACATAATTGTAAGAATTCATCTTAGGTTTTTCGTAAGTATCAATATAATCAAATATAGACTATTTTTAGATTATTAAAATTAGTTTACAAAAAGAAATCCACAGCGTTATAATATTTTATTATACCACTTAGGTGGCAGACAAGCACACGATCCACCTGAAGTAAAGTAGTAACCGTAGCCTATGGGTGTTTGCAACACCAGAGGCGTCACACTCACGCTGACGACTGTGTAGAATCTTCTAATGATGTTATTGAAAAACCCTCAATTAGGTCAGGGTTTTTGTTACCAGAAACTAGATGCTGAACTATTTAATAGAATGCCTGATCTACACTCGCTCATACAAACTCAATCCATGGTTACCACTCCTATAATGTAACGTAGGCGTTCCTTTCAAAGAGTTTCCAGGATAACAGAAGCAGGAAACTCAGACATAAATTCAACAAGATGGAAAAATTGTGATGTTTCAATTGAACAATTTCAACGCGAATGAGGAGAGCAATAAATACCACTATATATTACCAATTTATGCAGACAGTGTTATGATTTTAGTGCAGAGCTTTTAGAGTATAGGGTACATTATCGCATCTGCAATATGGCTTATTTAATGAGTTTGCAACACGCTCGGAAAAAGACATACAGAAATGGTGCAATTAAGTTTATTTTTGAAACTGTATAAGTGAATCCATAAAAACTCCCGGTGACTTGTTTAGTATGAGAACCAAGATAGGGTACCCGTTACTTTATTACGCCAACGGACTCGAAACAAACATCAGTTGGTTTAAAAAACGCCAACAGTTTCAACCACCTTCAGTTGAAATTTCCAACTCAGGAGAGGAAAGAAGAAAAAAAATAGCAGTAGTAGGGTAAGTTGATATAAAATATTTGTATTTAAGACAATTGTTGTCAAATATGAACAACAAAAAGTAACATCAATTCAATCAGAACAACTAGTGTTTTGTTTTGAACACTTCATATTCATAATATATTTAAAAAAAGCAATATTTTAAAGAAATTAAGTAACTTACGTTCAGAAGTGGGTAGGTACCAATTTATTTAATCTTATGTAGTTGTTTGTATTTGTTTTTTTTTTACTGTGGTAAAGAAATCCCAAAAAAATCCAATAAACCATGAAGGCATTTAGGGGTTATTCCAACGAATCAATTGAAGCATCGGTAGCTTAACGAGTAGTTCGGGTTCGAATCCTGGCCATTACACTACCGACGTGAACCTTAGCTTAGCTTAGCTGGAAGGGTTTGAGTAAATATTGGAATTTTAGGTTGCTAATATTTAAAAAAAATCATACAAGATTTGTTTAAGTCCCAAAGAACTGTATACAAGTTCAATATTAATTATTATTATTCAACAATGGGACAGGGAATCAATTTTTGTACAAAACGAGGCAACAAAATCTCGAAAGTCAATAAGAAAAATGTCCAAAAGGTGTTATTCACTGAATAATTATTGTATTTTCTTTAAAAAAAAACAGTTGCTTTAACTGTGATATAATAATTTGTAGTACCTAATTTACAACAAACAACTGTCAACATTTTTCTAAATGTCAACATGTGACGTTTGAAAAATATAAAGACAACTGTCTTCATATTATTTTTCAGATTAATCAAAGCATTTGAATTATTGATACTTATATAAGAGAACTAAAGAAGTAAAATAATTGAAATATAGTAACAATTATGCAAGAGGACAAGATTGACCTGTAGACTGAGTCTACAACTGGATGGACTCGAAACTAACAAATTTGTTAAAAGTTTTCTTCATATTTGTACAAAGTCGGGTATATTGAATTAAAGTTTTTTATAGATAAAAAAATTATTAGGATCATTGAAGTATTATGTTACAAATAGTGTATAAAACCATGGTGTAGCTTCAACAAATAATTCTAGCATTAAATAGAAGTTAAGTTAGAAGTGACGTATTATACTGTTTTGGTGGCAGACAAGCACACTACCCACCTGATGGAATGTGGTCCCCGTGGCCTATGGACGTTTGCAACACCAGGGGCGTTACACTCGTGCATACATACGAGTAAAGTTAAGTGGATACAAGAACTTGTAAATTTATGAGATAATTATGTTAGGTTAACTATTTGTATTATGATATGATTGATTAAAAGTTTATTATGAGAATTATATTGCTTTATTTAAATAACACTACTACATATTTGAATTTTATGGTTTAGAAAGAGAGCTTGCCATAAAAGTATAAAAAACTTAGTAGAAGCACATTTTTGGTGGGTAGACTCCATTATAACACGACTCAACCTACAAGTGCTCAGGGAAATTTCTGAAATTATAATATACAGGAGCATTTATATCGAATGTTAATTTGCACGATGATTTTAATGGCTTTAAACTATAGGTACTAGATTCGACGATCCCAAATACGGAACAAAACGAGGCCATTAACTGAATTGTAAAAAGTTTTCATCATATTTGTACGAAGTCGGGTATACTGATTGAAGTTCTTACCGAAGATGCAACGATGTTTTAATTATTAACGATGATATTAATTTAATAGGTTAGATTAACTTTTTTATTATGTTCTAGTTGATTATCAGTTTATTATGAAAATTTTATTCAGAATATTTAAATAACATTGCTACATATGTGAATTTTATGATTTACAAAGACATTTTGCCATAAAAGTATAAAAAATGTGGTGGAAGCACTTTTTGATTGGTAAACTCTATCATAACACAAGCTATCCTACAAGGACATAGGGAAATAGCTGAATTTATAATATACAGGTGCATTTATTTCAATTGTTTGGACGGTCAACTATACCAATGGTTTTAATGACTTTTATGATTTTAGTAAGTATACTAGATGCGACGATGCCATATACGGTTCAAAACGAGGCGATTAGCAGGATTGTAAAAAGTTTTTTCGAATTTGTACAAAGTTGGGTATACTGAATTAAAGTTTTCACTGAAGACCCTTTTATAGGTAGTTAATAAAAATTATGACCACTGAAGTAAGTATTGTGATATTTGGAATTGACATAATACAGTAACAGGAACTCAATTTTAAGGAGTTGTTAACAAGTAGCTTTAAATTCATTAATTTAATAGATTAGATTAACTTTTTGTATTATGTTCTGGTTGATTAAAAGTTTTTTATGAGAATTTTATTGATTATTTAAATGACACATAGGTATTAGAATTTTTTGGTATACAAAGAGAATTTACCATAAAAGTATATAATATATAATTTGGTAGAAGCACATTTTTTCATTGGAAAACTCCCACATCACAAGTCATCCTACAAGGACTTTTTGTATTTATTTCAGATGTTGACTTTAAACGGTCAACCATAACAATGGTACTGATTTTAATGACAACTATAGGTACCAGACTCTACGATCCCAAACAGAACAAAACGACGCCTATGGATTGAAATAAATTGTTGTCTTTTACATATTTTTTTTTCATTTTTCTTTATTTTTTAATTTTTAATTTTTTTATACAAGCTAATTGGATATAGAAATCCGTCATCAAACAACAAGACTATGAAACAGTTAAGGATAAATTTTTATGGTAAGATGGTAAGGTGAAGTCGTGAAAAATTGAAAAAAGGTAAGTAGATAAGTAGCGAGATGAAACCAATATGAGATCCAAGTGAAAGAAAAATCTCCTTCTGCGAAAGTTAATAAACCTGTCTAGATAACTAGAACAAATTTTTTATTATTACATAAGTATTAGTGCACTAAAAGTACAATAGTGATGATAATATCCTTGTAAAACAATATAACAGAGGTATTTTAGCAAGTATATAAATAACATCACAAATATAATAGCAATTGAATGATTTTTCAGTTTAAAATTTGAAATAAAAATATATTTTCAACTACCCACATTTAGGGATTTGTGAAAAATAACACCAAAATTTGTGAAAAATTCACCACGCTGGTAAAGAAACGACAGAGAATAAGGAATAAATAACTTACGGACCAAACACACAATACCAACGACAGAAAAATGCCTTTATATGGGCGCCAATCTAATCGAATTAAATTAGCTTGACGGCAGTCGAAAAGTGTTAAATTTGAATTAAGTCAATTGACTTAGGAACACTGGAAACATGGTAGTTGCGCCGCTGAGAAGTCTTCACTTGTAGGAAGAAGAAGAAATGTTGATCTCAAAACTTACCCCGAGCCGACAGCAAAATGGCTACGGGAGTCAAAGCGATCTTCCTCGACTGAGGTTCGCGAAGGAAGTGAAGGTGGACGGTGCCAGAGCACAGTAGGACCGTCATTTTGCGCCTAAGCCAGTGATGTTCAAATTTAGCTCACTCACCATAGACAATAGGAGTATCGATATTTTACTCAAAAATCGACTATTTTTAGGGAATTATTTAAATTAAGTAATTTATTCAAAAAGTCACTACGTTACCACAAAAATGCAAAAATATAATTACGCATAAAATACGAAATAAGTAAATACCGTAATTTAGTGGTAGGTAATGGAATAATTTAAGGAGAAAAGATATTCGAACTTTTTACCCGAATGCGCCAGTGACGGTTATGTTTTACGCGCGTATATATGTATTTTTCCTAGTTTTGTTGTGGATTGGAATCGAAAATGACTTGGGTCTCAAATGAAAGGCATTTATCTCCTGAGTGTTGGACTCATTTCAAGTTAAATTATGTAGGTACCTACTATTTGAAATGAGTCTCGTATGCTTTAAGATAATTGTTTTCATTATAAAAGCTATATGTATATGCCATCACGAAGTAAGTATATATTATTTATGGCACGTCAATTCGACTTCACCGCGCCTGATATTAAGCTGAAGGCAAAGTCTCACGAAAGAGGGTAATCATTGCAAAATGAAAACACGTACAGTGCTACAATGGTGCCGCTCAGCTTGACGGCCTCATAAGATGATTTTTCACGCCCCGCCTAAAGGAACCGGGACTGTAGGGAGAAGGAAACACGTGCGCCGGTAGGGATCCTGACTATAAATTACCGAAGTAGATAATAGGTGCACGACTTAATTATTTCTTAATATTTACTCAGTCGGGTCTTTTTATTTTTTATTTGTTTACTTTTATTGATTGTCAGTATGAGATTCTTAAAAAAGTCGGATTTTTTACCTCAGGTGCGGGAATTGTAATGTGAAAAAATAGAAACTTATCCTGAAGTTTTCCACGCATATGCGCAAAGCCACGACAGTTTCAAAAGTGAAGCTCGCACTGCGACGGAAGCAGCGGGTTCGCCAATATTTAGACGAATATACAAATATGACTACAAAAACTAACGTTACTGATCACAAATATATATTTTTTGGACTTCTTGTCTGTTTGTCTACGATGAACACAAAAACTACTAAACGGATTTCAGTTTGTTTGATCGCAATCGGTTTAGTAGGACCTGAGAAATGACCAAAAGTTGCGCTAACCAGCTGGCGGCATAAGGCTATCTTAGTGTGGATTATTTCAATTTTTGCATAATTATAGGTTTACTATCTAACTATGTGAGATAAGTAATCATCAACATCTTAATCTAACATAATTGATGGTTGGTTGGGAGCCATTTTTCTGAGAGTTTACTTTTAGCTTGCCGTCACGCGATGGCAAGTCATATTGACGACAAATGTAAATAAGCTATCTAGTACTGCTATTATGTTCCTGACGTGCCTGTATTAAAGTCATTACCGCAAATCGACTAAGGACTACAAAATATAACATCGCGCCAGGCGTCGTCGTCGTGTTCGACATAACCTCACCAACCAGTTTAAGAAATGTTTTGGTTTAAGAAATGTGTCGTCGTATTCCTACTAAAAAAGAAATGTTTTGGTTTAAGAAATGTGTCGTCGAATTCCTTATAAAGCGGTTATGCTCATGAGTGTCTAATCAAAATATCAATATCATCCTCACAGTAATTTTCCGGTCGCGTTTAAACTTCAAAGCTCATAAACCACTTTCTATTTTTGGTTAGTTTGTTGGAGTATATAAAAGTGGCGTAGCGGTAGTGCACGCGACTGCTGCGCACGGGGCGCGGGTTCGATCCCCGCTCAGTGCAAAAATTTGTATGCATGAATATGGCTGTGTGCACTGGTCTGGTCGTGCCTCGGAGAGCACGTTAAGCCGTCGGTCCCGGTTGCCATACAAACATCTATGGCAGTCGTTACGGGTAGTTGGAGCCCTCAAAAGTCCAACCAGTCTACTTGGAAGTTCGATATCGCCATTGGTCATTGGACTATTGGTTGTGGAGGTCATATTGCAGTCGCTTCACGTAAAATATCGAAGTTCAGCCGCATCATAGTTAGACTGGAAAGCCGATCCCAACTGAGTTGGGAAAAAGGTTCAGAGAATGATGAATGTTGGTGTTTATAAAAATGACTGCCGGCTGACCTTCGAACCCCGAGAGTATAGTATAGTATTAGCTGATTAAGTTTTCTAAATTATTCTTCAAACACCCTAATTAATCTTCTTACTGGTTTAAACATAGCCTTCAACCACGAAGGCTATGTTTCTAACCTAACCAGGTGTGCTGCCTGTCTGCAAACAGTCAGTGATTAACCACACCATAAGGAGTCCGTATGATTGTCGATTGATGGCTCCAACATCGTCCTCCGTCTTGGAGAAAAGAGAATTTTGTATGATTTAGACACTTAGTCTAGTGCCTAGCTCAAATGGTCAAAACTTTCGGTAAAGCTTTTAGTCTCTTACAGGGAGTATGCCTCCCTGTAAGAAACTAACAGGAATACCGAAAAATTATAAAAACATAACATAACATAAACTCACGCTTATATCCCCGAAGGGGTAGGCAGATATGCTAGCACCCACATTTCGCCAGTTTATGTTTAGGTCCCAATGTAATAGGTGGCGAGCCTATTGCCATGAACCGGGCACTTATAAACCTGCGATAAATACACACATAACTTAAAAAAAAATTATAACAATTGAAATTATAGAATTCTGTGTACGTACAAGTAAGTACAACCAACTAGGATTTACGTCACACGTCCGGCAGCCAGTACGACCTTCGTATATATAATTTTAATAAACCAGTACAAAAAGGGTATCGGTAGTAAGTAACTTAAGACTGATCCGGTTTGCCTCGTCAAGCGTGATCTTTCACTCGCTAGTCTATTTGTCAAAGTGAGGTCCAGTTGACGCACATAAGTATCATGTCCTTGACTTTTATAGCTGTTACTGAGAGGAAAGTATTGTGTGAAGACTATCACTTCAAGTTTATTAGCCACTCCTTTAAGAAAAAGTTGTTTTGTATTGAGTGATGCGGTGACTGCGTTGAGTCGAATCCATACTAGTATTTATCAATGCCAAAGTAACTCAGTCTCTCTGTTATGGTTTCAAGCTTAAATCACTTAACCAATTTAGATGAACTTTGGTACAGAGATAAACTAGACCGGCAGTCATGCGAGTGGAGCCACGAACAACGGCTAGTAGCTAGATAAATAAATAAATATTCTAGAATAGTCTATTCCTAGATACAGCGATCGTAAACCCACAGTAACGTACAATGGCCCAAAAAGGGAGGCTATTAGGTGCAGACAAAAATAGTCCCAAATCTATCTAAACCCAAAATAAACATAATTTCACTGGCATGTTTTATAGGTTCAAGAATGCGGATACATTTTCTTTTGTAAATACATACATT
Organism: Pelosia muscerda; assembly: GCA_963691645.1. Taxonomy (NCBI): domain Eukaryota; kingdom Metazoa; phylum Arthropoda; class Insecta; order Lepidoptera; family Erebidae; genus Pelosia; species Pelosia muscerda. The sequence goes on from OY829113.1 coordinate 6,960,628, forward strand.
ACATCAGACGTAGAAACATCCAAACCAATGCAAAATATTCCAATGTAAAAATATTTACATTGAGCGGGAATCGAATACGCGACCTCTGACGTAACAGTCGTACGCTGTGCCGCTACTCCACTGAAGTTGTCATGTTCTATCATGTTTCGAAGAAGTTACCGGTGCATTGATTCACATGATTGGTTCACATGAGAGGAGAAAACTCCAGTATTCTAATTTAGGATCTCTTGGTCGTAAGGTCTACTCCTTAACCACTAAACTACCCTAAAATCACTGTGCACCCAAACTTCCAGGTCTAAAAATATTGTGAATTGCTAAAGTGAAAGTGTTTGCAACAAATAATTTTAAATATTTCATTTTGAAAATTCAATTTTTTTTGTCGCTTGAAAACTATCTATATAAAATCACATCACGACTTCTTAGCGCGTAGTGCAAATGCATGCAAGAGAATACCTATCGCATTTATTTCGTTCTGTATAACATTTACACGTGTAAAATCAGTTTACAAAATCACTTGAGATTTAACAAGAAATTGATTGGATACATTATAACCACTCAATTTGATTGTTTATATTTTGACCTAATTACTTTGGGAACTCAAAATAATGAAAGGTCATAGATAAGTCACAATAATTTATTTTATAATGCATATTATTTAGCAAAGACTAACATATTAAGTAGTATTGGGTAGAATCGTAAGACCTTGTCGTCATCCCTATTAAAAGTAAGCACGCTTTACAATTTCGCACGCACGCAGTTCAAATGAAGCAATATCAATACTCGTAGGCGTAGGTTGTTATAACGATGGAATTGACGATTTTGAAGGCAGTGATCGAATCTATTGTTTAAACTAATTAGTGAGTCAATTTGTTATTTGGCTTGCAACAATAAAAAAAAAATTAATCAAGTACCCGGTCCATGAATTAAATACTGCAGCTTATTGAAAAGCATTTTAATAGTCTAAAATTCTACTTTTGATCAACAACTACATACTTAAATCGGGTAAAATAGAGATGAAAGGGTGAATAGAAATAAAATGGTCAGCTAAATTCTGTAGTTATTTCTTTTCAAGCGAAATCTCAGACTAGTTTACTGTTAAAACAAAATCATCAAATATCTAGTAATCGACTTCATTAAAATTTTGTAAAAGAATTTATTTAAAATATTTCATTGACCATTTTCCTGTTTTACATACCTTTATAAACACTATAGACACAGAAGTGGCATCACAACACCGTGTAAAAAAAGATCCACTTTTTTGATACAATTTCACAAAAATGACATTTTGAGGCATTAATATGCTGACATTTTCAAATCAATATGAAATTGGAAAAAATGAATGTCTAGACAAGAATCGAACCTGCGACTTGTATGTTCATGTGGTTCGTTCTCTTCTCTTTTTCTTGGAGGATCTAAATATCATTTATTTTAGATTCACGCCCTCGTCAATCATCATTCCCTGAACCTTTTTCCCAACTCAGTTGGGGTCGGCTTTCCAGTCTAACTGTGATGCGGCTGAACTTCGATATTTTCCGTGAAGCGACTGCCATCTGACCTCCACAACCAATGGTCTAATGACCAATGGCGATATCGAAGTTCCAAGTTAGGCTGGTTGGACTTTTGAGGGCTCCAACTACCCGTAACGACTGCCATAGATGTTTGTATGGCAACCGGGACCGACGGCTTAACGTGCTCTCCGAGGCACTTATAAACCTGCGATCTCGTCAATAACAAATATAAATGTATGTAAATATCATAGTAATTAAATTAAGAATTGCAAGCATAGGTACAGTCAGCATTAAAGATTAATTTTTTATTTTCACATTTTATAAAGTGAAAAACTTCATGAAAATTATTGATTATACGTTTATTCCTCCATTTTTGTAGATACCGTACTTTCCTGTGTTACCGTATTTTCAATAAAATAAGAAATTTGCTAAGTAGGTATTTTGTGCTAGAACGAATTTAAAAAAAAAAACAGTGTACTATACCACACCTAATGTGTGTCAAGAGGAAATAAAAAATTGAGCATTCCTCTCTAGGCTACATTAATTGGTTCTGGATATAACACATTATTTGAATAAATAGTTCATTAATATTGACCTCTAATTTTTTTGGAAGTCGTACATATGCCATTGCGAAGGTTAATAGTAGGACGTAACCATATATTTACTGAAGCGATAAAATTAGAACATACTACAGTTAGTTATACAATAACAAAATAATATCTTTATATGTAACTATAACTATTTTTATTACGTAGGTATGCATGTGATGTTGTTATAAAAACATACATACATATACTTACGCCCGCAATTCTCGAAGAGGTAGGGATAGGTGTATTAAACACTCACATTTCGCCAACTACGATTTTCGGTTCCACGTAATAGGAGGCGAGCCTATTGCCGCCAATCGGGCACTTTCTAAAAAATGGGCATGCCGAAAACAAATTCCAAACCGAACATGTTGCAGCTAAATAAATTTGAAAAATATATTTTTTGACTCGATTCCTTGCTATAAAATTCTTGTTATAAAAATATTGATAATTTCGTCTTTAATGTCCATCCCCAATATCGTGCAATAATTGTTCTCTGAAATAATATATTTTAGTATTTCCGAAACTGCGGACATTTGTGACAACTGTATTTCCGGTACTGGTGGTAACAATGAAATGCATTTACTTTGTAATGGAGTCCGATAACGAATACTTTCAGGCGATCTTCGAGTGACCTAGCCCCTCGTTTTCACCAAGCAAGGTTTAAAACATGTATTAATTGACAAGTTGCAATGTTCAGTGTGAAAGCTAATGTGGTTCAAATTAGTTTACAACTTGTTTGAAACAGCCCCAATAGATGTATATATCATCAATTTTAAAATAGAAGTAAAAAGATGTTTAATGAAAAAAAGTTATTATAAAGTAGGTAGACGAATATCTTGATGATAAAAATGCATGGTCATAATAATCTTTTGCCCTTGCACCCATAACATATTAATATTATAAATAAACAGAACTAATTAAAAAGAAAATAAAGGATAACGATAATCTACCTGAGTTTCTTGCTGGTCTCTTCTCAGGAGATTTAACTACCGTACCAGCGAAAGAATCATTTTCAAATGATTTATTTACTAAGTATTTTATTTATTATAAATTATAATATTTTTGACAATTATTGTAAAACTTTGACATTCATAAGTGCTCTTTATGTGCCTAAACTGAATAAACGAAATCGATTATTTGATTCTTCTTTGATATCACGTGACAAGTCTACAAGTTTTCGACAAATCTTCAAACAATTTTGTATCAATCATGATTAGGTACAAGTTGTTTCTCGTTGAAAACTAAGGTTAAGATTTGAGTTTTACTTTTTCGCGTGACACCCTAATTTTCTAAAATAAAATTCTCTGCTATCCGTGTAAGGCAGGTACTTATACTTGCTTATAGGAGACACTTTATAAAGTCAAAACCGGCCTAGTAATTCCAGAGATTTATAAATCACAAGGTTAAAAATATTTTTAAACAGGGTTTTAAAGTCAAACAAAAGGTTAAAAATTATTGCTCTTTTTTGCTGTGCCGTGTATGTCCACATTAATTGTAGGCTGTTATGTTAATATTAACATAACAAACATACACTTCATTTTTATTTATTTGTAGGTAGGTATATTGAATTGATCTTTAACTAAAGGTCTTATATCCGTATCTAATCAAATTATGCAGTTTATCGTTGGTACGATTTACGTCGATCTCAATAATAATAAAAACTAACATTTATTCAGGTGCTATTATAACTAAATACCAGTATTATGATCATTTTTATATCAATTCATGATATTATACAATCAAGCAAGGTAAAAAACTAAATTTATGTACAAAACAATCAAAATATTTACATTGACTCCATTGCATGTTTTGTTACGCATCCATCGTAACACAACATGCAATGGAGTCATGACATCCTATACTATGAGTACCTACTAATATTACAAGCTACCACTATACTAAGCAACTATAATGCGGGGTTCTTCAAGAAGGCCATTAGAAGGTTTCTGCAGGGTCGGCAGCCTGAGCCGTGTGCTTGTCTGCCACCTAAGTTATATAAAAAACTAGCCTTCCGCGAACGGGTCCACACGTGAGGATATCGATTACGCAACTTTTACTTAAAACTCTGGTTCTACTCAACCGATTGCGATCAAACAAATGTAACATTACAAGTTTGACTAAAACCTTTCAACCAAAAAACCGTATTAAAATTCATTCAGTAATAAATATTATGTACAGTATAGACACGACCACTTTGCAATTATATTTTAATATATATAGATAGATGCGAAAGTTTGCAAATCTATTTTTACTTAATAATCCTCTTTCCTGGGACTTAACTTTCAGCTTACCATCAGCCATAAGGCAAAGTGAAGGTACGTCGCGCGCACCATGGAAGTGATACAGCAGCAGCGGTTAGAATATACAAATTCTATAATTTTGTATTTTTATTTGTATTTATGTATTTTTTTGTAATGGATTTCCACCATTCGACCATGTAAAGTCTAACTCAATAACTTTTATTGCAGATATTTGATAATAATAGAATTGTGGTATTGCCATCATCATTCATATCTATCCGTCATCATCAAATTTCTAGTTGCCTTTAAAGTCTATATTTTGGACATGATGTCCACTGACAAAATTTCAATGAAGTGGTCCGCGAACGAGTGCCGTCTGACCTCTTAGTGGGACCCCATACAGCCTATTACCCAACCACTTTATTGTAGGTGACTAGCGTTCAATTGTGTAAGTATATTAAACACAGCAGGTAGGTATTAATACACCGAGTTTAAGGAAATGAGATTTGAACATGTCCTTGATATATCGGTATGATTTTGTTCGCAAGTTTTAATTTACAAGAATATGTTGTGGCTCACAATAATTCCGCTAAGTACTAAGTACAGACATTAATTTTGCGTGGGAGGCTAAACTAGGTACCTAATGTGTAGGATGCTGTTGCTTAGACAATCATACAATTGGAAAGAAAAAAAATAAATAAGGGCAGAAAATGCTCGAACAGTTATTCAATTAAGACAATGTTTAAATTGTAATCAACTATGTGTTACTGTTATCTCAGATAAGATTCATATTGCACACATACTATTTTTAAGAGTATTAATAATAGAAATGGTCGAACATTGCTTTGAATTGACCCCAAAGGTATGATTCCGTAGCTGTATACAGCTGAAGACACTTTATTTTTTTTTTATACTCCGTAGGTGGCAGACAAGCACTCGGCCCACCTGATGGAAAGCGGCCACCGTGGCCTATGAACGTGTGCAACACTAAGGGTGTCACACACGCGCTGCCCACCCTGAAGGGAAAGGGGGAGAGCTGGGAAGGGGTGGGGAGGCTAGGAACGGGAGGGGAAGGAGGGGTACTGTGAGCTCTGGCTACCCTACTTACCGGCGGGAACACAACACGATGGTTATTTTGACCGCGGTCTTCTGTAGGGCGGAGGTACTTCCCCAGTTGGACAGCTCATTTCGGACGGGAGATAACGTCGTGTCCTATCTCCGTAATAAAAAATAAAAAAATAAACACTTGTTGTCAATGTGTCGTTGCATCGTATCGACTTCGTCTGCAGTTATCGTGTGTCGATGGTTACGGGTATCCATACCTTTACTTGACCGAGGCACATATATATTTTTATTCTATCCATTATATTTCTGGTTAAGTTTAGGTTTTAATAAGGATCTGGGACACTTTGTCCTCGTGTTAATAAGCATTATTGTCACGTTTGGCTGAACATCTTTTTATAGTTGTGATTTCACCATTTGACATGACCAATTATAAATATAGCTACTTATTAAAGCTGATGCAATATATGCATCATGTTTTACCATTTTATTAGTTAATGTAATTCATTCTCTGAACCTTCCCCAACTCAGTTGGTGTCGGCTTTCCAGTCTAACTGTGATGCGGCTGGACTTCGATATTTTTCGTGAAGCAACTGCCATCTGACCTCCACAACCAATGGTCCAATAACCAGTAGCGCTATCGAAGTTCCAAGTTAGACTGGTTGGGCTTATGAGGGCTCCAACTACCCGTAACGACTGCCATAGATGTTCGAATAGCAATCGGGACCGACGGTTTAACGTGCTCTCCGAGGCACAACCAGACTAGTGCAAACAGCCATATTCGTGCATACAACTTTTTGCACTGAGCGGGGATCGTGCCTGCGTCCCGTGCGTAGCAGTCGCGTGCACTACCGCCACGCCACGGAGGTAATTACGGAGTTATTGTAATTATACTGTAATAATGATATACAGGAAACGTTTATTAAAAAACAATTGGAGACAGCGCTTGCCTCGTCGCTGCGGCAGGCCCTTTAGTTTCACTTCAATAATTTTATATGAAATTAGCTGTTACCTGCGGCTCCACCCGCGTGTATTTTAACTATCGAGTAGTACGAGTCTACTTACTTGATTCTCTACTTGCCTCTGTATATTACTTCTCCTTGCTGTCATGACAAAGGGAATAGCTAGCTATATTAGCACCAATGTATAGACATTTATCGGATCTATTGAGATTTATGATTATTCCTGAGCTCCCTTGAATAGTAGCGTGATGATATAAGTCTATGTTAATCCTAGATATTGTAGCTTTTTATAGGTGAAAAAATTATTGAAATTGGTCCAGTAGTTCGGAACCTATTCGTTACAAACAAACAAAAAACAAATCTTTCCTCTTTATAATATTTGTGTAGATAAGCTATGGTATACATAAATAGTCACGTAACTTTTGGCCCTACTCTTTATTATATTACTGGTTGTTGTGACTGTATTCCCGAGCATGTCGGTTATCGCGATCAAGCCTTCCAATTCCTGAAAGCCTAGGTTGGGCTCTAGTCTATCTTTGTACCAAAATTGTATTTATTATATTTAAACTTTCGCATTTATAATATTATTATGTACCTATCTACTGTACGTTCAGCAAATGCTTTCACAAAGCATTACAACAAACAGTTAAAGAAATCGAGAGCAAGTAAGTGATACTTAAGAACTTTGTTTACGCTGACCTTTATTATGTTATGAAAAAAGTAAGTTGATATTAGAGATATAATATTATATCGTAGACAAGGACGCACATAAAACTTAACTCAAGGCTGATCCCGGCCCGTAGGTACTTCTGTATGTGTAAACGGAACAAATGAAATCGAAAGGCTATCTCTGAGTCACAGGCGTAGGTTCGTGTACTAACTCAGTGCGCTGGGTTACCTTGACAATGAAAGTGAATTGGACAATGTGGACGCGATCTATTCGTATAAAAACCGGAGCACTTCTATTTGGAATTATTCAGTTGCCAACATTTGCAGCATAAACATGTACGCCAAGGTGTGTTATTTAAAGGATTAATAACCTATTTTAAAATTATTACTTACATTGACAAAAACATTGAGAAGGAAGTAGAAACGTTAAAGTACAGGAAGTCTTATTCCAAAACATGTAGAAAAAGCAATCCGTTTCTTTGAATTTCTGTCTTATTTCACAAAATCTCAAATATACTAATACACCCTTAAACTTATCAATTTGCCGTCTCATATTGATTATGATATTAATGTAATTTTGTTTATTCCAGTTGATCATCGCTCTTTGCGCCGTGGGTGTAGCCCGCGCTGGTGGCCTTTATGGCGCAGCTCCTCTTGCGTACAGCGCTATCGCTGCCCCCGCCGTGGTGACCAAGACCATCAGCCCCGCGGTCTCCTCCGTCTCGTCCTACTCCACTAGCCAAACTCACGGCAGCCCCATCACAACCTACGCTGCCGCCCCAGCCTACTCCGCGTATGCTGCCCCCGCCGTCACTGCGTACGCCGCCCCAGTCGCCGCTTACACCAAGACCATCGCTCCTGCCGTGAGCTCCATCTCCGCGTACTCAACCCAAACCGCGCACGGTTCCCCATTGGCCTACGCTGCTGCCCCCGTCTACGCTAAAGCCGCCTACGCCGCTCCCGCGTACGCCTCATATGCTGCCCCCGCCGTATACGCCGCCCCCGCTGCGTACGCTGCTCCCGCTGTAGTGACCAAGACCATCGCGCCCGCCGTCTCCTCCGTGTCTTCTTACTCCACCCATACCGCTCACGGTGGCGTATACGCCGCACCCGCTGTTGCTGCGTACTCCGCCCCCCTTGTTGCTAAGACCTACGCCGCTGCTCCCATCGCCACCTACGCCGCCGCTGCCCCTATCTACAAGTCAGGTCTCGCATACGCCGCTGGCCCCGCCCTATACGGACACGGTGCCAACTATGGATGGTAAACTGAATCAATTGTTTTCTTCTTGTAAATAGACAATGTAAAAATTAAAAGACTCGCCATAACTTAGTACGTTTGTTTTGATTAATTCCTAATTTATCTATTCAGAGACTTATCATTGTCTTGGATTCACATAATGACAATCATAATGATCTTGATCACCTCAATGATGGATGTTATGAGGATCACCTGGATGATGAGTCAAATCACACTTATTTGCCAAATTCTAACCAAATTATGTATTGCTAATTTATCCTTCGAGTTTTTTGCTGTCATTAGTATCTAAGTATATTCATAAATATCAAAGATACCTAGAAAACAGTTACTGAAAATGGCCTCCTAAAACAGAGGCGGAACACGTTAATTCAAGCAACTATCGCCATCGGTGCTTTGGCAAATGTGGCCAGCCCACTGCCACTTCAGCTTGGTTATGCTGCGAACTATATTGGTTACATTAGTTCTTTGTTGGATTTTTGCAGTTCATTTTCATTATACTATAAATAATATTAGATAAAAATAACAAGTATTCTTATAGTCAGTGCCGGTTTTAACACTACCAGACCAGCGCCCTGGGCGAGATTTCTAGAGCGCCCTCCAACTGCATTTCAAACCCAAACGAAAAAAGGGAAAACATTTAATGAAATAATTATTTATTACAAAAATAACCGTTTATTGAAAAAAAAAACTAATAAAATTTTACTTTTCTGGCCTTTCTATCAGCGAACTCTTTTATAAGGTTGTCAAAGTCGACGTTTTCAGCAATATCGTTTTCCAGCTTCAGCTTTGAAAAACTCCGCTCCCCACTAGCAACCGTTACAGGTGTGGCGATACCACATGTACCCAGCGCCATCTAGCAACAGCACGAGTAACTACTACGTAACTAACTACGACGTCACTACTACGTCACAACGATCCTGCATCGCGAAAATGAAGTTCTCTCGCTAGTACAGTATATATACAACAATCCAACGACAACCGTAAGGGCTGCGGCCCGCCAGGCGCGATCACCTTGCCTGGTCGGAGGATCCTCCCTTTGTGTTGGAGGGACATCACATCCCGTTCCTCCAAATTGGTGACCCCGACGTGATCCAAACACGTAACCTTCGCTGAGCAATAACAGCAGCATTCTCATCGCCACCATCCAATTAACTTCTTCCGCATGAGCGTCTTCGCCATCCAGCACTTCGGCCATTACAAGGCTTACCATAGCATGCAGCGACCGCTGCAGCCTGGTTACCTTCGGCCACGCCTACATCTAAGGCGCACAGTACACTGCACTTACGGTCCAAGAAGAGAACACCTCTCCCGTCTACGCAGCATTCGCCCCGACACTGCCGAGGACTCACCTCAACTCACCGAGGATTCGCCTCGCCTCAAGAGAGCTAAGACAGCTGACTCAACACAATCAACCTCCGATCTTGGAGGGGAGTGATGTGGCGGTACCACATATGTACCCAGCGCCATCTAGCGACAGAACGAGTAACTACTACGAAACTAACTACGACGTCACTACTACGTCACAACGATCCTGCATCGCGAAAATGAAGTTCTCTCGCTAGTACAGTATATATACAACAACCCAACGACAACCGTTAGGGCTGCGGCCCGCCAGGCGCGATCACCTTGCCTGGTCGGAGGATCCTCCCTTTGTGTTGGAGGGACATCACATCCCGTTCCTCCAAACAGGTATAGTCACTAATATTCGCAATGCTATCCATAGGTACATTTGGATACAGTTCTTGTAAGTTGCGATCTTTGATGAAATTTAAAACAAAAATGGGAGTAACATTCTGATCAGGCAAAAAGGATATCAGACTTAAAAGTTCATCACACAACATACAACCATCTATGTCTGATTTAGAGTCTACAGTTAATTTTAATTGGAGATCACTACAGAGCTTGACAAGATAGGGTTTTTCTGGAATCTGTTTAATATTGTACAAAAAAGACCAAGATTCCGAGTACTCATTTAGCTGTTCGAATCTTTCATTGACTGAAATTAATGTAGTGTCCAAAAGACAGTTGAAAAATTCAACCTCAAATTTTTTTTCTGGAGAAGTTATAGTGTCATCGCGTGCAATTTCACCAGCTTGACGCTTAATACGTCGAATTCTTGTTGTAGCTCGAAACACAGGTTCAATTTCTAGTTCTTCGGCCAACTCCTTCCCAGTTATAATAGCGCTTTTAAAGCCTGTATTTCTGTAGTCTTCCAAGAAATTGCAGCATTTTTTCAACATTTCTGTGCATTTACCAAGATCCATGTCTGTTGACTGTAGGGATTTATGCTCTGATTGGACGTCAGCAAATTTGGTGCATGCGCAAATGCATGTGTTTTTCTATGATCGGGGATTCCCGGTAAAATGAATTCCGAACGAAGAATTGAATACTGCGTTCCATTTAAGTGTTGCCAACATCAAGATTTTTTCGCTTAATTAAGGGACTTTACGACTAAGTAGACCTCGAACTATGAGAATGGGGAGGGGGGGGGCGTTTGCTTGCGGCGCCCTTTTTTATCCGGCGCCCTGGGCGATCGCCCAACCGCGCCCTACCCTAACACCGCTACTGCTTATAGTATCACTATTATTGTTTGCCGGCAAAAATCAAGTATTTCGCAATTTTACAGAGCACACACACTAGCATAACTTATTTATAGATTTTGTTTATCCCTATACAGGTTAAAATGTACATACATTATGTTCTCATTTGTTATTTACACGAAATAAATGCCTATTACTTACATGAATAATGTAACAGTCCATAATCTCAAAGCCGCCAGACCTACGTCATATTTTAGAAACGCGGCGTTAAGAAAATTTGAGACGAGATGATGTACATGTAGTCAACAACGTATACATATTTAGGTACCTATTTGTTACATTGAAAGTCCTTTTGGAGGAACGGGATGTGATGTCCCTCCAACACAAAGGCCTGGCGGGCCGCGGCCTTAACGGTTGTCGTTGGGTTGTTGTATATATACTGTACTAGCGAGAGAACTTCATTTTCGCGATGCAGGATCGTTGTGACGTAGTAGTGACGTCGTAATTAGTTTCGTAGTAGTTACTCGTGCTGTCGCTAGATGGCGCTGGGTACATGTGGTATCGCCACATCCTTTACCAAATTATGAGTTTTATAACCTGCATACATGACTTTCAAGTTATATTCCTTTTGAGATATAATTCTTAATAGCAAGTCTTAAATAAAACTTACAGGATTAAAAAATACATACATATACTTACATCCTCTATGTAGGGAGAAGCGCGAGAGTACATGAAATAGTAGGTACTACAGGGTAAACAGAGATCAGATGTTGTGGTGGAAATTGGTTGTCCAATGTCCAACCACTAAATCATTATCTCGAAGAATCCATGGCAAAGAAATTAATCTCAGTAAATTGTAATGAATGAATGATAAATAATAAATAACTCAGTAAATAATAAATAGTAATGACAGGGCACGCCGTAACATACTAGCGGCAGAAATAATCATCATGGAGGACGGGCTATAGAGGCCACACGGTAGCCCCTCCTACCAACTGTTGCAGATGATCACTGGGCACGGGTGCTTCGGGGATTACCTGCGTGGGATCCAGAAGGAGCCAATCTTCGAGTGATGTGTCTCGCTCGCCGTCTTATTTACTGTGATGCAACGATGCGCCAGCGCTTGGGCGGTTGCCGTCGCCTCCTTCTGCGGGTATTGCTCGAAAAGGAGGCCAGGGAGTGGGTCCAGAAAAGTGTCCGCTCCCGCACAGTCCACGATGAGCGGAGGCGATTCAGGCGTTGGAGGTCGCAGATTGGCCTCCGTCCTGCATGAGCGCAGGCCTGGGGGTAACGGGTGGAGCCACCTGTCACCCTAGAAGAAGGAGGCTGCGGCGGCGGAGCAAAGTGTGTTTCTCCATATCCGGGGGCAAGATAGGGACACCATGGTTCCCACATTAGAGGAAGAAGGTCGTCTTTTATTATCTCATCTGCGTTTTAGTCGGTTCGAGTCCGACATAATCACCTTCACCGACTTTTGTGGAGGTGATAATCTGTGTGGACATAGCGCACGTTAAAAAACCGTTAATAATAATGAAATTGGTAATATATAAAACGATATCGGTACGAGATGTGATCTTAAATTCAATAAACAAAAATAAGTTAATTAATTACACTTAATTGTCATAACTATATAACATTAATAACCACTGAGCTACGGAGCGTTTTACAATACTCAAGACGTAGCTCCTTTGCTCAGTGATTACAGCATTCTCCATGTAAGGAGAAGATCGTGGGTTCGAGTGCCGTCGTAACATTCACTTTTTCCGATCTAAATGGAAACAATACGTATGCCCATTTTGGTGAACATTGGTTAAGTAATAACTATAATGAGCCCGCCCCAAGACTGGAACCGACACCGGAAGATAGTTACGGAATTACGGGAAAAAAATTCGGCCACATTATTCAAAAGGAGACTTCGCTCGTTCGATCAAAAATGCTAAAGTTTGTGAAGATATTTATTTTTCAATTACTTTTTAAGGATTGCTCAGAGCTGGCTGAAATTTAATACAGGGATAGATTATATAGTTATAGGTTTCCATGAGTAGAGGGAACGGGATCATTATACCACGCGGGTGAAGTCTTGGACATAAGCTAGAAGGCTCATAAAAATATTATACCGAAGAACAAAATAATTCAAAGAGTTAATTAAGAACCAATTTATTTTATCATTAAATTAATTAACTAATATGGTTTGGTTCTGTCAATTATTTCGCGAAAATTATTGCTTGTTATATTCGGTATTCACTCCGTATACCAATTGCGCGGTCCAATACAAGTAGGTACTGCGTCAGAAGTTCGATTTTCACTCATTAGTCATTACAAATGAAATTGTATGCCAATTACAATTTCTTGACTGTTTATTATGTGAATAAAATTGAGTTTGTGTGTTACTATATTAATTTATTTAATAAACCGTGTTCGCATGCTTATAGCACCTACAGGTTATAATTAGTTTTGTATAAATAGCACAAATTATTTAACATAATAGAATAGAATAGAACCGATGTCTGTGTATATGTGTGTCTCAAAATATTACTGGTAAAAGTTAAGTTGATCCTACTTTTGTATATTAAATTCATATTTTGTAGGTGACTTTTTTGCTTTAAAATGTAAATGAAATACACAGAAATTATGTATTTTTTATATTTATGCTATACAGAATGATTTTGAATTCGTACACAGAGTTCTGCTGCTGTTACAGAAGGATGTGCAGTATGGTATTGTCGGCCCTATCAACTACTGGACTGCCAATGGCGCGTTTCCGCTACCGCGCCTCGTAGGTGTCATTGAAAGTGAATTGGACAATGTAGACGCGATTATTTCGTATAAAAACCGAAGCACTTCTTGTTGTAATTATTCAGTTGCCAACATTAGCAGCATAAACATGTACGCCAAGGTGTGTTACTAAAAAAATCTTTAATTGTTATTTACTATATCAAGTATTTATAATTATTGATATCAATCAGTGTATTCAATGCAAATAAATAAACGAAAAGTACAGGAAGTTGCGTTCTCAGAAAAATGCAACATTTATTTAGGATGTACTTCTTTGTATACCCAAAGGAATATGTCATAAATAAATGTTCATACATTGTGAAGTAACTCAAATTTATTTTTCTAACAGATCATGTAACATTAATTTTGTTTACTCCAGTTGATCATCGCTCTTTGCGCCGTGGGCGTAGCCCGCGCTGGTGGCCTTTATGGCGCAGCTCCTCTTGCGTACAGCGCTATCGCTGCCCCCGCCCTGGTGACCAAGACCATCAGCCCCGCGGTCTCCTCCGTCTCGTCCTACTCCACTAGCCAAACTCACGGCAGTCCCATCACAACCTACGCTGCCGCCCCAGCCTACTCCGCGTATGCTGCCCCCGCCGTCACTGCGTACGCTGCCCCAGTCGCCGCTTACACCAAGACCATCGCTCCTGCCGTGAGCTCCATCTCCGCGTACTCAACTCAAACCGCGCACGGTTCCCCATTGGCCTACGCTGCTGCCCCCGTCTACGCTAAAGCCGCCTACGCCGCTCCCGCGTACGCCTCATATGCTGCCCCCGCCGTATACGCCGCCCCCGCTGCGTACGCTGCTCCCCTGGTAACTAAGACCTACGCCACTGCTCCCATCGCCACCTACGCCGCCGCTGCCCCTATCTACAAGTCAGGTCTCGCGTACGCCGCTGGTCCCGCCCTATACGGACACGGTGCCAACTATGGTTGGTAAACTGAATCAACTCTTTGTTTTGTAAATAGACAATTAAATAAAAGACTTGCCATAAATTATTATATCTGTTGTAATTATTTCCCAACACATGGAGTATCCCATGTTCACTTACGGGATGATTATCCTCAAAAGAAGACTCTTTTGAGGATATTCATCCCGTAAGTGAACATGGGACATAGACATGTTACAGAATTTGGTGACTGAATTCACAGCCTAAACTATGGAAATTAATTTAAAGGGAAGTAAACTCTGATCTACGATCGTAGCCTCGAAGTTGACACTTACTGTATACTCTAATATCAGACCCTACGAAAGAAACTCAGGCTGAACTATTTCGTACTAAATGTCTTTACTTACTGATCATTCACCAAAATATTTAGATCAATACACTCATCTCTAAAATATGAACAGCGGGACTCTTGTAATTTATATGTGATACAAAGAAAATGTTGTGCTAGATGTACTTGGAATGTTTGAATACAATGGATAGACCTTTCACCGAATAAGTTTTTCTCGTAATAAAATTATCTCGAATCTTCTGCCAGAGAGCAACGAAGCCATGCATAAATGCCAGTTTATTTTAAACATTTTATAATATTGCGACAGAGGTATGTGATCCCACTAAGATCTTCGAGGTCTATTTCAACTTCAAATTGGTAGACTAGTTGACTGACGGATTAGACATTGGTTCAGAATTTCCTTTTGGAGTTACGGTAACATATGGCATTCGTTCAGATAAGTTAGTACTATTATCGGTTCTGTGATTCAGGTAAACATTATAGTAAATAAAATTTCATGCCATAAAATTCAAGTTTAGGATGCAACCAGGATTGACACTCAGGGAATGTTGATGATGATTTACAGGGTTAGTAGCTTTATGCCTATGTCTCGATAAGACTAGGTATCAATATGACTAGATTGCTTTCAATATTGGGCCTAACTCTTATTTTTATTCTAATACCAATAATGCTTCATCGTCTGCCGTCTTCGAAAGTGTTAGATAGGGTCTATATCCCTGCCTGATCTACAATTCGTTTACGGTTTTTTTTTTAAATTTTTTTTGTGAAATGTGATAACCCGTCCGCATGTTTTGGTGCGGCAATTGCATTGTATTACCGCCCGCCGCAACCTTCGCGGAAACCCTCATGTATATGATAGCATCTACGGTTGAGCGCTTCGGGCAGCCATATGAATCATCCATCAGATCCGTGGGGCTGGAAATGGAGAGGTGCTCTATGAAGCGCTTCGCTAAGAAATTATTCACCGGGCACCCCTACATTCAGATGAACACGTGCAGGCCTTAGATGTCACCCGCATACAGTACAATATATTCCATCAAGAATCAAGCTGTTCGGTGAGTTTTTCCTCTGCCGCACCATTAAGTCTTGGATTTCCTTACAAGCTTACGTCTTTCCTTCTTCCTACAGTCCCGGGTCTTTTAATCGGGGCGTGAAAAAGCATCTGATGAGGCCGCTGAGCGGCCATCATTGTAACACGCGTTTGTAATAGTGACCTTCTTTCTTGGGAGCTTACCATCAGGCAGGGTGAAATCAAATTGACGTTCCGTAAGAAAAATAAAGATGAGGGTCTTGCACAATTGCGTAATTATGTTCGTTATCATATCCGTGATATTGTTATAAAAATTTCAATGGATAGTGCCTTCTCTGGTGTTGCCACGCTATGCGGAAACCATCATGCTACGTAAATAAAAAATTCCTAGCAGTAGTGCCACTTTCGGATTTCGAGAATATTGGTGTGTTATTTCATAAGTAACTTGATGCTATCATCGAAATGAAATAAGTTCCTGTCGGAAGTTTGTGGGAATATCGCTGATTGCAATGAAATTACTTTTCCTAGCGGATTTCCTTAAACGGATAAGTAACCGAAACGTCGGGGGTAATGCAAATAATACTAAATAAAACGATAGAAACCGTTAAAAGTAATTCGGTTTCAAAGAAACGAAATATATTATGCATTCCGTTTTTAAATGGATATTGTTTGATATATTATCAAGGTATACTGATAAACAGCCCATATCTCTTCCTGTTGATAATGGATGCTTTGACATCGGAGATACAGGAGGAGAGCCCCTGGTGTATGCTGTTCGCCGATGATATTGTTCTCGTCGGTGAAGACGGGCTTGAGGTCCAGAGTAGACTGGAGAAATGGCAGTGTAAACTGGAGACAGTAGGCTTGAAAATCAGTAGAACAAAGACTGAGTATATGTTCTCTGATTTCGGCGGTCTCTCCAGTTTTACACCCATGGTGCTGGATGGTGCACCAATACCAGTCTGCTCCAACTTCCGCTACCTCGGCTCTCTTATCCAGGCAGATGGGGAAATTGATCGTGCAGTGAAGCACAGAATTGACGCAGGGTGGATGAAATGGCGGCAGGTCAAAGGCACTATATGTGATACTCAATTTCCCCTCAAGCTCAAAGGGAAAATATATAAATCGATTATTAGACCTGCCGTATTGTATGGATCGTCATGTTTGGCCTTGAAAGCGACGGATGAAAGAAAACTGCATGTAGCGGAGATGCGAATGTTAAGATGGATGTGTGGTGTGACGAGAATAGATGAATAAGGAATGAGTATATTAGAGAACGTTTGAAGGTAGCACCTGTAGATGAAAAATTGAGAAGTGAACGTCTGGCGTGGTATGGACATACTATGAGAAGAGATGATAGCAACATTATAAAAAAGGTCCAAAGTATTAGTGTAGAGGGCTTTACAACCAGAGGTCGGCCCAAAAAAAGATGGATGGACTGTGTGAAAGATGATATGGAAAGGAAGGGAGTGACTGAGGAAATGACATCCGATAGGAATGTATGGAAGAGAATGACATGTTGCGCCGACCCCAAATAATTGGGACAAGGGCAGGAAGATGATGATGACTGATAAACAGGTAGATTTATCTATTTGATTCGATGAATCGATGTTTGCTAAATTTGTACAGAGAAAAAATATGTGGTAGTTTCATATTAATAAGTCCTGATCCCGTGAGAATATCCGGAACAAAAGTGGCCTAAGTTGCTCAGGGACATCAGCCCTTGACTTTAGAGTTTATTCTATACATACAAATATACAAATCTTTCCTCTAAATAAAATTATTACTAGTACCGTTAATAGGAATTATTCGGGTGTTCAGTGTAAAAGGGTTTCATGCAGATGAGGCCGTAGGATCTAATTAATATATAATATGATAGTCCAGTAAATCCTTTCCAATACACCATGGATTAGGAAATAATAACAACAAAATATTATAATTTATGGCAAGTCTTTTATTATTGATTGACTATTTACAAAAGAAAACTAGTTGATTCAGTTTACCAACCATAGTTGGCACCGTGTCCGTATAGGGCGGGACCAGCGGCGTACGCGAGACCTGACTTGTAGATAGGGGCAGCGGCGGCGTAGGTGGCGATGGGAGCAGCGGCGTAGGTCTTAGTTACCAGGGGAGCAGCGTACGCAGCGGGGGCAGCGTATACGGCGGGGGCAGCATATGAGGCGTACGCGGGAGCGGCGTAGGCGGCTTTAGCGTAGACGGGGGCAGCAGCGTAGGCCAATGGGGAACCGTGCGCGGTTTGAGTTGAGTACGCGGAGATGGAGCTCACGGCAGGAGCGATGGTCTTGGTGTAAGCAGCTACTGGGGCGGCATACGCAGTGACGGCGGGGGCAGCATACGCGGAGTAGGCAGGGGCGGCAGCGTAGGTTGTGATGGGGCTGCCGTGAGTTTGGTGGGTGGAGTAGGACGAGACGGAGGAGACCGCGGGGCTGATGGTCTTGGTCACCACGGCGGGGGCAGCGATAGCGCTGTACGCAAGAGGAGCTGCGCCATAAAGGCCACCAGCGCGGGCTACACCCACGGCGCAAAGAGCGATGATCAACTGGAATATAAAAATACATTTTACATGATAGGTATGTAAGAAAAATAAATTTGAGTTATTTCACAATGTGTGAACATTTATTTAAATGTGTGGACATATTCTTTGAATATACAAAGAATTACATCCTAAATAAATGTTGCATATTTCTGAGAACACAATTTCCTGTACTTTTCGATTAATTATTTGCATTGAATACACTGATTGAAATCAATAATTATAAATACTTGATGTAGTGAATAACAATTAAAGATTTGTTTTAGTAACACACCTTGGCGTACATGTTTATGCTGCTAATGTTGGCAACTGAATAATTACAATAAGGATTGCTCCGGTTTTTATACGAAATAATCGCGTCAACATTGTTCGATTTACTTTCAATGACGGCTACAAGTCGCGGTACTCGCGGTAGCGGAAACGCGTCAGTGGCAGTGTAGCACTAACAGGGCCAGCACTACCAAACTACATATCCTTCTGTAGCAGTACCTGACTACGTTGTTGTACGTATTCAAAATCATCCTGTATTTTTTGTGAATAACTCTGACATTCTTTCTTTAAGAATGGACTGAGTTTATGATAGAGGAGTTTATGATAACGAAACAACTCCTTAATACTTTCCGTTAACTACATGTAATGTAATCAACATTTGATTTTTCTGAGATGGAATACCGGCTTGTGGTTTGTTTTGAGTGGTATTTAAATTACAGTGTTTCGTGAAATGTAAGTTATATTATACATTTTGATTATTAATTTTGTTTTAAGGTATCAATCGGTAAGTTATTTTATATTTATTTATGTGAAGGAGAACTTAAGCTTGTCGGTAACATCATTGTCAATCACTAAACAATGATATATTTGTATTTTGAAATACAAACAAAATGAACATGAAATCTCTGTCTATTGAAACTTAAATTGGTAAAGTTTGTGCACATCAATCCAATAAATAGGTCTTTGACTTGCAAATGATCCCTTGAATCGATTTTAAATGTATCCTAAGCGGCATATTTAATGTCCGTGCATCGACGGTTTGTGTCGTATTTTATGTCCTAGCATATTTAAGCCGCAGCCGATAGTGTTTTGTAGGTATAATGTATGAATCAGAATTAACTTAACTAACCAGTACAGGAATGTTTATAAAAACAAGTGGACAGTGTGTAATTTTAGGACAATCTACACAACGCTACCTAGACTCATGGTAAGCATAACTAAACAAGCTTGCGTTATGGTTTCTAGAATGTACATAAATATTTGCACTAAGCAGGAATCGAACCCGCGACTCTGCATTTACTTTTGCCACGCCACAGAGGTCGTCAATGTCATGCACAGTGCATGTCAGGCGTTGATATTTTATTACGTGGTTTACGTTACGTTAAGTTACATACTTTTATAAGTAGATAGATTTTTAAAATCTGTTTTAGCAGAGCTTAGCCACAACCTGACTATGTTATACAAATGTCAGATATTCATTATACATATATAACAAATACATCTCCGAGCTGTAGCTGACAGAGGTCTCGTAAAGATGCTGTTGCACGTTCCGATGTACAGTCAGCAAAGATACGGATACGGATACCACATTTACATACATATAATTATATGAAAAAGTGGTACCATATTCCTTTGTCGACTGTACATTACATTAATTCGTAGAAGCTTGTTCTCCGCTGTTCGTACCCAACACATTCGATCAGAATATGTTGCACATCTTCAATCACACCATATAGCTTACAATTTGGTGAAGCCCACAAGTCCATAAGGAAAATAAACTTTCTAGATAGAATGTACCCAGTTTGAAGTCTAATACTAGTTTAATTCTACCAGAAGAATATTTATCAATCAAAGGTATATTCAAAGGATCATGTTGTATATATTTGTATCACATACCCTTCTCAACTGATCTCTTTTTAAAATATTCCTTTCAAATTTTAGAACAATACTTCTTGGAGACTTTATTATAATTCATCAATAAAATCCTCTATTTTTTATTGCACAAATCCGGAACTTTTATTACGTAAACGATCAGTCTCTTTCAATCATAATCATACAAAACAAACATATAAAAGTCTTCTCATAGAAATAGAACAAAAATAACAAAAACTCCTTATAAATAGGGAAATAATATAAAATGGGGAACCCCTTAGGGTAAGATGGGGTATGATATTTATTCAAGATATGGACGGCTTCATCGTCATTATATTCCACTTCTGCACAACTACAATGCGCCCACTTACCGCAAGTCTTCTACGCTTACGCTAATAATTTAATCAATGTAAGTAGTTACAAGGATATCACATGTGTATTATTGCGGTGGTAGATTGAGTAGGCGCTTAACCAACCATCTAAAGCTATGTATTACTACTTCGTTAAATAATGATTTGGAAACCGGTGGATGAGATTATGTCAGAGTCGAAATGACTTAAACGCACGCCGTTTATAGGTATTTGATTGCCGGAGGTGAGGTAATACAAGATGTACCTATCTCTCACACTCCAGCAGACCTAAGGACATCTTTTTCCCTTATGGACCTTCTGATTCGGAACCGTTGGCTCCTGTTACTGTTATACTGTTTGTGCTAAATACCGTCTTAATCCTATTTGCTTTTTTGATAATATGTGAAAAATTGTGAAGATGTTTTTTGTTTCTTACTTAAGCACATATTGTACTGACTGAACGGATTGGGCTAAAATTTAACACAGATATATACTCGTAGACTTTTATCCCGGGGAAAGGTTTCCAACATGTGTGAAAGAGATTATGTCCATGGATTGGAGGATCATCACTCCATTAGGTGGGCCATGTGCTTGTCTACCACCAAATTGGTATAAAAGAATCAGAATTTCACACAGGCGATGACGCGAGTTTCATCTAGTTAAATATACGGAGACAGGGCTTCACCGCCGTAGACGCGACACAATCGACATGTCATTCTAAACCTTGAGATAAAAATAGATATAATACCTTTAAATATTGAAGTCGTTTACACCCGCTATGTAACATTATATTGTAACTATACATTATATACAATACATCAAGGCGCTGAGGTCACACTCATAATATTTACGTTGGTAATGGTGTTGTAAGGAACAGAGATTTATGATTCCTTCAGGAATAAAACAGGGACTGGACTACACTATTGCACTATTGTACCTACTATTGTACAATAGTACAACAGTGCAATGTGCACTATTGTATGGATGTTATTCTTCACAGTGGTCCTATTGGTTAAGTATGAAGTTTGATATGACAATTTCGTCACTTTCGATTGATTGATTATAATATTATCGCTTCGCTGACGTAGACACGTTTTCGGAAAACTGCTTCTTGCAACTAAAGACCCAAAGGCATCCTGAGTTTTATTCGGTTCGAGTCCGACATAATCACCCCAACCGGCGCCGGCGAGGAAGGTATCCGTGAGGATTTTTCGCATGATAAAAAAGGCTACTTGGGTAACAAATGCCTGGTTATGGTGCCCACCGGATTCCGGTAGGAGGGGTAGACCCAAAAAGGCCGGGCTTGACGACATGGAGTGTGACATGCGGGATACCAAATCTTCTCGCAATCATGGACTCCCAAGATCGTATGAAATGGAGGAGGAAAAGCTGGAAGGCGAACGCGCGGGTCTTAGATGAAATCAGACAAAAAACGTCTCTATGATGATAACGATGATGATGATGATGATGATGATGATGATGATGATGATGATGATGATGATGGTGGTGAAGATGGTGATGATGACATTTTATTCACAACTGAACAGAAAAATTTACGGTATAAATGGTTTATAGGATTTTTTCAATTACAAGGACAGAAAGTGATATATGTATTATACTTTAATAATCTCTTCATTAAGCTTTATGTTCAACATATTAAATTTAATGATACGTAGTTAACCGTAACATTAGATTTAGTACGCAGTTAGACGTCCAGGCCCTCGATTCTACTAATTCTTAACTATAGTCACACTACTGAGTTCACAAGAACTGTCATGGCATTTTCGGCTTACTTATCTTTGAATAAAGTTCAAAATAAAATGAAAAAGTGTTTTTCATTCACTTTACAAAATGCCCTTTAATTCTGAACTTTAATTTTGCAAAAATACAGTCCAAAATTAAATGGCAATTTTTATAATCTCAGTTCCTTCACCATGGTTGACCGAGGCCCTGTCTATTTGCACGTTGTTTACTATTCTGGAACATAAATTCAAATTGTCCGCGGGTGTGTTAGAAATTCTGAGTTCATAACATCTAATATCTCTACATATAAGGTAGACAAGGATTTTTGTGACGTGTCACTCTGTCACCATGTTATAATAAAACTTTCTTATATTCTGAACTGCACGTAAGTCTGACGTGTCCTAGACAAAAAATACTCTCGATTTATTGATATGCGTTTCTCGTGATGAAGTAGTTATATTCACAAAAACCCAATCTAGAAAAACGTTACAGATAACGGCAATACATAAGTAGGTATATAAACAAAATAGTCTGTAAAACTATAAAGATAATGTAACTTATATTGCACATTGTTACTCTTAATTTCATTCAATCAAAAATGATATCAATAACGAAACTAGATATATCTTTGAAGTTAATTTAAGCCATGTGAAATCGATGCGAGTACCTAAAGTATTTATTAATAAAACATTGTGTTAGGAAATACGCATAAATATTGGTAACTTAGAAAATACTTTTTGCACATAGCAACTAGAATTTATTATTGTTGATACTTGTGAGTTATTTCTCCGTATCAATTTCTTTTGTACTTCTAAAGCTATCACTATTTTTTACCCCCAGAGAGGAAGGAGCCCTCTAAGCAGAGGATAATGGGTAAAAAAGGTTGTTCTGCAAGCTCACAATTAACTCATTTAAAGTACCTACTGCTATATGTACAATGTTAGTTTTTGTAACGCCCATTCCTGGCGTTTCCTACTTTCGCCATTTTTTTATCTAGGACACGTTAATGTGACTTCACCTCGCCTGATGGCAAGCTGAAGGCAAAGTCTCAGGAAAGAAGGTCACCATTACAAACCTATATAGTGTTACAATAGCAGCATGCCCCGCATAAAGGACTCTGGACTGTAGGAAGAAAGAAACACGTAGTAAGGAATTGTAATATGTATAATAAATAAAAATATTCTAAGGCAATCTACACCACGCCACCTAGACCCGTGGTAAGCATAGTTTAAATAGCTTGTGGTTTGGGTTCTGGAATGCGGATAACATACTTAGATATTTTTTATGCATATAAATATTTGCACTGAGCGGGAATCGAACCCACGCCTCCTGCGTAGCAGTAGCGTTCACTACCGCCACGCCACACGGAGGCGGCAAAACCGAAAGTCCTGCACGTGTTGTGTAAGAAAGGAGGCGGTAGGACTAATTGGAAGATACATACTCGAATATTTTTCTCAATGAGCGAATATATCGTTCATATATTATCTATTTATTTTAAATTTTATGGTTACCCAAGGTCGAGGTGTCAAAACTTCAGGCTAGATTTTGAAGATACTTATCTTTTTGGCTTACCAAAGAATCATAATCATAGTTCAAGGATTTTTAACTTTGTCATTCGTAGAAAAAATGATAATTTCGTTGCACTGTATAAACAATAAATCATTATCGAGACCAATACTTGAACACTTTTATTAAATTTTGATGAAGTTTAAATATCGAAATATAGTCTTGCTGGGGTTTCGGTGATTAAAGAGTTCACGTCACTATTGAGAGGTCCCGGGTTCGAATCCTGACAATAACACCACCGATGTAAACCCTCTTCTAACACAAGCAATTTAGGATAACTGGAGGCGTTGAGTGGAAAAACATATTACTGTTTTGTGTGTCAGATGTGAGTTGAACAGGTAAGTTGAACTATGTATTAATGAAGTAACATGATTGCACACAAGGATATTCTTTGTTTAAAGATTCTCGAAGTCACAAGAAGAATCGAGCATTATTACTTAAGCTACTACCTAATCGGAAGATAGAATCAGAATGATCGTTTATTTCCTAATTTGAACGTTTTATTTTGACTTTCAAAATCAGAATTGCATAAAAAACCTTTAGGATAAATTATTAATTTACAAGATGGTATAAAAGTGAATGCGTTTTTTCTTGATGTTATTTAGTCACTACTATTAACAGGTTGAAGATGGCCAAAGAGGTATTTTATACTTTAATCATATATAACTGGTGAAATCAATTTAATTTTATACTTAAACCATTATCCTTATTTTCAGTTGGCTGTGTTGTTGTGTCTTACAGGCATCGTGTTAGCAACCGATATAAACAAAGGTTCTCCCGTGAAGCATGAGACACCAAAACAGTTGTCACTATCTTATCCCACCACGACACCAACAGCAGAAGCAAAGTCACATTATAATAACCGGGGATTTACATCTAACCAGGAAGTGAATAATGATCAGGAGTCCGGCAAATTATCGAATACATTGGTTGCCAATGCTGACCAAAGGAGTAACATCGTGAGGGATGTAACAGGATTTGCTGCGGAGAAAACTAGTGAGGAAGCCCATCAGCAGGACACAGGTCGTTCTCCCTCAGCTGACTATGTGTACGGTTTGTTTGTGCCCTACGCTACGCAGCCACAACAACAGTACGTTCCTGTTCAAATGAGCTACCCACAGACGCTTCATAATCCGGAACAATTTTCGAATGTTCAATCGCCATCATTTGATTTTGCAACTTCTTCATTACTCTCACAACCACAGTTAGTGCCTTTTTACCCTTTGAGAACAGCCCCATATCATCATAATGGACAAAACGAACCTGCTCAAACTAGAATAGCAATTCCTCAATCTCCGTACTCTGAATCGGCTCATCAATCAATCACGTCACATCTTCCACGCACACCTTTGCCTTATGTGGTTCCATATCCAGTACGGTCGTATCCTACTTACCATCAACTTCAGAGAGTTAATGGTCCTGGGGCTAATTACGTGTCCTCTTCTTTCGGACAAACAGGCCATCGTCCTGTGCAATTAATCTCTAATACTATCAGGTCTCCTGAAACAGGATCTGCTGAATCTCGGTCAGTAGCTCAAATTCCTTTCCTAGTTGCACCGTTTTCAGATCAACGTATTAATCCTGAACTTTATCGCCCTGTATTTAAATATGTTTCGGCACCTATACAACAATTCGAACCGTCTTTTGATTCAAAAGATGCTATTGAAACTCACCAAACTTCCAGTACTCCATCACCGGAATATGCTACTTCTACATTAAGATCACTACCCCATCTAGAACCGGTTCAACGATTAGAAACGTCCACATATCGTCCTAGTACACAATACATATCACATACACCGTCACCTCATGTGGTTTCATCTCCTGAAGTCTCGTATCCTGCATATTATCCCCTTCAGAGCGACGTTAATGACCCTGAAGACCATCACGTATCTAACCCCGTTGCACAAACAGGTCATCGCTCCGTGCAAATCGTCTCAAACAATATCAAATCTCCCGAAATCGTAGCTGTGAAAGTTCCATTTGCTCAATATGTCCTCTCAGTCACGCCATCTTCAGGTCAACATATTGCCCCTGACGGATATCGTCCCGAATTCCAATATGTTTCCGCTCCTGTATCAAAGTCCAAACAGTCTATGGATTCAAAAGTTGCACTTAATGAAGCTCATCAATCTATCAGCGATCATCCTTTCCAGTCTGGTGAAGTTCAAACACAAAATATTCCACCTTCAGCTGCTCCAAAACTCAGTCCTTATATATACAGCGCTGCGGAATTTTCATCCCAAAATTTAATAGCAGTGACAAAACGAACCCCAATTTCCGATTCTCGACTAATCCCTGTGCAAGAAGTGAATCAAAACAGTGAATCGCACAATCCTCGACATGGTCTTCGTTCGAAAGCTAGGAAATTTTCTCCTGCTTCTGATGTTTCCAGTGTCCATTATAAAGGTAATGAATTTAGCTATGATTGGTGATTAATTAACCTAAACTATTATTTCATATACTTTAGATATACTTAATTTATTCCTGTTTTTTATATTTCTAGATAATCATTAAATTTTATTTGTATTTTTTTCAGTTTAATTATATGTTATTCTACTGTCATGGTCATTGTCATCAAGGCTAAGTTTTCACAATTATTTATTAGAGCCGATCAGTGTATCAATATAACTAATCGTGACCGTTAATCTAGAATACATTTAAGTGCAATATTGTTTGTAATTCGTAATCGTTGTATATCTTAATTTTGTTGTGATGTTTTGCATATTATACGAATGTAATTTACATGTATTATTCATACATAATAGGCATGAGTGTTTTTCACTATATCACATCGGTTAAAATAATTTTGCGTCGTCAGTAGGTTTCGGAAATGAAGCTTTTTGGCACAGTTTCGATAACATAATCGTCTGGAAGTATTAAGGCTAAAAATTTTTTACACGTTCCATACATTCTTCTGCTCATCATTCATTATTCTCATACATTCATTCAAAAGAATTCAGCCAATTAAAACTTCCACACGATTTTGCTAGCGAAACTATGCTCAATTTTTTTCCTATCAGGGTGTAACATCTAAGTTTCATTATATGGTAAAAAGGCAAAGACGTATTTTTGGATTTTGCTTTGCTTATTTTAGTTATAACCACACAGATGTACCTATAGTGGTAATTTTCCTAATAATTAACTTTTTATAATCTAAATTGAGTCTAACATCTTAAGTCAACGATTGTATTTTTCCAAAACTATTACTGTATGTTCTTAGCCACATGCAAGAGTAATCTATTTGTCTGCATGTATGTATTTAATCTAAGTTTCTATTCTAACGTTGCCAAGATGATAGCTCAAACCGAAAAATGGTATGTATGTACTTTAGGGTAGGGTAAATCGTTAATATATATCGTCAGATGGAGCCACCGGCAACATTTAGTCAATGAATATGATAAATAGCAACCTACATACATAAATAATGTAAATGTGGTAATAAATATTATCGATAAGATTGCACGTGTGGTGTTTTTTTTTCCAAACTAATCATAACTAGTTTTATGCGAATGACATATGAAACTGTTGTATCTCCGGCTTCCGACATCGTAATCATTTAAGTAGGTATATAGTAAAAAGTTTAGTAATCAAAAGCTTCTGAACATAAAATCAAATGTTCTAAAATTTAAATGGGTACGGGATCTGAAATATAATAATGTGGACTTTACCTGGAAACATTTCTCTATTCTAATAATAAATGGCTTCTAACAAAGGATATTTAATATCTTTAATATTTACGTAGAAATATCAGATCGAGGTCTTGGCGATGGATGGCAGACTAGTTTAAAAAAAAATTGAATACAGTTTTGTTTCTTTCTAAAAATAAAGGAATGTTACCTTGGTGTGAAATCTGTACATTTAGAATACTTTCCCTAAAGATACGGTCAACGTCTTTCGTTATGTATAAAACTTGCTTTAACATGTAAAATGGATGTAGAAGACCTTATTAATATTCTTGGGGCCCAAGTCAATCTGGGGCCTCGGCTCAGGCTTTCTTCTTAGGATTGTGAAATAAAACAGTCGTCGCTTAAGGAGATCCCGACAAACCAATCAAAAATAATACTCGGACACTGGGTTCTAAAATACCAACCTAAAAAATTGAAACGCACGGCAATATCACTATAGGTGCCATGATGATTATATTACTGGATCCTTTCCCTATATACTCAGTCAGAAGACAGACAATTTATTTGTATATTTAAATCTAGATATTACATAGAAGTACTTAATCGAAAGGAAACGCTATTTAGTTCACTTATTGAGTCTGCTCACTGGGTGAACTAACTTTGCGGCAACATAGTGACATAACTGGGTCATTTTACGATTTCTACACATGCTAGCTTTTTGCTACTACATGCTCTTAGTAGATATAGTTTATTGTGAAGAAAAACTAGTAAATGGTGTAAAATTAACAATTATTCTTTTGTAGTTCCTGGGCTGGGTACCTTAATAGGTAGTCTTTATGTTGTGTATTAGTCTTTAATTACATTATTAGTGTACCTAATTTGTGTATAAGTTTATTATCATTCAAATAAACATGTTTGTTACTTATTTGATTTCTAGTTATGTTGCATTATTGTGCTAGACGGATGTTGCTCCCATAAAAGTTATAAGTCACGCATTTAGTGGAAAATGATCCTGCATCCTCTGATGTAAAATTTAAATGCGGTAGTGCTATCGACTCCTACGCGTCGCTGACGATCAGGACAGGTGAGAAATTTACATTAGATATGATTCCAACCCAAATCAATCCAGAGAAATAAATTTATCCTACCCGGTAGTTAACCATTTCTTTAATTCCTAACCTACTACCCCGTAAATATTTTCTAAAAGAACCTTTTTTCTAATTATCTTATCCTATTCCCCAGTCTTACTATTTTGACAGTAAGAAATTTTGTTTGTATGTGTACACACTATACACAAAGTATACATAAAGGTACATAATATTATTATAATCGTTGTAATAATTTTGTCAATGCCTGTCAAGCAAGCTCACGCGACTAAAACACGCCTAATCTCTTCCGCTATGAACTTGACAGTGCTCTACGCTTGAGTCGATCAATGGATGAATCATGTAGATACGGCATTGGCGCTCAAAAGTAAATACTAAAGCTATAAATAGGCTAATTCGCCCAACTTAACGCAAGCACCAGTGACCATGTCATAAACTAAGTGAGAATGAGAACAAAGCATGACTTCTATAAAACAATGTGATACACTTATGACATTGCGACAGTAGGTATTGAGACTACATCTCTACCTCACTTAATAAGATCGTTGGGGTCAACGTCATATTATGCAATGTATGAAAATGCAAACAGGTTTTATACTATATTTTCATGAATTGGACACGTGATCCAAAAATATATCTGGTAACTTATTGTAACGTAACATTTAGTATCAATATGTACTTAAGGTGCGGAAGTACTTAAATATTCAACATATTTGGGTCTGTGACCGTGAAGGTGATTTCCGCTGCCTCTGATATCATTAGCGCATAACCTTATCCTATTAATGAATACAGGCCTTATTTTCTTGCAGTAAATAAGGGTTATGAAAGTGATTGAATGAAATTTTAATACTAACGTTCACTATAAGCAAATTTAAATTAGACTTTGGATAGCTGAAAGTCTTATCTGAAATTCTACTTATAGTGAAAATTCTTCGATGGTTCTTCAATTATTACATTACAGTCATTTTTAATCATTAGGTTAGGTTATGTTAGGGGATAATTCGAGGGATTTTAAGATGTACCCATGGAGATTGCCGCACATGGAAAAAAGCATTGAGCACAGATAATTTGGCATGGCAACCAACAGGTTTTAGGCCCAGGTACAAAATTCATCTAGTCCTAGTCGGTGTTTAAGTTAAATAAAAATTAAATTTATAAATATTCATTGCTTTATTTACCACAAATCAGCAAATTGTCAAAAAATGCTTCTTGACTACGCATTTTTCCTGCATAAATGTCGGGCAAATTTTCTGTGTGACCCTCCTAACATTTTTAATGTTTTACATAACTAAATGAAGGCAATAACTTTGTCAAATTAATACAATGTCATATACAAAAATGACAACTTTAGTCCGACCACGAGCGCGGTGGCGTGGTGGAGGGAGTGCCTATTGACCATCAGGTTTGGTCACACCACACGTACACCATTTGAGCAGTGCAGCTCTCGCGGTCATACTTAGAGAATTTTTTTTTTCTGACTAATTGTACAGTAGGTAATTGTAACAGTGGCCGCGGTAGCCTAGTGGTATGGGTAATGGACTGCTGAAACGAGGTCTCGGGTTCGATCCCAGGTTTACCATGGCACACACCAATGACTTCGATGCTTTTCGAAGTTATGTGTGTTTTTATCGCAGGTTTATGAATGCCGGGGATAAAGGCGTGAGTTTAGGTTATGTTATGTTATTTTAACTGTCCATATTATTAAAAAACTAACACAGCATTTGTTAGCCAAAAACCTGCCCGTGGTAATTGGAGTAATAAAATAACACAGGTAGAAAATGTGGACGGAGCCGATGAAATTGTTGATTGTAACGAGCATAGTTCGTATTATAATTTCTAATATTATAAATATGGTATAAACATACTTTTAGTGATGTTATTTTTACAAATCTACACCATATTTGGTTATAACTGAAACTTCTCCTCTTTAAGCTTGGCTACATATCGGTGGGTATGTTTACTGGAAAAATACGTCTCTCTATAAATGATTTCATTACAATACAACGCCATCTCCTAATGCTATGTGGTACTGCCTAGCATACTGATATCACAAAATTCTACAAGGTGGCGTTGAAAACAAAAAATATCTCGAAGTTTAGTCATCCTTGAATATTATGTATATAAAATGCGCTAGAATTTCTATGTAGTTAGTTGACATATTTAAGTTTTGAAATAATACACAACCTGACTAATGTATACTGAAATTAGTGGCCTATGAATTCTTACAACAGTCAATGAAGATAAGGAGGAGTAAGCGTGATGGAGAAAATGAGAAAAGGCAATAAGCAAAAAGTCCTAATTCATTTCGTTACCTTCGTTTTTAAACAGAAGTATGCATAGTTTATGCCTACGAATTTTATTGAGACCGTACTTCACCAATGAAAATCCGTTTAAATTCTTACTCATACCTACATGAAAACTTCGTTGTTTAAATTCTTGGATTGGAATGCATCGAGGGATATGTACTACGCAAAGGATGAGCTACTGTTTTGTTTTTGTGTGAGCTTATAAGCTTACATCCTTTGGTGTGAAAATCGTCACAGAGATTTCCCAGCTGCAATTGCAACCAATATTTTTCAGTCAATCTTTTGAACTGCGAACGACTTTTAATTGATTTAAGCACCAAAATATAATTTCTAGGCGTATACTGCGGAAAGTACATTTCTTCTAAAGTATAAAATGTATTCGTGAAGACTTACGCGGGTCGACAAACGTACCAAATTAGTGTTAGGCATTGGCACATAGAATGGACCGCGATTTTATTGCAAAAAACCGATTGGCAAATAAAAACAAAGTAATATATATTTTACAATAATTTATTTTGTACTTTTTATGAATATACAAACTAAATTATATATTCAGTCATAGTAGGACTAGCAACAAATTTTCAACAAGTGGACAGTAGTTTACCAGCCATAGTTGACACCGAGACCGGTGTATGTGACGTGGGAGACAGCGGGAGCGGCCGAGTATGTCACAGCAGACTTCAGGACGGGAGCAGCGGCGTAGGAGGCATAGGCAGGGGCTGGTGCCGAGTAGGATAGAGCAGGAGCAATAGCCTTAGCTACTACGGGAGCGGAGTAAGATGCGTAGGCAGGGGCGGCGTAGGTCTTGGCGGCAATCACGGGACCAGCAGAGTATGCAAGGGCTGGAGCTGCATAGGTTTTAGCGTATGCTACGGGGGCAGAGTGGGTAGAGATAGATTGGTAGGACACAGCTGGAGCGTAAGACTTGGCTACGACTGGAGCAGCGGCGTAGGTAGTGAGAGCGGGCGCAGCATAAGTCTTGGCAACGACTGGAGCAGCGGCGTAGGTGGTGAGAGCTGGTGCGGCATAAGTCTTGGCAATGACGGGTGCGTGTGCGGTGTGGCTGGAGAAGGATACAGAAGAAACAGCTGGTGCTGAGCTGTACGCGACAGGCGCGCTATATGCCAGCGGGGCAGCTTGATATAGGTTGCCGGCAGAGGCGATGCCAGCGGCGCACATGAAGAGAACGACCTGCAATGAGGAAAATAGACATGCATGAGTATAAAACAAATCACACTATAGACTATTTAAATTTCATAAGTATTTAATTATAAAACTAAATCACTAGTACCTTGGAGAACATGTTGATGTGACGAATGATTATCTTGTAATAATTTTTGGAGCACTTACTCTCGCTTTTATATCGAGTGCACAAACTGGTACCAACATTGAATCTCAATCCGATATAGCCTAGAGCTATTTTGTTCTGGTAGTCCAAAACCGGTCAAGTTCAAACATGACTCACTTAATGTGTGTAACATAAAAGTTTTGATATGTAGTAGTAAGTATATTAATGAGATAATCCTATCTAGTTCAGTGTAGTTTATCAATTATATTTGAATTTTGACATATTCTGTCAATGGTTCTCAGGACAGGCAGTGTCCTTTGGTGCAGGCTTTTTCCTCGGGGTCGGCGAACCAGATAAGCATTTCTTTTTTAGGAGGCAATGCCTCTGTAAAAGTTTAAAAAAGAACAACATATCATGTAAAGGCGGTGTAGGACATAAAGCGGACTCCAAAGCTTTGGAGACACGGAGTGTCATTCAGTTGAAGAACACGAATACTACTTGTGAGAGAAACAATGAACGGACAAATTATTTTTTTATATGACGTACTTGACTCACGATAAACAATATAATTTTTAGTATACCCTTTTATAAAGTACCAGAAGACTCGCCCCAATTTTGTTGGTTCTAAATTGATTAATTTTCAAATAATACCTATATGGGAATCTGCAGAATTTGTTAACATCCACTCCCTTGGGTAGTAATATTATGTTATCATATAACGTATAACCTTACCCGATAAACGGGCTTTTCGCCACGAAAAATATTTAACAATTAGAACAGTAGATCCTGAGATTAGCGCGTTCAACCAGATAATCAAACAATCGTTTTCAACTGTTACTTTTTTTTTTGTTTGTGGTACGTCAATTTGACTTCACCTCGCATGATGTTAAGCTGAAGGCAAAGTCTCATGAAAGAGGAATTTACGATATCTAGCCATCAATCTCAGAAGTACCTTTAATATTCCTAAGAGACATCATCACCATCATCATCTTACTGCCCTTGTCTCAACTGATTGTGGTCGGTGCAACATGCCACTCTCCTTCATACATTCCTATTCAGATGTCAATTTCTCAGTCACTTCCTTCTTTGCCATATATCTTCTTTCACACAATCCATCCATCTTTTTTATATATAAAGACTATTTATAAAGAAACATTACGATACTATACGATATTATATTATTACGATATTATACGATTTTTAATTTTGATTGCAATTCAGCTTTTGCATTGAATATCGGAAGTATTTAAAGCGGGACGTGTAGGGATTTCCTTGTTAATTGCATTTATTGTTCTCATACTACATAATATAATTACACGAGAGAGGGTTCTCCTCGTAAAGGGAATTAAGCGCTAAAACTTTCTGAACAAAAGCTTGTTTTTTAATTTTACACGCTCGTGTTCGTTGACCTTTATCACTGTTCAATGTTATCAAGTATAGGTTGAAACATGTTGTGTCGGTTCATCTGACCGTTATCGAGAAAAATCGAAAGCACAAAATATGGTTTTGAAGATGAAATCTGTTTAGTTTAGTGTAGTGACTGCATTGACATTTGAAGACTACCTACATGAATCCTTATTACATCCTTTCATACATCAGCCATTTATTGGTTAATGTATTTCATTTGTATCTTTTAGTGTTCAGCTACTTTGAAGGCGACTGATTTTCATCATTGTTGATTCATTATTTCGTCGTGTTATCAGTCAATTTATCAAGTTATCTTGTGGCAGTTTTTGATGTTTGTATGTACTAGTTTTTAACACTTCTATGATATTCCAATAAACTCTTCCAATTACTATCAACTAAGCTTCGTTTATTCTGAATAAAATGTGAGTGCCTACGGGACACTTAAGAAGTGCAATATTCAAAAGTTTCAAATTCAAAATTCATTTTGAGAATGAAATGAAATGAAAATATTCTGTATAGATCGTTTGAAACGTGGCCCCGGCCTCTATAGACTTCTGGTAGAAACTTAGCAGGCTTTTCTTTTCTTTTGTGAACTCCGAATTACCGGTGCAGTAGAACTGCGGGCAACGATATTACCTGTTGTCAAACCTAAAATAGTCTAGGCAAATCCTGACCGACACTATGAACCTTTACTTGTGCTGTTAAAGGTAACACTGAAAAATTCAACTGAGATCGATGTTAACATGTTGCCATAATATGTTTGGCCTATGACGCAAGTATAACATTTTCTGAAATTGGCTGATCATAATCGACTTTCAAGTTTGCCTACGTTATCGACAGCATATTTGGGAACCTGAAGTATGCGTCTTAGGTATTCAGATCAGTTTAGAATATTTCGAAAGTATATTTAAGAACCTAAAATTTTCTCTAAAGTACCTTATCAACCACACGGTATCCACTAGCACCTCTAGTGACTATTGTGCATCTACATTACCTTATATCTTAGATCTATTTACGACATATACGCTTTGCTGCTTATTTGAGCAGCTCTCCGAATCGCTGATTTATATGAAAAGTTTTAATCAAGGTTTGATGATTTAATGAAAACCATTATAAAGTTTGTGTAGTTTGAAAGGAAATCAACAAGACTGTATAATTCTAGAATTTTATATTTTGTTTATTTCTGTATAAATTAAAACAGTCAAAATATTGACTAACAATAAATATTAAAAACAAACAATTTACCAACCATAGTTGACACCGAGACCAGTGTATGTGACGTGGGAGACGGCAGAAGCGGCCGAGTATGTAATGGCTGACTTAAGGACTGGGGCAGTTGCGTATGAGGCGTACGCGGGAGCTGCGATGGTCTTGGTAACCACAGGTGCTGGATAAGTTACAGCGGGAGCAATGGCTTTAGCCACTACGGGAGCAGAATATGTCGCAAGGCCAGGGGCGGCGTACGACGTGTATGCGGAACCAGAGTGAGAGATAGAGGAGTAGGATACAGCAGGAGCAACGGCTTTAGCGATCACTGGCCCAGCACCGTATGTGGTGAGGCTAGGGGCAGCGTAAGTTTTACCGTATACAATAGGAGCAGATTGAGTTGAGATAGACTGGTAGGAGACAGCGGGAGCATAAGATTTGGCTACGATTTGGGCAGGAGCGTAAGAAGCGAGAGCTGGAGCAGCGTAGGTCTTGGTGACGATAGGAGCACTGGCGTATGTGTTAAGAGCTGGTGCAGAGTAGGACACCGAGGAGACGGCTGGTGCAGAACTGTAAGCGATTGGTGCATTATACGCGAACGGTGCAGCTGCTTGCAGCAGGTTCCCGGCAGAAGCGGCACCCGCAGCGCACAGGAAAATTACTATCTGAAATTATAAGACATATTTGAAATTGATAACACTAATGTTGATATTTTTTATTTTGAATTTGGATCATTCTCACTAGTTCCACCAACAATTAGTTCCATGGAACTAGTGAGAATTTTTTTTTGTCATTAGTTGGAACTCTCTATTTATGCTACTCCTCGTTAGAAATTTATAATTTAATATACGAAATATTTTAAGAGTACCTTGGCATTCATGTTTGTATGATTCCGATTTGTCGTCGATATTGATTTTAGGAGCATTTATTTTCGCTTATATATATATACGCCTAAAACTGGTATCACCATAAAATACCTGAATGAAGCCGCCTAGAGCCAATTTGTTCCGCAATGCCAAATTTCATTTTATTTAATATACTAATTTACATTATTATATCATTTAAAATACTAGATTTGTTAAAGGTAGGCTCTATAAATTCAGGTGGCATATAACTAGGTCGCAGAATGACCACCGTGCCCCAGGAGCGCGGGCCTGGGGGTGACGGGTAGAGCCGTCTGTCACCCTAGCAGAAGGAGGCCGCGACGGCGGCGCAAAGTGTGCCTCCCCATATCCGGGGGCTAGATGTAAGAACCATCTCACTTCCGATAATCAAAGACACTTAGACGGCATGCGTTTTAGTCGGTTCGAGTTCGACATAAGTAATCACCTCCACCGATTTTGGCATTTTACGAACGGATAATAAAAAAAAAAATGTAAACGTTTGTGCAAACTACACGCGAGTGGTGTGTAGTTTGCACAAACGTATACCATGTTTTGTCTATCTGTATGTTTTTTCAGCCCTTAACTGATATTTAAGTAGGTATTGTGGTATGAAGAAGGAAGCTAAAAAAGCCGTATCGGCACCTCGAAAAACACTAAATATTAAATCTTCAAAAGAGGCGAACAAACTCGCTATTATTTGACAGTCAATATATGCGTTCATCGCAAACAAACTGTGGAACAAACAGCATTACAAAAAATATTGTTGTGTTCAAAATCGTTAATTTGACTGATTACATTTTTTTACATAGGGTAAAAGCCGGATAGTTGCGCCAGTGGGATACTTGCCACGGTTTCGAATATACTATGTTACGGATGTAAGTGGCATAAGTGCTTTACTATAGTTGTAAGTACCACTCCCGTAGACCTCAGGGCCACCTTAACCGTCACCATAGACGCAAGCGTTTCACTCGTGCAAGCGAAAATCTTCCGCGGTGAATCTTCGACAGGTGTCGAAATTATATTGGTAAGTTATTTTTGTTGAATATTTTTATTACTAATTGTGGTTTCAATCCACCTTTTATTTCTTTGCGTACATTAGGCTTTACATTGCAAAGTTTATTACATATTTTTGTAACATAATTATTATTTATTTTGCAAATGAAAAGGGCAAGTATCCGTATCAAAAAGGATAGTTGCCCTAGAAACTTGTGCGGATAGTTGCTCTGGGGGCAACTATTCGCAACTATAAATTATTTCGCGAACAAAGGCAAATATTTTCTATTTGTGTTGTTTTATTCATTGTGGCTATAACTTAGCTAGAATACAATAAGTATTCAGGTCATGTGTTCTAGGCCCACCCGTGTCAGTACTTTTTTCAGATTCTTTATTAAGTATTTTTATTTTTATACCACTTAAAGTGGCAGATATGCACCTAATGGAAAGTGGTTACCGTGGCCTATGGACGTACGTAACCCCAGAGTTCATTCTACACGTTAATTAATTAACTTTTTAGGTGAGCAAAATACCTCGCAAATATCAGCGTAAAGCAGGCGTGGTGCCGCGTCACATAAGCTGGACAGAGGGAAGTTTAGGTCTTGCATTCCAAGAGTTGGATAAAAAAAAGGAAGCAACTAAATATCGCGAATGTACGGGATACCACGGGATACGGGGTATCATTTTTGGCTATTTTAGTTATATTTTGTATTACGTTGATTAGAACTTAATGAAAGATTGCAATAAATAATAAAGACTGGTTGAGTAAATCGATATGCATTTGTTTTTCATCAAAAATCATTGTGAGGCGTCTATCCCCGCATGGGGCAAGTATCCTCTGAAGTACTATTTACGTTAGGCAACTATCCGCTACAGTGGGCAACTATCCTCTCTTTGAGAGGTCAAATAAAACAGGTTTTCCTCAAAACCTATAATAACTATGTTCTTTACAATAGGCTTCTATAGTAGCTCAAAGACCAATAATTTGATATACACGTTGCAATATTCTTATTAAGCACATATTTCTTTATTATATAGCTTTGTTGAAAAGTGGCGCAACTATCCGGCTTTTACCCTACCTACCTCCAATGATATAATAGATTAGCATATTAATATAGATCACACGTTAATATTTGTGTATTTCCGTTGACCCTACAATAATTATAGCTAAATACAGGTTTGTTTTAAATATAAATAAATAAATTAATGTCACTTAAAATAAATAACCTTAATATTTATGATATCAGAAGACTGCTTGAAATTGAATCCACTAGTGTTAATACACATGTATTGAAAAACGAACTATTTTTGAAACATGAGGTGTTCTCCACTCCATATACACCTATGAAAATTCTTGAGGTCCAAGCCCAGTCGCAGGCTATTCTTTCACACTTGAGAGGTCAGAGGACTGTCGTTGCAGGTAAAATTGAATTCTTAACGATTAGTTTTTTTTTAAATATTATATGAATATTATATCATTATATCATACCAAGGCATATTACAATCGGGCTTTGGGCTACTATGAAGATGATGATGATGACTAAGAAAGGAGTTTGTAACAAAGTATCGAAAGTTTCATGTCTTTTTCTCATTCTCTTACTTTCTCTTCCTGAACTTAAAACAGTTTCTGAACCATCATTGTATATTTCATATTTTGTTATTATAGAGTCGCAATACTTGCTTAAAAGGAGACTTTAATCACAAAACTGTTACACTAAACTGTATAATGCAATTAAACTATTTAATTTTTTTTATTTTTTTAGCATCCTATTTCCACTTGATAGCAATAGGCTCGCCTCCTTTTGTGTGATACCGGAAGTCATAGTTGACAGAATGTGGGTGTTAATATATCACTTACAGCGCCTATAGCGTATATTAACAAAGCGTTATTTCAGATTGCACCCGAATCTTCCCCTTTGAAGCGCGGAGTCTGGTTACTCCTCTTCTCTGTATAGCTCATACGACTTTATTGGAGCGACTATGACCCCAAACCTCGAGAGGAAAACCTGCGCGATACGTCCGTTAGTTTGGGCCCCAGCGATCTTGGTAGGATCATAAAATTCCAAATCAAACTTGATTATTATTTTACAAAAAGGTGAGTACCAATTGGTAACTAAATAGGTACATAATGTGTTACTCACTTCTAGGGGCGCACGTAGGTACGTCAAATGTTTGTGGCTCCAAGGGTACTTTCCAACATGCCCTTTGTTTGTATAACTGGTTATAACATGCAGGGTTAGGGTAATACTACGCGTATTGTAAATAAATGTAATCTGATTAAGAATATTTGTAAGTAAACTTGAGTCAAATCTTGAGGATATATTAAACGAAAGGGATCTTTCGAGAAATTCGTCAAGGACTTTATAACTCTTATATAAATATCAAACGTAGGTACTAATATTATGACTCTGTTTGACTGCCTATCTATCTATCTGTCTTTCACACAACTTAATAAAATTTATTGGTACAGTTATAGACCACCATAAACTGTACCAACAGAAAGGACATAGACTATGTTTGGTTGCAATAATGATATCTATGTACACGGGAGGTGCCGCGGGTTGCAGCTAGCATTTTTTCACAAGGAAATTCCTAGGCACTGAGGCTTCTGATAAAAAGACGGCATCCTCAGAAACACCAACATCAGAACTATTTTTTGCACCACACCGGATCAATAAGTGAGTCCACTTAGGGCACGTGTATGCATAATACCGGCGTAATAGCTCTATAGGAGTACTGCGCCTAATGGCAAAGTTGTATAATTGCAATTTGTTGTAGCTACTTGTTGCTGTATGTGTGTGAAAAATGTTAACAAAGTTAACGTCTTTTTGAGAATCCGACCGCAAAAAGAAACGCTAACGTTGGTAATATTTGTCACTGAAACTAATCGCAATTGATATGGGTATGATATTCTTTTATGTATTTAGAATATTACTAATTCATTTTGGGATAGTTCATAACATGTCCGATTTCGTCCTTTAAACTTTGCAATAAAACAACTAAATATTATACAATTTTTCATTCGTTTATTTTTCGTATTTGTAGTCCATTAGTTTCTAGTAATAAATATCAACAAAACAAACAAACATTTGTTTACCAGCCATAGCTGGCACCGAGACCGGTGTATGTGACGTGGGAGACGGCGGGAGCAGCCGAGTATGTGATGGCTGATTTCAGAACTGGGGCAGCCGCGTAGGAGGCATACGCGGGGGCTGCGATAGTCTTGGTGACAACGGGGCTTGCAGCGTAAGCTACAGGTGATGAGTAGGATACAGCGGGGGCAATAGTCTTAGTATAGACGGGGGCAGCCGCTGCGTAAGCAACCGGGGAAGCGTGAGAGATTGAAGAGTAAGATACAGCGGGGGCAATAGATTTGGTGATCACGGGGGCAGCAGCATATGTAGTAAGGGCAGGGGCGGCATAAGTCTTAGCGTACGCGACGGGAGCAGAGTGGGTAGAAATGGATTGATAAGATACAGCTGGGGCATAGGATTTGGCTACGACGGGGGCAGCGGCATAGGTGGTGAGTGCAGGAGCGGCGTACGTCTTGGCGACAACAGGGCCGGCAGCGTATGCGGCGACGGGAGCGTGTGCGGTGTGGCTGGAGAACGATACAGACGAAACGGCTGGTGCTGAGCTGTAGGCGACGGGTGCGCTGTACGCCAGCGGGGCAGCGTGCAACAGATTACCAGCGGAGGCGATGCCCGCGGCGCACAAGAAGATCACTACCTATAACAATACACAAAATAAATGTAAGACTTAATACTGAATTAAAGTTCGACATACTGTCTCACATTATTTCATAATCAGGATCCAATCCAGTCACAATACACTAAGAAGATTCAGAATTTTAAGTAAATGCATTGATCGTACACTTGCAGTTGCGGTGAAATTTAATTTTGTCGAGTTATAGATTAAGTCTCAATGTATTTCGAAACAGTTTATATATGTCTCACTAGTTTCTAAGCAATAGTTTTTTCACTTCCTCTGCGTGAACGGTTTTAAGCTTGATGCAACACTTGTCTTATTAACATGACTCCCGTTAAGCAAATCAAATAGAAAACGCATAAGTTTAAGACTATTACTGTTACGAAATACTATTTAATTAGTATGTCTTATTCTTAAAGATAAATAGTTTGGAACAGAATTTTGAATATAAAAATGATAGTGTACCTTGGAGTACATGTTTGTATTGTACGTTGTTGTCGTGTGTAATAATTTTTGGAGCACTTGCTTTCGCTTTTATATGAGTGCGTACAAACTGGTATTGGTATTGAATCTCCTTTGCGGATCAGCCGCCGGCACTTTCGGTTTCAATGTCAAGGCTGGTCTCCACTCGAGTAACAGAATTGTGTAATCTGCCGTAGGCATATTATTATAGTATTATCGAGTACCTCCGAATCAACCATATCTACTTATAAGGAAGCGGTTTTCGGAACTCATATTTATTATAAATTCATAAATCAGGAATTGGATATTTTATATTCGGTTTAATTGGAGTTGTTAATATACCTATTTATGTAGTAGGAAATGTATGTAATCATTACTAGTTCAATGTTATCGACACTCAACTATTTTTACTACAATCAATTACTGGTGACTCTAGAGAGGGTAGAGGATGGCCATCGTCATTCAGCGTGGAAACGCGGCAAGTGTGATGGGC
Organism: Pelosia muscerda; assembly: GCA_963691645.1. Lineage (NCBI taxonomy): Eukaryota > Metazoa > Arthropoda > Insecta > Lepidoptera > Erebidae > Pelosia > Pelosia muscerda. The sequence goes on from OY829113.1 coordinate 7,002,059, forward strand.
ACCTTTGCACCGATAGCGATCATGTTCGGGTTATTCGATTAGTGCTAACATTTCTTTTTTTATTTTATTTAGTATTAAGGTTATTATTTGTGTTTTCATATTTATTAATTCAATGCGATTTAGGAAAAGGTATAATAGAATATCAATTACTTATACAAATGGTGGTGTCGTGGTGACTTTCTGCATATTTAGCCCTTTATGTTCATTTCTACATGATGTTATACTGATTTCGGTCAGCAATACGCTCTCCTCGTATTACGTGGAACTTAAAATCATAGTTGGCGAAATATGGGTGTTTAATACATCTCTGTCTACCCCTTCGGCGATTATGGGCGTGAGCATATGTATGCAGGTATTTATATTGATAAAGCACTGTGGAATAAATAGTCAGGTAGAGAGTATGCTTCAAGCCGTGGCAAGTAATCTCTACAAAATGGTAACTTTTATAATTCAAGATATCACATCGTGGCTGCAACTACGTAAATCAGATCCGGAGCATAACATAAATATTATCATAACCCAACAACCGCCTTCAAACAGACAAGGCTATGTGCTTATTTACAACCTTAGTAGAATCAGTAAGGTAATACAAAAAGTTTAGACAGTTTCATGAAATTTTATTAATAAAAAAGTTATACATTTTGAATAATGTTCCTACGACACAATAATCGATGAATTACCATCCGTTATTGTATCCACCATAAGCGCCATTACCGTAACCGCCATGGCCATATCCGCCATAGGCACCATTGTTGTAACCCAATCCGTTATAGCCACCAAGAGCACCGTTGTAACCTCCATATGCACCGTTATAACCACCAATAGCACCGTTGTAACCTCCATATGCACCGTTATAACCACCAATAGCACCGTTGTAACCTCCATATGCGCCGTTATATCCACCAAGAGCACCGTTGTAACCTCCATATCCACCATTGTATGCACCATTGTAGGCAGCGTTGCTAGCTGGTACTACTTTGGTGACTGATGTGTATGAGGTAGCAGGGCCACCGTATCCAGCATATCCACCATAACCGCCGGCATATCCACCATAACCGCCGCCATAACCACCGTAGCCGGCACCATAACCAGCACCGTAGCCGGCGCCGTAACCGCCATAGTTGGAAGCTCCATTGTATAGAGCTCCAGCATGAACGAGTCCGAAGAGGCAGACTGCGACGGTGAAGATCTGTTGAAAACATAAATAATAAGTATAAAAATATATTTATGTTGTTGATGACAGCAATTTTGTCAAGATACACGCGCTGTATAAATTTGCAATTACTTACTTTAGCGAACATTTTGCTTGTATTCCTACAAAAGTGATGAGTTGAATGTTTTAGGAGCTATTGTTACAAGCTTTTATATCAAAAATATAGGCAATAATTTATTTTCATCAAGGTTCTCTTATTATTTTGAGAAAATTGGAGCGTAACGGATTTTAATTAGACTCTCGTTAAACTACCAGATTAACGAATGTATTATTGAGATTAGATGTGGAATAACGAACTTTATTACACTGCTATAAAGAATATACTACATTAATTATTCAATATGATTATTATCTCTAATGTGTTATCTTGAAAACTGTTGTACAAGGGTTGACTTAAGTGTAAAATACAAAACGTAAACGTAAAATTAATGTTTATGATAATTTGGATAACACGGAGAACTATCAAGGCTCTTTGATTTTTTTGTTTACCTTTTTGCCTAATGTGGGTAGAGCACAATGACATCCTGGTTTTAAATCTGGATTAGAATTTGAGATAGGGAATATATGGATATTATTTATTGTCGATCATTAATGAATGAAAAGATTGATTATTGGGCTCATGGTAATTAAGCATACTTAGGTACTTACATAGTATAATTCTATCTGTGATTTAACTATCAGAATTACGAGTCGTACAATACGCTTTTGTTTATAAATGTAACTTCTCCTGTATTTTCTGTTTAATCCTCGAATGATTAACATCGACATCTAGCCAACCAGGCACTCCCGTTCTCATCATGATCATGGAGGCGTTTATATTGTTTATCGTATTGGGACTCCCTTGTCCGCCCTAGCCTCCCTTTTTGGGTCATTGTGCGTGCAGAGTTACTGACTAGAGCAGCCAGCCTAACTCCACCCAGAAACGCAGAAGCTTACTGGGGACTTCACAGGCTTCGCGGAGCGACCTCACTGTGCCGAGGATTTGTGATCAGTAGGGGGCTACTGCCTCGCATTACAGTATTACCTGGGCGGCCGTTTCGCTGTCGGTTGGACCGATAGTACACGACAGGTGTTGATCGTGGAGGGCGATCGTTGATCTTAGTGATTTCACTTTCATAATAGAATTAGTTGTATTTATGATACGTAAAGAGACTCACCGTGATCGACGGGGCTCAACTAAATCTCATCAGCAAACCAATTCACTTGCTGATAATGGACAAAGCTCTAGATGTTTTTTCTTCCTCTCCTTAGGTCCTGTTGGAGTTGGGGGTTCACACCGCAATACTATTAGGGAAACAGCGGACTTTGGGCTCAAAAATTTAAAGTTTGAAGGCAACCGGTCTTGGCATTCGGATGATGGCGAAATTATGGTTATTATACTTAAAAATTACATGTATTTTACTACTTTAGGGTAGCAAACAAGCACTTGGCATATTACTATCTACAGAAGAACACGGTCGAAATCGGTCACAAGCTAAATATACCAAAGTGTTTTTAGTCGACTCATTCATATTAGGAGAAGCAGAGATTTATGTATTATGTGTGAATTGATTCTCAAATAAAAAATATCATGCATATTATTATCTAAGCTTCAACTTAAATTGTTTTTTTTTAATTGTTACTAATTAGCTGCATGTAATATTGTACAGAATTCAGCATACTATTGAGTAAAGGGTTACAATATATAATTTAATTAGGTAGGTACTTAACATATACATAATGCAACGTATTGATAAGCACTAGCTTTTTAAGGAAACTTGAAACTAAATTTTAAGAATTTGTGTGTCAAATCACCGATATTGTTAAAATTTAGTCTACTATGTTTACTAACTTTAATGCAAACACAACGTATAACGTAATTTTTAATTACGAGTACTAATTACTGAACTAAAATTATAGCTGTAGACTCCTTTAAACTTAAATAGTTTCTTACTGATTGTTTCAAGAGGAAAAAATACCCAATGATCGTTCTACTGTCTTAAATATATTTAATTAGGCATAATACCGCATAATACGTATATATAACCTCTGTGGCGTGGCGGTATTGAACGTGACTGCTACGAAGGAGGTGCAGGTTCGATCCCCGCTCATGGCAAATATTTGTATGCATGAATATGACTATTTGTGCTGGTCCGGCCGTGCCTCGGAGAGCACGTTAAGCCGTCGGTCCTGGTTGCCATACGAACATCTATGGCAGTCGTTACGGGTAGTTGGCACCCTCAAAAGTCCGACTAGTCTAACTACAAAACTTCGATACCGCCAATCTGGTCGTGGAGGTCCGTTGGCAGTCGTTTCACGGAAAATATCGGAGTTCAGCCGCAACTGAGTTGGGAATAGGCTCAGAGAAGAATGATGATGAATACAGCATAATACGTCAAATGAAATTCTCCGCTGTTAAAAAGTTATGTTGTGCTTTTTCACGCCGCGCTTGAAGGACCCGGGAGTGTAGGAAAAAGGAAACATGTGCGCTAGTAAGGAATTCCAAGACTTAATATCGCTTATTTATGCCGAAAGAGACCTAAAACGCACTTTATGCTGTTTACTTGAATACATGGTCACAAAGTTTGCTAAGAAGATGTAATGTGAAGATAAGAAAAAGATGTAAGTACCTACGTATAGGTAAGAACATGTGCCTATAGATATTGTGACAATAATAAAATTTAAAAAGAGAAATTATTTTATGCTTTTATCGTGTGAAAAACCCCCACGCAGACCTTTCTCACCGGAGCCGGTTGAGGAGGTTATGTCACATTCGAACCGACTAAACGCAGGATATTTCTAGGTCTTTAGTTGCTGGAGGTGAGATAGATATAACTCTCGCACCCCGGCAGACCCGGTTCATTCTTCTTCGAGATGATCTCTTTCGAGTGTGTCACCCCAGAAAATATTTTATGCTGAATATATCATACTACTAATAGATATAATATATACAAATAAACCCATATAGTCAAAGATCTGAAAACAGACATCTCACATTTAAATAACAACGATATATTTAACTGTCATGCACTTTATTCGTCACACACACACATTCGAGTAGAGGTCATATTAAATAGTTAGTTTAGTAGTAGCCGTATCTGCCATAAAGGGCATTGCGGTAACCACCATAGCCGTATCCGTTATAACCGAGTCCATTGTAACCATGTGCTCCATATGCTCCATAACCAAGACCACGGTAACCATTGTAGGCTCCTAGACCGCCCAGGTATGCTCCAGAATATACGCCATTGTAAGCAGGTAATACTTTGCTGTATGAGTATGAGAGGGCAGGGCTGTAGGCGCCATAACCAGCGTATCCAGCATAGCCTCTACCATAAGCTCCGTATCCGGCACCATAACCGCCGTAGTTTGAGATTAGCCCTCCAGCTTGAGCTAGTCCGAAGAGGCAAACAGCGATGGCGAGGATCTGATTAAAAAAAAAGAAAATACACAAAAATAAACATCTGAGGGCTTTTTTTCTTCACAAAATTTATTTAATAATTTCTTTATAAGGTACTTACTTTAGCGTACATGTTGCTTGTATTCAATTGATAAGTTGAATGTTTTGGAAGTTATTATTACACGCTTTTATATTAAAATGTAGGTAATAATTGTATTTCTGAAGGTTCTCTTAATTAAAGAAAATAGGAGCGGTAACGTTCATCATTATTTAATAATGAATATTTATGAATTTTTAAAACAAATGTTTTTTCTTGTAAAATTATATTTGCAAAAGTTTCAAGGTACGACCTGAATGTTGCCATTATTCAATTTAAATTTAAAAAAAAAAGTATTTTTATAAGATGTTGTAACCAGATGTTTACAACATCTTATTAAGAGACTTTTTTTAATTTACAATGTTGTAGAACACCATCTTATTACTCACATCTACACATTATACCACATAATTCAATTTCCAAAAAAAGTTAATGTTATAAGAGTTATGAAAAACATTTTAAAGCTAAATGTAAAAAAATGTTTATTATAGAATTTGATCGTAAGGTAGGATGCCCCCCTGATATACTGACAACCTGAAAAAGGTAGCTTATGTGGACTGGATACAGAGAATCGGGAGTAATGGAGCGTATTGGGAGAGGCCTATGTTCAGTAAGTTGAGTGATTGGTAGAATTTGATCCGATTAACTTTGTAATTGTTCCTAATAAACACATAGGTATACTCAGCCAAGAGGACAGCAGGACCAAGTTAAGTAACATGTCTTAAGTAAATAGTACAAAAAATGCAACCAGTAACTTTTTCTGCCATCTCAAATTATTAATTGAAATAAATTAATAATTACCATTACTGTTTCTTTTCAGATACGGAACCCTAAAACATCAATATGTATTGTAGTATTTAATTAATAACATTTATACATATTTTAATAATACGGAAATCTATCAAGGTTTTGAACAAAGCCATTGTTTCGTTTAAAAAGGCTGGGCACTGAACATTCATCAAATTAAACTGGATCCACACATTTTATTCAACAAAATTCATAGGGTAAAACGTGATAATCCAGTTAGGTAATCTCGATTTCTATCATTGGTAAAATGTTTTGTAAATGTAACTGGACGAGGGATATCCATGTTTGTTGGTTGACTTCCCAACTTATAGAGTAGGTAGCTAGCGACAGAGTCACATTCGTTAATCAGGTATACCGATTTAATGGTTAGGTTGACTTGGGCTCTAAGACCGTGGTACGACCCCAAAATATACCCATTGTTAACATACATAATAGTCCTCATAGCTTTATAATATACTGTACCGTCATAGAAGCATGATTTTCAAGAGATTGGTAAAATAACACTATCTGTCATCGTGTTAGCTCACAACTATATCCCTTTTTAATTGTTTCAGTGTATAAGTTTAGCTCCGCGGCGGCGGCGCAAAATGCGCCTCCCCATACCCGGGGGCTAGTTGGGGACACCGTGGTCCCTACACCCGACGGGGGTCATCTTGAAGAAAGGGCCCCGGGTCTGCCGGGGTGCGAGGGATATGTTGGCTACAACCTCACCTCCGGCAACTGAAGACCCAAAGACGGCGTGCGTTTTAGTCGGTTCGAGTCCGACATAACCTTCCCAACCGGCTCCGGTGGGGGGTATCCGTGGGGATTTTTCGCACTATAAAAAAAAAAAAAGTGTATAAGTTTAGGTATACACATGTGTTTTATGCTATACACATTACTTCAAAGTTATTCTACTTATATAGTAAAATCGTTTCGTAAATATAAAAATATAACGTAATAGCTTATTTTAAATCTATTATTATACTCGGGGGCTGTATAGTTCAGTAATCGGACCTATGGATTAGGAAACTACTGTTGATCCTCAAACGCTGAGCAGATTTTAAAATCTTTAGCTATATCGTTATATCGGCTTTAAAACAAAATAAAACCGGCATGAAAACCCATTTAGACATCACAACATATAAAACAGGGCAAAATAATATCACTTGTTCTTTGTAGCTGGGGGTTAAAAATCAACACCAATTTTAAACTAAAAACTAAAACCACGGCCGCCGACTCTTTATTGGTCAAATAAAGAGTCGGCGGCCGTGGATCCAAACTTAGAGTTGGTACGAGAATGTAGCCTAAAATCTTAGCACCTGACGATAAAACAAGTTAAAACACCCACCTAGGCTTATTACATAATTTTTACTATCTGAGTATCTATAATTGGTAATTATTTTCATTTAAATTTGGATTTACTACATTGAGCGAGCAGCTCCATCCGACAAATGCTGCAGAAGATTGCTATTTGATGGAGGTAGTTTCCCAGTCGGGTAGCTCCATATTTCACGAGGAATCCCATTATGTTCCATCCACTTCTTACAATCTTTTACAATAAGTTTTAGATGACAGTTTAATGATAGATTCATAAATCATATATTTCATTGCACACTGCGCTGACTGCATACCTCAATTTGTCAACATACAAAATGTTATATAACATACATAAATTCGCTCCCGGGTAGGTGTATCAAACATCCACATTTCGCCGACTATGATTTTCGGTCCAAAGTGGGCGAGCTAATAGTTGGCGAGCCTATTGCCGCCAATCGGGTATTTTGAAAAAAAATGGGTATGTTGAAAATAAATTCAGTGTTGCACCTAAATTAACTTAAGAAAAAAAAAATTTTTTGAGCCGATTCCTTGCTCTGCTATTTACAAGCAAGAAAATTCATTACGTGCTTAGCCGCATAAACACTACCGATTAACGTCTTGCAGAGGATCAGACAGATGTTATATATTAACCTACTAAAATATGCATATTCATGCTAGCTCCACACGTTTGCCACTTACCACAATCTTAAAATATTTTAAAAACGCGTGGACAAATCGAATGAGCCAAAAATCGGTATCCACACGTTTGCTAGTGCGCTAGTGTGTCGTGAATAAGTAAATATTGCGGATATCAAGCTCGTCTCATTTGGTTCACGTTCACATCGAAAAATAAGCAAAGTGAAATGAAAAAAAGTGGAAAGAAAAGGAAAATTTGTCAATGTATTGATATTGTCAAATTTTTGGTTGACGACATTCACAGAAACTGTATAACGCACGACTGTCTCTGTTTGCAAGCGATATGCCATAGCTATACGTAAACGTAAAGACACATCGCAATCGCTTTCCACGAGTTTCCTTTGATTTCGGTACTAAAACCCGACTACCTTCGGATCGATGTCAAACGCTTGCAAATCCATGCAGCCCAAGCGTACCTAATGTGTAAATTTTTGTGTGTGTGTAACGTAAGTTAGCTAAAATGGCGTAAGTAGATCAAAATATCATTAAAATTAGAAATAAATATTGCGTCGATTGATATGGGGCTCATATCGATACGATTAAAAAAATACACACATCGTTACTGTTACGAAAATTACACCTATCTATTCTACTTACAGCAATAAATATGTTGTTTCTCATATTGAATACCGTACAATCATTGATGTTAGGCCTCATAATACAACTTAAGACATTAATCTGATCCGTAAATAATAGGAAATTTAGCAAGTATAATTACATTTAATGTTTATGAGTTATGTTTTTTCTTTTTTAAATAATACATTGATTGAATTGGTATGTTTTAATGAGAAATATTCACTCCTTCTTTGTAAATAATTCCTAGTTAAAGTGCAATTTGACTAGGGAATTAATACAAAAACGGAATTCCAACTATATTCCAACTATACTATATTTCTACAAAATAATTATATTTCAACTATACGTATTCTTGAGAAAAAGTCTTGACAGACAGACAGATGGAGAGGCAGACAGATGGACAACGAAGTGATCCTGTAAGGGTTCCGGTTTTTTCCTCTTAAGGTACAGAGCAATTTATTTTCTTAACGCCACCTCTTGCCTCTTTAGGCAAGACGAAGCAAAACCTTAGTTTGTGAAGACTTTTGTGAAGTAATACTTGGTTAGAAGTTTAGTAAGACCGTGATTATAGGGTCCAACTTTTTCTTCTGAAAGTTGCCATCTGAGTATTCACCACGATACCTTACAGTTGTACCTAACTGTAGAATGTTATATGGTTGTGAGATTGTTCACACTTCTATTGTGACTCTTCCTAATGATCATCATCATTCCCTGAACCTTTTTCCCAACTCAGTTGGGGTCGGCTTTCCAGTCTAACTGTGATGCGGCTGAATTTCGATATTTTCCGTGAAGCGACTGCCATCTGACCTCCACAACCAATGGTCTAATGACCAATGGCGATATCGAAGTTCCAAGTTAGGCTGGTTGGACTTTTGAGGGCTCCAACTACCCGTAACGACTGCCATAGATGTTTGTATGGCAACCGGGACCGACGGCTTAACGTGCTCTCCGAGGCACTTATAAACCTGCGATAAATACACACATAACTTCGAAAAGCATCGAAAAGTCATTGGTGTGTGCCATGGTAAACCTGGGATCGAACTCGAGACCTCGTCTCAGCAGTCCATTACCCATACCACTAGGCTCTCCTAATGATACCAGAGAAAATATATTTTGTATTGGTTTGCAGTGCCCAAGAACTTCAATAAAAAAATCTTTGGAGAGTAACTTTTCGAGATGTGCCTTAGTATTTTAATATTGCATGACGTAAACTCAAGAAGTGTGAAAACAATCAATCCATTAGTGATGTGAACAAAAATAAAACAAAATAAAAAAATTGGATTTGTAGACTTGGGGTGATGATGGGTTGAGTGATAAAGTTTTCTAATATCCTAAGTTTATTGTAACTCTAATTCTGTTGAGTTTATTTTAATCTGATTTTCATTCATTAAGTTGACAAGAACTTTATTGTACCACTCCTATTTCTTTTGTCCAAGTGGCCTGTAATATATTGTCAAGGAACTTAACTGCATAAGTACACTGATAAATATATAACAACGACATAATATTCTCATGCAGTTTATTTATGACAAACATATATTCGGGTGGACATCATACTAAGTCTTTAGCAGTAGTCATATCCGCCATAAGCACCATAACCGCCATAGCCGTAGGACACAGCAGATCCCAGACCGTTGTAACCATAACCACCGTAACCGAGTCCGCGATAACCATTGTATGCTCCAAGGGCGCCTAAATAGCCTCTAGAATAAGCGCCATTGTAAGCGCCATAACCAGCGTATCCACCATAGCCGCTACCATAAGCGCCGTAACCGGCACCGTAACCGTAACCGCCGTAGTTTGAAATTAGACCACTGGCATGCGTCAGGCCGAAGAGGCATACAGCGATAGCGATGATCTGTTATGAGAGAAAAATAGTGTCATTAATTTCAACAATATTATTATGTTCTTGGGAAAACTGTTACTTACTTTACTTTCTACGTAATGCCTATTTTACAATTATTTACCTTAGCGAACATGTTGTTTATATTCAAGTGATGATATTAATGTTTGCGGAGCTGTTTATATACTGAAAATGTAGGCAATGACTTCATGTTTCAAGGCTTAGTTAAAAAAAAATTGAAGCGTGAATGACATATTATTTAATAATTCTTTATTGTATAAAGGAATCTTTGGAGAATTTACCGTACAAAATTTTAGGGAATACCTTAAAAGGAATAACAGATCTTATTAGATCAATTCTTTATCTGTCTGCCTGTCAAGATTCTTTTAAGAAACAAATGAATGTAAAAAGTTGGCATTAATATTGAGGTCTGAAATCCTTTCTTACAGTAAAAAACTCGATGTTTACTGTTACCCATATGAAAAGATATGGTTGTATATTTTATCGCTATACTACAAATATGGACACGAAGATCAGAAGAAAACCTATTTGAATCAATTAACTTTGGTTCGCTACATTGTCTATTACTAGATTCTCTCACATTGTGTGATTAACCTTTCATCCACAGCCTTCCGCAATCAGCCTGTCTCTGCAACTTTTTTCAGGTCACTAGTTCATCTGCTGAAGAGTACCATTAATAAACCTATATCTCATTTATTTATGTACGGATCCCTCTATCCATAATTCGGACTCGCACTTAACCGATTTTTTATTACACATTTTAATTGCAAAACTTCCAAGGCGCGTCATTTTCTATTTATAACTAAAATTGATAAATTCATACATTTAATGAAATTCTTCATCAAACTAATTTAGGCACGATACTATTTTAATTATAGCAATAATAAAACAAACAAACCTTACATATATGTAAAATATGCAAATGTAGCTTAAAAACGATTAATATATCAGTGTGACCAAATTTTCGTCTGGACTCATCTAATAGCATTAAAACTTGTCCTCGACGAAGAAGAGCTTATAACAAAAAACTGTTTCTATTTTTTATCTATTTGCTCATTGGAATTTAAATCAGTGGTAAATGACTGATGGTAGTGGTAGTGGATAGTGGTAACTTAAGGTAATTTTATGTAAAACCCCAAACTCCTAAAAACCACGCTAAAAAGTATTCAATAAGAAATTATATTATCAATGATAGCCCGTAGTATGCCTCTTACTCTTACAAAATAATACCTACATTCTAGTCTAATTCTATATTCTATTTAAAAATGAAAAAAACTTATTGATGATGTAGGAATAGCCTTGACTCGTTTTATAAAATACCTAACCGTTTCATAAAATGGTTGTAACCTTTTCACACATGATCACGCAGAAACAACAGCCCACCATATTACTCTATCTTTACATACTTAATGAGCTTCCTCCACTGTCATTAAGCCTTTCATGCCCGCAGGTTTCGAGTACTTCTGACCTGCCATAACCTCTTCATGAACAGACATAAGATTGTATCAAAGATTATATCACCCCCTAAAACTACGTACATACCTAGGGTTTTTTAGCCAAAGGCTATTGTAAGACATATTTGCCTTCAGCACAATAGGTAAGTTTTACAACCTTTTTTACGAGCCAGTTGACTAACAAACAAGTAGTCACCAGCAGAAACACCACACAATGAAAATGGTTTTGTTTAACTAAGGCATTACGTGTGGTCGACGTACTTTTCAGACAGGTAACTCGAAGTATGAATGAGATAAATGTCACATACTTTTTTCAATTAGGTATAAGCATTTTCTTGGTTGTACTTCACTATAAACTCACAAGTAATATTTCATAATAATTACTTATTTTTAAACGAGGTAACTAGATCAATTCAGGCTATTCTTACAAGATTCTATAGATAGCAATTTATTTACTCACTCCGTGTCATTTGGTATTGAAAAGCAAGTGATAAAGAGCAAGCGAAATGTTGGGAACACGGTAAATAATAAAATAATATTGGTACAATATTAACTCTTCAGCTTTATGTTGTTAATATAGATATGTTTCTTATAAGTTACGTTATATAACTGATACTTATAGCATAAACCTATCATAGAGCAATTTGTATTAAAAGTCTTGTTTTGTATTTAAAGTATTGTTTTTATGAATTTAAATGGTTTATGTGTAATGTTATATGTACTTATGCCTTAAATTCTACAAATCGGCTTTATTCAGTTAGGTAATAACTTATGATGTATGGGGGTACCAAGATCAGGAAATTAAGTAATTACACCTGGTAAACTCGTTACTACCCCTGCATATTTATGGAATAGCTTTTGTCCAGAATCCTCTGGGTTGGGACAGATACCATTAAAAGCAATGATGAACCAAAATTAAGGGTAGAGGGAGAGTGACTCCAGGCTCTCAAGTATAAGTTTTGCCTGAAACCGGAATTAGCAAACGGATTATACAACCCCTGTACCTGTAGGTACCTACTGTACTGTACCTTATTACTAATTTTCACTTTCATTCAAAACAATGTATTTTTTGTAGTAAGTAATTTTTTTGTCAAATTTATTTATTAGATTTGATTACTTTAATTTCTATACTTTAAATGCTATCATAAAATAGAAGTTTAAATTATGCTTTTTTATGAAAACCACAAAGTTCAAAATGTGCATACTTACTTCTTTTATTTGTACGAGATTGACAAACCATTGACTTTGCGACGTCTGATGGGATAACAATGGAATTTGTCTTACCATTGTATAAAACCAATAGCATATTCGACTTGTCTAGATGCGTACTTTGTAATAATACGGACAAGTTACTGATCAAACTGCATTATAACCAAAAATAACAACAATACAAATGTATATTATCATGCAACTTTATTCATCACAGACATTCATTTGGTTTAAGGCGTACTGATTAGTTAATTTAGTAGTATCCGCCATAAGCACCATTGCGGTAACCACCATAACCGTATCCGCCATAACCGCCATATACAGCGGATCCCAGACCATTGTAACCATACGCTCCATAACCTAGTCCGCTATAACCATTGTAGCCTCCAAGTCCACCCAGGTATGCTCCAGAGTATGCGCCACCGTATGCAGGTACTGCTCTGGTGACTGAGGTGTATGAGGTGGCAGGGCCGTAGCCGCCGTAACCATAGGCGCCGTAACCAGCACCATAACCAGCGCCATAAGCGCCGTAGTTAGAAACTAAAGCTCCAGCATGAGCCAGGCCAAAGAGGCAGACAGCGATGGCGAAGATCTGTGTTAAAAGATAAATAATATCATGAAAATGTTTCAATAAAAAAGATTATTTACACATTTATAGCATATTTTAAAATTACTTACTTTGGCGAGCATGTTGTTGATATTCAAGTATGATGCGTTGAATGTTTTAGAATCAATTGTTACGTGTTTTTATATTAAAACATAAGCAAAAGATTATTTTTTCAAGGTTCTCAAAACAATTGGAGCATGACTGTTTTAATTAGTTTCCCGTTATAATACTACATTATTATCTAATATATTATATGAATGAATGTTCGTTTACAGAAATAAATATTATAATTTTAACTGTGTTAATTATTTCTTGTTAATGTAAATTCGTAAAACTCGAATGTCAAGGATGACGCTTGAACTTGTGGCAGTTCTTTTCCAGGAGGAAGTACTCGAATTTAAACTGTCAGGTACAGTTCCAAATCAATACAAGTATATAATATTCTGAAAGGTCATAAACAAATTTTTGACAAATCTTCAACCAATTTTACATAAAAAATTCATTTCAGTTTTGTATTACAACTTGTTTCTTGGTGAAATTTTTTATTTTAAGGTTATTTTAATTAAAGTTTCTTTTTTTATCAACATAAACTCTCTCATAAACTCACGCCTTTATCCCCGAAGGGGTAGGCAGAGGAGCTAGCACCCACATTTCGCCAGTTTATGTTTAGGTCCCAATGTGTGGCGAACCTATTGCCATTAACCGGGCACTTATAAACCTAAGATAAATACACACAACTTCGAATATTATTTAGTTATAATGTGATAACATAGTTCCAATAGATTTTGGGGAAACCTCATCGTGGATTAGCGACAAAACTAGTTTTGCTTGTGTGGTGGACCGATTTTGATAATTTTATTTTGTATCGTTGGTAGATATTTTCGAATTGTAAATAGGTGGCCAAAAAAAATTACCCCAATCTTGTAATCGACATTGTAGAATTTTAGTATGCAGAACAATAAAAAGTTTCATGCTGCCGAAGTAAATCTTGTCGTATAAGGATTTGTCGAAATTCAGTTTGGGAGTTCTTAGATATTTCAATCAAACTTTTTATATGTAACTACAGTCGAAAAAAGAGATACAGTACCAATTTTTCATACAACGTTGTGTGTGAATGTGGTACCGTATGTCTTTTGTTGACTGTACATAAACGTTAAATATCTCTGATAATTTTTGTGGCGTTTGCCGGATTAACTATGTAAAATATTATGAAAACAGAGTAAATATAGGTCAAAAAACTGATATTAAAGACTTTTAATATCAGTTATCTGTAGTAAACCTCCATCAAAATGGGTCCAGCCAAGAGTAGGTACCCTGGGACAAAAAGACAGTAAAGATATTCATATAATTTTTATTTAATTTTGTCCGTTTGTCTTTCAGTCATTTGGTGCCTGGTAATCTATATATCTAGCTTTTATGTTTTAAGATATACTTTTACTTTATTTATTTGTACGTCAATCAATCAATTAACCTGCCGCATTCCACTACTGGTCTTTACCAGTATCGGGAGGGTTTACCCTATTGTTTCCACGTTGGCCAGACAGGTTTCTATTTCGAGTTTTCTTCCGCTCCATTAGTCGCTCCTGTCAACTCACTTCAGATGTGATGGTGTGGTAATACTTGTATTCTTTCGCCGTCACCACTATGTATAAATAATATTTCTTGACAAGCAGCCTAAATGAGTTGATTTTCCTTTAGTTAAAATTTAAGTAAGTATCTAAAATCTATCCCATCCCATTAAGTTTACTGGCGCTGACTGCCTGACTTCGAGGGTACCTGAACCTTATGATCATTAAGATTTAAATACATTTTAGAATTTTTTTAGAATTTGAACCTGTTACAGCGTGTCTTGCACCCATATTTATGAGAAGACTGAAATACTGGCCTGCTTATGTCTTAAAGTGCATAATTGTCTCAAATGTTATTTTCTTGGCGATGAGACTATATAAGAATACTAGCTATTGCCCGCGGCTCCACCCGCGTGGATGTCGATTATCACGATGAACGATTCTACTAGATTCTTGCCAATGTATAGAAATTTACCGGATCGATTGAGATTTATGACCATTACTCCGCACCTTTGAATGGTAACATGACGATATATAACCTATGTTACTCCTAGATATTTTAGCTTTTTAGAGGTAAAAGAATTATTGAAATTGGTCCAGTAGTTTCGGAGTCCTATTCGTTACAAACAAATAAACAAATCTTTCTTTTTTATAATATTAGTATAGATTAAGCTTAAAGTGTCACGTTGTACCTTGCTTTTTCTTCGGTTGGAGTACGCGAATAACTGGTGTCCAAGTATTTAACTACCTTCTAAGTTGATTAAAAGGTATAAAATGAATACTAGGAATGGGAGGAATTTTAAACATCTTAAAAGAAACTTCGTTAATATTTTTATAACAAAAGTATATATTTATTTAACATTTGAATCATTAGTGATATTAATTCGGAGTGATGACTATTAATAACCATATCCACCATAATAGCCATTGCGGTAACCACCATAGCCGTATCCGCCATAGGCACCATTGTTGTAGCCATAGGACAATGCAGATCCCAGACCATTGTAACCATACGCGCCATAACCTAGTCCGCTATAACCATTGTAGCCTCCGAGTCCACCCAGGTATGCTCCAGAGTATGCGCCACCGTATGCAGGTACTGCCCTGGTGACTGAGGTGTATGAGGTGGCAGGGCCGTAGCCGCCGTAACCATAGGCGCCGTAACCAGCACCATAACCAGCGCCATAAGCGCCGTAGTTAGAAACTAGAGCTCCAGCATGAGCCAGGCCGAAGAGACAGACAGCGATGGCAAAGATCTATTGGGTAAAAAAAGTTTGTTAAAAATTATATTGATACTAAAAGAAGATATTTATTTTTACAATTAAATACTTACTTTGGCGAACATATTGTTATTGTTCAATGTATGTATGTACAAGCTCAATGAGTTGAATGTTTTGGAAGCTATTGTTACGCGTTTTTATATTAAACATATAAGTGATATTTTTTTTCAAGGTTACTCAAAGTATTGAAGCGTGACGCTGTTTAATTAGGTTCATTTTATATAATTTACATTAAAATATATTAATATTATTTGAATGAAAAAGACATTGAATAAAAATCGAAACATATTTTTTAATGTTTCCGATGCAATTTTAAGCTTACTAATTAAAAAAACATCAAAGACGCGTTCTCGGCAGTTTTCATGTGTGCGGCACAAATTGCAGGAGTGTCGTAGGTGCGATCACGTTTTGTGGAGGATTTAATGATAGTGGAGTTACCCAAACTGTTACAATATTTTACGACAATTCTCATTATGCCCAACCACTTTAGCTACATGAACCTGTCATGAGGGCAGGGTACCTATTATAATATCTTTTAAGGTGCCCCTTAAATAAATCTAAATAAATCTCTGGTTAAAAAATGCTAACAATAAATAAATAAATAAATAAATTAAGTAGATATAGTTTTTCTTTATTTATATAAATTTCACCTTAAAATTGAAAATACCCCTGGATTATAATCTATTTCGTTACATTGTGAATTGTCGAGAAATTATGAACCGTTGCTAGCAATTTGACATATTATTTTTCGGTAGATTATAATAAAATTGATCGAAGTGGAACCCTTGTGGAACCATTGAATTGTGTAATGATAAATGTGATGATTTCTTTTTATATCATCACAAAAAAAACAGAAGAACTTCTAACTTATATTTATCCATGTCTGGGTTGATGGTGTTCACAAGCTTCATCTTTAATCTCTCAGCAGTTTATAATCTCACGAGATAGATTATAACCTAAAGGGATTTGCAATTTCACGACATTCACATACGCACGCCTTAGGCGTGTTGTGAGGCCAAAGGGCTCTCAATCAATTCAATCAAACCATCAAGAAGCAAAAAATTAATTTCGTTTATTCAGTTTAGGCACATAAAGTCAAAGTTTTACAATCATATTTGTTCTAAATATTATATTTTATAGTAAACTAGCTGAGCCGCGCAACTTCGTCTGTGTCACCCCGTTTTTGAAACATTTTTCACTTCTGCTCCGCACCAGTTGGTTGTAGCATGATGTTATATACATATAAACCTTACTCTTTAATCAGTCTATCTATTAAAAAAACCGCAACAAAATCCGTTGCGTAGTTTTTAAGATTTAAGCATACAAAGGGATATAGGGACAGAGAACGCGAGTTTGTTTTGTACTATGTAGTGATAAATAATTTGAAAATGTTTCTTTCGCTGATTCACTAGTTAGATATACTAAAAAGATATCACCATGAAGCTCAAGTAGATTATCGTGTAGATGTAGATAACGACAAATAAATAGGTTCAAAAGCATTAGTTTTTGTAGAGATCTAGTTTCATCCTTACATTTATTTTTATTTTTATTTATTTTACAAGATGTTGTATGTGAAACAACTGTCAAAATATTAATTTCTTTAAACAGTTCTTTCATTATTAGCCTATCACCGTCCAGTGTTGGACCTAGACCCCTCCCAATGTTGGGACACTTTGTCTTACAGTTAACCTTAGAGGGTAGAAGTAAGCTGACCTAAAACTTCAAAATGAAAACCCTGTGATGCAAATTGTTATAAAACTAGTAACAACTGATATAGTGTCAGTTTTCTAAACTTATTTTACACAGCTTATGTTTTTCATTATAATTAAGTGAACTGAATGCCATCTTGGTTCCTCTACATCATCATCACCATCCTTGCGTTAATCTCCATCGCATCTGAAGCTATCCCCTTGATGTCTGGGGTTCACTTTTGGTCAGTCTAATTGTATTGCGGTTGAACTTTGATATTTTTCGTGCATTTACTGCCGTTAAAGTACTGAGGTTAGAAAAGTAATTGATCTTTTTAGGGCTTCAACTACTCATAACGACTGCCATAGTAGTTACTACTGCCCTTAGTGTGTGACCAATGAAAATAGCCATATTCATATTTTTCATGCATACAAATACTTGCATTGAGCGGGAATCGAACCCGCACCTCCTGCCACCTCACTACCGCCATAAGTCGCATTCACTACCGCCACGCCACAGAGACTTTGTACCTATGTTAAGTATATTTCTCTGCTTATGTATGTATGTTTATCATTTCAAGACAACCTATATTAACTTGTCTAGGTAGCTGCTAATATCTTGTATAATAACTTAATAAAATATTAGTTAAATAACAATACGGTAGTACGTTTTTTAAAAATTTATTCCATATAAATATACATTAAATTCACGACTTAGTAGTAGCCGTATCCACCATAAGCACCATTGCGGTAACCGCCATAGCCGTATCCGCCATAAGCACCATTGCGGTAACCGCCATAGCCGTATCCGCCATAGGCACCATTGTTGTAGCCATAGGATACTGCAGATCCCAGACCATTGTAACCATACGCGCCATAACCGAGTCCGCTATAACCATTGTAGCCTCCGAGTCCACCCAGGTATGCTCCAGAGTATGCACCACCGTATGCAGGTACTGCCCTGGTGACTGAGGTGTATGAGGTGGCAGGGCCGTAGCCGCCGTAACCATAGGCGCCGTAACCAGCACCATAACCAGCGCCATAAGCGCCGTAGTTAGAAACTAAAGCTCCGGCATGAGCCAGGCCGAAGAGGCAGACAGCGATGGCGAAGATCTGTTGTAAAAAGAAAATAATGTTATAAAATATGTTGATTTATTTTTTATTTCCGGTGCTTTATATTATGTATTTTACAATTATGTACTTACTTTAGCGAACATGTTGCTTGTATTCAATTGTGATGAGTTGAATGTTTTGGAAGCTATTGTTGTGCGTTTATATATCAAAAAACTAGACAATAATTGTATTTTTCAAGGTAAAAAAATCGGTGCGTGACGGTTTTTAATTAGTCTATAACCGTTATTAATACGATATTATCCAATAACATTATAATGAACGAATATTTATTGAGGAATCTTTTTTGGTATAATTTAAATTGAATTATCACAACACCAAAGACGGATTGTCACCGCGGAAATTATTTTTGGAGAATACTCTCCAACAGAGTGACCTGCAACCAATGGTACCTTGTCAGTTGAATTCGTCATTATTTTGATTAATTACCTTCATGTCTCCGAATAAGAGAGATGAAAGATACTAATACATAATAATATTTCGTCTATTCTTTGCTCGGATTATGTTGATATTAGACTTAAAAAAAATTAAAAATTCTATATAGACCGGCACAAAACTAAACGTCAAAATTAAAAAAAATACTGTAGGTTAGTTTAGCAAATCGAATACTCGGGTTCGAATCGCAACCCCGGCCTGAGAAGGCTCCGGTAAGATACTCGGCGATTTTTCTTTTTTTTTGTCAATCTACACATATTTACTTAGACTACGTACAATAATTTTATTAAGTAGCAATTGTAGTTATACAGTTTTTTAATAGCAATATTAAGTAGCATTTTGTTGGAAAGCGATGATAAGAATGGAGCAAATGGAAAGTTGGAAAGTACCTATCCCCTGGACTCCGAGGTGAGATCCTTGGAGTCGATCGGGACTAAAACGAAGATGATAATTATTTAATACCACTGTGTGTGATCCCGTAATCCAGGCATATATTTGTATAAATACACATTGTATTCACACATAAAATCATATTTCTGCATACCTGAATTGACATGAATCAAGGAATCAAATTTTTACCCCATACAGAGACATTTGGGGATCATGAAAAACTGGCTGAGCCATTTTCATTGAATCTTTATAAGTCGAGAGTAATTTCAAACCTGACTAGCAATGCATTTATTAATCACGAACAAAATGTCACGTACAGTCAATAAAAGAGATAGGTACGGCCCTATATTTACATACAACATTCCATTAAAAATGGTAACAGTACACAAAATCTGTATCACATTAGCGCTGATGTTCCGTAAAGGTGAAAATTTGTGATGTGGTTCAGAAGGTGCTATGATACGAGTATGTCAGTGGTGACTGATGCCTGATGAGCTGACATACCGAGGGACCCTGCAGGTGATCAGTCGTTATAGGGTCGGGTAGTTAGTAATGTTTATGTTTTTCTGCATTCTGTACCTTTAACATTTTTATTACACCGGATTTGACATACCCCCATTCCGCTATGCCATATCCAATTATGTATTGACTATGTATTAAACATACTAGTTGGAAAATAATAGTAGAAGCCTGTAGATTTACTAAGAAGGTACTTCGCGGACAATGCACTTATTAGACTCATCATTCTGGTAGTCACTCTCTACTGCACTATTATTAATTCACGCCTATTAATCTCTGAAGGTGTGGCAGATGTGTATTTAGGTACAATAGGCTACAAAAGTTCATGGACAATTTGAAAAAAAAAAAGTATGAAGTGATGTCACTACACAACTACTAGTCTTAGAAGCTACTGCATAATGGACATACTTGGTAATGTAATTAAGTTTTGGTTACTACTTGCATGAACTTACTTAATTTCTTATAAAGAAAAAAGATATTGATAGTTTATTTTATTGAACACTATCTATTTTATTTTGCTTAAATTACTTTTAGACTGTTAACGGATTATAGATCTTAAGGTGTGCTTTGTAGCCCACTGTATCCCACATTCCGACAACCATGCATTTTTAGTCACACAAAGGTTGTGGTAAATACGTTATAATTGGAAGGTTAACTGACTACTGTTAATGTAGATTAGTAATAAAGTGAGGAACATTAATATTTATCTAACCCTATCGTATTATTTTTCTCATAAAGAAGACAGAACATGTGCATTCGGAAAATACATTTAGAAGTATATCCTTGTTTCTTTGTGGACAAGTCGCAAGATAGTTTTTAAAGATTGCATTATGCCATATGCACTAAAGAGCTCCAGTCTCCAGTTCAGAAATAAAGGCACCCTAGGCAGTTTTTGACTAGTAATAAGTTTTCAAGGAATTTATCGAACTACAAACAAAATTGTTAATAATTAGGATTCCAGTATATAAAATAAATAATGTGACAAAAACACCAATATAATGTTTACGTATAATTTATTTAACATAGATAAATTTTTACATTACGGCATGTAATGGATGAATTACCATCTCTTATTGTAGCCGTATCCACCGTAACCGCCATTGCGGTAACCACCGTAGGCACCGTAAGCGCCATTGCGGTAACCGCCGTAGGCACCGTTGTTATAGGCATAGGACACTGCGGATCCCAGACCATTGTAACCGGCATAGCCGAGTCCATTGTAACCATTGTAGCCACCTAAGTAAGCTCCTGAATATGCACCATTGTAAGTGGGGTTTGCTCTGTTGACTGAGATGTATGAGGTAGCAGCGCCATGGCCACCGTATCTGGCGTATCCACCATAGCCACCACGTAAAACACCGTAGCCGGCGCCATAACCACCGTAGTTCGGATTTATGTTGTATTCAACTCCGGCATGAGCCATTCCGAAGATGCAGACAGCGACGGCTAAGATCTGTAGCAAAACAAAAAAATGAGCACAAAACAAAAAACATGCATATAAACTTATTTTCTGAATTCAGTGCCATAAAGTCTAGAATCGAGGTGCTGGTGACAGCTACATAAGTCAACTAACGGTATGCAAGCCGTAAGTGCAGCGTCGTCGCCTAGCAGAAACCCGATACAGTGACAATCCCTTTCTAAGTTGATATAATGTGCTGTCTCCCTTGAAAAAAATGTCACGTGAAGTTGGATAAAATTTTGCCATTACTTACTTTAACGAACATTTTTGCTTGTATGTGTTCAAGTGTGATGAACTGAATGTTTCAGAAGCTATTATTACACCTTTTTATATTAAAACCGTCAGAATTAGGTTTTATTTATGAAGGATTATTTGTTGAGAAAATCAGAGCGTAACGGTTTGAAATTAGGCTCTATTTAAAAAGTTATAATAAATAATTCATTGTTAAAATTATCGCGTTATTAGAGAGACCAAAATTTTTATCATAATTATTGAAAAATATTGAGACACACATATATCTCTGAGTATATAATCTCTAAGATCATAGAAACTCTGAGACATTTCAAAAGGCTAGCCATGGAGTGTCTCTCTGAATGATTATTGTTATTGTTGTGTGATTATTATTGTTATAGTAAATAAGTGAATGTATTATGTTTATGTATTCTTGAGTTCCTTCGTTGTAAATGTTTAGGTACCTACTGCTTACAACGATGGAACTCAAGAATACAAACATATGTTGCGGTTTATGAAAATGAAGAAAACTGTAGGTCTATATTTAAAAAATATTCATTAAAATGTAATTGTAAATCAAATTAATGTTCGTTTCTTAATAATTTAATGAAATAGACAATTCTTATATAAAATTGCGATCATTATCTATGTATGTATTACACTATCATTACTATCAACACTGTTATCTTGTAAATGTAAGCTACAAAACGCTAACTTAGAGTAATGAACATTGTAATGCGTATTAGATAGTATTTAGTTACGCTTTGAAAGAGCCTAATTAAAAGAATCTGTTAACAAGTTTGAAGTTGGATATAAATATAGAAGCTAAAAATAAAAATAGAATAAAAATAAAATGTCAAGTACAGATATGAATTTATGGATGTTATAAATAACAGTTATACAGGCGACAGAGCATGAACGCGATGCACTAGTAGGACAGTGTTTGCAATTTATTACAACTTTTGGTAATAAAATAACTAACGGGTATATCAACCCATTCTTCTATTTTACTTCCTACTAATATTACTAGTAGTTTTGTGAACAGTAGCACCTTTTTTCACTACAATCTGTGAGTAAATCATGTCCCTGAAGTTTTAGTTAAAAATCATCAGGGTTCGTTCATAAATAATGAGACAGTAAACTTTTTTACCTCCTATACAAAGCTATCCATAAAAATTGTGTTTTACATAAAAGAACACGCTGAAATATAGTGTAATAGTTCGCAAATGACACACCCATATGCTCAGCTACGGAAGATACATCGATACGAAAACTCAAACGACAGAAACAGCCGATGAACCAATTAATGCAGTTACTCCGTCCATGTGGAACTCCATTGCTATATTAGAACTCTCCATTGGATGTTGGTACCTAAGTCACGTAAGCTTTTTAAAACAGAAGCAGTAACATATAAATTATACTTAAACTCTGTAGTCTTATTTGTCATCCTACTAATATTATAAAGGCGAAAGTTTGTTTGGATGGATGTATGGATGGATGTTTGTTCCTCTTTCACGCATAAACGGCTGGACTGATTTGGTTGAAATTTGGTACAGGGGTAGATTAGAACCTGGAATAACACATAGGCTACTTTTTATCCCGGGAAAAGGTTCCCAAGGGTTGCGGGAACGGGAACAAAATTCCACGCGGGCGAAGCCGTGGGCATCAGCTAGTATATAAATATATTTTGCTCGATAGTAATAATAATAATAATAATATGTCTTTATTGTAAACCAAGGATAAAATAATATAACACAGACAAATGTTTGCACATGGTAAATACAATTGAGTAGGATCTAAATAAAAAAATATAATTTGGGCAATAATATTACATTTAGGTATATTTTAAAATACTTAACAAAGAGTATCAATTAAAACAGCCATAGTGATAGTAAAATATGATATTTACACTTTCTCAGGACTTCTTCTTTAATGAATTTTGAGGAGGCATAGTTTACCACCCGTACTTGGAGACATATCCACCATGACCGTAAGCAGTATATCCCCCATAGTAATTGCTACTATAACCTCCGGCATACCCACTGCTGTAATCATGGTCGACAACAACAGGATATGCAGAAGAATATGATGAATAGGATGAAACAGGAGCAACGTAAGATTTTACGATAGGTGTAGTAACATAAGATTTCACAATAGGAACATAGGGTTTGATAATGGGAGCTGCCACATATGACTTAACAACTGGTGAAGAGTGAACTTGGTATCTTGAGACGGTAGAAATAGCTGGTGCGTAAGGGGCGTATGCGTATGTAGGTACGACCGCTTTAACAATAGGTGCTGCGTAAACAGACTTTGATAGAATAGGAGCTGTATAGGAAGGTGAAACGTAGGTAGAGTAGCCACCGTGCCCGTAGCCTATACTAGATCCGTAACCGAGGCTCGGCCAACCGCTGCCGCAGACGACGCCAAACAGACAAGCGATGGTGGCGATCTGAAAGACAAAAATATGTTTATTATTGTTTATGTATTAGGTAGAAATGTTGTAAGACCGGTGAATGGTTGGTATCATATCCCTTTTGTTTTTATTAAGGGAAGTATACAAACTAATAAGTGAATACAGTGGCTAATAGTTAGAGGACACTGAAGAGATTTTGTGTTGTTAGTGCGAAGATCGAGAAACCCTTCTTTATCTTCTGCACTGACATAATATAAACTCTTAACCTTCTCCTCTCCCATTTTCTCTTCTCCCTTCACCACGAAATGATCGGCGTATATAACGCCCTGGTGTTGCAAACTTTCACAGTTCACGGTAACCATTTTCCATCAGGTGGGCCGCGTGCTAGTCGGTCACCTAATGGCACATTGCAGCTTCCGATTGTCCGCCTTCTGCATCCTGTCTGTCCACTTAGGTGGAAGACAAGCACACGGCCCACCTAATGGAAAGTGGTCAACGTGGTCTATGGACGTTTGCAAGACCAGGAGTGTTACACTCAAATCAAATCAAAATCAAATCAAAAATCATTTGTTCTGCATAGACCAGTAAACAGCACTTACAAAACGTTAATACTCTTGCTGCCTACTCTGTAGAAACCTTCTTGAAGATCCCCATTTTTCAGGACCCTTGTCCTTTTGACTGATGGGCATCCCAAATTCCGTTTGCGTTCTCGCGGTCTCCAGTCTAACTTTAGTTCATTGTCGGAGTTTATAATTAGGTAATGAAAATTAAACTTCTTTAGTAGTAGTTATTAATGACTAAACAATTTTAGGGCTTGGGTTTTGATCATCTACATAGCAGTTGTTGCGTGATACGTAAGTTTGAAAAGGTGACTAGACGCGTTGCATCGTGTGATGCCAATGGCAGCGTCGCTAGGTACTTTCAAGTTCGGTACCTTGGCAATTGCAACATAAGTAGTACAGGTGATTGTCATGTGCTACTTCTTTTTAGTCTCAAATACAGTTAGTGACATAAGTAAGATTAAAAGTGCCCGCTTGCTCATCCATACAAATAAATGAATTGTAATATATAAGAAGTCTGTCGAACATGTGTTTGGTGATAAAAATATCGATCGTTTCTGTCTTAAAAAATTGTGTATTTGATATATTATTTCTAGCAAATATTTCCTGATTTGGGTTCATGGTTGTGTTTAACGATTTTTAATAATGGCTTTCCTCTATACAATGAGTTGGTTAATACTCCTCATGAGAGCCATATAATAATGATAATATGTATGAATAAAGTTTATGATTCCAAAATGGCTTTTATACATTTGAGAACAGAGTTATTTCATTTTGCCAGAAATCTGTATGTCTTTTGGGTTATTCCCATGGGTTATTTCCAAATGATGACTAATGCATTTTACGAGGAAAGTAATTAACATTAGTACAAAAATGTCGTGTATTTCTATGTATGTATATGTATTCGTTGAAACAAAACCACTTTTACACAGGTTCTATTTCGTTTTATTTGCTATTAAAATTATATTACAATATTCGAATGAAATCCCATCCCAATCCAGTAATCTGTGAACTAATTTTAAACTGTTCTATTTACGCATCAAAATTATTTCATGTTTTTACTGTATTCGGTTTATTAGATTATGTAATAGGTAAGAACGTTATATTTATGGGCTATCAAATAATTATATTTCATAGGGGTGTGTTCGCACTGTACCTCTAAACCCAAATAGTTACTGTCAAACGTTACGTCATAAATTGGTTATGATTTATTGGTAAACAAATCAAATTTATAGCTGTAGCTTCGTAACGTAATATATTTCTACAGAGATATTTAATTGATATTGGTCGTTACACGAGTACCTCTTTCGTGTAGGTCGATTATCATATACATTATTCGTGTACATACACGAAAATGAGTACTGTCTTACGTGCACTGTTTGAGAAATATTTATGTTTAGATATTGAGATGAATTCTATTTTGGAAATATTGAATTACTGCCATCTATTACTGATATTTGCAACTACGATAGTAGAAGAATGGTACTTTTAGTACATGTTCATATCGTTTGCTTACGGAAACTAGCTACTGCAGGAACCTCACGGATAAAATTTTTATATTCCCAATTAGCAAATCGTGTCATACTGACAGTGGCCGCATTATCTTCTTTTTAGCATGTTGTATTGTTTGAATACATATTTATATACGCTATTTATAGAATAGAATTTGCCAACGCTGTTTATCGAACATTTGTGATTACAGATCAAGTTGATTGCATATTAGTGACAGCCATTATGAAAGCTGGCTCTGATGGTAGAGATTTAAAACCAGTATCAAGCGATTCGCCGAAAGGTCGAATGTTACTTAATGAGAGCAGGGTTAGACAAGTCCTTATTAAATACAAGACAATAGCAGAATTTGCAATATAAGATTAAATTTTTAGACATTTTATAGTTCTCTTGATAAACCTAACACGAAATGTAGAGAAACAGTTGTTAATACAGCTGATATGAAATAGAAGGTATTCAAAGTTTCTAATGAATATCAGATTATTTATGATTTTGAAGTAAAAAGATGACAAATTACTTCTTAACTAATTAAAGCATTTATTTGATACCCAATAATGACACATCGCCAAAATACACGACACATGGAACTATATACCTACCATTATGAAGAAACATCTGGATGTTAGAAGGAAAACAAAGACGGTGAAAACTGTCAGACAAAAGAGGATAAAGCTATGTACTGTTTATTTTTCGGGTATTCTAAAGGTAAAACAAATAGCGACGAAAAACTATTGCAATGCAAAATATGGCTGGTAGCAACAAAAGGATGAGCTATTTGTTTGACATACAAGAATAAAGTAATTGGTAGCTATTAAAAGACTGTGCCATTTATAGTCATGGCACATTAGTTTTCAAACCGGTCTGAGAATAAAAATGTGTTATGATTGTACAAATAACATAAAATTCTACTTTGTTGCATTGTTGAATATCGATTTATAAATGAATATAAAGTCATCTAGATTTTAACATGTGTTATATTTTTGTTATGGAAACATTTTAACTACATATATTATAATTTAAATTTTGTATTGAACAAAATATACACGATCACAGTTATACGTTGTTAAACGTAATCTGGGATGAAGTGAAAACAGTATCGATATTAGCTTGGTTTTGTAACCATCACCCACGAAGCTCCCTTTTATCTCTAAAGAGACATAGAATATGACTACATATATTTTATAATGATGACCATTTTTCAGACACAGAAACCGTAGGCTTTCTAAGAAATGTTACTGAATAGTCAGATTACACAACCTCTGAGAACATTTAGCAGCATTTTACAGTTTGCAGACCTTAGAAGCTTCATATTATAATTCACGTAAGTGATGATTGCTTCTTATGTTCTTTTTTAGGTTTTACGTTTTTAGGCCAGGTTTTCGTTATTTATTTCGTAATATGTGTTATGTGAAAATCGGTCTTATGCGACTGACTTTGCATGATAATTTTTTCCTTTGATTAAGTCAATAACACTAAAGATTTAAGTTGACACAGAGGCACTTCTTTGCAAGTCCATTATACACCTATAGCGGCACTTTAGCTGTAGACGTTTGGTTACTAAGCGAATCATTTGCAACCTGTGAATAGGTGACGGTGGGATTCAGAAGATTATGCAAATAATACTTGTCTTACCTTAGCGATCATCTTGATGTAGATTGTTGAATTTAGAGGTTTCGAATGTTAGGTAAAACGAAAATGTCAGCTTATATAGTTAACGAACACACAAAACGTTGTGGCCTTGCTATTGTCAAATTTTTAGATGATTCTAGTAAAATGCCGCATAATTGTATCACAAACGTTGTGCATAAGGTTTTATTTATAATTAAAATACCTACTTAACTTTTATAACATAACATGAATAAAAATGTGAAGGTGAACTATTTATCCTTCCAAGAAACGTTTGTAAGTAGGAAGTAGATGCGTTTATTGCTTTGAACTGGACCATCGTGGGTTCGATATATTCATTTTTGTGTCCTCTTCTTGTTGTAATGTTTTGTTACTACAGTATGAGATAAAATTTCTACTTTTTAGGCGAGCTGTTTTAAATTGAACTAAAGAGGATTGAAGAGATGAATTTTAAGGTAAGATGATTTTCTTTCACAACTTTTTTGAATGGCAAATTTGTAAAATAACACAACCATACTATTATAAATATTGCCTTTACGTTTACCTTTTCCAGTTTGGATATCTTAAACTTTTCTTTTCCTTGCTTCATGTCTAAAACGAAAACCCAAAAATGTTGCAAAAATATTCATGTGCTAAAATAAATCGCCAAATCAGACAATACAATAAGTGCATTATCATGAAACTTGATTTATGTATCCGTATTGGTCAATACTGTAATAGTTACGTAATTCGTGGCAATAGCGTGGTCATCATTAAAAAACTAACATTTGGTGAAAGGACGAGAAGCTATTTATGTATCACA
This sequence comes from Pelosia muscerda, assembly GCA_963691645.1. Lineage (NCBI taxonomy): Eukaryota > Metazoa > Arthropoda > Insecta > Lepidoptera > Erebidae > Pelosia > Pelosia muscerda. The sequence continues at coordinate 7,030,874 of OY829113.1, forward strand.
CTATTAGTCAGCTAAAGCTAAAAGTTCAATAACACGTTAGCTTAAATGGCGAAGCATTAAAAATATATTTTGAAGATAGTACGATGTTTAATATATTCCTAAGTTTGGTTTTAAAATCTATACGTTTCATCTTCAAACTTGTATTAACTATATAACTATGTAGTAACTATGTGTGTAAGGGGAATACTCCCGAAGCCGGAAGCCCCTAGTAGTATCACACACACACACACACACACACACACACACACACACACACACACGCACGCACTCACGCACGCACGCACGCACCACGCGCGTACGCACGCTCGCACATACACACACACACAGTGTAGGTCGGGAGCGGGTGTTTCTCCCATGCATCGCCGTTTACACAATAAAGTAAAAAAATACCATATTAAGAAAACGTCGATGGATGGCAAAAACACTCGCGTCCGACCCACACCCACACTATGTATGAATTGCGCTTAAAAGGAAGATCCTTGAGACCTATCAAGGAACAACATAATGATAAGGAGCATATTGCTGGACTGACTGCCCTCCAAGAAAAAAATATCCTTTTGCTGAATGTTCACAGGAACAGATTGCAAAGAATTTACAACTAAAAATGTAGTTAATGTTTTTATGATTGAGAAGTAGGTACTATACGTTTTCGATGTCTATACCTGAGTGTATACTTAGACTGTTTTATATTGCAAGGTCAGAGTTGTACAAAGTTCAATAACCTTAAAGCTTATCGGCTACTTGTGGCCAGTCACGACAAATTCACCAATGTGTAGAGACCATGTCGTGTTTCGTAACATTCTGTGCTTTGATAACTATGCCTCACAGCGTTCTTTGTTTAATAAATTAATCTAATATAACTAACGATCTTTAGTAGTAAGTTGAGGAATGCTTTGTAGTTTGAAATATTATTGAATTATTAACTAATATTCGCAATATATCTTATTTTCATTCGAATATGAACAAACCGGGGATGTTAACAAAATTGTCCAATTATTCCTAATACTGTTGCTAGCTACTGAAAAGTTTGTATATTGCTTAACTAAACTGCAGCTATAACTTTTCATTTTATAAATTTCCCAAAATTAGATCGAAATATAAACTGTAAAATTAAGTCCAAATTCATAATTCAAATTATTTTCACCATGAAGAATATACACGAATGCAACGATATTCTTTGCGCTTCATACGTTTGCGCTGCGGCGGCTGACATCTGCTGCATTTATCAATTTAATGTATAACGTTCAATCGGCATATTTGTCGTAGGAATATTTTATTTTGGTGGCTTACTAACTATCAATGTAAACCTTTGGAAATGGCAAGGCGAACCCGGTCTGAATCAGAATTAAATGTCGTGGTGAAGTACATTTATGTGTTATCAATATGCGTGGTTCTGATACTTGGCGCATATGCTAGGTAGCCACAAACTAAAGTTCCAATGTAATAATACAACTTTCTAACCATTTCTAAATATGAAAGTCTTGCTATATATTCCGAAAAGTCAGAAAATATCTTTTGGCAATACTCCAAAGGCGTTTTTTCTGAATGAATAGTGCCACTATTGGATAGCTTTATATTCATAGCGGAAGCGTCTAGTTTTTGCGATAAATAATAAAAGACAAACAATCTTGCATCGTGTTATGTATAAAACCACCAGTATAGAGATTAGTTTTCATGTTGTTCTTATAGATTTATTTAGTAAGTCTTTTTAAGATCAAATGACGCTTACAAGCACAACTCATCGCATATAAAATTCGTTAAAAACACTTAATTTCCTGAAAAGCTTATTTCTGTTCTTTTTCTCTTTTAAATAAATCAAATATGCTAACTGACGCTTAATGGAATAAATACGTGTACACCTATATAGTTCGGTCCTCCGTGGTGTACACTCTTAAAATCATATCCTAAACTAAATTAAATATGAAGGAACTAAATATACTGCAACTAAATATTCTTTTTACTTTTGCTTTCATCTTGCGTAATAAGAGTATATAATGAGGCTCATATGACATAATACGTTATAAAGTTTAGTTTCCACCTAATTAACAAGGAATCCAGAGTATTTGACCGGTCGTCACCTATTCGTCGCATGAGTATTGCGCGACTAGACTCGCTCGGTAGTGAATAACCTCTACAATTTGTGTGGTAAAAATATTTTTTATGAGAGTGTAGACCTAATTCCATAGATTGTTACTAGCTTCTAGGGTTTTTGAATATGTAGCAAGAAGGCAGTAATGAAACAGGATTGGTAAATAAACTTTCATGTAACTAAGACCAAATATTCTAGTATTAATCTTTTAGGTTAGTATTTTAGCTTTTCTTTTGGGAGGTCAGACGGCATGCTCAGTCAAAAATAGTGTCAGAGAAAGAGACGAGAAAGAGATGCTTTGAGAGGTAAACCTACGCCAGAGCTTCGTTCGTTGCTAAGCAGATTATTATCATCCTTGCAGTGATTCCAGCTATAGATATAGGTGATATTGCGATATTGTATTGCATTTACCAGTTGTTGGACTTTTTAGATCTCCAACTCCCCGTAAAGACTGCCATAGATGTTCGTATAACAACCGGGACCGATGGCTTAACGTGCTCTCCGAGGCACAACCAGACCAGACCATATACATTCATACAAATATTAGCACTGAGCTGGGATCGAACTCGCACTTTCAGCATAGCAGTCGCGTTCATTATCGCTACGCACAGAGGCTGTCTGTTTTAATTCAATATTATGTAACCAAATAAAATGTTATTTAATCCTCTAGGAGTCCTTTCGGGCTTATTACTGTTTGTTATTCTATATACATCTTGACATTTGCATAACAAAAATCCGTAGGTAAATTATTTCAACAGCTGCTCGCAATAAAAATTGGACATTTACCTTAATGTCCCGTTGAGCACAGTTGTTGTAGGACACGCACAAAACACTATTAAAATCTAATCTAACATCAACTGAGAGAAAATTGCTCAACTTATGCATTTTGATCCTAATTCTCAGATATGACGTGACATGAGTCAAGGTTGAGCAGTTGAGCGCACTTTCAACAGCTTTGCTAAGACAATGTGATGTTCATAATGATTATGGCTTGTTTGAACTTCAAACAAAGTGTTTAGTAGAGTAGTGTATATTTATGTAGTGTATTGGTAATGTAAAAATAATGTATATCGAATATAGGTAGGGTACCTGTGAATAAAATGAATGTAATATAATATACTGTCCGTTGAGTCGTATCTTTGCTTATTTCAATAACAAAATAAACTCTTCAATACCTATTATTTGTGTAGGTATGTTAGTGGATGGATGTCAGTTATTATCATTGTGTTTTGGTTCTACCAAACCAACAACACCAATTGAGTCCGAATGCTGATAGACTATTATTAAATAAATCATTATAATGTTAATTGTTTATAGCATAAAGAACTAAATATTATAACATGGTCAAATTTCATGGGAGCAAAAATCTAAAAAATAGATTTCACATACCTATAACAAATTTCTCTGTACTGGGGGCAGTAACAGTAGCAATAAATTTGATAGTTTTTTATTTACCATTTTAATGCGTCTATTAATTTATAATGGTAAATAAAATATTACAATGTTATTAGTAAAATTAAAAAGAGACGTTAAGTTTTCCTTTTGTCGTTTTCTTTGAAAGTACCTACCTAAGTACATTCGAGAGTAAACCAATCTTGATAAAGTGTTTTTGTACCATATCCCTTTTATTTAGCAAACAAGAAAGAAAAGAAAGCTTACAGATAAGAAGGGATATCGTAAATCAATCCTTACGGCTATGTAAGTATTAGTGGAACTAGAATACAAACGGTCAAAATTATTTTTTATCAAAACAGTGAAGTATGGGCACAGAAAGTAACCGCGAGACACATAGGCAGGTGACCTACTAGGTGTTCCACAGTATTCATTTTCATGTCATTCATTTGCATAGGTATATAGAATAGGTTATGTGCAGTATATGTACTTTGTACGAGGTATTGCACATACATGATAATTTGTTGGATAGCGGGGTACAAAATATAATTTGACATTGATTTGATAGTCCACACGGAACCAATTGAACCCGAAAATCGGTACCCTTTGCTACCGGTCATTAATGATTGTAATTAAATTTAATATGCCTTGACATTATTTTCGATAAACCTATACCTATTTAAGAAATAATACACCAATCACTTTTATTGGAAATGCACTTTCCCGATGCACTTGCAATGAAAATAATTATCACTTCAAAAAATGTGTCTAAGGTTACTATGACAATTTTTGTGTTGATAACACAGAGTTGTGAATAAAATACAAGTAATGTTAAATAATTATTGATAAATTTTAATCGCGTTGTAAAAAGTTATATACACAAAACATAAATAACTAGGTTTGTACAGTCATTAGGTGATCACCAGCCGTAGTTACCTGCGAGACCGCTGTATGACACATGAGCGACAGCTGGCGCTGCAGAGTAGGTCAAAGGTGCGGCATGGGCGTAAGAGGCGTATGTGGCAACGGGGGCAATAGTCTTGGCAATAATAGGGGCAGACTGGGCATATGTCACTGCGGGGGCGGCAATGGTTTTAGATACGTAAGAAGCAGGAGCGGCATAAGCCACTGGAGCGGCAGCAGCGTAAGTGGCGACGGGAGCAGCATGGGCAGCGTATGCTACTGGAGCAATAGTTTTAGCCACCAAAGGAGCCGCGTGGGCTGTTTGTGTTGTGTATGAAGAAATAGATGATACAGCAGGTGCGACTGCTTTTACTATGGGAGCGGAGTACGCGGAATATGCTGGTGCTGCGTATGTGGAGTATGCTGGGGCTGCGTACGCAGAGTATGCTGGTGCGGTGTATGCTGAGTATGCAGGTGCGGCGTAGCTTTTGTAGACTGGTGCCGCGGCATATGCAGAGTATGCTGGGGCTGCGTATGCTGGGGCTGTGTATGCAGAGTATGCTGGTGCGGTATATGCTGAGTACGCAGGTGCAGCGTAGCTCTTGATAACTGGTGCCGCGGCGTATGTGGTTAAAGGAGCGGAGTAGAGACCGCCAGCACGGGCAGCCGCCACAGCGCACAGGAAGACTAGTAACTGCAACAGAGAAGTTCATTGAATTAATACATATAGCAACTTTTTGACTGTATAATATTATTAAAACAATAATAATACTAAGTTTAAATTTAATTTGAATAAGGTGTAGAATAGTTGAACAAATATAGCAATGTCTCATACGAGTATAACGGACTGAATCCATATTCATTTAAATGTTATTTTATCTATAATATAACTAAACTTATACTTTGTCACTTGTGTATCATACATACATACATATAAATCAAAACTTTTCATACACAATACTCATGTTATTATAAATACACGTAACATTTAAAAATAAACATGTGCAATATTAACACCCTGCCACTATAAAACAAGTACCTTAGCTGCCATTTTGATATATAAAATCCTCTACGGCAAGTGATACTGACTAAGTTCATACAAGCACTTTTATACTATACTCGTTACCCCCGCGCCAGCCTTAAGGCTTAAGTACTAAATGTAGTTCAACTTGTTAGAACCCTGTCACAAGCTATACGCCCAAAATGTATGTCGCGAATATAGACATGTTACAAACATGCTTTTGAAAAACTAATTAGGAACATGTTGGGAACTGAGGTTTCTAAAAGGATATTACCTACGCATAGGTAACATTTATTTTACAATATGAGAATACCACTTGAAATGTATACCTGGAGGTATAGAAACACATAACTATGTACTGTGTTTATCATTACGAGTAGAACACCCTAGACAAATGGTCATCCGTTGGTTGTCGTTTTGTACATAGAATAGAATGTTCAATGTATGGTTGATACATATTTTTGCAGTAATGACGATTATGACAATTACTAACAAATGTCATGGATGTCAAAATTTGTGCCATTGAACATTGTATTATATTTTTTAAACCATTTAGGTGGCAGACAAGTACACGGCCCACCTGATGGGAAGCTGTCTCCGTGGCCTATGGACGTTTGCAAGACCAGGGGCATCACACTCATGCTGCCTACCCTGAACAAACCGTCTAATAACCTACTTCAAGGCCCTCATATTGTAGTCGCTTGGGAAAACAACGGCAGGTAGCTCATTCCACATACCCAATATTAAACGAATACTTAGGTTAGAAACTTTGATTTGAGTTTGCAAATAGTTAGTTTAATATTTCTTAGCTATTTCACAGTATTACTATCTATACCTATGTAAGATTGGTCATGTAGAATTTTAGCAACAGGAAATCATTCTCTTTAGGCTAAGATCGCATTGGAACTATCATATTTACTTAAATTTTTCAATTAGCCTATAGAAGTCCACTTTTGGACATAGGTCTCCCTCAATCCAAAGGGTTTGACTTTTTGCCTTCCATACCCAGTCTATGACCAGCTACCGTTATTTTAAATTTTAGTAAACGTGCTAGATAACATATAATGTCCTTTATTGGAATGTGAAACAGAAATAGATTAGAAGGGTAACCGCACAACCATCTTAGGTGACCCTTCAGCCTAAAGGAGGTAGAAACTGATATACTTATCTAGGTTGTACGTATCAACATTGTTGTATTATAACTTAGTGGTTGTCCCATGTACAAATCGTTAATGCTCGTTCTGTGATGGTTATATACTTAGATACGCTTTTTTGTAAATACATGATATAAAACATAGTCATTTCTCGCTGTCTGTCTACCCCTATATTATTGAAGTCTTTAAAATTGCGCAACAGATTTTCATGCGAATTCAACTTATCCTTCGAAGGTACGTTTTCTCCTGTTCAGACAACACATTTACAGTACAATTTTTCACTATTAGGGAAAGCTTTCCTCCTGAGTATAGTGATGGGAGCAGTAGCAGCTACACGTATACCTATAAATTATAATGGAAAATGTCATGAACGTCAAATCACAAACACATGAACATAAGACACAGAAATATGATAATATACTAAAATAAAATCGTTCAACTGTTCGGATATTTATCATAATACTCGTGTGTAACAGAGGTATTAACTGAAAGCATTAACATAATGTGCGCATATCAGGTTACTTGAGTGGTCGTGTAAGCCTCTTTGCAACCTCTTTTCTGCTATTTCGGGATTATCTGTTCAATATTTAATATTATTTATAGATGTTACATATTATTTGTTAAACATTATTTGTAACACAGGCATAAATTCTATTTGTTCAGGCATAAATTCTATGTGAAATTTATTAATAAGTATTTATTTCTAAATCGTGCTCATACGGCTGAACAGATCTGGTTGAAATTTGGTACCTGTTTGGTATTTACTAAGTATAGTCTGAAATAACATGTAAGGCTACTTTTTACTTCAGGAATAGTTTACCATTGACTACGGAAAGCGAATTACACGTAAGGCATGCCACTCTCCTCCTCTAGTATCTCTAGTATGTCTCTAGTAACCTCTAGTAACTAGTAGTAGTAGTAAGCCTCTAGTAACTATTTGAGACGAAATTATCTACCCATATAAATTATTTACATATCCTGAGTCACAAATGTACATACTCTCGTTAATTATTTAATAATGCAGGTATACGAATTTAAAAATTATAAAACCAGATCTGAACCAGATCATGATTCAGATAGGTAGGTACTATGTTTACCATTCATGTATACCGTACCTAACTAACCTAACATAATGTTGAAACTTCGGGCAGGTTAATCGTGCGGAGTCGAGCGAGTCGAGTGTGTAATGCAAGTCCACAATACATCTTTATCAACTGTGGATTGTGACCGGTCAGCGATTGGACCCGCCTCTCGTGTGGTAATAGTTTTGTGCACGTGTGGAAATATAACAGGACGCTTACACTGCTTTTTGCTACGAGTAGAGTTCACAGATGCTTATTTAGGTTTCGTTATGACCTAATAGAAAGATGATACTCCATTCGATTTGGCTCGGCAAAGTGGGTTTGATTCTCATCGAAGTATTTGCTTTTTCTGATCTTAATGATTTGAAACAGTTATTATTATACTAATTGCTTTAAAATTCCATTACAGTGATACTCCATTTGTACCCGATTGCCAAGAATAAAGTCAGAATAAGTTTGTTACATTCGTGTTGTTCTTTCATTACGAATTTGAATAAGGACATCGCTTTAGAAAGTGCCTGGGAGTCCATACTACATACTGTGATCCAGTAGGATTATTTTAAATATAGTGTGGAATTCCAGTTAACTTTCAAGGGATTGTTCAATAGGTATAGATTTTTTAATCACCGCCTCTGTTCTCTTAAAATAGGTTTTTTTTTACTTAAACCTCGTGTCATTCCTTTAAACTAAATATCCCTATTAATTTTCAAATAATATACGGAAATGGGAATATGCTGGATTTGTTGACATTTATAATTACTACACCGCGTCCTTAGGCAGTAGCGTGATGATAATTATATTTATAGCCTATAACCTTCCTCAATATATGGACTACATAAAGAACTTTTCAAAATTAGTTCTTGACTTATAAAATTAGTGGTGCAACCAAATAAAACAATTAATCGATTAATCAAGCTCTTCGACTATATAGTTTGAAGAACATCATACGTAGGTACTATGATATTACTATAGACTGTAAGGTATTGATATAGCGTCAATGCACATGTAAGATAATGTACGTTGAAGCTGGTAAGCGACGAAGTGAAAATATTTGACATAAAAGGTTGATGTATTCCCTATGTTGCGTCACCTTGAGGAAATTTCCTACGATGGTCATTGCACCGATTAATCCTTATTGTTGACGGTAATGTATCATGTTATTCTGTAGAAGTTTAACCGTGCAAGACTATCGAGTGAATTGGAAGGTCGTGCGATTTTATTTTGGTTCTGAACCACCTTGTCGTGCGTGCAAATTTTTTTCACGCTGTCGACGGTCAACATTCAAATATAGTCTCGTTATAAGAATAACTTGAAAAGATTTTGTGATTACTTTTAAAGCATGTTATCTGCTATGTACTGCAAAGCATCGTACAACTATTTAGCAATATTCTCCCTACTTTTCGGTTCTCGATCCAGCTTCCCATTATAGGTATAGGTATTTAATAGTTGTGAAATTTGAGTTTCGTCAAATATTTTATAGCATCCAATCTAGTGAAAGTGAAAAAAAAACATGTTACATATAAAGTACGAATAACATAATTTATTACATAGCTAGATTATAAACTTTATACCTACTTTAACGCTGCCGTAGTTACTTACGGTTTAATTATATCTATTATGAATTAAAATTTAACATAAATATTATACTTAATTAAGAAGTCAGTCGCGCATATCGTGTAAAGAAAGATCTTGGTCATTTAACAATCATATCAAGCTCCTAGACTACTGCATGACGTATGAGAGACTTGTGAAGCATCAGAGGAAGTCAATGTTGTTTTAATTGGATGAGCCTTAACTAGAGGTCTATTCAAGAAATAGTTGGTCAAGGCGGAGTCTTTTGAAGAAAAAGGAGTCTCGTGCGAGTTGATTTTAGGAGATATCATTGTTTTCGTCAAAGAAACTTCATGATTGGTGTAAGTTACTGGTAACGTTGTAGATTTTACTAATGTTGAATTAGTATACGTCTATTCCAAAGGAGAAGAGTATGAAAATAGTTCTGAAGTTTCAACTTTAGTTTTAGAAATAGAAGGAGTTGAGTAAGACGTTATTACTGGTAATTAAACAGTTTTAGTTGGAGGATAGTTATGCGTAGCATAAGCTATAGGAACAGATACAGTATTTGAGAATACTAGAGCACTAACTGTATGAACTAATGGAGATGAGAAGGCAAAGGCTGTTTGTGAATTGTATACATTTGGAGAATGGTCAGAAGTAGTGCGTTCGGAATAGAGTTTATCTCATCACCATTGTTAGATTATTTTGATTGAATATTTTTAAAGCTTGAGTATGCTGTGTCATACGATTTTGAAAAAGTTGAATGTTGAGTGCCATCTGGAGTTTCAAATTTGCTTTCTTTTGTTGTTATAATAGCTTCGTAAACTGGAGGAGATTGAATGATTTTTCTGTAATTTATTGGTGCAGTGTTTGTTTTCTTATTTGTTGAAGTAGTAATCGTCTTGACAATAATAGTGGGCGTTGATATCGATGAATAAGAGACTGGTGTACTCGTAGAAGGAAAATAATCACGTCCAATAACTCCGGCACTAATAAATTCTGAGGAGAACAGTAACAATCTGAAATTTAAAAAAAATCATGAGTATAAACATGATCAAGTATTAATGTATCTAGGTCTCGCCTTATGGTTCACCAAACTGATATTAATAAACCTGGTTAAAGCTCACTATTTCAAAAGTAATTTTATTGTATTGTTTAATTAGCTATTATGCTATATATAAAATAGTACCGTTTAATAACCAGTGTTTTATTTTTATCTACAGGTTATAACTGTAGATAAAAGTACCTTATATAAGTTTATGAAAAATGCTATGCTACAGTAATGATATTAAATTAACACAAAGTACGATAGGTGACATTGCCAAAAAATAGGTTGAAGTACAGTTAAAGGATATGATTCCTATCTTAGTTTTAAACAAAAACAAAATTTGAAAATTAATAATAATGCTCACCTCTCGCATCATTTCTCCGTTTTCTGCTCCAATTTTGATCCATGAGTGACAGTTACCCAAAAGTTACCAGCTATTATATACCCAATATTTTATAATTTCACCCTCATTGAACAGTTAATGGATAAAATGCATCACTACACAACAGCTGCAAAACCAGTTCTGACCTTAAACCCAGGCTCACCTTTGACTTTAATAAGTCTACCTAAATATAATGTAAGCATATTTCTTATGTAGAAGTACCACGCTTTTCACTTCACTCATTCATTATTGTACTGAACAATTGCGCGGTTTTAAACTAAAGTCACAATGTGTTCAATGATTTAATATTGTTTGCAAAATCAAATTAAAGAATACCTTAGTGAGGTTCACCATTTCTGTTCAAGTACAAAATAATATTAGTCAAGCAGTATATTGCTGTGTAGTCAGTTCTAGTCCTCGCGGTCTCTACCCTAGATCCCGTTTACTTTGAGGAGAAAATGGCATTCTGAGAAAATGGATCTCATGTGTTTTTAATACCCCACCTTTAATATCATGGAAACTATTTAAATCCACTCGAACACTGCTGATTGTTTTCGATACAAAATTGAGCCTATAATTACGAGAGGTCACGGTTGCGCATCGGTAAAATCTGAATAATCGTCATGTTTTATTCATAATGTACAAAGAAACAATCGCTCGTTAGCAATTTATTACATATCGATAAATATGAATAATCGAGTGTCGAGACGGGTGGGCACTAGTTGTCGTTCACGATCGTTACTGTCGCCCATCGCCTCGGTCGAAATATCGATATATCAATTTTACGTTGTTGATTGGTTGCACAATCAGTCAAAGAATTTTATAGGTAGGTACTCACGGGTATGTTTGGTGCAATTACATGTCTATCAATGAACTATTTTATCGTTAAGCGAGTACATTAATATATACAGAATGTTAGGGCAGCTCTGAAGCTGTTTTTTCTTGTAGTGATGTTTTTATGAAATTATCGTTTCATTTAGCTTTATTGATATGACAGAGTGAATAAAGGTAATTAAACGGTATCAAAAATATTATCAAATCTTAATTTTTCGTGCCAATATCTAGTTTACCCGAAATATTACCGTGTACCCATTCTGTTTCTGATTTAATACGTATGTTTGACCCAAATATTATGTTTGAAATGTTGTGTAGAAAATTCTGTTCTAAGGTCAGATTTTAATTATAATGAAGATATTAGGTGCAGTTATTTAAGGGTCTGTAATACTAGATGAGCCAAACCCGAATTTTCGACTTCATTATCGAACAGAACTTTACACTGTTTTGCGGGTTATGATTTCGTACCTCCGCCGCTGGATTAATTTAAAGTTTGATTTCACAACTCTCTACCTAATGAGATTTCATGTAAAAAGCAGTTAAAAATATTTACTATATACAATGTACTCCAGAAGAACCCGTACAATTTTAAACTGAAATAACAAAACTTAACTGAAATTATGTGAAGTGAGACCGCATTTCACCTGGTGTAATCTTTGTCAACTACATCCCCTTTAGATATTGATATATCATTAGATATATTTTCCGATGCTTAACTAAACTGAACAAAACAACAAACTCAAATTGAATACAGTTTGACCGTCATGCACGATGCAATTACTGATCTCATACATAACATGGATGTTGGGTGATAAAGCGATGAAAATTTAATGGTAAAGCCTTGGGTGGCGCATCAATAAAACATAGGCCGGTAAGTGGGAACCCCTGTCGAACATCTATGTATGAGACATGGCCCTCTAGGCGTTTTTTTCGAAACCATTCTAGTACTTGCCTATCTTCGGGCCATAAGGAAAGTTGCTAACCGATGATTAATTAGTAGTAACTGGCAATAAAAGAGTCATAAATTTTATAAAATAGGTTTTTTATTTTGTGTCCAGCTTTTAGCAAAATATTTTTATTATGAAATTACTATTAGTGTAGTAGACAAGCAATAAAGTTGAAAGAATTTTTGATACATTAATGTATTTACTCGTATTATTCTAATTATATATTTGTTTCTATATATACTAATAACTTCTGAAACATTAACGATCTGAGAGCTTGTATTATTCGTATTTGCCTATTTCAAATGGAATTTAAATGGATAAAGCCTCTTAGGTATTTTATGTACATAATTTCATCCAACGTACGCTTAAACTGTGAAATGAACTCCTTGCTGTGGTTTTCTCAAGCGCCTACAATATGACGGTCTTTAGGAAGTACAGTAGAAGGTTATTTCAGGGTTGACAGTGCGAGTGCCACGCCCCTGGTAATGCTCAGGTTCATAAGCCGTGTTAACCACTTTTTATCAAGTGAGCTATGTCCGCCTAAGTGGTAAAAAAATTGATTCTTTCTTAATCTGTTAGCGTAACATACATTATAATTTGCCGATTTTTTGACAAGGACCCATGATGTTGGGAACAGAGAAGAGGTGGAGGAAAAAATGAGCCGATGAGAATGATTTTGAATCGTGGAGAAATGAACATGGGATTTTCTTTTTAACTGTGATGAAAATAGTTTTTTTTTACATGGTATATTTTAGAGGTTTACATATTCTTTTCTTTGTCATCGGTAAAATTGGAATAGGTTCCGGTTGCCCGGTTGGAATGTACAAAAAGCTCTCCGGCTAAGGGTGAATAGTAAAACTCTTAATGTGTCTACCGAGTATTATTAACTTGTTTAACTGTCCTTTTAGACTTTTATCATGATACACATGTAATATGAGAAGTTACTGATTGTTTTCACTGTTTACTCAGTATCGATAGAATCCTTTGATAATAATAGATTCTTTCTTATTCAATTTTGGTGGTATCTGTGTCGAAGCGGTCGAGCTTTCCACTGCTACGCAGGGGGCGTGGACTGAATTCCCGCTCCGTGCAAATATTTGCACAGCATGAAATCTATATGTGAATTAGTCTGGGTGTTTTTATGTGTAGTAGGTATATATTTACAAAACAAAAATGTAGCCAAGTATCTTTCATTCCCATAAGATAAGCTAGTTAGGGTACGCTTACTTTGGGTCGTAACATAATGTCGTAGAATATTTGGTTATTATTTAAAACATATCCTGCAAATTTTATTATTGGCTTTAAGAGACTGTCTGCTTAAAACATTTTCGCTTTCGGAACTTATTTCATATAACTTCAATTGATTTACTTTCTTCCGGAGAAAATATGCTGCTGTGGTTTCCTTATCTAGATGGGCCTGTCCAACCAAAATATTATTTTATTCAACATTTATATGACAAGTATTCAGAGGAATGGTGAGTACAAAACTGAGTAAAATATGTAATTGATGAAATATCAAAAATTGTAGTTGTATTCATTATATCAAAATTCGCTTGAATTTTATTGGCAATGCTGGTTGGAACTTGCAGTAAGCGCATTAACGCAATACCCTTTTTACGCTAATGGAATTGACACTACATATCTGGAATAATTTTTTTCACAAATCCAATATTTTCCACTTTTATACTGTCACAAATTACTAGATAAACTTTTTTTTTTTTTTTTTATACCACTTAGGTGGCAGACAAGCACACGGCCCACCTGATGGAAAGCGGTCACCGTGGCCTATGGACGTTTCCAACACCAGAGGCGTCACACACGCGCTGCCTACCCTGTAGAAACCTTCTAATGCCCTTCTTGAAGAACCCCATATTGTAGTCGCCTGGGAAAACCACGGCAGGGAGCTCATTCCACAGCTTGAGCGCGCGCGGGATGAAACTCCTTTCATACCGCACAGTGCGCACCGATTCCGGTCGTAGTGTGTGAGGATGAACTCCCTCCCTATGGCGAGCGGTGCGATGATAGAAAGTAGATGTGGGCATCATGTCAAACAATTCCTCTGAACACAGGCCATTATACAGGCGGTAGAACACACACAGTGAGGCGAAATCCCTCCTGATGTTCAGCGGTTCCACACCGCCTGAGAGTATGGGATTGTCGACGATCCTCAGCGCCCGCCGTTGTACCGAGTCAAAGGGGTCAAGCTGGCATGCAGGCGCCCCGGCAAAGAGGTGACAGCAGTTGACTCCTGGGCACATATCACAGCAGTCACGATTCTGTCCAAGCTTGCACTTAAGTCTTGGTTTATGCGGGATCGATTGTGGTCTGACACTCTACACACGAGAGTAAATAATGCATCAGTGAGTCGTAAATTATAAATCAGTAATTACAATGACGTTTGCGCGTGTGTGTATGTGTGTGTGTGTGTGTGTGTGTGTGTGTGTGTGTGTGTGTGTGTGTGTGTGTGCGTGTGTGTGTGTGTGTGTGTGTGTGTGTGTGTGTGTGTGTGTGTGTGTGTGTGTGTGTGTGTGTGTGTGTGTGCGTGCGTGTGTGCGTGTGTTGTTTTGTCAAGCAGCTCTTACTGCCTGAATAAATAAAGGTCCCATGAATTTTAGCGATGCTCCATGTAACCCAAAGATAAATTTTATAACAAGTTTCAAATTTTTGTTATCTAAATATATTTCATAATAACTCATCACTTCACAATTATGATTTATGGAGACATTTTGTTTGGATAACTAATTAGGGTTTCAACTAAAAGTTAGTGAAACAAAATTTAAATTTGTGAGGGGCTCTTGTCAAAAGATTAAGATCAGTGACATTTTGAATTATTAAGGGCCGATTTTTCAATACTCAGTTAAACAACCAGATAGGATTAATTCTACAGTTAACCAGATTCTCAATTTTTCAACAACTGGATAAGCTTTAACTGATTGATAAACTCTCTAACTGGCTGATAAATTTATCTGGCCGTTAGAACGCCAGTTAGCGACTATCTGTGGAGTTATTTGACGTATTTGTCATCATTACGCGCGCTGGTTGTTCGTTTTCAATATTATGCATGAATTTTTTTGATTCAATCGACGGTTTAATGGTCGAAGAAGACTATAGTTACAATGTTAAACTATTTAAATCCAGATAGGAAAGAAAGAGTCGTAAGGGAACGGCCTGATAATATGTCTAATGGAACGACACAAAATTTCACAGGCGATTTCGTCTTAGAAAATACACTGTGGAACAATTACTAACGTTAATTGAGAATAAAATTGCCAATACAACAAATAGGTAAGAATAAATTCCTTCCTAATCAATGATGTCTGTGTGTGTGTAATGAAATATAAATACTGTCAAATTTTGACACTCACTATCACCGCGGTGAAAGTTCGCTGTCTCTTTTTAAAATCCGTAAATGTACATAAGCGCGTCCTGTTCTCGCTGATTTAGAGTGAAGCTAGTAACAAATATCAGTAAGTTAGTTATCTGACCGCTATCTGTTTATTGAAAAATTGGAATATTTTATTCGCTTGTTAAAATGTCAGTTAAAATAATCAACTAGATTGGTATCTGAGGTTTTATCTGGCGATTGAAAAACCGGCCCTAAATGGTGTATAAAGTCTCCTAACCTTAGATTACGCATTATCCTTACATTGGGAAAGGCCTATATCCAGTAGTGGACTATGATAGACAAATTGATTGATTGATTGTATAAAATATTTTGGTTCCGATGAGCGATTATAAAAATAGGATAAAGTATTCTATCTCAAAAATAAAAAAATATGCTTAATTAGTTCAGTAGCTTAGATGCGGTACAGCATACTTACTACCCGGCTACCCGTAGCTACTAGTTACAATTTCAAGTAACAATCATGATCATCTTGACGTTAGTCTCGATCTCCCCCAAGGCGTTCCCCTTGGATTCTGGGTTCCACTTTCTGGCTTGTACTTCTTAGGTATCTATGGTACCGTACCGTCTTAGGTATCTATGGTAAGTAATAAATAAATAATATAATCCTATTAAATATTCTAGGATAATCTACACAACGCCATGCAGACCAAGGTGAGCATGGCTTAACTAGCTTGTTTTATGGGTTCTAGAATATGGATAAAAATACTTCGATGCGCACCTTTTTTGTAAATTTGTATATATTACATAAAAACATCCGGACCAATGCTGACTGAAAACTGAGCGGAAATCGAACCCGAGACTTTTGCGTAGCAGTCGCGTTCACTACTGCCACGCTACAGAGGTACAGAAACAAACCGTTAGATTAAATTATTGGCGAGAATTTAAAGATATATCACACCATATCATAAAAGCACACTACAAGCACCACATGTTCTGAAATAACACTTCTACAGCAAAGTTGATATCTTTGCTGTAAAAGTGTTATACTAAAAGTATCCTAGACCACTATTTCAGTTATACCCCAATGGACTAGATAATTTTATGTTATTCGAACTCATGAGAATACGAGAAATACAACAATTCAATAGTGCTATTTGAAATATGTACCTACCTATTCCCAATCCCCTGTTTTCAAGTGTGAAACTTCCTTCTGTAGTTTGGTATGTCTACTAAAGTAAACATGAGTCGCCGACTAACACAAACAACAAATAAAGATATTACTATTGTACAATACAACACCGAAGCAATAATGTTTGCGAGTGAACCACCGTACCACCAGGGATAGGGTCAGTGGTACCATAGGTCAAAAGCGAATTTATGAAGTAATAGTTTATGCATTCATTTTTTTAAATATATTGCTCATATTTGTACATTGGTAAAATGGTTTTATTCAAAAAAAATCTGTATCGTAAAATTATTGACCATTGACTATTTTTTATTTGACTATTTTTTTATTTATAATGCCTCTCTCCACTCAAGAACTCATTTGGAAGGAATAGGAAGGCCTTCCAAACGAGTACTTGAATGGAGAACGCGAGAAATAAATAGTAGGACACCCCTTAGCCCGATGGACTGATGACCTGAAAAATGCAATAAAAAAATTACGATTTGGATTTCTTTTTTTTATATCGTTTAACTAGCGTTGTTCCATCGTGTTAGTAAGGTTAAATGAAAGAAAAAATCATGACAAAACATGTACTCGCATTATGGTGCCATATTTGTATTTTTTGCAGTAACTTTTTTTTGATTATCGTTTTATTGACATTTAATAATACGGTGAAGAATAAATAATGCACAAAAGAAAAAAATAAGAAAGAAAAATTGCCAAATAGTAATTCTTAATGCCAAAATATGCAAAGTGTACCAGTAGTACTACCAGCGGTCTTCGGTTTCGGAAGTGTTTCCTTTACACCCTGTATACTGATATTTCAGCATCTCCAGTTCAGATTCAAACCAAAATGTAGGTACTACCATTTTGGTTTGAAATCGTTCTAAACTTTACTAACGTTGAACTTGGATCAATATTTTCAAACTAGCTATCCTAGATTACCTGCCGTCGGCGTCGGTCTGGCGCGATAGCCTGCAGTTGTCATATCTCAACTGTCGTCGATTATACTGATAGCCTGATACAAATTCATTTGTTAGCTTATTTGACGAATGTAAAAATCTGTTTATTTTTTATTTCAATAATAATAATAATCTTATATCATTTAATAAAGCACTCGGTAACTACCTACATATACACGACCTTTTTTCAATATTAACCTCTTGGTCATTATTGCCAGTGACGTTTTATTGTTATACCTATCGATTCTTCGTATACTAAGAAATATTCAAGAAGTAGTAATAAGAAATATTAGTTTTTAGTTCAAGTTAGTTTAGTTAAGTTTAGTAGGCAATTTTCATTATAGTTGAAAGTATTACGTACAATAATAATATTTCGTATCAATAATAATATGACATTATTTCTACGTCCTGAACATATACATAGGTATACAATCACACCAGTCACCATAAGATATAATAATAAAAATATAATAGTTACATCAAAAAATCTTCTTCACTACTTAAAATATTTTATTCTTATGTTATCTAAGTAAGATGAGAATAGTTCAAATTAATAAAAAAATAATTTAAAGAAAAACAAAAAACCCGACTGCGTAAACTGAAAAGAATGAAACAAGCCCAGTAGTTTGATATTCATACAATACTCACAGTCGGGGGGGGCCCCTTGGAAGATTTAATTGGTAAAATTTGAATGGGCCCCGACCCCCCGACTGTGAGTGAGACCGTTAAGACGAATCGATTGACGTAAGAATGATCAAAATCGGCCAACGCGTTTAGTCTCTAGAACGCCACATAGAAACAAACATACATACATACATACATACATAGACTGATAAACACAATACCCTCCTTTGCGTCGCGCAGTCGGGTAAAAAAAGACTTTCCTGTCCTGGGATACCCCTCAAGGCTCTTTCCTAAAGGGAATCTTTAGTAAAAAATCACCTAATGTGTTACAGAATTATAAGCACAACCTACCGTGGCCACTTAAGCTGTACAGTGTACTGTAGTACTGTGCACAGTATCAACTCTATAATATAATTAGTAGATTATTTTATTTCAAGGTCAGGATTGTGTAAATAACAATTTAATTAACTACTCTGACCTCATATCATGCTAGTTCCCTTCTTTGGGACCTTAGTAAAATACAGGCTGCAAATAGTAGGATACTGCAGATGGTTATTTCATCATCTTCCCAGTCTTGATAAGAATAGCGTACAAAGACATATAGGAATTCTGGATTCGCTCTCTCATGCTTAGCTGTTCTGCTGAGAGCTCTTGCACTTATTACGGTAGCAACTACTGAAAACCTCTAAGAGGACACCCTGCATCAGAGTCTCACAGGTTAAGTAGATATATGCCGTCTCACAGATAAGTTACACTTGGCCTTGAAGATCTTGGTAGGACCCTATATATTAAATAAAGACACCTAGACTGGCTGTGACAATGAATATAATGAGCTTAATTCACCTGTACCTCTGCGTGGCGGTAGTGAACGGGACTGCTACGTTAAATGCTCCTGTATATGGTTACTTGCATTAGTCCAATCGTACCTCGAAGAGCACCTTAAGCCATTGGTCGCGGTTGCTATAGCAGTCCTTACGGGTATTTGAAGTCCTCAACCGTCTGACTAGTTTAAACCAGAGAACTTGGATATTGCCATTGTAGATGGAGGTCAGATGGCAATCGAGGTTGAACCGCGTCTTAGACCAGAAATCAGACCCCAACCAGGTTGGGCAATGATGGCTTGTTCAACTAAAATGTTTATGGAGTATGTATCTAGTATGTTTGTAAATTGAGTACCTACTAACTTAAATTATTATCAAAATTAGACATTGCATGTAGCTTATTCGCGTTATAATTTGAACCATTAGGACTCCAACACCGTCCTTGCCTGCATAGGTCGGACACTATATTAGGTACAGTTAACAAAACAATCTTATGAATAAATAGTCTTATGTTTGAATATGCATAAATCCGGAACCTAGACTACGGAAAGCCTCTCCGTTGATCAATAGGCATGCCAACAAGTAGGTGAGGGGTTTTGATCCTAGGTTTGATTCACTAGAACATATTCTGTAATCATCAAAAGCTACAGTACATAATTGATCGTTTAAATCTGCAACCAACCATTTGATCAGTCATAAACGTGTTCAGTGTTATTTAACGAAACTTCATTGAAAACTAACGCCAAAGCATTATATTGGGCAGATTAAAACCGGATTATAGGGCACCGTAGGCGTAAGACACCTACTGAATTCGGGCAATGTATTTATTAATTTGTTTAAAATATATCGCGATTGATGAGAACAAAATGTTTGAAAACCTGTGTGCTTGTCTGTCAAGCAAGTGGTATGAAAAATTTGAGGGTAATCATATACCGGCTGACATGCGTGGCATGGTATATAAAGCGTGGTTTCAAACCTTATTTTCACTTTACTATTTTTAAGGGTTCTTTGGTAAATGGCGGTATCGGTTAGTCGTTGTTAGGGAACTTAATTCAAATAGAATACTGTCTTCCTCTTACAACCTTTGCAAAGTGACCTACAGAGTTATGAAACTTCTTATAAAGATTGTAATGTATGTTATCTACATGTCAATCAAAATACACGAATCTCCAGATGCCAATGGTTGAATACTTGAAACCTTTGATCGTTATAGCTAACGATACACGTCTATGGCGCTTAAGCATCAATCGTTCAAAGCTGTGACTTGATGCCAAAATGTTTTAACTGTCAATAAAAAATAGGGTTATAATGTAACAATTATCTCTAAGAATAATCTCAAATCTTGATGATTTTATTTTAGGTCATACCTCCGAGGCAATTATTTATAATTAAACATAATAAGGCAGTTTTTAAATCTGACTAAGATCTTTCTAATAAAAAACACATTTAAATTAGTAATCTTAGCGTCCATCATATACAGAAAAGAATGCCAATTTTTTTTTGTTTTGTGTGTTACATTAAAATCATTACTTTAACATAATCCATTTTTTATAATATATGTACAATGTACAGTCAACTAACTCACAATTTTATTATAGATATTATGTAGTATAAACAAGTTTATATATTACAAAAATCAATCACTCTTAAAATAATACCATCCTTTATCAGCATTGAACCTACAATAATATTTACTTGACAGTTACTGTACAAAAATTACAATAGCCCCACAAAAGGCAAAGGCGGATGAAATATCACTGATTTGTAATAACAAAATCCATATCGCTGTAATTTTTACAATACTATAATATTTCAAAATACTGTACTACATAAGCATACGAATTTAAATGATTAAAATAATGATAAGATCTCAAACTCATATACATTCCACTAATTGACTGCTCGCCGCTCGATATCAAGAAGAAGAAGGGTGTATTCCAAAAGGTACAGGCCTCCATTCCACATAATGTCGATCTTAAACTGGTTGCCCATATCTCGACGGTGAATGATGAATGATGAATGGTGAATGCTGAACATGATACATCGCATTTTAAAAATATATTACACGTGTGTACAATGTACATTCTAGTTTTGACAAAGATAGAAAACACCGAGATGTTTTTCTTTCTACAATATGTTAGTCCATCATGTGCTATTCTAAATAAGTTTATGGAATAATTATATGAGAATATTATGAGTGCAAGTGCATAACTGTTTCGTGAATTCAAGATAAGTAAACGATACTATCCATGTTATTGGTTTATATCGGATTTTTGAGAGTAACTATCATCTAACTTATTTACCTAAAGTAGATACCAGTTCGAAAAGCAGTGGGATTACCGATTTGAAGCTGAAATGTATACAGAATGGACTCTGACTTTAAATTGCAAGCTTTGGACGCCATATTTATTTCATTGGCATGGCTAATGATGTTAATGAAAAAATACGAATTATTAATTTTCATCAATAAACCATTGAAGCTCGATCATTAAGTAACAGCAGACCTTTATAATGGATTTGTAATTATTTATTAGCACCAGTCTACATGAGTGTGAAAAATGTACTGCAATAAAACTAGCTTGTAAGTTAGTTTTATTGCTTTATTAAGCTGTCTTTATGATTCAGTTTTTTATGGTGTACAAGATGTTCGTAGTTCTGCTTGTCTGAGATATCTACTGATGATAGTCATACCTACCTACTCATTGATACTGTGAACCTGCGAGCACCCTTTAACAGCAATCTGTGCCGACTCATGTCTAAAATAAACAAAATTGCTTGACCGAAGAAAATTATATATTTGACGATTAAAAAGGCATATCAAAAATATCAGAAAGTTGTATTAAGAGTTATTTACATTCCTTCCATTTAGATTTAAAATTTCATCAATCAAACATCACTGTTTCAGTCAAAAATCATCAAGATCCATTCACAAATAGCATGATAGTAAACTTCAACCCCATTCTCACCTGGCATTAGTATGCATTTGATCGAAAAAATGCAGTTCAAAAAAAGTTGTATTTCAAATCAAAGAATACGTAGGTATACGTAGTTTGGTATTTAAAATCGGTTAAGGAATGCGCCTTTGATACAGTTACAAACATATTATACGAACGAAAGCAAAATTAGCCGCCTTGTCGAAACAGATACTCTTGCTCGCTCGGTCAATTACATTAGTACTTTGACTTTGACTTTTACTTAGTAGTTCTGTGAACAGTAGACCTCACGAGCACCCTTTGCCACACTTTTAGGTGTGCGCTTATAAGTTTCGAGAATGTGGACATTTCTGCCTGGGAGTATCTGTGGACAAAGTCAAAGGTACAAGGTGTATTTGCTAACCGACTTTTTTCCGTTCTGTAATTTTTGTGTGAAAGAGCGGCACATTCAAACTTTCACTCTTACTAGTGTGGAAAACCTCAAAAATGTAAGGTAGCGATTTTTCCAAGATACTTTCTCACTGGTCGATTCAGATTTGAAAATAATTATGTTATTATTCTATTTTTTCGTTTCTTCCTCCCTTTTTAGTAGAACAGGAAGACAAAACTGTAATCTACGCGATAAATTTGTTTTACGAGCTTTTAGTGTTGCGCCAACGTTTCAATTCAATTTTCTTGCTGGCTGTATTTTCGAGATCCGTTTTCCTAGCGGACTAGTTTAGAACACATGTGCGTTAGTGCCAAGTGGGTTTGGTCGCCATTTTCTTAACATTATTCAACAGCTTGATAATAATATGTTAAATTTTAGCCTTGAAGGCAACCTACATTTCGTTTTTACGGAAAAGTATTGCTGTTCGGAAATATCAATTTTGAGGTTTTGTACATGAATTTTGCATAAATGTGTTTTGTACGATGGTATAAATATAACAACTGACTGCAATTTGATTGGATAAAGCTCAGAGATGAGATGTAGTCTTCATACAATATTTTGATATCAGTTCAAAACAGTTTTAATCACCTACAACAGACCCATAAAACGTCGGTGTTGGCCATTTACATTTATTCAAATACAAGTAAACAAGTGCAAATATTATATAGAACACATATGGCACTAAAAGGGTTATTCGATTTAGCAATAGGTCTCTAAAAACTGGAAACAGGTTTCAATATAAACTCTTTTAAAAGCATGCTCGCTGTAGCCTATTTCATAAATCTAGTAGGTATAGTACCTACTGCACGTTTGATATTCACATAATAATTATGTGAACTATTACAAATGTGAGTTAATGTTATACATGTTTGTTGGTCATTTTATACAAGGTTAAGTGCTTGGATTGTCGCATAAAGAGCATGGGAGAAGAATTCAAATGCAAATAATTTACTAACAATGCCAATATATTTTACAAAAGGATTGGATCAGAATGGATGTATGTTCAAAACGTTTTGAAGTATTCGAATTCAAATTACAATTTTGCCAATAGTGTTTATACAATATTCATTAAACGTATAACATTTTAAACGGTAATTTAGACCTAGACTAGTCAAATCAATTGCAAGAAATAGTTCGTGCTACAAATCAACGAATCAAATAATAGATGCTGAAATTCACATATAAATTTATTGTCGTCAGCATTGGTGTTAAATATTTTTATTGATAAGTTGTGGTTATAAATAAATCAACATAGATACAGGTACAAAATATATTTTATGAAAATAAAGTAATATAAACAAGAAACCGTTCTGCAGTCTTCTCACTATTTTTGTTATAATATCACGCCTATATCCCCGAAGGGGTAGGCCGTGGTGCTAGCAGCCACATTTTGCCAGTTTATGTTTAGGTCCCAATGTAATAGGTGGCGAGCCTATTGCCATTAACCGGGTACTTGTAAACCTTCGATAATGTTCGAACATTCGAAAAGCATCGAAAAGTCATTGGTGTGTGCCATGGTAAAACCTGGGATCGAACCAGAGACCTCGTCTCAGCAGTACATTACCTATACCATTAGGCTACCGTGGCTACACACTAAATATGTACCTACTACAATATTTTGTAATGGTTTATTTTGTGTTATTTCAATATTCGCATTGTTCTCTACGTTTCGGCAGCCATGGTCACGCCATGGGGGATATGCAAACAAAACGTTTCATTTCAATGCGTAATATTCGCGTAAACTTTCTACAATATAAACTGTTCAACACCGTGGAGGACAAAATATCATAAAAACTTTCCTACTCAGGTCCTTTGTCAGCACTTTTGTTGTTCCGCTTATTTACGTTTTGTTATAGGACTTTCCAAGAACAAATTTGTTTCATAAATAGCCTATTTTTTATTAAATAGTAAAAAAATAGTTACCTACATAAATTCGAATATTTTATTGTAATCTCCCCAAGGATATCCCGTCGCCGATTTCAGCGTGGGGTTTATGTCGGACTGAGACCAACCAAAACCTCGGGCTATCTGCAGCCGAGGATGGGTTAGCCTCTGGCATATCCTTCACGCTCCGGCTTACCCAAGGTCATCGAAAGTCTTTCAAGTGTGGGACTACGGTGTTGACATCTTTCCCTGGGTATGGAGGAGCATGCTGCTTCCCGCGCTCATGGAGGACGGAGGTCACTTTACGACTTGCGACAAATTTTATTTAATGAAATGTTGATGCTTAATATGCTAACTTTTTCAATTTAATGAATTGGTGATTGAAAAATTGATGACATGAATATTTTAGACATCTAAAACAAGCGTACTATTAGATCTATTTTTTCTTAATATTTTAGTCACAAATCGATTCCAAAAAAGACTCATGTCTAGCAAGAGATCGGTCGCGGGTTCAAGTCCTGTCTAGACATTCACTTTTTCGAATTCAAAATCAATTTTTGGCTTTAATATTGGGAAAAAGCATTAACTAATAGTATGCTTGCATTTAAATAAATGCAAGTGAAATTAATCTTAATTAATTATAATTATAAATTGATAGCCTGGATACAAGTTATTCAATCTATCAAGTTATTATGCTATTTGCTACTGACACAGAAATCAGAATACATAACTTAGTACCACATACTATTGATGAAAACAAGTTACATTATATACGAATATAGAGCTTGTCATGCCTTTTTTTCGTGCAAATATTGTTCTAAGTTCTAAGGTAAAGGAATCAATAAATAACCAAAAGCAGTCGACTATTTTGGTCATGTCTCTTGAGCCAATTACTTATGCAGAATAGCTTCTACTGATAGAGATGGATTGCCATAGACCGGATGTAGCATTGGTAAATGAACTTAATATCTAGAATCATGATGCTTAAGTAATCGATATACCTGTCAAAAATAATCTGTTGCTTTGGAAATAAAATATTGAAATCTTATAAGACACCACCGTATCCAATCTAACTGAAGTTACACCTAACTATATTACCAATTCCCGAGGGTTGGGTGAAATGTAATTCATATTAAACTAACATACAATAAGAACAGCTGATGACGCCAAAGAAAATGGCAAAATACGCCGTAATTGAGTCACAGTATTATTTTGTGCCCATTGCGGCGGAGTTGGAGACAAAGAGGTCAATCACGAAAATTGATCGCTGTATCCATGACCAAGGCAGTGACTCCTGCTCCGCCTCGTTCCTAGGGCAAAAGATAGTTATCGTAATTCAACGAGGCAACGCCGCCTGCATCATGGCTCATTTGCAATACATGGCTTTTGCGCCAGGACCGCACGGGATGGGTTATTTTTTTTCTGTGAGGTAAGCTACATCATATGGACATAATATGGACTTCCTGAAACTTTCTGAATTTTATTGGTCATTGATAAGTTTTTACTCCAAAATCAGCAGTATGAGCAACAGCCATCTGAAAGCAGTTTTCACACAAAAGTTTATCTTGACACTCTAAAAACAATGCCCTTTTTTTTTCTCCGTGGTCCCTCAATACAAAACAGATTTCACTACCGCAGCTGTACTTTATAACAACAGTGGCTAGTAGGCTCTCCGAAAAGGATGTCCCTGGATGCAATGGCCACTTAACAGCAGACGAGCCGTGTAGTTACGTCATCTTTGCAGTGAAAAAAACTACAGTAAACCAATCTGATTTAAAACGTGAACTGACAAGGCTGTTATTTTATTTGAATAGAACGTTTAGAATAGCTCATTTTATTCTTTTTTTTTTTCTTTTTTTTGCAATTTGTCTTCACATACACATGCAAAGGCCTTACGAAATGTCCAGTAACTATTTTATTTTTATCATTAGTTAATTTGATTGTGTCGCAATGACTTGCTCAACATCAAAATCTATTTAAGTATTTTTTTATTAAGTTTTTTTATTGTACTTGGAAACCATGTTGGAATTGTGCACAATAAGCAATTAGATAAATGGAATTAGAACATGTATGATACACAAAAGTCATTTTTTTATGTATTTGATTTCGATGATTTGGAGTAAAATACGGAACCCTTATGCAGTAACACACTCGTTTGTATGGTATTGTTCTGTTATTAGGATGTTATTTAGCGTACCTAATTATAAATTCAATTTGAATGTTCTTTCAATATCACTGTTATTATGTAAATATATTATTTTATCCTCACACCAATGTAGCTTTGCCAACTAGAAGAAAGAATAAACTAGTCAATTAGAATAATTTAAATTAACGTTAATAAATAATTACCTCTGAAACGTAAATATTAATGAAAGTTAATTCTGCTTTGCGTATTGTTTAAATAAGTCACCTTAAAATATTCTGAGATTTGACTAATTAAAAAAATATGGTTGACTGGCCCTTGTCATTAACGCTAAAAATCCTCACCCTATATTTTTTCATGTTATACCATGCAAAATGGGTAAGTCATACTACTATACAGGGTGTAAGGGAAACACTCTCGAAGCCGAATGCCCCTGGTAGTAATCCTGGTACCTACACAACATATTGGCATTAGAAAAGTTACAGCAGGGCAATTTAATAAGGCCCATGCAATAAGTTCCCGCTTGCCTTTTGAACAATTTTGAGACTTATTGCCACAGTAGGCGTCCATTAGTCTCCCCCATAGCCCATTTCCCATAAACCAAAATTCCATCGCGGCTGTAGCGCCGAACAGCAAGGTCAATGCACCTGGCGGGAACCATATACGTGGATTCGGTTTTTAATTTATCTTGTATATATCCGTAAATGAGCCATAGCATATTAAATTTTCTTATAAGGGTTTCTACGTTTGGGCTTAGCCATTGCATGCCTCCCAAAAGCCGGGGACTCCATAGTCCCAGAGTCCCGTCACTAATATCGAATTATAATAATAATAATTCGCTGTATCGGTTTACGGACTTATTGCCAAGAGCACCCAGAGTCTCGATCGACATGTGTATTGTAATGATTCTCACGTTAGGCAGTTCGTCGAGGGTCTGGCGTATAAGGTAACACTTGACACGGTGCTTATTGTGAGGAGATTTCTCTCTCTGGATCCCTGACCACTGGTCATCATCATTAAATGTTTCTTCATGAGTTCATGAGTCATCTTTAAATGTTTAATACAATTTTTATTCAAAAATGTTATTTATACCTATGTATGTAAAATAAATAACAAATAATTAATTAACTTGTACTTAATTAAGTAATTAGTACCGTTAATTAATACAATAATTACTCACGAAAGGAAATATTATAATGCACGTAAAAATGTACAATGTAAACTGATTGCTAAAATTATAAATCGTTAAGGCTGAGCCACACATTGTTATGTGGTATTTTGTTACTTGTCTTATTCGGTCGATAATGAATGGAGTCACATGTGGAGTGCTTACCCGTCAATATCGCACTCATAATAATAAATAGGCGCGAATGGCAACTTCTTCTATCCGTCCACTCGTCTCACATTCATTTGTTTTTGACACATATCAAGATCACACATAAGTGCTAGCACTAGGTCACAACGATGGTGACTATGGGATCATAGTATACAGTATAATATATGGCATATTATGGCATGTTTACCAAATCAGCACGAGTATTATACAGGGTGTACAGGGAACACTCTCGAAGCAGAAGGTCCCTGGTACAATATATGTATATCGGCATAAAAAAATTACGATTTGACAATTTCTTTTTGCAGCATTATTTACTCTCCATTGTATCTGTAAAGCTAAATGAAATGATAATTTCATATAAAACGTCACTGCAAAAAAAAAACTAATAGGTATATGCGAGTTGATGATTTTTATGAAAGTTTTGTTTCATTTAGCCTTTCTAACACGTTGGAAAGTGAATAAAGCTAGTTAAACGGTATAAAAAGTCCAAAACAATTTTTTTATTCCTAGTGTCTTTGCAGATTGAAAAGGGAATCCATTGTGTCTATTCTGGGTTAGGTATAAAACGACGTGTACGTAGTTACGCCACTAGGACTGAGGCCGTATTATTATTATTATACTTACAGTGGATTCTAGTTCTAGTACCCGTCAACTGGATGTTGCGAAACTGAGTGAGACTAAGATATGTGTTGCGGCTGAACGAGACATACGTCCTGTAGTTGCGTACGTAGTGCAAGTTTTTTGTTTTGCAATGGTAGAACTATATTAGCGGTCCTTCAAAGTGGGCGTAAAATTGGTTACATCGATAAAGTAGCAGTCCCATTATACAGTATATGTAATTTAAAAAAAAATTGCGTCATGACGTCACCTTTATAGTTTAGGTTCTTTTATTAGGTACGGTACTTGCG
Source organism: Pelosia muscerda (assembly GCA_963691645.1). Lineage (NCBI taxonomy): Eukaryota > Metazoa > Arthropoda > Insecta > Lepidoptera > Erebidae > Pelosia > Pelosia muscerda. The sequence continues at coordinate 7,059,832 of OY829113.1, forward strand.
TCGATATGATTTATTCCTGCTAGATGGTAATAAGCAAAAAATGCAGTTGCACGTGTTTATTGACGGACGAAGTAGTAGCATAGACTTTTAATTTGAGGTTAGGGGAAACCATTGTTAAGAAGAGGAGTACGATCCTAAGTTCTAAAGTATAAAATCGAATATCATAATACAGTATTAAATAATTGTCATTCAGATTTGGTCTATACATCAAAACGTTTAATATTGAAATAGGACAATATGATATTTCGATTGACAGCCGCCAATAAGCTCTAGTATGTAAATTTTCCAACAGTTTAGCAATTGTAATTTATGAATCGTAACTATGATATATTATAAGTTAGAGATTGTACTCATACACAGCACAATATGTACCTTTAGGCTTACTAAGTCACGAGCCGGAAGTTTGCGAATAGTGTTGAAATAAATTTCAATAATTTAGTCTTAGCTGTATCGACTATTTTAGTATTTGCGCAGGTAATAAAGAGTTCATACACCTTATGTTGCTAACATACATAGGTATATAATACATGTAACATAAACATACTTATACAGAGTGTAAGTTGAACACTACCGAAGCCGAAGCCCCTGGTAGTACTCCTGGTACACAACATAGCGGTTTTTTTATAACGGTAGCCTAGTGGTATGGGTAATGGACTGCTGAGACGAGGTCTCGGGTTTGATCCCAGGTTTACCATGGCACACACCAATGACTGCGATGTTTTTCGAAGTTATGTGTGTATTTAGCGCAGGTTTATAAGTGTCCGGTTAATGGCAATAGGCTCGCCACCTATTACATTGGGACCTAAATATAAACTGGCGAAATGTGGGTGCTAGCACCTCTGCCTACCCCTTCGTGGATACAGGCGTGATATAATATAAAAAAAATACTTGTGTTATACATTCTCCATTGTGTTAGTTAAGCTAAATGAAACAAAAACTTCATGAAAACACATGCACTCGTAAGATGACTGCACTTGTTTTTATTTGCAGTGACGTTTTTTATTAAATTTTCGTTTCATTTAGCTTTTCTGATACGATAGAGAGTAAATAATGCGAAAAAAAAATATTAAAAAAAGTTTCAAAAGAAAATTGCCTTGGCGTAATATTTTTTTAAGGCCACTATGTTGTGTACAAGGACGTCTTCGGTTTCAGAAGTGTTTCCCATAATAACAACAATACAACATAGCGTTGTATCTCCATGTCATAGATAAACCTAAATGTTATTGTAAATGGGCATATTACACTAAAGGTTGTGAATGGTTTACTTCTACACACATAAGCTCAATTTATATATTTAGATTTAGTTTCTGCTTTTATATGTTTAATAAATAATGAGAAAGATATTATTTGTTTTCTGACTGAAACATCAAGGCCATGATTCCTCAGAAGTTCTTGTAAAAAAAGTGTTTGCGAGGTATACGGTTCTCAGAACTACTATTCGATATTAACACATGTGATATTATTTCCATAATGTTCGTATAAGACATTTGTCGATTACTGATTGCAGCTTCTAACACTATGGCGTTATCAAAACAACAATTATTGTCATTAACCAGAGTAATAATCACAGATAGTTGGCTCCCAGCCTAACTTGTGTACTGCTGCTGCCAATATTACGGAGTAGGTGACACTTAACCACAGTAATTGGCCTTTCTGACTCAGATGTTACTTGGAGACAAGCCAGGGGTAATTGCTCAGATTGATAACGACTGTAGCATTTCAAATTGACTATTTTGTTCAAGATTTTTTTTTGAGAGAGAAGAGTCCTTTCAAAAATATTATCCTTTAATAACTGAGCGTAAAAGGTTCGGTATTTAGTGTTTTTGATATATTCAAGAAGACTTCGTTTTTTAAGATGATTAACTAACGCTAACTATATCTCAATTGCTGCAATCCTTCTAGTCAATTAGAGAAAACGAGTAGCTAAACAATAACAGAAAAAAGCATACCCTTTTTAACTAAACTTTGAGGCATTAATATGCTCACTTTTCGAAAGAAAAAGAGATTGTAAAGTCCCTTCTGCCTTTTTTCAATCTTAAAATCATAACCTTGGCTTTGCAGTCTGGGTGATAATAACCATTCTCGTTCTCTTCCGACAATATTATTTTAAGGCCGATAGCAAGCATTTCTTGCTAAAATACAAACAACTTACTCGTAAATGTATGACCTTATCTACTCATACCGGGGAAACTTTTATCAAAGAAGAACTTCCCTGTGGGCGGCGTAATGACCGGTGGTGGCCATAAGTTATAATGATAGGAAAACTCGAGGACACACTCTCTAAGCACGAAGGGACGATTGTCATAGTTCTCGTTGTAATGATATATGGGTTCTGTGGGTGGAGAGTTGTAAAACATAGTTGTACGACTATTAGGTATAAGCCATAAGGATAATCGTTTTCAAAAAAAACGTAACATATTTTTTTCTTCAAATATAAATGTTTATGTCCTGTATAAATATATGTTAGAACCTCCACGTTTTTCACTCCTAATGCTATCAGCTGTGCATTTTTCAAATACGGTACTTACTGTCGAATGGAAAACAACACTAGCTGGTAATCATTTTGTAAACAACCGATAATAGGAGAAGGGATAGTCCTCATATTCCACTATGGAGTGGAATTCCACAATGGAGTTTACGCCTTAAATTCATGTGTACGGCTATCCATAATCACAGTGAACTCACGAAACTTTGGCACATGCTTTTCTCTGAGAACTGGGTATACACACAGCAGCCGCACGTTTCCATGATTTAGAAGCCGGGGTTCACCCTCCTACAGGATAAGCTGTACTCCAGAGGGGGCTTCAATCGAGCGTCAATGTAACACCGCTTTTCTAGCTTTTACGACACTTTCCCATCAGCTTAACATCATGCGAGGTGAAGTCAAATTGACGTGCCATAAATAAAAAAAATAAAAAAATGCTAGATTTCTCAGACGGGGACACGGACGTGTATGCTATGACAAACGCATTACAGAAGAGCATCATTCCACAGTGTGTAGTTCTCAAAATCGCGCACGCGTCCGTGAAGTCGTGGTCCGTGGAATGACGGTTTAAAATTATCAAAATATACCTGCTTATAGTAGGTATGTAACTAGTAACAATTGCTACATAAGGACTTTTATCATATAAGAGCTAAACTAAGGTTATATATTACTCTTTAAACGAGAGTTTTCAGAGCCAGCCAGATGCTTAGGAATCGAGGTTAGCAAGAGTATTAACTCATTACTTATCTTACCTTACACTTTAATAATAATAAAATGCAGCTGCATAATATACCAATTATTTTGAACAAGTTTCAAGGTAATAATAGTAACATGTAATATTATAAATGTGAAAGTTTGTGAAGATGTTTATAATGGATAGGTAATAGTTTGGAATAACACAAACGCTTTATTCCAAGAATGGTAGCGGGAACGCGTTCAAACAGGCAGTTAACATAATACCGCCAGCAATAAAAACATACTAAGGTTTATGAAAATTTATTTTATTGATTTTATCTTCTTTAATTTTGAAAATTTAGAGTTTTAAGGTATTTTGAATAGACGAACGTTCATGTGATGGCACAGCTTTTCACACAGCAAACTTAAAGGTATTTAGTATTTTATTTTATGTTGTTTTACCGTAACAAATATTGTTATCATTATTTTTAAGATCGAAGAAGATTCTTACTTTGTGGTTTCATTGCAGGATCAAACTGAAAAAGTACGCTAAAGAGAAAAGGGTGGAGTGGCTGGATATAGATTGGCATTGCATTACAGTTTTACCCGCGAAAATCATGATCTGGTTGTGTTGTTGTTGTGAGCAATACCATGATAAAAAGTAGCTTCATGTTATTCAGGGATAATATAGGTACTTAACATCAATCATAGGTTTCTTGACTTACAATATTAGGAGGCTTCGACCTACTGCCTACTGTTTCCTTGGCTGACTAGTCAGGTTGCTACACGGTTTTATATCGAGCTTTCCTTCTTTCTCAGTGATATTATCTGCGTCCGTTAGTCTACATTATGTTCTTACGACACCCTTTGGCTTTGGCTAAGATGGGGTGCTGATTTTATTTCTCTGACATCACACGCATAATTAATACGGATGAATAGAGTCCTAGTACCTAGTATTTTTTTTTAAATCGATGCAGGTTTTTAGTATGTTCGTTAGTTCTTAGAAATCTTTACTCAATATAAATATTGATTTAGAATTAGATAATAACATTTGATATCATGAATGAGTTATTTTTTTTATTTATAGTCCCAAATTTTTTAGGTATTGAACATATATAAAAAAAGGATTCAACGCAATGTAAACAAGTATCAGTCGAATTTATTTAAATTATGAAGACGTATTCGATTCATACAACTTTACATAAATGTAATTATGTAATTCGATGAGATGCAGTTGCCGTTTAAAATCAAGTTTTATAATTTTACGCACAGCACAGGTGATCTCGTTCTCATCGCAAAGGTCCTGGTGACATTTGTCTGACCTTCCGACTAGTGGGTCAATGTAACTTCAGCTTGAATTTTTTTTTAACTCGAGCAATCTATTTCGAGTATCGTATTAATGGACTCGGTATATAACTTAATTGGGTAATTAGGAAGGTGTGGTGTGGGTGGCGGCTTACATTAGAATATATATTTAAGTTCTTGTATTTTGACAAGCATTTGATATGGTCTTAAATTTTTATAGATTTGCAGTTGTTGAATAGGTATTTATTATAATGATGAGTGATGAATAGTGGATGCAAGTAATAGCACATTATAGGACATGTATAGGTATTGGTGATTACCGCTGAGGCGACATTAGGATCGAGCTGTCAGGTGAGGGTCTTAAGAGAGCCGAGGACGGTAATCATATACCTATATAATCTCAACTAAATGTTCGCTTGCGATTTATGAAAAATGCTCAACGTGCCTAATCAAGTTTTCACATTAGACATGTTGAGCAGAATTTGTTTTAAACTGCTATAAAATCATTACCTACCTTTCTTCATTGACAAACTTCTCGATGATGCAATAAAAGTAGTAATTGAGTCTATTGCGAAGTGCGTAAGTAATGATCTGAGTGTATTTACGTAACAGAGGTCAATATTCTCAAGGTGTAGGTGTAGTTTGCAGGAATTCGCTTAAACATGTACTTGACCATTTTTATTGTAATAACGAGGTCATTTATTTTAATTACAGTGTATAAAAATTCTATTGTAACCAAGTGTATCTACGCGTTCTTATACTGTTTGTTTCCGCTATCTAACAACTTACTACTTCGTTGAGTGGGTTCTACGATTTGAATACTTAATACTTGAATACTAATGATCGATGGATATAATATGCCACTTAATAATAATATTCAACCAATATAGATATTAACCAACCACCAACCATTAATTTGATACTAGAGTGTACTCTATTTGTGCAATTTTTAAAAGGATTGAGCATGATTGAGAGACGTGCTCATATTCACCAACTATGGATTATATCAAAAGCAACTGTACGCACCAAGATCTCGTTTCTTCCGCGACTTAAGTTCAAGTGCCTTAGTCTATAAAAAACTATGTCAAGGATTTAAGGTGTAACTATGTGAGGGTTCTATTTTCTATGCGCTTCTTTTCTAAGGATGCGAGTAACTTGAAATATTGAGTATTGTGTATTTCCGTCTAGATCGATTTAAGAAAGTAAGTAAGTAAGTAACTATATTCAGAAAGTATATTAAAGAAAATTATTACCTAGATGCGTACAGGCTAAAGCTCAGTGGCGTTGATCGCATTTTCCATTACCTCATTCAGACTGTTGTGTAAGTAAAGGATGGTGCGCACAGCTGGTGCGACATGAGGTGGTTCATCGATTGCAGTGGTGCACTATAATCACAGCCACCACCTCCCACATCCGGGTAACCCCATTTTACCCGGTTTGCCTAATAGCAACCGACCTGAGACCTCAACCTGTAAGATATTCCATTTCAGTTCTTGTCTGGGCTATATGTTGTATGGAGGGTATGCATTTTCCGTGAGCCATCTCTCTGGTATCGAATGCTCTCTGGTTGGCCCGCCACATCAACAGAACTACGAAAGAAGTTCCTTCTACTTTTAAGGCGGGAGCTGTTCATAGCATGTTGAAAAAATGGGGCGTCCATTCTTGCAACTTTCGTCAGTTTCCTATTTTTTCTTCTCATACTAACATTCTTCATGCCGTCATTAGCCAGGTGGAATGACGCCGGTGAGTGCGTATAGTCTGTCCATGGGAGTTTAGGTAACCTTTTATGATGTGACTTGTGTCGCTTCGCACTCACCCGCTGAAAAGGAGAGGACGACGCCCATTGTTCTAGTAATAAGCGGGTCTGCTCCCCCCGAACGTGGATGTTAACCTTTGCAGTAAGTTGTTCCTGCTCGCTTCTTTGTATTTGGTGTAGAGGCAATGAATTTTGTAAGTAGAAGTTCTGTCTAGGGTAATGCTGAGGAGTCCGAGGTAACGTGTCAAGACATTGCAGAAAATCTGGTAAAAATATTCTCACAATCGAAATTATAACACAATTAAACTGACAAAAGTGCTCCACACTATGATACACAGAAAACAGTATTTAATTTGTAGAGTGGTATCATGAAACGAAAAGTTTTTGTTCTAAAGGCTCTATTGGCTGACTTTGGACTTCTAGTTTAAGAATAATGAAGTAAATGTGGAAACATTGTCCTAATTTACGAGCTTTTAGGGATACTTTGCCGGCCGGAAGGTGGTATACTTTATACTTAAGTTTAACGTACTGTACGGTAACTTGTTGTGGGCTAAGTAACAAAAATGTTGAAAATGGAAACTTCATTGTTGAAATATAGATGTGATGTAATAAACTTATATAGTTGTTTGGTTTCAATGAAGTCAACTTAATTTCAGATGAATAAATAAAAATATTACTAGGACTCCACCCAGGCTCACGGTAATCATAGCTTAACTAGCTTGTGTTATATGTTAAGCTTATATTATGAAAGCTTATGAAACAAAACAATATTACAGTTTATGATTTTAGATTGACATGGTCATTTACATATTCACTATTAAAACGATTGGTTAGTTAGTTAGTAGTAGTAATAGTAGACAGTTAGTAAAAAATCAGTTAGTAAGAATTATGTTTGAATATATTTTATTTCAAAAATAATAAATGAACGGTATAACCATGGGGGACAGAATATTATATTATTATGATTGGATATTCCTCCATGAGTATAACGAGTAACCCACAGTAGAATAAGAAATCTAAAAAGGTATGAAGGAAAAGATGATGCTCACCATCTTTTCCTTCCAGTGTTTTTATTACAATACCTATTAATCTATTAATATTATATTATGTTAATAAATAGAACTATATTTACTATCCTAACATACATAGGTGCATACAACACATGTATAACATATAGCGATGTTATTCAAGTTTATAACATTTATTTTCTGAAGTTCACGAAGATAAAATAAATATAGATAATAAAAGTCAACATGTATGCAAAATAGATTGTTTATTTTACTATAAATTCAAGTAGTGTATAATCTTGTAAGGTACAGGCAGTCACATAATTTATAGCGTTACCTATATGCTTGTAACATTAGGGCACTGCCGAAGAAGAAAGTAAGAAAAGATTTTTTGCAGGTTGACACTGAATTACTCCTTGATGATATAAATAAAATTAAACTAATAAATATTCATAAGTTTGGTTGTATATTACTCACGACAAGGCAATTTGACGTATTTATTAAACATCATAATAAAAAAAATGCTTTTTATTTCATGGCTTTGAGTAAGTAGTCGAATATTTCAAATTAAATGTTATAATGCGGTTTGAGTTCCATTGCTGAAATGCTCCTACATTTTATGGCATATAAATTTTAATAATAACTTGATTTTTTATCGCACTACAAGGGCAGATCTGTAACATGTATGAACATTTTGAGGATATAAAAAAATGTGGTACTGAAGTTTTAAGTTCAAAGAAGTGTAATAAATGAATTATCACAATTTTATTTCACAAATACCTACTGGTCATGTAGAATTTAATGACTAGGTAATCCATCTATCGCTAAAAAATTTTCCTCGCCCGAATTTTTCACGAACGAACACTTTTAAAAACTGCTAATAAAAGAAGATTTTAAAAATTAACAATTTTAAATTCAAACTCGTAATGATTTCTAAATGAATTTTGTACGTAATTGAGAGTGAAGCTACCAAGATAATATCAGACAAAATTAACACAATACCATAGCAACCACTAACACATATGAATAAATGAATGTAATTATAATTATAACCTGCACGCATGTTACATTAATTTATTCAAATAATACTAAGAAATATTTGGTATAAGACCATCTGTCAGTAAGTGTACTTAGAACATCTTAAGTGGTTGAACTTCTATCGAGTGTGTTACCTTGGTCTACATTTGAAAAGAAATGAGCTCTCAGCTCTCATGGTGGGCGATATTAATAGTTTGTCATGTTGATGTATGTATGTGATATAGTACAGGCCTTGATTGAAATCAAAACAGCGCTTAAGGTTGCCACGCCCTATGTCGCATAACATATACCTACTTCTACAATTCTAGGTGTAATTATTTTTATTACTATGAGTTTTTTAGTTTAACTTTTTATAGAGACAAAATATTAACACAGTTTAAGTGATAACGGTTCTTGTTTTGAAGAAAATTTTAAAAGTTATAATAAAGTTCCTTTGTAAAAACTTTACCAATAAAGTGAAGGCAAAGAATAAGTTATGCAACTCAAGTTATATTTACATGAATATTTTCTTTTTACGTTTTGTTTGTTTTATTTAAGACGATTCTGACCAAGCGTGGCAAATATACAAGTCTTCCTTTTATTTTATCCTATGGCAATAATAGTTAAGTATTTAAAGTTATATAATTGAAGTGAAATAAAATTATTTTTAGTTAACTAAAAGAAAGTATAAATATGTCTCCATCTCTGATTTTCTAAAATGTTTTCTAAGTAGATATTGTAAATATTTTTAAAATCAATGTTGAAGAATTTCCTGAAACCAGTTTGTTATCATAATGCTTAAAAATGTGTACAATTATTTAAAAATTCTGCGAGTTAAAAGTAGTTCGTCAACGAATAATAATATAGTATGAACTTGTAGGAAAAGTAAATAAGAGAATGCTTAATCGGGAATCCAAGCTATTGACGTGGTAACGCTAATTTCGATGAATAGGTAGGTACTCAATTCTCCGTGGTGTCTTCCAAAGGCCATGTAACCAGTAGATATAATGAAGAATATAGAACCAAAATCTTCTTTCAACCTCATGAATACCTAGACTTGCCTCCGTTCATCATTCTTACAAAATCTTTGCACAATTAGCAAGAAAAATTACAGCAATTAACTATATAATTCACTCGGCGATTACTTTGAAACATTCGCGAACCACTGTGAGAAATAGCTGACTTGAATTATGTGTTCAAGAAATTATTTTCAGCCGTTTTAAATAGGCTTAAAAGGTATCTCAGTATTTGATTTAATCAACTACGGTTTTATTAGTTCAAGAGGTACTTATTACGTATATTTGATTAAGTCACTTCTATCATTCTACATTTATTTATTATACCTGGATTGTTTCGCTGTACGGCTTTTTCAAAGATTCCTCTGTGATCAAAAAACTGAAGTGTAGGAAAACTTGTTGGCAACAATCCGCAGAATCCGCCATATTGTTGTTACTTTTTGGCCCACGATTCTATTAATTATTTTGTTAAACCACAGACACTGTAAACATACCATTTAATGTTTTAAGTTTAAAATTAAATGGCGCCTTGTAGTGTAATAACTTCTGACAGGAATATGTGAAGAAAAATGACATGTTGCACCTATGGTTTTCACCATTAATTGTATCTATGCTCATCATCTCCCTGCACTTATCCATTCAATGTGTACAAGTTTCACCAAGTGCCACAGTCAACAGTATAAATAGCAAGAGATACTACACAATTAGATATCTATATTTCTTACATTTGGTATCTACTTACGAGGTACCTAAATAGGAAGTAGTACTTCTTCCGGTCATTGTATGCAAAACATGTTTGTGATTATTGGCATTGATAACGGTTTATCATTAGACGATGGGTGTTTTATTTTTATGTCAATGCTATATATTATTCTGCAAAAATTTTGGCTATAATATAGGCACTATAAGTATAGTATGCTAGAAAGAATTTAAACTCATCAGGACCTATAATTACAAGGTAAACGGTGCATGTTGGTATACCTATCTGCTAATAGACGATTGAATCTCTGGTGTAGGGAAAACCTTTTCGTAGCGGGGTTGTCATGTCAGATGACAGTAGGTCCCATAAAGGTCACATAAGTCAAACTCAAAGCTATTAAACAGCCCTATCCCTATATAAGTCGATTTTTACGACATTGCATCGAAAGAGATGGTGTAGCCCAAATTTTACTTTGACTGGAACACGGCATTTTTATTTATTCATCTGTCAATAAAATGTCTAAAACCTTCACCACTTGATGGAATAAATGTCGTCGTTAATAAATGTCGACGAATCTCCTCCATGGTCTGATGCAGAAGATTCTTGACACAATTTTCGTCAAGTGAAGCTTACGCCTAACTTCTGGAGCCGACAACTGAACCAATATAATATGGGTACTATAAACATAACCTCACTTATAGAGCTCATAAAACCATTGTAATATTTTGAAATGAAGGACATTGAAACTTTTAAAAACGTGCAAAATGCTTAATAAACAAGGTCCGTTTTTGGTCTAATTCATTGCGAAGTAGCCTCTTTAGGCGTTACACGTGAAATATGAACATTAAAATGGTCTGAGTCATTCAAGAAATGTTTCTTCATCATGCTTGGTTTACATAATGAATTTAGACTTGTAAGTTGTACTTACACAGAATTATTATTAGTATGACCTTAACCTGTCAATTTTTTTATATAGAACGGAATTAATAATATTCTCCATAATCCGTCTAGCTAAGTTGGCTAAAGAATGGCTTATGTTAGAAGTGAAGTCACGTCAATGGCAATTTTTGCAAATAAAAGTTAGCAAAATAATCGTAACTTCAATTTGCTTCGAAAATCTTTAAATTTGTTTACCAGTTTCATTGCTTTACTAATTTACTTATTACTCCAATTGCACAGACTGTAAATAACGTTAATGAATGTAATTTATTTCATAGATGATTACGATATCACTGTTGTTGTAGATTACGATTTTGCCAATATTTTACAAATGAATTATATTTTATTGTCACGATGATAGTCTTGCATATACAGGGTGTATTTTTTGCAACAGGGAAGTAAGGCAACATTAAGAGACCTTCCCTAACTTTTTGAAATATTTTGAACTGCATTCACAGATTTAGTTAAAGCCTTCTTTCTACTTCCTTAAAAATTTAAATTTTATTTACACATAAATACGACTTTTGTTTTATTAATACACATCGAAATATATAAATTTATTATTTGACCTCAAGTAGGCTCTTGGCGCATGCAGACTCAAAAAACATTTAGCCACCGTGGAAAAATCCTCATCTTACCTAGTTGTTTTCTTAACATTTTGTGTGCCGATCACAATGATTATATAATCGACATTCGGAACACACAATACTCCTTATATTATAAGAGAATAAGTTGCGAACTATTCGATGTCTAGTAGTACAATACAGAACTCCGTGCGCAAAAGTAAATAGGTACTTAGGTTGCAGTGTGACGATGTCTAGCTAATAATCAGAGAGTTAGAGAGCCCCGGCGCGATGCTTTTCTCTACTTAAGTAGTATATATATATATCAATACTACTTTCTATTTGGACGTAAAAATAGTGCTGAAAGCCTCGGCTACGGACTAAAATATACTTTCTATATGGAATATGACTTCTGGCAGTAATAATAATGCTCGCTAGAGATTTATCATTCCCTGAACCTTTTTCCCAACTCAGTTGGGGTCGGCTTTCCAGTCTAACTGTGATGCGGCTGAACTTCGATATTTTCCGTGAAGCGACTGCCATCTGACCTCCACAACCAATGGTCTAATGACCAATGGCGATATCGAAGTTCCAAGTTAGGCTGGTTGGACTTTTGAGGGCTCCAACTACCCGTAACGACTGCCATAGATGTTTGTATGGCAACCGGGACCGACGGCTTAACGTGCTCTCCGAGGCACTTATAAACCTGCGATAAATACACACATAACTTCGAAAAGCATCGAAAAGTCATTGGTATGTGCCATGGTAAACCTGGGATCGAACTCGAGACCTCGTCTCAGCAGTCCATTACCCATACCACTAGGCTACCGCGGCTCACTAGAGATTATACCATTAAAATTGACTTGATCTACCTATACTATATTATATCTAGTTTTATGTGGAAGACTGGTGCCCAAGCTCGGACGGATCCTGTATTTCAGGTCACCAGTATACATCCATTAGAGCTTCGGTACAATGTTAAATATATCATTAGTTATATTAACTATAATAAAAATAACATTTGGTATATTGCATAAATAATAGGAATAATATAAGTAATTAGAAAATAATAGGCTTAATTGCTAATTAATTAAAAATTAAATTCAATGCCGATATTTTAACAGCGTCATGCAGCCTCGAGTGATGCAAGGTATTTCTGTATCAGACCGCATTGTAAACTACTTCATAATTACTTCCTATAAACTGTTCAATAAAATTCAATGAAACTATACAATAAAGAAGAAAGGAGATACAATTACTTTAATGTACAGTGGGCACCAAAAGTTCGCGGATACCTTAAGATCTATAATTCTTTCACAGCGTAAATGTAATTTAATCACAACGTAACATAGATACCGTTAATAAGCTAAATTATCGATTGTTTTGTTTTTTTTTATGTGAAAATAAGTAGATCTATTATTCAGCAGTTTCAAAGACTAGTAGTTGTGTAGCTTCATTCATTTTCTAATTGTGCAGTAACTTTTGTAGCACATTGTACATGGGTCCTTATGTGAGTGTTTAATGAAGACGTATGGAGTAGTTTATAACTATTGATCTGTTCTTTTTATTAAAAAAGGCAGCGATCCTTTTTTAAACCTTTTTAATTAATCAATTATAAAATATTATTTAGCACAGAAATATATTGTAGTAGTCTGGAATGTGACATAGCAGTTCTATTCCGGTAGGTTCCAATAAGTCGCAGGGACGGAATCACTCCGGCAATCAAGGACCCATGGACGGCGTGCGTTTTGGTCGGTTCGAGTCCGACCTAATCACCTCCATCGGTTTTGGTGGAGGTGGTATCCGTGGGGATTTTGCGCACGATAAAAAAAGGGACAGAATCAGTACCTCTAATGCATTTTATTTTATTCTTTCAGAAATTTCGCTACTATTACTAAATTTCACTACTATTAGTAGTGAAATTGTAACATGAAATGGCCAATTACAAGTTTTCGCATGTAGTAGTAAAAAATATAAAAAAAAACAAACAATATCATCATAGCAAAAAAAAATATATAATGAATCACAATCCATGAGCCAACCTAATCTATTATTTAGAGTTACGACTATTTTTACCATGTTTTAACAGTAGGTTATATCTACATAACTCGTAATCAACTCGTAAAATACTAAAATTGTATAATAACTAAAGTGCATGTGTGTGACATAGGATAGCGATAAATACAACCAATCTAGTAAAATGTCTTGTTTTAGGTCGACAAGTAAGCAACATAGTATCCGTTACAGACATAAATAGTGACGTTATGGACATAGTAATGACTATGTCCATAAAATAAAGTTTGTTTATTTTGGAGGAAATTTCAACTATAGACTTTAGAGGTTCCCTAATTGGCTAATGACACTAGGCGGAGGCTCAACTCAATTAGTGAATGCTACGATTACTACTGAACCATCTCGGGAAGAAGCAGTCTCCAAACCGCATAATTGCTTAATTCCCGGAGACCTTCTGTTTGAATTTTAGAGACTTCAATTCTCAATCACAGTGAGTTTGGTGATGAATATTAATAAAGTTACAAGGCCAAATTTGCTAACATAGACGAAACTGTTACTCCCATGATCAACCGTCAGTTTTATTATTAGGCCCTTCTTGCATCAGGCAACTAGAAAAAAACTGCAGTATGGTGAACCTCACTTGTGTTAGGAAACGCAAATGGAAATGAGGAAACTAGTAAATTACGCGACTGGAGTTTTTTCAATTTCTTGTACAAATTCTTCTTCCACAAAGCTGCAGAATCCGTCATCTTTTATCTCATTTCGGTGGTGAACTAAAATTTGCTAATAAGGCTGCCTAGTTTACGAGTTGCCATTTAAATGCATGTGCAAAAGTTTAGTAGCAACGCGGTAACGCCAGTTGGCAACCCCAGTCACGTTTTAGTTGTCTAATGTAAGAGTGTAACCTGAAGTTACATTCATACCACGGTTTTTTATCATTTATATTTAGGTCATCAAATCACCGCATCCCGCGTGATGGTAAGCTAGGTTGCAGTTCAAAAGATATTACTTATATTTATCATTATAGAGATTGTTCTTGAAATGGTGGACCTCACCTCATGAAAATATGTTTGACCTTGAAAATAACATTACAAATTTCCCTTTCACTTATTGCAGTGCAATTTTCAATTACATCTGTCTATACAACGAAGCGCACCATAAATAATAAAATTGAGTTAGTCTGTAGCAAGTGATAAATCAACATCCAACTAAAGTTATACTCGTATGATATGTTAAAAAGATGTTGCTATCCGACCTCCACGCGAATGAAACCGAGGTCAACTAATTAGTCACAGTATGATATACGGCGATAAAATTCACACATAGAAATAAAACCATTTGTAATTTGATCATGCGGTAGCTAATAAACAACCAAAACTTAAAATCAGCAGTGTATATAATGAAAAAAAAATCAAATAAATATCGATAGAATCCGCTAAAACAGTTTTATCTATACTAATATTATAAAGAGGAAAGATTCGTACCTATTTTTGTATGTTTGTATGTTTGTAATGAATAGGCTCAAAAAGTACTGGGCCGATTTAAACAATTCTTTCACCTCTAAAAGGCTACAATATCTAGGAGTAACATAGGCTATATATCATCACGCTACCATACAAGGGAGCGGAGTAATAATCATAAATCTCAATTGATCCGGTAAATTTCTTTACATTGGCGCTAATATCGCTAACAATTTCCGTTGTCATGACTGCAAGGAAAAGTAGTATAGAGAGTAGGTAGTGAATCGAGTAGAGTCGTACAACGCGATAATCGACATCCACGCGGGCGGAGCCGCGGGCAACAGCTAGTTTCAATGTAAAGACAATCGTTCATTCGACATTCGAAAGTGTTCAAAATTTACACATTTAATATAAAGAAAAATTTTTTTTTTTTGCCATGTTATATCATCAATGGGTTGTGGAGGTCAAATGTCAGTCACTTTACGGAAAATATCTAAGCTCAGCAAAACCCGCAGTTAGGCTTAGATTAGGCAAAGCGGACTCCACACACAAAGGGAGAGCTTCAGATTCAACTAGGATTAACGCTAGGATCATATTTCGAGCTTATGACTGAGAGAATCTTATCAAATCACTGTAATGAAATCTGGATAGAGCATACTTGATAAACTTACTTGCGGGTATTTGTTGCTACACATTTTGATAGTTAATCAAACTATTTACGATATACTTTCAACCCGTATCATTTTACGAGACCCATGGCGGGCCTACGGAATTTAATATACAGAGTGAATTGGAATTCGTGTAATTCCTTCAAATATTGTGATTTGCTATTTCTATGAAGGAATGCTGGACTATTTTGTTTCAGAACGTTTTTATTTATGGCACGTCAATTTGACTTCATTCACGCCTGATGGTAAGCTGAAAGCAAGACGTTGTTAACAAGTTTACTTCTTATTGTAAATAAGTTCTGGAATAAACTTTGTTATATGTGTACTGTGCACTTCTGATTAATTTCTACAGCTCTTAGTTTAAATTCCATTTCTAATTATGATAAATAATTTATCTTTCAACATTGACAGCGCGAACTTGGTAACGTTCCCTAATAAATATCTTGAAGAAATACAAATGCATTATCAATATATATAACAACTAGCTGACCCGCGCGACTTCGTCTGCGTCACCCCGTTTTTGCAACATTTTTCATTCCTGCTCCACACCTGTTAGTCGTAGCATGTGTTATATAGATAATAGACCTTCCTCTTTAACCATTCTATCTATTGAAACAAACCGCATCAAAATCCGATGCGTAGTTCTAAAGATTTAATCATACAAAAGGACAAGAAAAATAGGGACAGAAAACGCGACTTTATTTTATACTATGTAGTGATGATGAGTTACATACACACAGCAGCATAAATAAATTCATCTTTTATTTCCTAACTAATGTAAGTTCTCTATAAGTAATGGCCAAACGAACTAGGCTAAAACATGCACTTATTTTGTAAAAACCTAATCCGTACTGCTTTAAAATGCACACGTTTCAAGTTAGTTAGGCAACAAACCAAATAAGCTTAAGGGTATTTATATCATTTCATAGCCCTAATGAATTATTAATTCAGAGGATGTTAACATTGTATCTAATATTTAGTGAACGTTACAAATTTGGCAAGAAAATATGTGCAATACTTGTACAAAATCTTAGAGATATGACTTACAGTATAGGTTATTCCTGCATGCATGCTTATGTAAAGAAATTAAATGTAATATAACATTGTTAGTGAGGACTTACAATGACTAAAAGTATGGAAGAGCTATGGCCATTGTAACTGGCAAAGAATTGAGAAAAGCAATATAAAAAACAGCGTCAACCTTACCTCAAATGATTATGCGTTTAAATCAACAGTCATCTAGATCTGGACATTCTAAAAGTCGTGAACAAATAAATTCATTTCGTGTGACAAATAAATTCATTTATTTGACAAAAATATTATAATAAAATCAAAACATGTCAAAACTTAACCAAACATAAACACATCAAACAGAATACATCTGTTATTATGTCATGTCGAAGGTACTGGCGAAATGTGGGCGCTAGCACCTCTGCCTACCCCTTCGGAGATATAGGCGTGAGTTTATGTTACGTAATGAATAATCCACCTTATATAGTTCCCGGTGCAAAGGTGCCCATGACGCTGGACGCGTTGCCTCGTTGAATCGCAATAGCCATCCTTTGCCCTAGGCACAAAATTACAAGTTATATCTGTAGTACATTGATATTAATCATCTTTGAAGCAAGATTTCGCCTAGCGTTTGAACATTGATTTGCCACAATTATTTTAACGAATAGAAACGTGGCTTAACATCGATAAGTTTCACAAGATCTAAACGGACATAGGTTTATCTAGAAGCGAATCTAGATTCTAGTCTAGTTACGATTACTGCGAAAGGTCAGCTGTTGGCCAAGCAACAGATCCTTTAAAATTTATGTTGTAAAACGTTATGGTTAATTAATTTCATAGAAGGTACGCTGTAATTAAATGTGCTGGAACAAAACACCTGAAACAAAAGTCATATTTATGTTATAATCTGTGTATGCGCTGATAGATAACATTTCTGGATTAGGCTCTTGATAGTATTTCATCCAACAGGTAGCCGCGACTCTGCTTATGTCATTAGCCCATCTCATCCGCCTGTATTTATTACATAAAAGTGAAAAGAAATATAACATTATACAGTTTTTACCTATGTCACTAACTAGAACATTATTTTAAGATTTTACGCTACCGTGTTCACTACTTACTACATTTTATAATAGTAAATAAACAAGTTCATTAGCCTTAACCAGAATGACGTAAGCAATGTAGTGAGATGCGCCCGAGTCGGTTACGTAGTTACTATAATGCTAGACTTGACCTTGTTTCGCTTCTCCGTGCGACCTACTCGTCTTCATTCACGTTTCAATAAAATAATAGTAGCCAACACGGAGCGATGTGGTAGCTAGATGCGGCATCATTTTATTACATATTTAATGAGCTAACTGAGTAACTTAACGCCCTTGCGGTAGCCCAAGCGGCTGCCAAAAAAATGGATGATTGCCCGTTTTCTTGTGCTTTATTTTAATCAACCTCTAAAACGGAGGAGGATCTCAATTCGGATGTTTATATTATTTTTGTTTGATTTGATTGATTCTGCTCAGATATGACGGAGATATCCATCATTTGCGAGCTTAGGAGTATATAACTACCAATTTGCCGAAACGAGTATAATTACAGAAATTTGATGCCGTATCTATAAAATGTGTTGTTTCATACATTCCATGTATGTTATCACAGACGCGTCTAGTGAGTATAATAAGATTAGTCCAAGGCTTTTAAATCATCTTTATTATTATTGTTTTTTATATCGGCGGTCATTGATCCCTTGTAGGTAAGTGAATGAATTAAACCAATTGTACTGGTAAGTATGTTTCATTTTCATAAAAGGGTACTCAAACAAACATACATAAGTACTTAGAAGTGCACTGTGAATTAAATTATAAACTTAGAGGTGTCAACTGTTTATGGCTAACTCTCTACGAATGAGTAACTTTAAATTAGATGTAGGTACTAAAAGATATATGAACAAGGCGCTATTTGAAGAACAACGTTGAAGTGCATTCTCTAATTAACTATTGTCAAAATACTGTGCCAAGGTGAGATGGCCGCCCTATTGCGAAAGCTTGAACTTTTTTTGTTGCGTAGCGATGAAATTAAAAAGTGACATATTGCTGAGATTAAATTGGCTGGTTGAGACATTTTTGTTCCCTGTTTATAATTATATAGCATTTGTACGTTTGTAGTTCGTGGTATTCAAAGCATTTAATTAATTTAAGTAGATATGGTTTTGTTAAGTTTATTTATAACAGACACAGTTAAATAGCGTCCATCTTAACTGTTGTGTGTACATAGCATTAAAATTTTAAAGATACAACATAATGAAGTAATTATTCATCATTGACTTTGTGTCAACATAAGATATAACCCAGCATGGTAACCCTACCATGGTCACAGAAAACATATCAACCGACCAAATGTAATCGAGCTCGCGCACTGAGGGTTCCGTACAAAACTGGATTGAGAGACGACCTTTGCTACATAAACCGCTATATCTTTTGACGGCGTTGACTTCGACCAAAAGTTTAATTTTCGTACACAGGCATTACAGACTTGAGTATTTGGTGTGAATTTCAACTTGATGCCTCCACCCATTTTTGAGTGAAAGGTCTTGACAGACAGACAGACCAGCGGACAGACGGACAACGAAGTGATTTATAAGGGGTCCATTATTTTTCTTTTGAGATTCGGAACCTCAAAAGGTCTTTTTAGTACCATCTAGTCCAATGACGACTTCTCTAAAGTACGATACCTTGGCTATTCTAATCAAGGGTAGAGTCATAAGAGGCTAGTTGTAGGTAATAAGATCATAATAATATGTAGAACATGTTGCCGTGATAAAACAAGAAACACAATTTGGAAACAAAATGATCCATATTTTGTATTTAAATATAACTGAGAGCTTGATAACAATCACGTGTGGGCGTAGAATGATAATTTGGCTTTGTTATAACAGATACAATGGTTATTATTCATTCTTATATTATTACGCTCTAAGAAATGGGTGTAAATTATGTGACTACACAGGTATTATGTAGCTTTTTACATGGAGGGTTGGTTAACATTGTAAGACGATGAAGATAATTGTGTGCGCGATAAAAATTATGCATACCTTCTTCATTTTATACCTTTTGTATGTATAAATATAAAATATTTGGTAGTTTAGTAGTTATGAGTTCGCCTTCTGGTCGAGATTTGACGAGTTCTGAATTAGAATTCTGGTGTCAGTATGGAGGTGAGCTCACAAAAGAGTTTTGTAGGTACTGTTAATGGGCAGCACCGAAGCACTCTTAACCTTCACCCTCCACCACCACACCTGTACAGTAAGCTGCAAAATTGCATGGATAGCTTAAGATCGATAATCCTATGAACTTTCAAACTCCAGTTTATAAATAAATAAACTAGATGGCGCCAGTGGTTTTACTAGCTACTACTTACTACTAATAAGCTTATGCGTATTAAAAGTAGGTAAGTAGTAGCAAAAATTATTTGGTTAACTTAGAACAAGGATAATACAAATGGGAATGATGTTAGCGAACGAACAAACTAGCAAGTCACCGCGTTTAAGCAGCTATTAAATAAACTGAACTACCCACGGAGTTCATTTAATTATAAATTAAGTTCATCCTCTAAGATTAAAACATTACGTTAAACTAAAAAAATCTAGTAATATCCTATTTCAATGCATGGTTAATTTGTGTTTGTATATAAATTGGTAATATAGAAAAAGAAGTTAGTTTTTCTTACATTTAAAAAGTAGCGCGGCGCCATCTAGTGTATATATTTGTGATATATACAGATATATTTGTGAAACATTTTACTTCGTCAACAGATGGGGTTAAAGACCGGCGCAAACGATTTAGTTTTTGTAATGTCCATGCACTTTTGCAGCCTACTGTACAAGAGTATTGGAATATATCGAGGTCGAGGAAGGGTCGACCCTGGTGTTGCAAACGTTCATAGGACAGGGTAACAACTTACCATCAGGTGGTCATTGTGCTGATTAAAAAAGTACATTTGTGACTAAATACTCTTGTTAGCTCAAACGAGCCGTTTGTGGTAAACATTGTTAGGAAGTTCTGTTAAGTATCTGTGTTCGTAGTCCAAATTGACGCAAATTTACATATAACACAATTTAAGTGTTAGGAGGAATACCAGTAATTTTAGTTACAAATATTCCCTCCCCCTCCCCCTTCGTGAAACTGAAAATAATAATAATAATAATAATCGTTTATTGCCTGAAACACGGTAAGTTACAATGGTGTTAATTCAATAGGGTTCAACATGTTTCGCAGATATTTCTGCATGCAAAGTAGGTATTACATTTATTTAGATACAGATAATATAAATACAATTCTGACATTTGAATAATTGTTAAAATAATAAAAATTAGAATGTATGTAAATTGTCAGTCAAAAATGTAGATAATAATAAAATGTCAAATTTAAGGATTCTGAATGCATGCGATAATAATTAAAATTAGAATATAAATAAATTGTCAGTTAAAAATGTAAAAAATAATAAAATGTCAATTAAAATGTCAAATTCAAGGGTTATGAAAGCATGCGAATAAAAATTATATTATCAAAATTGTCCAATAATTATAGTTATGTCGAATTCATACAACAAAATTAATCAATCAAAATCAAATAGTTAATCGATTTCATACAACAAAAACAAAAAATAGGCTTGATACGATAAATTGCTATACCTTAAAATTTAAATAATCATCAACTGAATAAAAACATCTGTCACATAGCCAAGCATAAAGTTTTGCATTAAATGTATTTATTAGTTCCCGGAGTTGAATTGGTAGTTTATTATATACTCTTATCGCCATCGCGTAGCAGTTTTTATCACTAAAAATTAGTCGGTTCCTTGGCACTTGTAGCGGTTTTTGAACAACTTTCCTTTTGAATGGGGCATTTTCATTTTTTGGCAAAAGCGAGTAGTTACTTCTTACAAATTTACACATCTCGTAGATGTATAGACACGGAAGTGTTAGTAACTTATGTTTTATAAATAGAGGTCGGCACGAGTCAGTCCATTTTAAATTAAAGATAGATCTGATGCACTTCTTCTGGACTATGAAAGCTCTTTGGGAATCGGTGGAATTTCCCCATACTATAATACCGTATCTTAAAACAGAACATACGTGACTATGATATACCATTAGAGCCGTCTGGACATTGGTTAACGTTTTAATTCTACGCAGAGCAAATATGAACCTATTTATTTTTTTGCATACGTTATCTATTTGAGGCTTCCAACTACAGAATCTATCAATTACTATTCCTAAGTATTTTATTTCACTTACTTCTTCGATATTGTCATTATTGAATTTAATAGGTAATGTAATGTTATCTTTATCTTTGTTTTTAAATGTTACATGTCTTATAAATTTTGTTTTGTTAGAATTCACTTTCAGGTTATTGGAATCTAACCATCTGCCAATGTCTGTCAAGGCTTGGTTTGTAGTACTTATAGAGTCGTCCAGAGTTTTACATCTAAAAAGTGGTCACATATGTCTGAAGATCGATTCTAAACGACTCGTGATAATACAATCGTACCTTGCGTACCTAATTTAGTGATTTATAAGAATGACGTGCAAACGAGTACCGCGTAGGTTATTCTTTATTGCATGACATTTCTCTCATCTAAAATTATCTCAAATATATATTATACATTATATATTTCGAGGTTCGTTCTTTTGTTTTAGTGGGTAGCAGATTTAATTTTTATAAAAAATAATTTCACCGCGGTAGCCTAGTGGTATGGGTGATGGACTGCTAAGACGAGGTCTCGGGTTCGATCCCAGGTTTACCATGGCGCACACCAATGACTGCGATGCTTTTCGAAGTTATGTGTGTATTTATCGCAGGTTTATAAGTGCCCGGTTAATGGCAATAGGCTCGCCACCTATTACATTGGGACCTAAATATAAAACTGGCGAAATGTGGGTGCTAGCACCTCTGCCTACCCCTTCGGGGATATAGGCGTGATATTATAAAAAAAAAAAAAAAAAAAAAAAAAAAAAAAAAAAAAAAAAAAAAAAAAAAAAAAATTTGAAAAAGTTTTGTGTTATAATATTTAAAATACCCACTAAAAATTAAACAGAATTACGAAATTAAATACAGAACGAGAATTATAACTATAATGAAGTTTAATTAGTGGAATTATCAAGATGGTACAAATTAAAACTTTCGCTATATTCCATTAAATATTAATTTCATTACAAATTCCAGTTTTCTCCTTTAGAGAATAAGATATTGAGGTTTAACAAATCATGTCGAGAATGCTTTAAACCTACTTATATTATTTCTTTTGCGTTTGATTGATAGAATATTAAACACTACTGAGAATCTCATTACATAGTTGAATTTAGATAAATGTAATTTCAGTAAAACTGACTACTTTTTGTAATATTTCACATATCGATCACGTTGAAAACTTTCTAGTCTAGGGGAAGGCTTGGTCAAAAGTACCTAATAAATAACGAAATACAAAGAAGCTACTAAATATTTGAAGAAGAATATTGTAAGGTTTCTACAGTGCCGGCAGCACAAGTGTGACTTCTCTGGTGTTGCGAACGTATATAAACTACGGTGATAACTTTCCATCAGGTGTGCTTGTCTGCCACCTAAACAGTATAAAAAAATTATATCATAGAATGACTGCTAAGAGGCCTATATCATCTAAGCCACGAACTATTACTTTAGCACGAAGTTTAAATTAATCAATCGCAAAATCTAAACAAATTCTTCACTAATTTATTCAGTAGTATATAAACAGATAGCTGTCCTACATGATAAGTCGCTGTTAGCAGTCATTACATTTGATATAATTACCATATGTGTAACCGACCATGAAGTATGTCGACGGCTTGATAATCATTTTTAGTAATTAACAAGCCGACATGAATGACCGGCCATTTATAGTGTGACAGCCAAAAGTTTTAATTAATTGACAGTTTGGTTTTTGAGTGTCAAGGTAGAGACGACCTATGCGGTAATACTTTGTAGGCTAATATCACGTACCATGGTAAATTACTAAGTAAGTGTTATTGGAATATAAAAGTATAGCTATGAATACAAAAAGCTACTTTTCCCGCAGAGGCTTCCCTCTCGAGTTTCGGAAACTAAGATAAACAATTATGAATGAAGGGAGAAAAATAGAAAGGTCATTTTTTGTATTTATCTTTGACGTCATTAAAAGTCACAATCTGCTGTAAGTCGCTCATTTTCCTTTTGTTTATAGAGAAACACTTTTATCAAAAAAACAACTCAAAATAGGTTAACGAATAGAAATTCCAACGCAGCACAAAGATGGAAGTGTTTTTTTTATTTTTTCTTTGTATCCAACGTGAATTATTTGATGATATTATTTACAATTTAAAGCGCAGCGGGCCATCGAGCGAGCTATGCTTGGAATATGCAAAAAAAAACTAAAATTACCGATATAGCTCGCAGAATAACCAAGCTGAAGTGGTAGTGGGCTGGTCATTGTGCCGAAGCACCCATGGCCGCTGGAGCAAACGAGTCCTTCAGTGGAGACCGCGAGTAGGCAAACGGATGATAGGACGTCCCCTGCCAGATGGACTAATGAGCTCATAAAGGCGGCTGGGACAGACTGGAAGTGGAGGGCAGAGGATAGGGAGCAGTAGCGCACATTGGGAGTGACTCTATGTCCAGCAGTGAACTGCCATTTATTATGTAATTGATTGATTGATTTACCTCGCCCTTCAATGAGCCAGTTTGTGGTCAGGTGACCCAACTTTGAGGTGAGATTGACTTTGAACCCCAAAGGATTTTTTGCAGCCTCATTAATTATTAAAAGTATAATATGAAAAAATAATCCTAAACGTCGGTAGTTTATTGGTTAAAGAGTCAGTCTTACGATCGTGAGGTGAGATCGTGGCTTTCTCACTGGCCATTACACTACCGACGTGAACCCACTCCTAACACAAGCCATTGCGCTTAGCTGTAGGGGTTACAGGGAATTTAGTGATTTCAGTGACTAATATTCTTTTTGAAAAAAATCCTAAATAACATTTTATAATCCAACAATAATTAAATATCTCCCTTTTAAATGTATAATATAAAGCAATGATTGTTTAGTGTCGTAATTTTCACATTTGTGCTAAATACGTATGTATTATCTAAATATTTATGTACCTAAATATCCGATCTCAAAGTTTGCCACAATACAACGGTTTTCATATATTTCTATCTAATCAAAATCCAATGCCATCTATAATCTCCGAACAATAAGTAGAGATGTGAGATGTGATCGCTATCCTACAAGTTGTCGCAACTTATAAGGCTATACGAAATGTTAATAGGCCGATACTAGCTCGATGGATCATTACATCCAAACCGCTTGTCCTTTGCGAAACGTACATACCTAATTGTACATATTTGCATGTTGAATTTAATCCTAAGTGTTCTGGTTTTAGTTGATTGGGTTCTGTTTGCTTAATAGTTGGGCTATTAATGTTATTATAGTTATTATTTTCAGGTTAGTTATAGGTCAATTGGTCGGGTAAAAGAAGCAATTAGTAATATTGATTTTATTAGAGTACCTTGGTTAGTGTCAACATGCAATTGCCCTTGCTATACTATCAGATTTTGATAGGAAATAGTGAATGCTTAGATGGAGATCAAACCCGTGATCTTTCCCTTACTAGAGAAACGTTCTAACCGCTAATCCACGAAGCCTCGTCTGAATCATTAGATTTTTTAAAATTTGTATTATTAATGCAGTTACAATTTATTATGCAGAATTAAATGGTGTATAAAGTCCGTTATCTATAGTTTTATTAGCCGCGGTAGCCTAGTGGTATGGGTAATGGACTGCTGAGACGAGGTCTCGAGTTCGATCCCAGGTTTACCATGGCACACACCAATGACTTTTCGATACTTTTCGAAGTTATGTGTGTATTTATCGCAGGTTTATAAGTGCCTCGGAGAGCACGTTAAGCCGTCGGTCCCGGTTGCCATACAAACATCTATGGCAGTCGTTACGGGTAGTTGGAGCCCTCAAAAGTCCAACCAGCCTAACTTGGAACTTCGATATCGCCATTGGTCATTAGACCATTGGTTGTGAAGGTCAGATGGCAGTCGCTTCACGGAAAATATCGAAGTTCAGCCGCATCACAGTTAGACTGGAAAGCCGACCCCAACTGAGTTGGGAAAAAGGTTCAGGGAATGATGATGATGATCTATAGTTTTATTACCATGTGTAATATTCGCGTAAACATCTAACAGTATCGATGATTACCTAATAGTTTAGTTTAGGTCATACTTTCTTATCCTACTTTTTAAGGCCTGAATAACTCTCAAAGGGTATGAACTTCATAATGACTGTTGTTTGACAGTTGTGATATACCTACACAATAAAATACTTATGAAGTCCAAATGGCTTTAAGGATTAGTTATAAAATGATCTACTTTTTGATTCCCAAATACGGTAAGTATAACTGAGTACATATATTTAAATGCCAACTGACATTTAATGAACTTCTTATGTAGATAGGTGCGTCATAATTACGTCCTTCTAAATTTATATGTTAAGGTAACCTTGTCTCAGTTGATTACCTACAAACTATGCGGGCCACGATTAGTCATATCCTTGCACATTTACGCAACCCTGAGTACACGACAGCTGCCTGACTTTATTGCATACTAGGCTATTCATGCAGCTCCGCCCGCGAAAATGATATTTAAAGCGACTTTTGTTCATTGCAATCGGTAGACTAGAACCGGCAACACGAGTGATTGCGATCACACATAACATTTCAAGATTGAAATTTTATTAAGTAGTTTTTACGTTCATCGTGGACAGACGGACAAGAATTTAAAGAAAATATGACTCCAGTTGATTAAAATTTATACATACAATGCACTTACAGACAATTGTTATATAATATGGTTTATTACTTTAAAATAAAAGCGTTGTTCGTTCATTTTAATAGATGACTTAAATATCATTTCGTAGTTAAAATTATATTGAACAATAACGCTAAACTTTTATAGGAACTATATCATATATAACATAAACAACTGAAACAAATCCAATATAACCTCGGCAACCTAGTGATATGGGTAATGGACAGCTGAGAGGTCTCGGGTTCGATCCCAGGTTTTACCATGGCACTCACCAATGACTTTTCGATGCTTTTTGAAGTTAATATGTGTATTTATCGCAGATTCATAAGTGCCCGGTTAATGCCAATAGGCTCACCACCTATTACATTGGGACCTAAGTATAAACTGGCGAAATGTGGGTGCTAGCACCTCTGCCTACCCATCCGAGGATATAGGCGTGAGTATGTTACAAAATTCAAAGAAAAAACAATTCAAAAGTTTAAAAGTTGTCTATAAACCTGTGACTAATATAATAGAATAGACATGTTACATTGTTTATTCGATCTATTCAATCACGCGTGGGCCTACACAGTATTGAGTGCTACATTCAGACCATTAAATCATACAAGACACTAGACAGCAACTCAACCTCCACGCACCACGGCAGGTCCGCTTGTACGATTGCGATATACTAGTGTAGGTAACTCTATTTATTTATACTACTCCGGTGGCGGACAAACACGCGGCCCACCTGATGGTAAGCGGTTACTGTGGCCTAACTTGAAACTTAAGAATTCGTACGTAGACAAATTAGTAAATGATTTTTGACATTTATCTCTATAACCAAATCAATACCATTTTTTAAGACCAACAACTGTTTTTTATTGTAGCTACAATTCGATTTATTCGTTAAAAAGAGTCTTTATTGTGAAAATATTGTTATCATTCTGAGCTTAACTGTTGTCGTGTTTAAGTATGTAACAGTAAAGAGCATTGTATTAAATTGTTTGTAATAGATTTATTTTTAGGGAACCCGAAAATTCAATGGTCACGGCCTCACGGGTGAGTTTTCCTTTTTTATTTTATGGTAAATATGAAATACGTACCGAACCATTCATAATTCTCCCTTTACAAAACAAAGCCATGTATTACACAGGTGATGACACAGTTCATTGAGCGAGATGTGAAAACGTTCTAACCCCTATGATTTACGAATAAAAACAAACGAATACTTTGGAAACATTTATACCGTACGACACACTCAAAGAAAGATTATCTTAGTTCAGTTTTTTTTCTCACTTCAGAGAGAAAGATTGTATTGTTCTTTTATTTCTTATAAAGGATCTGAGTTTATCATACCTATTACGCGCCACATGGTCGATTTAAAGTAGATTAATATCTTACTAATGTGAAGTTTAGTACAATGGGTAGGTATATGGGTATGAGCTTGGTTGTTATTTTTCGTTGCCCAATACGATTATAAAATTTAAAGTTCACATAAAGTAAAAAGTTTAGATCTCGATGAATTCCTCCCTGGATTGTATAATTATATGTCATAAACATTATCAAACTGACAAGTAAGCTCATTTTTAATTTCCTTAATAAATAAGTATAAAAACTCTGAGGTATGTGTTAAAAACTGTCACGGAGTTTGCTAGCTTTATCTCATTGGGTTGAAAAATAACATATATATAATGTATATATTTACATGAGAAAGAGTAAATGAAACAGAAAATCATTCTATTGCAGTTCCGCAGTGTACAGAAACTATATCAAATATAAAAAAAATCATATTTGTGAGAAGTACAATCTTTCTCACCGCTAACAAAGTTGACTTACGTGATAACATCGGTCAGCTGCATGATGTAGAAAATTCCTCAAAGTCATATCTCAACCTGCCAAGATATTCTCCACAGCGCGGTTTGAACGCAAGATGTATAGGAATTCATCCTATACTAGAGACGGATAGATCGACGGTAAGATCTGTGGGTGGTTCTGAAATAACCCGAAGTCAAGGAGCTATAAAGTAATTTATTGTTTAAGGCAAAATCTATCTATTGCTATACCTACCTACGAAATTAATTCAGTCGATGTAATTCTTGACGGAACGGTAGATTATACCCTGTGGATTTCACATCCCATATTAAACATTTTTGGTTGTTGTTGAAAAGTTTCCCCACCGCTCAATGTTACGAAAAATGGAATGAGTGAGAAATATACCTTATTGGAATACAATATAGCACAGCACGAAATTTATTAATTATAATATATTAACAAATGCTATATTGTAGGTATTATAATATATAGTGGTAAAGTAACAGTAGTTTCCCTAGTGAGTGAGTCTAATAACTTACGAAAACTAATTTCAACTGATTGACTTTGTACCTAATCTAATTTAGAGACACTACAATTGAAACTAATTATAACTTTATCATTGAAATAATTGAAATTCGAAACATATATGCAAGAAAGGGCATTGTGTTAAGCAACTTGCCACTCACGCAAACTACTGTATCAAGACTAAGTCAATGTTTGTAAATAGACCAAAAAAAAGAAAATCCCGCGGGTGTCTTGCTAGTCTTCTTAGGCTAGGGAGGCGTTTCAAACTGGTGATCCATTTGCTAAGTAACTCATAATATTTCTATAATTGATATTGAAATTTTGTAAGTTCCGTTTAGTGGTCTGAATAAATGATTTTTGAATTTGAATTTTCATGTGGTCCGCTCCGTTAGCTACGTTGAAGTGAATCCGAAGGGATTTCTGAATGTGTTTCATATATTTGCTAAAGCGTCAGTAAAACTCAGATGTTTATTAAATAAAATAGACTGGAATACAACAGACAAAAGTTCTATATTAAAAAGATATATGAAATTTTACCTTACCCATGAAGCAATGGATTTTATTATCTAGTCAACATATATATGTTGCGTCCTTGGTAGTATTCTCCCGTTTGTACAACGATAAATGTTTTGATCCCACCCTCTCCTTACCTATAACTCGTGCAGGGCTTAGATATCATCCGCATATGGTGCAGAACATTCCATCAAATACGTGTATCTCTCCTTTTCCGTAACATCAAGTCTTGAAATTCATTACCAGCTCACGTGTTTACTA
Source organism: Pelosia muscerda (assembly GCA_963691645.1). Taxonomy (NCBI): domain Eukaryota; kingdom Metazoa; phylum Arthropoda; class Insecta; order Lepidoptera; family Erebidae; genus Pelosia; species Pelosia muscerda. Next base: position 7,089,400 of record OY829113.1, read on the forward strand.
CTTCGCACAGTCCCGAGTCCTTCAACTAGAGCGTGAAAATGTATCTGATGTGGCCGTCATGCCGAGTGGCACGATATTAACACTATACATGTTTGTAATGGTGACTGTATTTCCTGAGACTTTGCCTTCAGTTTACCATCAGGCGATGTGAAATCAAATTGACGTGTATTTTATAAAATAAAATTATACTGACATTGACACTACAATCACGAATGATAAATATCACTAAACAATTTTTGCTCTATCATTATCTCAGCGATGAGTCCCGGTTGCCTGTGATGCCATCACCTGGATCAATCCCGTTAGATACTGCAATTCTAACAACAATTTGGACCAATGGGTCCTTTTTCAGAGTTTTACTTTACCATTTCAAATGATCAGCGGCACCTGACCATGAAAATATTAAAACATATACCATCCCTTACAATAACAACCCAGTTTCTTGTCTTGAGTGTCTTCCGCTTACTGGAGTCAGGTTGAGATAGCATGGCCTGATATTATTACCCACGAAGTTAGTCACTGCAGAAAAACGTAGCTGGACTAGTTCTCCTGCATTTTAACTCATTGATATCGTCTTGTCGCCCTCGTATCGTCGACGCATAACATCCTCATCGTTCAATTGAACCTGATGTATAATTGTAATTATTTATATCTTTCTCCGGTAATCTATCTGATATTTATATTGTGCGTAAACAAACGCCGGTAGTAATGTAAATCATGTTGGTAGAATTGGCTTTCCGCCATAGTGTTTGCAGACGTTTGTATTATTAATATTTAATATTTTCATGTTTGAGTTTCTTAAATACATGTACTGCCTAATGTGATAGTGGAAGCATCAACTTTCGAAAAGCAATGAATGGCCTTGAAATTGTGATAGGTTTAAACCCAGTTTCAAGTTTGGTTGTTGAACCGATTGCATATCAATGCGATCGGGTTATAGGATTGTTTATTGTCTCGTGTCAAGCCAGCACAAGCCAGATATACTATTTTGATATTTTTTGCCAGACTTTTGTATTATTTTTCATAGTGTAACTGACTATTAATTCATCTGGATTTAAAGTTTTTGTAGTATTTTTAATTAAACTGGTTGCTTTATTCATTCAAATGTCTGCAATTCTGAAATATTTTGTGTGTTTTAGTTCGCTTTTAAACGATGACTCAAACCAAATAATTAGTCTAAACAACAAATTTAGTACCGCTTGTTTACTTCTTCTTTTGTTCATTCAATCCCATAGTAAAACTATGAGATTTCTATATACAATTGTACACTCATAGCGATTACCGAAAAAGAAAAGCAGGTTCCGGCATGCAATTATCGGACGTGACATCGACGAAAAAAATCATCCTAGGGTCTGATTTTTTGTTAAAGTACTTATTGTCTTGATAATCGATTGTCGCTTGAACTCTTCTATAATCTTGAGAAAAAATCCTAATCTTGATCTTCGTACATTTACCTGGTGCACCAACTAACATACGAGGTGGTCAGAGGGCCTCTAGGATGTGGGTATGACTGTGTCCACATAGTAGGCGTGGTAATTGCCCTCAGCTTGGCATAGTTTGGGAACTATCATATTAAAAACTGATCTATTCCTTGGAATCTAAACCCATGAGAGGAGATACCTTTAATTTAATCTACCTATCACATATCCTATCTTATCCTATTCTATTCTGTTCTGTTCTGTTCTGGTCTTTGCATTTTACATATTGAATGAATCGTCGTTAGTGGTTCTATTAATGAACTTTACTCAATTGATATTATTAACGTATTTTCGGAAGTTGCTTACAACCTTGTTACATTATTAATAACCTCATTAAACCTGTTTTGACTCTCTGTAATTGTTAAATGTACTTAAAGGCTGGTCGTTATTTTACAATATGAGTAAGTTCCTGTTACCGTCAGATATTTTTAATTTTCTCAAATCATTAATGCGTTAATCCTTTTCCTGTTAGTTTTGAAGCCATCATGTTCGTGTGTTAGTACGCAACGTATTAATGTATTTACCAAAATTATACGCCATTTTAATATATTAGGTATATGAGTTTATATAATTAGGTACTATTATAAAAGTTAACGGGATATTTACCATGTTTGTTAGTTTCGGAGCTTATCCGATATTTAGGCGCTGTAATAGTGCCGAAACACAGTATACAAACGTTATATAGTTCGTTGGCTTTTGTAATAGTAATGTAAATGACCAGAGGCCCTACAAGTTCAATTTTACTTTAACTTTTACTTTCATAGTGTGATTCAGCCAGTCTACGTCCTTCAGCATACTCAGGGTCCTAGTGTTATTATGGTTGAAATGTGTTAAACAGTATTTCTTACTAGTAGTCAATAAATTTATTTATTTCATTTGGTAGATTTTACATCTGTTTTACAAGACACAGTACACAAAATATCGACGGTTATCGACGGGACAACTTTTAAGAGATTGAGATAGGGCCCTAGGTCAATCTAACATTATTCATAGATGAATAAATTATTCTATCAAAATAATAAGCAAACAACAACCGAAAAAAATTGTCTTTGAAGTGTGATGTGTGAATATGGGCGGCTTCAAAAGTAATTTCTTCCACGGAACCTTTGGTTCAGAGGGTATAGATAAAACGAGAGTGCTTAGTGATTATATTGACATGTTGTAAATACAACTTCTGGAAGTTGGATCAGTTGATTGACGGCCAACGCTCTAACCCTAGACAGATGCCAGTCATAATAGTAAATGTTCCCGTTACTCTGTTATTTTCCTTCTATCAAAGAGTCAATAAACATCAATTTTCTACTTTTGGTAAGCCATTTTAAAAATTCAACACAATATAAGAATTGTTCAGAATAAATGAAATGAAAATATCTATAGCAGGTGAAGAATTATTACCGTTTCCTTAAACGCAACGAAGGTAAAGCGGTAAAATCTACAAATATCCGAGAAAACAAAGTAATTTCTCTTCTATCTTTCGTTTCGAAATTTGCTGAACCTTCGTTAAAAGTTTTAACTTAGGAGGTAAGTAACTTTCTTATTCATGAGCACTTAATAGCAATGTTTTAACTTTGGAAAATGTTTTCTTTCTCTCCCATAATACTGAAATAGGATAGTACAATTGTTAGTGACTCGGTTTGTCGTACGGTAAATCAGTGTTCCTGAACTGACGAATCATGATCATAATAGGTAATATGTAGAAACATGTACTATTAGCCATTGTTCTTGCTGGAATCAAGAAGAATCAAATCAAGGAAGAGTGATAAAGTCTTCTATATTGAGTTATCACATCATTATTATTTAAATCTTAGTTTATCTGCATCTTTCGATCTGCAATATTTACCTTTAAGAATTGGAACGTAGTCGTAATACCTAAGTGTAACCCTTTATCAGTGGACAAAAATAAAATGTAGCGATGTCCCTTATTTCATATAATGTGCACCTTAAATTTTACAAACGAGGTTTTATTCATATCGATCCAAGAATTCCATCCTCGGTTCTATATTCATTAAAGCACATTTATCCAAAATATTTTATTGCTATTTAGTAATAAACTAAAATGAAATAATAACAATAAATATGGGTCAAAATATTATTATTGTATCTGAAAGTAATTACTTTAGAATACCGCTACTCATAAAATAAAGGTTGAACGATCAATAAATTATTGTGCATGATTTAATAGTAGGTATACTATCGTTATGGTTTATAGAATATGTACACGAGGTACTGCCCTTAGCGGTGAAGTGGAGATACACGATAAAATTTGACCTACACATTTGAATAATCGAGGCTCAATAGTGTCAGAAATACTAGTAACGCAATAGAGATTTTATCTTTTATGGTAGAGCAACTTCGCGGATCGATTATGACGTCATTTAAAATACTTAGGTAAGCCTATTTATTCAAAATTGTTTTAATATGTAGATGTGGGGTACTTTTCAAAATTATATCATTTCAAAACAATCAAGTCAACAGTTTAGTTCGAAGGAGTTAATGCATTTTGTTTCGAGATTGTTTCACTTCAAGTTTAAGCGAACCATAAACATAATCATAAAACAGGTCTTGTTTTTTATCTAGATAACGATAACGACGGTGCAACAACTTTTTATATGGTACTAGCTGACCTGCGCAACTTCGTCTGCGTTACAACCGATGTTCCACGTCTTTGCAACATATTTCATTTCGGCTCCGCACTAAAAATCCAACAACCACATTAAAATCTGTTGCGTAATTTTAAAGATTTAAACATAAATAGAGATGGACAGACGCACAGACACTGGGAATTAACTTTGTTTTATACTATATAGTGATAACTGAAACATTGATAGAATCGAAATCAGAAATTAACCGTCTGACAGTAAAATCATCAATTTTTTACAACTTGCCGCAGATAAATCAGAGCCATCTAGTGAAATGATACTGAACCGTGAAACAACTATTCAAATAATTATTTCTTTGTTGTATTGGAAATTTAAATTTCCTAATCAGGAACAAGATATAAATTTTAATTAGTTAAATTCTCTGTACATAATACAGACAGTATTTAAGATTTAAAATTTGTTAAAGGACCTACAACTGTCTTGATTATTGCAAAATGTATTTTCACTTATTATCTACGATCGGTGAAACTACATTTTTCATTCAATGTAAAGAGTTTAATACCACCATTAGATAAGTAATATTCAAATTCCAGGATCTTCCTATCTAACGATGGACTCAGGTTTTAATTAAGGTCAAGTCGACGGTAATCGATTTAAAATCTATTAAAAGCTTTATGGAATTTAGCAGTTTATGGCTAAATTGATTTTTAAGGTGTTTTATTTTCTTATGCGGCAAAGAACAGTGAGCAATGAAAAAATATCTCTTGAATTATACTTCTTTATTACGTCAAACACAACACACAACATCTTCGACTAATCGGAGACAAACTGATTTATTTAGATTCATTCAAGATTCATCATCGGGACATTCGTTTTGCATCAACTTCAGAAGCCTATCGTCATTAATGACTGACCATACACAGACCATAGATTGGTAATATTTCATTAAAATTGGACACTATGTACATTTCCTATTCATTTCATTCATTCATGTCCTTTTTTTGTACATCGCTTAGTAATTGTTACGAGTAGGTATACTAAATTAGTGAAAAATATAAATATGAACACATTATAAATGGCTGCAAATTTGCACTAGCGTAGAAGTAATTTTGTCAGTTTTTTATATTCTAGAATATGCCTTATGCTACACACATTTTGATTTGTTTCAATGTACAATTTTATGTTATATATTTTTTATAAAGTTCTATTTTTATGAATACTTACTTCTAGATTGGGGTGAACATCTTTATTGTACTTAAATATACTAATGTTTTATTAATAGTAACAAGATAAAGCACGTTATTAGAACTATTGTATGAATAAAATTGAAACAGATAGGTATAATACATGGGTGTTATACATCTTGAAACAAAATTATATTCGATTTTACTTTATAACTTCATGTAAAAGTTTGCTAATAGCAGTGATTGATCGAATTTTTTTAATTATAAACAATATGTCAAACGAAGGTACGTGATGAATGGTTATTTTTCAAGTATAACCATAAAAAAGAGCACATAATTTATGATATTACGAATAAAATGAAAGAGAACATGAACATTTAAACCAATTCACTTGAATACATCATCACTTATACATAAGTACAATAGGTAATATAGTAAGTTATTAGCTCTTGTCTCTTATTCGTCTGTATGTCGGCATAACAACTTATAATAAAGAGAATTATTTGTGCAAAAAGTGTCTCCGAGGAAGCGTTTTCACATATTTTTTCCTTCCGGTTCACCAGCTGTCACTTCTTGGCGGTGGTGCCGCTGGTCTAAAAATAAATGGACTATCTCAATTCAGGCCAAATTGTTCAATTAAAACAATGAGGTTAATCGCAAAAGGTTCGGGTAAACTGTCAGCTGGTTTAGAATTAAGCCATGCTTCCGTCAACATCGATAATAATGACACGACAGGAAAAAGCCAGATATAAAAAATACTGGCAATGCTAGGGGTCAGTGGGCAATGGGGTACTATGATGGGTGCGTAAGACCGTGTTTAGTGGAAAAGAAAAAGCTGGAAATTGGATCCCGGACTTCAAGATAAAAACCTCGGATTCGGCGGGAGTTAATGCAGGGATGATGATGCTAGGGGTCAATAGTGATAAGTTACTGCATATGTATGTAGGCTACAAAGCCTTTTTAGTGTATTCTGATTTGATACACATCTAAACGTACCCAGGTGTGTTCCAATTGCTACTATCACATAAGGCTGTAGTAGGAGTTTCTTGTTGTCTGAAATAAATATAGTGTCAGTGTACGTGCGTCCGGCAGTTCCTAAAGGTACTAATTTAGTGAAACATGTACTTGAAATAGAATGACAGTGTAGTTAAAGCAAAGTTTGGAAATGAGGTTTTGCTTCACTAGCTTGAAAGTATGCTGCAATTTTAATTTATGTCAAAGATAATATAGAGGTAAATAGTGAAGTTATAAAATATTGGAAACCGAATTCAGGAGCTAATGGTTAACAAACAACTTCAGGTCTAGCGTTTATTCTCTCTCAGACTATTATAGTCTATAATACGAGAAGCTAGTTTTGAACTTATTAGTTGGAAGTGTTAATAAACTCACCCGGAACCCAAGTTAGCAAGTGTCATAGCTTCGTGTGCCCTAATTTTCCTTCCGTATGTTCGCCAAAGTTTCACACAAAGTGGTGTGAGTGCTGCGCACCAAGACAGGCCAAGTAAAAAGCCACACACCCACCAGCCATGCTAGATAACATTTGTTATATAGGATTAATATATTATAATGATAAGAAATCAAAAGTCTTGGAAGCACCAGAAACCCTAACTTTACCGATTAAGACATTGATGTGTCTTAAAGAAAAATATTGATTTTAGCCTCTTGAGTTGGTAGTTGGCGGTTCATGTTAGTAAACTATGTTTAAGTTAATGCACGACCGGTTGACATTTAACGGAGGTAGGACACGACGGTATCTCCCGTCCGAAATGAGCTGTCCAACTGGGGAAGTACCTCCGCCCTATAGAAGACCGCGGTCATAATAACCATCGTGTTGTGTTCCCGCTGGTAAGTAGGGTAGCCAGAGCTCACTGTACCCCTCCTTCCCCTCCCCTTCCTAGCCTCTCCACCCCTTCCCAGCTCTCCCCCTTTCCCTTCAGGGTGGGCAGCGCGTGTGTGACACCCTTAGTGTTGCACACGTGCATAGGCCACGGTGGCCGCTTTCCATCAGGTGGGCCGTGTGCTTGTCTGCCACCTACGTAGTATAAAAAAAAAACATAAAAACGAGCAGCCTGACACTTTGGTTGTGTTCACAGACTAACTAGGTCAGTGTTAACCTATGAAATCGTATCTGATGTTAATGATGAGCAGGTGGCCTACTTGTTATCCCGGTATAGGTTCCTGGAGGTCAAGGAAACGAATTAATATTAGGAAGGACATTGTTACCCACAATGTCCTCCCTAATATTAATTCGTTAATAGTGTAATCCTTTGTATTTTTGATTACATATTATGAAGCAAGCTTTTTGTTACAAATCGGATACTTTGGTACTAAATGATCGCAAAATTGAAAATAATAAAATGAACAATTGAACACCAAATTGGAAACCCTCCACCTGAACCACCGAAGACCTCTGTTAAGCAACAGAAAATGGTATTACAGTCAAATATTGGTCAGACCAAATTTAAAAAACTTGTGAGTATGTCATTATATGCCAGATTTACTCGAGCTATTGACTCGAAGAAGAAGACTAACGAAAGCAAATTAAAAGTAGCTGATAAAATCAGTAAAGTTATAGTCATAGACATTGGTTAGATTTTTTTTTCTTACCAAGGATGCAACATATTTAGAACAGAACAAGGATCTTGCTGCAGTATACACAGAATATAACGGTCGACAACGAGCTGCGTGTTTCCCCGTCGAAATTAGAACGTGAGTTCTCCAGCCAGCAGCATGAGAGATCAGACGAGATATGTACATAGATACTTTCTGAAAAGAGAAAACAGTAATATCAAGCTGTTCAGGATTCTTTATTTTCTATTTCTAACATCTTATATTAAAGCCAGTGTTGATTACAAGATATTAAGGGTAGCGTTGCAATAAAAAACAAAAATAATTATACAAATTTATGTCAGCCGGCACCGTTTAGGCGTATATTATAGTTATGTATTATTGTTTGTACTATTCATTCTTATTTTTAGTATATTAAGATTGCCTGGAAGAGACCGCTTACAACGATAAGGGCCCATTTGTACATTAAAACAACTGTAACTTCCACTACTTGTCTTCATAATAATTTTTTTGGTGTGCAATTAGGACTTATCTATCTATCTATATATCTATATTCAGAGAGCTATTATGTCAATCCGTGAACTGCAATAGGCTAATTATTGTTTGATGGTAACATATGATAATAAATAATAACGTAAAATGTTTGCTAAGCAAACAAATCGGAAACTTACTTAAACATTCATTCAATTATACTGTTTATGGCTAAAATTTGTGTTAAAACTATGAACTCACGTTTTTATGACAGGTAGTTCCTTACCTTGTGTGCAATAACATCACTTTGGTTATCAATGTAAAACTGTGCAGTGTGGATGTGGCTAAGAGATATATTTAGTTTCCTTCTGAATGGTGACAGTTGAAGTTCTAACTCCGTCAACTTGAATACAATGTCAGCTCTTAATTGTTCTAGAGGTTTAATATTTGTGAGGTACAATCTTTGAGTTCTTGTAGCTGAAAACCAATGTTAAATTGTTTCACAAAAACTATTACTCTCTACCATTCTCCATTTTTACTCGTAATCATTACCTATTTTTATTATGTACAATAATATTATCTTGAATTATTTTCTAAAAATGTTGATGGTAATGATATGATCGTAGATAATAGAATACTTATCCCTAAATGGATTCATGTGGAACGGACTTGAAAAGTCAGTGATATATATTTTAATAAATTAAAAACGGAACAAAGTTGAAGTTATTTTGTTCCGTATTTTAGATTAGATTTCAAATAAAATCTATTACACAATATCTACATGTGTATTCAATTATGTTCATCAATATATTAATTACAATATAACCAATTGTATTCATACCTAAAGTTTCCAATCTTCCTGCGGTAGTCAAATCTGTAACTTGAGCAGCTATATTTTCCAATTGATCAACAAGAGACGGTAGGTCTTTGCCGACCACGGGAACGTTGTAATCCATTCTAAAAACCAGAATGTTAAAAACTATTTTTATTAACTACAAATCACAATCATAAAAATCAGGACCCAAAATAAGAATAATATCCTAAGACTGAGGAAGTCTCTACACTTATCACATTTTATTAAAATCGCTGCTGCTAATATAACAGGGTTGGGGCATTTTCTCGTAAATATGTGCTATGAATGAATATATTTCTTATTTATTTGTAGGGTATCAATCATAACATAAATAATATTAAATTGTATATTGATATGCAGATAGATACCCGAGTAGAGTAGCAGCACAAGTGTGACTTTTCAGAAATGAGTAACAAGTTCAACGGAGGAAAGACGTGTGACAATGACACAAGAATAGTTAATGTGGAAGAAACGTTAAACAAACTTATTTAAAAGATATTAAATAATATGTTCTAGTATAATCTTCTAGGAAACCACAATTGCTTTCGATTTAATTCATTCAATCAAAAGCAATAATAACATATTTTTGCCGTAAATTTATTCATACAAGCAAAAAATCTTACCTGTGTTTAGCTATATTAATATCAGATACAACTAACATCTTATTGAGTAGTTTACTAAAATTGACTGTTATTGTCTTCAGTAATCTGACATCTATTGATGAGGCTAGTCTTCTAAATTTTGATTGCAGCTCTTCCCATTCAAAATACGAGGTTTCTTTGTTAACATCCAATATTCTATCCAATTGGAAAACAGCGTAGGCGGGCCTGTCTTTTTCACACTCCCTGTGTTTGATGATAAACTGATTTATTAATTTGCGCTTCCCGTTAAAATTCAATTAAGACCGTAATAATATTAACTGATAAATGATTTTAGATGTATTTGTGTGAAAATAAAATCTGCGTTATATTTTGGTATCAATGTCATAATCATCTGTTCATCATTCATCATTCATTCATCGTCTTACTGTTATTCCCAGTCGCATCCGAGGTTCTTACTGCCTAGTGCTAGGATCACTCCATAGTGCCATACACATGAAATTCTGTCTATTTACTTTTTCGTTTAAATTATCCTGAGTACGTATCTTTTTGAAGTACCCATTTAACTAACATATTTACTTTTTACAAACGCACCTACACTTACGAAGTCGATATAAGCATTAAATGTGTACTTACGATTTATTATGCTCATGCTGTATATACCTACATTTAAATGTATAGTAAAGCAATATCTTACCTTAACACGTCCTTTATCGAAACATCAATAGTTACATTATCCAGCTCTCGGAACATGGCATCGAAAATACCTTCGTTATTTGCCAAAAGAGGCGATGGTCGATCCAGTAGGGCTCCAAGAGTATTGTACTGTGCTGAGTCCCATAGAGCATGGCAAACATAAACCTGAAATTATCAAAAATGATAGTCTTTTCTATGTCGCACCATTAAGTCCTGGAATTCCCTGCCAGTACACGTGTTTTTTTCATCCTACAGTCTTGTACAATATTATTATAAATCTTTAAGTTTATTAATTTAAGTCCATATTTAATGTTCTTTAGTTTCCAAATTTAATAGCACGGAAAGTTTCGGGATTCAATTATTAGTAACAAGATGAAATAAAATAACGTGACCAAATTTACATTTCTGTGAATTCTTGAAAGAAAACAATTACTAGTAAATTGACTAGAGTACAAATATGGTCTGGGTGTCCTTGGGGTATACCTATACCTAATACTTATATAATTTTTGAAAAAAAAATCGGACTGACAATTTAGATTATAAAAACTGTTTATATTTACAAAATATTAACAAGGTGTTATGTACTTTTGAAATATATCTAGCTGTAGAAATACATATAATGTATCGAACGGTTCAATAAAGAGAACACACGATAAAACTGAAGCAAGCTTATCGTAGCCAAATCAAAAATCATCCTAATGTATAATATTATGAGTGTTTACTATATGTTACTGAAACAGGATCATGAAATGTACGCGGGTGAATTTGCAAGAACCTATTAGTATTAGAATAATAGGATATGCCTTCTAATTAGAGAGAGAATAACTTTTTATTGTCTTGAAGTATAAGACAATGGTTTCTACAGAAGGAAGAGACCTGGAAGATTTTCATATGTTCAGTCTTAACAATAAAGATAGAACGCTTTTCTCAGAACTTATGTACAGCATTCTTGGAACGCCGTCAAAGAAATGTTTAGCAATACACACAAAAGCGATTTTACAACTCAAAGAACAAAGGCGTTTATGGCCTTTGATCATACATACCTCTGCGTGGCCTGATATAAGGAATACAGCTGACACTAAGCCCCATAATAGAAATGAAGTGAGACATAACCAAACTGATGCTCTGTAAAATCATTTATTTAATTAGGTTACTTTTACATGTACGTAAACTTTAGCTGATAAGCAGGCAGATACGTCAAGCAAGCAGGTATTGATTTTAAAGGGGTGCAATGAAATATTTTTATTCTTAATTTTCACTCTATGCAATCCATTTCAATGGTATCGACTTTTTATGAATTCTGTATAGAACATTTATTTAATATACTTACACTTTTAAAGTTCTTCTGCCGTGATTCTTAGCATTACCACAACCGCAAAGCATGGCGATTAATATAAGCATCATTACAAAACCAAAAATAATAATGGCAGCTGAAAAAATGATAGTAAATTTTTATTTGTTAAACAGAGACAAATATCATATAAATATAATCCATAAAAAAAAATTACAACTAACTAATTATAAGTTTTTTATCCTAAACCATGTGAAATATAAAATTAATCAGTCAATAGAAAGAGGCTAATATTACAATAGTTAAATTTAATATATTAAAAAGCAGGTCAAAATGTATATCTTTGCGTTTATTTTTCTGTTACTAACTACAGAAACTATAACTAGGTACTTAAACTAGGTAGTGCAAACTTTACCCAGCATAAGTGTCCACCGTCCAAACTCATATCGCTGTACTCTCTCGAGTCCGGATTCCAATTGTCTTGCGATAACGTGTAGACCCGATGTAAGATGGCGAACTATATCGCTTAGGATCTTAGCAGAGCTGTGCACTGCTTGTCTTCGTATTTCTATATCCCGGAGGATATCTGAAAGTTTTAAAATAACATATGTTCAGCAAAGTTCAAGCGCTGACTGGAAAATATAGTAAAAACATTTAAATATCTGATTTTTGTCCATTATATACAATGTCTGGTTTTCCTCTAGCCTCATGTACACATACGGTCAAACAATAAAGTGAACGAATAGACGATAACAATGTGGTAAAGAGACAAGAAAGTAGACTGAACAGTTTCTATTTATTCATTCCTTTGAAAATAATTGACAAAAATAAAGATACAAAATATTAGTAATACCTTCTCTAACATGAGTTGTCTGGGTCATTATCGCTGAAGGCAAAGTTCTGAACTCTTGTCGCGCTGTGGATATAGCTCGAGTTAGATTCTCAACACCTAAGCCGCGTAACTCCAATAGTTGCTGCTGATGTAGGATCTGAAGCAGTTAATGCTGTGTTGACACTATTGCACACATTCTTAAACATACAAATGCGAACGTATGGGATAGAAATAAATTAAATGTTAGATTTACCATATCAAATTTCATTTTAAGCTCCAAAGAATGAGTATTAATTGTATCACATAGGGGCGTATCCTTCAAAATACAATGTTTTTTCATGTTTTCAAGTTGACGAGCCAAGTCTCGGATTCTATCAGATGCAGCCGAAGCTAACGCTCCTGCTTTGACAGTTACGTCTCTTAGTGAAGATATTTTTGATGACAGATCTTCGCTTTCTGAAATGTGTGTAGGTATTAAAAATTTTGTTCGTTTCTTTACCTATTTAGGTCATCAATTGATCGCACTCTGCCGCACCAAGTCAGTGCAGTGCAAAGAATAGTGGCCGCCCAAGTTGCTGTCCCTAGAATTAATAAAATGTGGGTGTTTAATACGTCTGCCTACCCCTTTGTGTTGTGAGTGAGCATATGTGTGGATCTAAGTCAGGAAGTAATTAAAGCAGTGATATATGATGAGTGGGAGGATGCGTTTTGTCGCAATATTTGGTCCATCAGGCAGTACTAGATTTTAGCTGGTATTCCAGCGTGTTTTAGATCTTACCTGTTATGATATCTACCAAAGAATCAAAAACTAAGTCAATTCCGCTCTCAGAAGATATTGCTTGTTGAATAGGTTCACCTAATAATGTCTCCACACCTGAAAGTAGGAGAATTTCAAATAAATCAACAGCTGTATTATTTAATGGTTAATTCGTCGACCATTAATTCAGTTTTTTTTCATTCTAAACCTACAATCGTCACGATAAACCTTTTGAATGTCAGTACTGGGCCTAGGTGATGCTTTTTTTAGAACAAAGTAATTGTCCATTGTCCTTGACCACGACTTTATTGATTGGTCTAAAATGGCGGGTTTTACTGTGTCTTAGGTTAAAAGTTCAGAACTTGGATATTACTTAGCTGTACAATATTACAAACAGATAGACATGATTGCTACTTTCATAATATTTGTAACATGAATACAAATTATATCAAAAATATGTAATTTTCTTACTTTCTTAATAATAATAAGTAATACAAAATCTCTATCAGTATATTACACACAACAACATGGTCTAAGGATATATAAAACTTTTTAAATAACTTAAAAAGTACTGGCGTTACAAAACAACTATTGATAACAGATTATAAAAAAAATAGTTCCTTTTTTAAATTCAATTTAGTATATAATAGGTTTTGTTTTAGGATGAAATTCGCATTGATTGAAATTCTTCAAAAGAAGTAAATCTTCTCGAACTTCTAACTTGATTAAAACTCCTTTTTCTATAAATCTTTGTCAAACGCATCTCCGGCATTCATTTAATCATGCCACGTAGTCACTTGACTAGGAACGAAATATTAAGAGCAGTGACCAACAGCTTTCCTTTAAAGTTGCACGAAAATCTAACGAATTTATAATATAAAGGTATCGAGGGAACAGAGCATTGTGATTGTCGGGTTTCGTGCAAACACAGGTCCTCAGTAGGCAGATTGCCCATCGTAATGCTCCATGCTAATGCTCTATCCATACCATCACACTCCGAATTCTATAGTTTTTCGTGGGCACTGAACTAAGTACAAACATTCTAAAAGAATGTCTTCTTTCGATAAATGTTGAATAAAAACATAGCATTGCAAGAGCTTTTTCTCTAACTATTTTAGTAGGTACTATCACTTACTGTCACTTACTTTTCAAATCTTCTTTATAAGCGTGCAGTACTAAGTCAACAGGCGGTACCAAACTGTGATGTAATTCTCTCGCGGCCGATGAAAGCCAAGAGGCAATATCTGAACACGCACAGCTAACCACGTTCCGTCCATCAGTAGCTGCGGTACGAGCTTGTTCATTGCTTACAGCCATGCCGGATAGGAGGACGCTGGAAATTAATACAATAGTGAAAGGAATAGATATCATTTTAAATCTTTACTAAAATTATAAAGCTGAAAGATGATTGTTTGTTTTGTTGAATGCGTTAAACTCAGAGACTCTACTAGTCCGACTTTGAAAATTGAATTTGAAAAATTCTTTCTGTGTTAGATAGCCCATTTATTAAGAAAGGCTGTAGGCTATAAGGTCAAAACGGAATAGAAATCATAAATATCAACAAATCTGGCAGACTTCCATACATTGTTAAAAAAATTATACATTGCAGGCATAAGGATGAGTCACGGGGTTTCGAATGAAACCACTGGCGAAGCCAGGGGTTCAGTAAAGTTCAAATAATTAATAAACGAGTATTATATTTATTTTCATATTACTAAATTGATAGACGCAAACATGGCTGAAAGAATGATAGGCCGTTATAGTTACCGGCATCTATCTTGACCCCAGTCACGTCGCTAACTCTGAATGCACACTACCCATTGTTTGAGTGTCTTTTGAGGTTAGAAAGAGGTGTTCAGAGGCGGCGGAAGAGCTCAAATCTACCAATTGATCATATCTAATAATCAATCCATTTCTCTCGCGTTTTGAAGTGAAGATATATGCCGGTTTGAAGGTGCTGTGGCATAAGACCGTTTGTTATAATAAAACATTATATTATCATTAATGCATAACAATATTGCATTTTGGTATTAATGAGATAAAATAAAACATTGGTTCACTATCTACCGTAGAACTTTTTTATCGTTTTCGCTTCAGATTCGTTAGGAAGAGTATTTATAATGAACGCTGCAGTAATTGAGTAGATAGTCTATATTTTCTTATTGTAAAATTGAGAACTTGATATTTTCTGTAAAAAATGAGTGAGTCCGTCAATTATTTGAGGTATATTAGTTACTTACATAACTATCAATCTAGTTAGGTTATTTGTTTATTTATTTAGTAACTCAACAGCTGCTTATATATGTTTGCCGTAGTATGATGAGAATGAGTTTGAATGTGCGCTTCATAGTTGACATGTTGTCAAAAACAGTGGTGAATGGCCGAATGCGTCGACCAACACAACCTACCGATCTCTCCGCCATCCGCCACACATCAAGAATGGCACAACCCCCCGTTTAACACATTTGTCACCACTTGTTGGCGGTCATTGTGGCGAATACTTATTTAAAAGTTTCATGACATTCGTATAGGTAATGTAACCTTAATTAAATTTTATTTATAAATAGATTTACTTAATTAAATGATTGTCATAGGTAGATTAGTCGTGTCGATTATGACGTTACATATCAAAATTCCAAAGTTCATTATACCGATTTTCATAAGACCGATGTACTCAAAATCAAAATGTTCTAAATCCCGAATGTTTATTATTTGCCTCATGATTAGACCAAATGTTCATAATACTAAAGTACAACATTAGATTTTTAGGGTGTTATTCATTGGGTCGTCATGAAAAAAACTAATGCTCTGAGTCCGGGCTTTCGAACTTTCGAGTTTCTGAACTTCGGAATTTTGAAAGTCGGTGTTTTGATACGTAACTTAATAGCAGTACCTCATTCAGTTTCTGTTAGTTTTTTATTTTATCTTCAATATTTGTAATTGAATACTTTTCTCAGTTTTATTAAATTTTGATAAGCTTTCAAAACGAATTGCGTTTTAAATATACAAAATAAAAAAGTCAGTTTTCCCTAACTTCGATATCTTCTATACAAGAGAAAGTACCAAAGCCTTTGAGGCTTCTCTAAGAAAATACAAGATTAATATCTTACTAACCAGCAAATGAGTACGACGAATAAAGTAACAACGACCAAAACTCTATCGTTGCAATCTGAATTTTCTGCTTCAGAGAATAGAATTCCAGTTTCAACTTCATCTTCACATTTAGACCTTGAAAATAGGGACAGTATTCCCAAGATAAGTAGGTAGGCAGGTATCACGAGGGCGATGCAGGCGAACGCGATGATAAATGCCAAGAACGTTGATTCCACTTTTATTGACTGGAACAAAATTAAGTACTGCTTTAGAAAATTTCTCTTGATGAAAATTACTGGTTACACAAGTCTTTGAGTTAAAATTTTGAGCCCTTGTTTAATATGCTGTACGTTGTACTGCCTGATATAAGGTAAAATTTATAGATGATAGGTACGAGTACTTAGCAGATATTGTAGTAATAATAATAATGACTTTTTCTCGCAATTTCATAGTTTAATAAAGATTATGGCCCAAGATATAAGTTCCTATACATACATCTTGCATATGAATGTATATAATTATGAAAGAGAGGAGAATACGTGCTGTGTCGTTGCGGTAGTGAACGCAACTGCTACACGGAAGACGTGGGTTTGATTTCCGGTCCGTGCAAATATTTTTATGCATGAATATGGCTGTTTGCATTGTTCTAGTTGTACAACAATTGATGTAACTGCAGTGCTTCGATATCATATATGGTCAAATGGTAGTCAGCCGCGACGCAATTAGACTGGAATAAAGTGGACCCTGAAATCTGAGTGATAATTTCGAATGCGACAGAGATTAACGCAAATGATGATGATGTGTACATGAATTCAAAAATCGGTCAGACAAAGTCTTCCTTAAAAGAAACTGCTCACAGATTCTGGCTCCGTCCCGTAAATCTATGTATTTTGAGAACCAATGTCCGAGGATAATTTCGTCGTGTGATCAAGAAAAGAACCGCACCGCTTAGTTTGTATTGACAATTGTTTGCATCATAATCGGGAGTGGCATGGCATCGTGCAAATGTTGTTCTGGATAGGAAGGGAATATATTTGAGTCAAAATATGCAGGCTAATAAAATAAAAACACTTGTTCTAACCATCATTTATTTGAATGATGATTGAGATAAGCACTGATCTTATTAATGCGTTAACGTACACAATTCTAAAAAAACAATATACTATACTAAAAATGACCAATGTATCTTGTCTTAAAGAAAAATGTCCTCTCTCGTGGATGAGGGGAGGAAATCTCAACTGTAATCAGTGTCTAATGACTTCAACATTACGCCTCGCTAAACAGAAAAAGTAGGACATAAAACAGTCATTAAAACTGTATCTAAGTCTTTAGAAAAACAAAGTTAGAATACTCCGAATAAGTTTTAATGAAAATTTATTAACGAGCTTGATGCGGTACTCATAAACGGTACGATACAATGATCATGGCGTCTCCTACCTCCTACACCAGCCCTATTTGCTAGAAGCAAGTCACCCTCCAGTCTTCAACTATGTCTTATTGGGCTATGTTGTCTGATATTATTTTACCTGGACAACATATCTATCTTCTACTTGTAAAGCGAACAAGGAGTGAGTCTGAATTATTTTTAAATGACTGCTATTATATATAATAGCAGCCATTTAAAAATAATTCTGTGTGGATCATTTCACAGGGTTGATTTATTCTAGAGCTTGTATTTTTTTCCTACACTGACTCATTTTCATATTAAGACCTTTGTAAGAGAAGTGATTTTGTTTTGTATTTGTTGCACAAATTTGGACTTTTTATTAATAACTTCGCTGGCCTAAAGTCAAATATGAATGCCGTATGAGTGCCGAAGTTATAATGAGTCAAATATAACTTATATAATATGACTCCAAAATATATTTTGAAGAATCCTTTACATAGCAACTGACTCAATCGAGTCAACAGAAATAGGACACTGCCCTCAACTTGAGAGGTTTCCTTTTAAGACTTTGAGTCTTTCATTTTATTATGTTTGTTGGTAATACGGAAGTGTTCGTATAAACATTTAAGAGGCCTTAGTAATTTATCCAAAGAACCCTACGCACACAGACTTGGCAATTCAGATTAATTCAATTCTTTGAACTTACATTACTTGTAAGGAAATAAAATAACTTTTTAACATGTTGTCAGTTTGTACCCGGCGTGATCCCACGTTTTTGTTCATAGCTTAACCTATTTTTCCGATATTTGTAAATCTACTAAATATACAAATTACTTCCTTTGTTTACAATATTAGTAACATATTTTTACTGTCAGTTATGGCGTGTAAAAGAAGTGTGTTAGAGGATTACGTCACCAGTAATCTCATAACGCCTCACGTCTTTTCGGGTGTAAATAATCCTTAGTGAGGTCACCATGCGCTACTGAAATTCGATAAAATGTTCACAACGATCTTCAAAACATCAAATTTATATACATTGGAGCAATTTCGCACTCATTTAATAAACTCTTGGCAGTATATTCAGACAGTGATGCCTTTTAAAAATATAAAGAAGGTAAACATAAAGAAAATCCAATATTGTTAGACGACGCATTATCGCCTATCTTTGAGACTGAGTGGACAGGGGCTATCAGGTTGCAGGAAACGATTCTTTTAAAATGTCACTGTCTTTTTAGTGGATATTATAGAGAAAAGTAAAAGGCAATTTAAATGTATGAAAACGACAACATGATTGTTTATAATAACATATTGTAATGACAACATATCGTATGTTGTGATTTCGATCTGCTTTACATGAAATAAAAATATGGGTTTTAAAAAGTTCGATATCTCGAGAGCTTTATTACCCAATCAGTTCTTATTCCACAATCGTATCCAAATAAATGATGGAAAATAGAACAAAAAATACACTGATGTGTTGACACTTGATTCGAAGGGAAGGTCATAATCTGTTAGGTTATTGCAGCTTCACAAAGCGTCATTGGAAAAAAGAACCGGTTTTATTTTTTATGGACACAGGATTGTAGGAA
Source organism: Pelosia muscerda (assembly GCA_963691645.1). Classification (NCBI taxonomy): domain Eukaryota; kingdom Metazoa; phylum Arthropoda; class Insecta; order Lepidoptera; family Erebidae; genus Pelosia; species Pelosia muscerda. The sequence goes on from OY829113.1 coordinate 7,108,798, forward strand.
GAAGGAAAAACGTGCGCTGGTAAGGATTTTCAAGACTTAATTGTCTAGGTGAAATATTACCAGACTGCTGGAATCCAGTAGTTCCTTTTTTTGAATTTAGCTTGACACCCGGGTTATTTTTGAATATATAGATATTATCTACTGCCCAATATTTATAAAAATGTAAGTAAAAAATATTACAAACTCAGAAAAATAATGTTAATGAATGCCTGTAAAGTTAGATTGAGATCAATTAAAGCTTCGAAGCGACTAGACGTGTAAAAAATGAAGTAAATAAAAACTTCATGAAACATGTTAGCCCTCGGTTTTACTGCATAGCAATTTTATATATTTGTGATAGAATGTTTCAAAAAATAGAATATGATCGGAATGTTTCCAGAGTAGTTTATCAACATTATCATCTCAACCATGAGAATTTCATTGTAAATTATAACATGGTCCCTGTTATCTTTTGTAGTACTCGTTTTGTACTACATAAGAAATCACTAGTTATAATAGCAACGTAACCGATACAGTTTTACATAATTGAAATAGCAATGAACAAGCCTTGTAGTATAAAGAACTATTTAGGAAGTTATGTCCTCGATCGGTCACAAGGGAAGTGTAGTGAGGGACGTCACAAAATAACCAGAAACTTTTACAGTGATGGAAAATTATAATACGTTCACTAGACTGGTTTTACAAGGCTATTTGGGTGGTGGCATTTACCACAAATTTATTGAAAAATACGCTACCATAAGTATATGATACTTCACGGATACTGATCAGTACTTATAAAGAGTGCATTGGTGCAACAAAACTTGACCTGTTAAATACATTCATGATAAAATGAATGAGGGTACTATGTTCAAGTTGGTTCTATCTTATTTTCTAGTAATAGCTTCAGGTATCAGTGGCAGTGCAGCTAGATTGGCTCGTAAGTAATATTACAAATAGTAATTAATATATTTTATTGATATAAAATCTGGATGCGTACAATTGAAATTGAATCCGTCTAATAAGGTACAGGCCACGACCACCGTCATAATAAACTTACATTAGCTATGCAAAAATATTTTGAAATACTTTCACCGGCAAAAAGTTATTTCATTTCATGTTTAGTTAATTTTATATGGAAGGTTTAAGAACAAAAGTATTCAATAAATTAAATTGATTAAGCTACTTTCATTGTTAACTAACTAGTTCTAATAATGACCTACTTGTGCTTGTGATTCCCCACTCCTCAATGAATCAATATTGGGAGGCTTTGGTGTACTGTTTCCACGCTGACCAGACTTGTTGGCACAGGGATTTATTGCAAGTTTTCCTGCTCTCACAGTTATATCGTCTGCGTATTTTTCCGTGTGTCGCCTCTTACGACACCTTTGGGATGAGATGGGGTATTCTTTCTCCGCCATCACAGGGATCAGTACTCTTAATAGAAAAAAAATCGCACATGTATCAATATACGACACTATATATATCAATGTATCCTTGTTTCTTAGCTTCCTACCTCAAACCATGCCCGGGACTGAAATCGGAGTGTTTGAAGAAGACAGTGCAGGAAAGTCTTCCATTGTTTTCCAAAGGTATTCCTGAACTCGGAGTGAGCTCTATTGATCCTTTGAGGAAAAATCACATCGAACTCAATCTCCCGGGAGGATTCAAAGTAGAACTAAACAACGGCTCAATGACTGGTATAAGAAAATGTCAAGTAGATTCAGTGACGTAAGTACCAGTAGCTCCAGTTATAAATTATTAAAAATTTTGTTTGCCGAAAGTTAAATATTATCTGTTTCATTAAGAAATATTTTTTCGTTTCATTATGTTGTCTTTAGAGGGAGATTTGTTGCATAATTAATGTATTTACCAAGGGAAAAATGACTGAATGAATGAAGGGATAATGATGATGCCTGATTTTATTTTCAGATATCAAAATATGGAAGCTGATTTGAAAATCCATTGCGATCTGATAATCAAAGGAAGGTACAAAGCCTACGGTAAAATATTAATCGTATCTATAAACGGGGATGGCGATGCCAAAATCAAAATAAGTAAGTACAACTCAATTATAGAAATCAAAAGAATCAAAAATAAAAACTCTACTCAGGAAATTAGCAGCATAGCATTATTAGCGTTAATTGTTAGATTTGAATAAGCTTATCTGCCCCTAGATAATTAACAATTTAATAATTCCCCTTTACAGATAATGGTTCTCTACACGCCAAAATCAGATTTCACGATGTAATGCGCGACGGTGTGAATTATTATGAAGTGAAGGATTTTGATACTTCATTTGGGTACGGTGATAAAATTACTTTTGTTCTAACTAATCTCTTCCAAGGAAATTCTGAATTAAGTAAGTACAGTATATATTAATGTAATGTTGTTCATAAGTTGTAATGTAATGTTGTTATAGTGCCTACTTAGTTTACTTCTTATAGGTCCGCTTGTGGAACATGTGTTGAGAGTTGAGTTTTTATGAGGTATATAAATTTGATTTTATATTTTGTAATAATTTAAAGTAATATGCGAGTTATAAAGTGATAAGCGCCTATGTCAGATAAGCTGACATAGAAATTTATCTCTCTTTCAGAGCATAATCAGTCTATTAAATACTAAAGAAGGACTTTATTACACGATTTAAGTACGTCTAATTGCTAAACTTCAGATATAATTTACTTCCTTGTTGCTGTAATTGAAGTAATAAATTGTTATTTACCATCTGCAATGAACTTGTATATTTGTGAGTTCATTTGTTTAATAATACCTATAATATTTTCAAATTATTTACTATAATTTCTAACTGGTTCCTGAGTTGAAATAGAATTTGAGTTTTAGTTATATTATCTGGATATACCTACGGTTTATTTTCCATTTCGAAACCAGAAATAACTTTAGGTCAACTGGGGTGTGAGTGAAAGTGCCTTAGAGAGTTTTGCACCCCTGCATATGAAATCCAAGACGATGTGCGGTTTTCGTCGGTTCCAATTTGATATAACCTCTGTCGCTCATCCCACAATGTCTTAAGACAAAAGTCTATAATCAGTGCGTTCTACCTGTAATGACATACGGAGCCGAGACGTGGACACTTACGGTGCTATGGAAAGAGCTATGCTCGGTATATCTCTGAGGGATCGAATCCGGAACGAAGAAATTCGGCAGAGAACTAAAGTTATCGACATAGCTCAACGAATTAGCAAGCTGAAGTGGCAGTGGGCTGGCCATATCTGCCGTCGGACCGATAACCGTTGGGGTACACGGGTCCTTGAGTGGAGACCGCGAACCGGCAAACGTAGTGTGGGGCGCCCTGTGACTAGATGGAGCGACGATATCCGATAGGCATTCTAGTATCTTAATCAATTTGTAATGTTTACAAACCTTGTTAATAAGTTATCAGGTCAACGATACGAAATTTAAAATACAGTCATGATTTCATGAGAAATTAAAATGTTGAAAATTATTTTAGTGACATGTATGTACCACATTCATGTAGATAAAATAACTGTTTAAATGCACAGCGTACTTTTCGTTGTACAATGCTATTCAATCGTTTACATAGTTTGTAGTTAAATAAAATAGGACACTTGAAACGTCCACAACACGTATAGAAGTTAGAGTTACGTGTTGACCGGTCGCGGTAAACCGATAAAAGACACAGAGAAAACTATGGAGGACGATCTGATTAAAAAGCTGCAAGTTTATATTTATTTACAATCGCAAAAAATAATTGGAGTAAGGTGCTCCTATAAGACCTTTTATATTCACACTAACAAGTAAATATAATGTACATGCTTTCCTTCTGTTAACATTGAAATATAATTAATTAAAATATTTACTTATCTCCCTAGGTGAAGCTGTCCTGCAATTTTTGAATCAAAACTGGAAACAAGTCGCCGAAGAGTTTGGCAAACCTGTCGTTGATGAACTTATCAATATTGTTTATAATATTGTTAAAAAGTTCTTTGAAGTAGTTCCTAAAAATGAATTATTTGTTGACTAGATTACTATAAAACTATATAATAATCACCTAGTTGAAAATGTGAATAATTTATAAGAATTATTACGTGGATTAATACGTGGAGAAATATACATACGGTGATGTTTTTAAAGTTTGCCTGGATGGCCATCTCCAAAATTTGTTATCTAGCTGATATTATGTGAAGAAATAAGACCACCTATTGGACCTACTGATCTTTTTTACATTATTTACTGTACCATGGAACACGGTTGTACTACTAAGCTACTAAACTACTAAGGTACTTATTCTGGAAAGTAATGATGAACAAGATTATTTGACTCACTAGTAGGCTAGAACTATGAGTAGGGTAGTGTAGGAGACGACTATCAACTGATCGTAGAATTTGCTGTGATGAGAACCGAGTAGCTGAGTCATAGTTTTTTTTAAATCGATTACAAAACTGCTAGATTGGAAAATAAAATCAAGTAATATAGTAACATTGTCTACTAAAAACAAAACAATGATAAAATAGTAATACTACATTATATTTAGAAAAAAATGCTTAACAGTTCTTCTTTTGATATGTTTTTTATATTTATTACTCTAAACTCACCTGTAGAAATGAATACGGAAATGTGAAATCTCCCCACACAATATCTTTGATGAGACCTGAAAGGATGCATTTTGTATTAAAGCTCTTGATAATAGAAAGCCGTAAGTGTTTTTTTTACATTAATCCCAATTATTTTTTTACGTCTATAAATAAAAACAAAGTTTTAAATGAATCCTGAATAATGCTCGTATAGACTATCTACTTTTACATAGAGGTTAGAATATCAGTTTAATACGAATAATACTCAACGTAATGAGATCATCTAGGCGACCTCATTGTAAACGAGTAGAACGTGAAGCCTTTTGATATTGTAGCAGCGCCATGTGTGCTATGAGATTGTATCTGTTTAGTTATTGTTTTATCTACATGTAAAGTTTTGTTGGAAAATAGTAAATGAGAGGTAGATTATTAAGATGGATTCTGGTGTACATATACTAGGTTGATACATTCATATTAGGTGCTTTATTTGAAACCCTGTATACAATGTACTATTACTATACTATTTTCAGGCAGTATACCTATTCAATTATTATATAATGAGAGTATGATAGATAAAGGATATTTGAAACATGTCCCAGGATTAAAAAATAGTCGTTTGCAAACAAAGATTATTATAATTATGTTTATGTACCAATATTAACCAGATCTGTTTAGCCATTTGAGTGAGTGTGTAACAAACGTCATGACACAGTCACAAACTTTATCTTTGATAACATTAGTATGACTAGCTGCCCCTATAAACGTTGTTTTAGTATATAAATTATCTCTGGAAAGTCACATTTATTGTTTAGGCATACAAACATAGTTTGCAACCTATGTTCAGGCCTACTAACAAGCTATAAAAATATTTCAAACCAGATTCGTAGGAGTCTAGTTATAGGTATATACACTAAGATTTGTATATAATGAATAGACAGACTATGATAATATAATATAAGAAATCATAATCGATGTTATAGTTATTTCGATAAATACTTGCAATTCCAAATTTGTACAAATTTGCGTTCGTCCTAATTTTAAAAATATGTTTTTCAAAATGTTCACTTACCCACTGGAAATTCAAACGGGTAAATCAGATAGAAGAACTCCGACATGAAACTAAAAGGATAAAATCCATCTTCGAGCCTCAGCGACGGCAACAAATACGTTTCTTTTTGTGGAAGGGAACCAAATCTTATTTTACTTCTATCTTTTTCCTCAAACCAGTCTTCAGTATAACTGATATCACTTACAGTTGCTTCATTTTGGGTAGTGTTAAATATACTTATTGGTTCCTTGAAAACTTCCCTAGTTATAGGTATAATTTGAATAGTTGATGTTGGTATTGCTGTAGATGTAACACTGGTTGATGGCACAGCAGTTGTCTTTTTTTCTTGAACAGGATCATATTTCTGTTGGCGCCTTTCTTCAGTTTTAGCATTTAATAAGGTGTTATATTTTTTTAACCAAGCTTTACCGACAGTTGTATTTAAGTTAAAATTTCCAGCATCCCTCTTTCGCCATAATCCAATTTCTTTATTACGTTGAACATTATTATCATGATTGTCATTTGGAACATTTTGATTTTTGATAGCATTTATGGAAGTATCTTTAAAATTTGTTTCTAAACAGTTATCCCATACTAAAGGCTCAGCTTTGATTGAAACTCCATTTTCATTGATGTTTTCGAGATGGTCGTTATCATTGCCGACATTCTCATCAAGAAATAATTTATAATTTCCTTCGCGGCCATAATTTTCATCTCTAGATTTCTTGTTCTTCGATGAGTAAATTAGAAAGATTGCTTGGAAATTCTGTTCTAACACATCTATAGATGTCGATGCGGTGCCGCCAATGGTATTTAGATTGTTTCCGGTGGAGGCCGTAGGCATCGTTTCCGAAGTCGTTTGAAGCTCTTGGATTTGCGTCGGAAAAAATGTGGCACCAAGTCTTTCTGATAAACTGTTTACTTTACTTCCTGTGTCGAAGGCTACGCCTGTTTGCGAGTTGACTTGATTTACGAGAATTGAAAGAATCATTGCATAGCATTGCGAGAAAATTTTCCAATAGGAAATCATCTTTTATTTACTTATTAATTTAAAAAATAATATGTTACTGTCACACAACTGCGTATCGTAAGAGAATCGGTGATGGACTGAATCAGCCAAGGGACGCGGAACATTGAGTTAGGGATTTGTAGCACTTATTAGTCTGCCCAGCGACGTTGCACAATCGTGTTACGACGTTTCGACTATGATACTAGATTATATCATGGTTCAAACATATTGTAAAAAGATTATATATGAATCAATGATTTATCAATGTGTTTTAACTGCACATAATGTTCACGCTGACTGCAACCTAATTCAAAAACGTCCCTACATACAATGAATAAAGACATAAAAAGAAATAAAACAAAAAAGACAATTAGAAAACGATCAAAATAATTCATGTAAGTTTATTAAAGTTATATAATTTATTTAACTATAAACAGAGAAATAGAAATAACCTTAGATTTATAGTAGTATATATAATAGTATATATATAAGTACCCAGACTTCGATATATTTTATTCAACTACTTTTTATACTCTTTATTATTGCCACGATAAGTTCAAAATATCTCAATTAAAAAGTCATAAACCATAACCCTCCTCTTAAATTTTAACACACAAAATTTAAATAATTCCTTGACGTTGGATGATCGCAAACTTTGATTGGCTTCGTGTAATCGTAATCCACTGTATTTTTAAGTTTTCGTAAGTCCAGCTACTTGATCCGCGTATATAAACTATCTGTGAACTTTATTAAAACGTGAATTTAATATTTATTTATTATTTATGGTTATATTTTAATTTTTTAGTTGTTTTATTAATGCTAGTTTATTGAGAAACATTAGTCTCCATAAGAATACAATTTCAAATTCATCAAATAAAGTAAAGAAATTGACAGGAATCTTTTAAAAATATTATTGATAACACACTTGTCCCGGGTCTTTTAAGCGGGGCGTGAAAAAGCATCTGATGAAGCCGTCAAGCCGTCAAGCATCTGATGTGGCCCTCTTTCCTGAGACTTTACCTTCAACTTACCATCAGGCGCGGTGAAGTCAAATTGACGTGCCAAAAATAATGAAAAAACTTTTACCTCTTCACAAAATTTATTATTGCACCTAGCCGGTTTTGTTTGCGGCATTCTCACAGGTTTACATTGATAGTTAATTTATAACTAATCAGCTGACCCGCACAACTTCGTCTGCGTCACCCCGTTTTCGCAACACTTTTCACTTATGCTCCGCACCAGTTGGTTGATTTTTTTTTTTTTTTATTTTTTTTATACCACTTAGGTGGCAGACAAGCGCACGGCCCACCTGATGGAAAGCGGTCACCGTGGCCTATGGACGTTTGCAACACCAGAGGCGTCACACACGTGCTGCCTACCCTGTCGAAACCTTCTTATGCCCTTCTTGAAAAACCCCATATTGTAGTCGCCTGGGAAAACCACGGCAGGGAGCTCATTCCACAGCTTGAGCGTGCGCGGGATGAAACTCCTTTCATACCGCACAGTGCGCACCGTTTCCGGTCGTAGTGTGTGAGGATGAACTCCCTCTCTATGGCGAGCGGTGCGATGATAGAAAGTAGGTGTGGGCATCATGTCAAACAATTCTTCTGAACACAGGCCATTATACAGGCGGTAGAACACACACAGGTAAACTGATCGACTGTAATTAGAAACGACTTCTATATACTAGAAGCAAACATGAGTAACCCGTCACAAAATAGAGGATACGTATTCTATTAAAATCTTTTAATTTCGAGTTATGAAGTGAGGTCTGAAGAAGTATCTGACAAGGCCGTCAAGCTTATATACCATTACAGCATTATTACTATTTGACTGTAGATATAAAAACAAAACCCTACAAGCCTTTAGAGAGCCTTGTATCTTGTTAATAAAAATGCAATTGTCTCTCCTCTGTTTCAACACAGGAATCTTTTATGTTCAATAATCGATGTTGCTTGCGTGTCTAAAGACTCATATAATATGCATGCAACAGCGCCTAACCTACATCGTTATTATACTTTGTAAAATATAGCTTGGGTCGTATGACAGCTGTCAGTGAAATCCCGCACATGAAGTCTTGAATTTTCTATTATTGAATGTAGTAGCTGTCAATGTCATACTTTATGGGCATACCGAGCTAATTAGTGATGGGCGATCAATCATCGTGACCACATACTATCGATATTTTGAATAAAGCTTAATTTGAAAATGAAATTAATATAAGAAAAAATTAATTAGAATTTAATCTTATTGCTTAGGTATTTTAATATCATAATAATATTTATATTTCAATATACTTGATCCTAAATAATATTGAGTAAATAAAATCCTACATTCAATCCATCAACGCTTTGAACCTGTTTTTGGATTTTGTAAGAAGACACGCCGCGTTTGGCTATTGGGCCATGATATAAGCATAAGATACACGACCCAACATCTTGTTTGATATGAACTTCCACTGATCCACTCCACTCATTCTCATCAGTACGAGTGCCGACGCCTTGTATGCTACGTATATTCCGTTCTCATTACAATTAAATACAAACATACAATTAAATTAAACCTAATCATATGTAACATGCAACAATAATAGCTGGTAGTATCGATATTTTCATCGAATTTCGGACATCCCTATGAACCTCATTTTGACATCTGTCATAGGACCCAAGCTATATTTTACAAAGTATAACAGGAAAGTCGGCGTGTCTGGTCTTATTACCGTACCGAACCGTATCTACCCTAATTTAAAATCTGGCGTTGGTAAGTCCCCTTGAAAATTTCGTTCGAAATTTCTTCATGGCAAATTTTACCCTATTTTTCTTGTATTTTTTTACTTATGAAAGGAAAGTGAGTAGGTATTTAGTTTGGTGAGCTCAATTTAATAGGTAAGATTTATAACTCGATGAAATTTCATACGACTCAACATTCAATAATTATTTACCTTGTACTTATATCTATTGCTTAGTTAGACGATTACTAATATAAATTTCTCACGTTTGGCGTCTATTAGGTATTTCACCTAATGGTGTTATCTCCATTGTCTACAATGATGTGGCCTACGATGAAACAAACTTGCCTTAGGGTTTATTTTCTATTATTGACTGATTTATTTTGAAAATCATGACAACACTTTATTCAAACCTCTCACAAATCTGTACATTCCAAAATAAATTTCCAAGTAGTTACCGATCGGAATCCCTTTGCATCCATACATGAGACATTTGAATACTAAAACTGGTCTGAATAATTCATTGCGACTTGCGCAAAGACCTACGGTATATTTGAAATGCAATCGTGCATTATGTACGAGTTTACAAGTGTTTGACACTTACTGAAACAAATTTTATGTTATGAGTTAAACCTTCCTCACTAGAGACCCATACAATGTTAACATTAAATTAAAATACCTTATACACACCCATGAGCTAGGTATATCAATGAATTTTTCTATAGTCATTAAAAAACAGCTCCATAGGTACAAGACTCTATAATAATCCTTGTGGTCCAAGTCAACCTCACGCGCAAGTCGGTGCTATGGTTCAAGAACGCTAGCGCTAACTAACACTCTAGTGCTTAGGCTTTCCTCTCAGCGTTAAGTGTTCAGACTACTGTTGCACTATCTCCATTTAATATTATTCTTCCAAATGCCAATCAAAATCAGACTGAATCTAATGAACAGATCTTACAGATCAATTTCAGTTCAGAAATTGTCAAAATATAAATTAATTAGGTGACGAGTGGGAGCCTAAAATATTCCAAGAGCCGCCAAATCCAAATATTGGGAGTCGAGTTAGCTGTTCACAGATCAACTACTGAATCACTTTTGTATAATTTTTATTATTCAAGAGCTTATGAATAAACTTGTTATCACAAGTTACTGTATTTAAACGGTAAGATAATTAAAATTTAAGAATGACTAATTCTAGAATGACTAAAATGAGCTTTAATACCGATCTAGTAACCTTTGTGTAATTAAAACAAAAATGTGACAGATTTAAAAGTATTGTCAGGAAGTATTATTTCCTGCTCTTATTGAAGGAATCTTAGAAGACACAGATTAGTGAAATTGAACATTGTATTTTTTATTGACGAGTAAATTATAATACCTACTTATCGAGTAGGTATTTATATAGAAATTGCAACCGGTGATCAAGTATATTTCTTAAATATACTTCAGTATGAATTGATAGAAAGAATTATAATGGATAAAGAAGGAAATAAAGGAATATAATGTTCTAGCACATTACCGAAATAGGTTTTGATTTTGTACACAAAAAAATTGGCACGGTAATGCATTGGGATTAGCTGGTATATAATACTTTGTGTTGTGCTACCTAATGTTCTATTGTTATTGTTGGCGTATGGCAATCGGCCAAACTGGACTTTGTCTTAAAAACTATAAATTCTCAAAGAATGTATTATTGTATTGAAAAATTCGGTAAATATATTTTATACAATCTTTAGTAATATAATGCATAAGCATTTTAGACCAAATAGTTACACTATTGTATCCACTGGTGCATGCAGCGATACTCTGTACATTCACTGAGAGAAGACCGACAAAAGATTTCAGTTCATGAATAAAATTCAACGTGTATTTTATTGAATCTCAGAAACAGCGCAACACAAAAACTGCTGCAATACGTATTTTGAAATAATTTTGTTTCCACAAAAGAAAAATTTCCCTGCTCATGTGCGATCAGACCTTTAACTATGCGCACCATGTGACAGCAATTTGAATACCGTAAACATCGCGCTTCAGATCTCAACCATTCTTAAGCATTCCTCGAAAAATCAACTTGCAAAACGTAAGAAGTACTGCTATAGGGTTCACGCCAATATGCACTTTAAAAGCAAAGGTCTGAAAAGGGTAAAGTTACTTTTCCCACAACTGAAGAAATGAGGGCGCGCGCCCGTTTCTATACCTATGTGTGTTGAGTCAACAGACTGCTTTTCTTTCGGGCGAGGTTTGCCCGAGATTTTTTCAAAGTAAATTGACTGGTCGCAGGTGGTTGAAGGGAAACGGGTCAGCGGGTCTCGGTGGCGTGTCACGTTCATGTATCACCAGGGTCGAATTATAAATTATGACAGAGTTTCAAGAAATAAGGTCACTTTTCATTTGAAGTTATCATCCTGTATTGAGAGGAGGCACTTTTCTAACCCACGAGCCGTCTTTAATTTATTAATTTTGTAAGCCTACCTACTTTTCATATTATATCAATGTTTTTAAAGAGTATAATTTAGTCGATGCAATTAGTATTCCTGCACAAACCCTATGTAGGCTAACACGACAAATTTACTTAAATATAAATAAACATAATGATGTAATAATTAAATCATCATCATTTAGATACTCTTGTCCTAATTAAATGGGGTCGGCGAAACATGTCATTCTCCTCCACTAATTTCTGTCAGATTTCATTTCCTCAGTCAGCCTTCTTGGCCATAGCTTCATTCGCGCAATCCATCCATAGTGTAATAATTATGCAATTTAACAAAATCTTAATAAGAAAAAAAAATACTTTTTGTACATAATTCCTTTTTGTACCTAAAAATCAAATCCATACATATTATATGTTCACGCTCGTAATCCCAGAAAGGGTAGGCAGAAGTATATTAAACACCCACATTGCACCAACTTTTAAATCCAATCTTTAATTTTTTTAACCATTGAATAAAATTATGAAATAATTTACAAGGGCTGAACAATATAATAAAAAAAAACACAGAATAATAATAATTCGTGGAGTAAGAAAAGAGGTTCAGGAGTACACTTAGTAAATAAAAACTTATCACAACCAAGATGGGCAAAAAGACTCGGCAGATGAGTGAAATGGAAAAAAAGCAGTACAAAATCAAATCATGTTACTACTCGAGATACTTGATGTCACTGAGTCGCATCAATCACTGAATTCAGATAGACGTATAATAGGTAACAGGATGACTGCTTTAATGCATTCATCTTTTTTCCTTCATCCGTCTGAACTGAATTCAACGTATCACACAACATTAATAGGGTGTACGCGTTGCTATTTGATTGACTACTGTGCTAGTATAATCCTCTTGTAATTATATCAGTCATAAGGCCTTTTGCAAAAGGCCCTATTTAAAAATGCGGGTACCTATCTGTAAACCCCATAAAAAAACTACAATATACTTAACAACACAACCGTTATATAAAGAGTATCCTTCGATATTCATTTCAAGATTAAGTTCTACTGTTTAGGCATGTGGAAACAACTCAATAGATGGAAAATAACATGATTATAAATTGAACGCAATGTTTCGGCGATCTTGTGAACATGAATTGAATCCAAAGTTTTATATTGTTGAATGTAGCTATGATTGTAATTAGCGAGCTCACTTATGTCCTTATAGATTTATTTGATCACAACCTCACTCAATGTATAAAATGTTAATAATTATGATTAATATTAAAATGCACCCCATTATACGAACTTTGATAGCAAAATCCGTCTCTGATGTCATAATATTTCTATTAATTATCGCGTCAACTGGAGCGTACCTTATATCCGTTAAGTGGGCAGCATCTTGTGACATCGTGTTTTTATTTTATGTACGTTATTAAACTGAATAAAACTTAAGTTCCGCAGTAATAAAATAATTAAGTACTTACCTAATTAATGAGTTGACTAGCAACGAAGCACTCGCTGCCTGAGTTGCATTAGTGTTGTAACTCTATTGTTGTTATTTTTTATTGCTATTATGTTTATATTTCTTGTCCTTTTGATTCTTTTTTCATCTTTATTTGCTTTCTTTCTTACAGTTCAAGTAATGATATAACGAACTGTCATTTTGTGTCATGTTAAACCAACTGTGGCCATCTTCAGGTGGTTTGTTTATCTTCAGTACGCATCCAACACTACATTAGAATAAAATTCTCCACTATGTTTGGAATTTAAATATAATTTAAAATTGTATATTTTCTGCTAATTTGCCCAGTACACGTTTCACATAATGCTCGGTTAAACAACATTGCTATGTAAAAATAGTAAGTGCTACCAACATAACATTTAGTAGATACAAATTTTTATTGCATATAAAGTTATCATGAACGGGAAGATAGAAGGGGGAATAGAGGAAGAGGTTGGCTAAGAAGACGTAAGTACGACGAAAGATTGGCGGAGAATAGAGAAGAGTGGAAATTACTCACCGGCAAGAGTAGGTATAGTTGACGAAGCTATTTATGAGAGATAAATAAAAATGTTTAAACTGTCTAGCTATAATGATATTAATTAATATTTAATTTAAAAACTGCCGCGGTAGCCTAGTGGTATGGGTAATGGACTGCTGAGACGAGGTCTCGGGTTCGATCCCAGGTTTACCATGACACACACCAATGACTGCGATGTTTTTCGAAGTTATGTGTGTATTTATCGCAGGTTTATAAGTGCCCGGTTAATGGCAATAGGCTCGCCACCTATTACATTGGGACCTAAATATAAACTGGCGAAATGTGGGTGCTAGCACCTCTGCCTACCCCTTCGGGGATATAGGCGTGATATTATAAAAAAAAAACTAAGTTAAGGATTATTTTCAGTTTTTCTGCTTTTATTTATTTGGTCTTTGATGAAAAATAATGTAAATGAATACCTACAATAGTTAAAATACAATCCAACTAAGTTGTAAAGATGCTCTGACAATAATAATATAAATTACAATTGACACCAAGACATTATTATTCGGATGCAAGACCGTCTTTCGGCATTTAATTAGCAATGTACGAACCCTTTTGATGTTGAGCTCGAAAGGGGACCCTTTTCCGCCACTTTAACAATAATAATTATCATCTACCCTCGGAGAAGTCGTCGCCTTTGCGGTCACCAGAAATACGTCTTAGAAAGGGTGATAGTACTTCCTAATTGTATTGAGGCCGTCACAAGACCGTATATAGGTGTCATATGAGCCCGCAAAGAATAGGTTAATTTTCTTTTGTAGAAGTGTAATCAGCTTAATATTTGTGATGTTCTTCTTTGATTTTTACGTTGTCTACTACGACACTTCCTATAGCCATATTTTGAGTTTTATGTATCTATAGAATGACTATCAGTTTGATATAGGTATCACATTGAAACTATTTCACAAAAAAATTGGGGTGAGATTACTGCCGTCAATCGCACTTTCGCACTTTTATTCAATCTCTGCGCTTTACCGAATCCAGTATATGATCGCGGCAGTTCGTTCACAGTAGTTACGATCTATAAAGGTATGTTAATATTTACCTTTAATATTGTAATGCATTCAGATAAATGAATTTGTCATGCTTTTGACATAATGATAAATATAATAAAGGTATGTTACAAAATTCATATATTGCATTTTTATATCTACCGTAGGTAGAAACTGATCTAATCAACTGGCAACACTAAAGCAGAGGTTAAGGAAATCACTACCTACCAATACAATGAATAGGTGTCTTACTATAAATAGAGTTTCCGCTTCAATCTTATCCCATCTGATCCGTTAAGTTTCAATGGGATTTGAAAACCGATAGTTACTTCCATACACTTTGTGAAAATGACTGAAAATTTATGTTCAATTTCCTTCAATGAATTGAAATCGGGTCTGTGTTTCATTTTGTAGATAGCATCGAGATATTTCACCCATCAATCAATTTAAATGTAGGTCAAGAGCTGTAGATACAAGCGAAATATATTTTTTGATCTCCTAATATTATCAACTCCATAAACTTTCCCGTTTATGTTATAAAATAATAAATAAAATAAAACAAGAGCTTTTTAAGGAGATGCTTCAATATCGCAATTTCAACTTCTGCAATACTGGCCAAACCTACTTGTGGTGTAACATGGATTAGAGTAGTAAGTAATACCTGTCTTCTACTTTTTAAAAGAGGTAAGAGAGGTTTCGTGACCTCTAGAACTAAATACAATAACCTCCCTGTCGTGGTTTTCCTAAGCGACTACAATATGGGGTTCTCCAAGAAAGGCATTCGAAGAAACGTTCATAGGCTACGGTGAACACTTTCTATCAGGTGAACCGTGTACTTATCTGCTACCTAAGTGGTATAAAAAATTGGTTGCCTGTAAAGTCGGTATACGGGCGAAAGTTTTACGTGACAACGACTTCTGTCTCTCTCGCTCTTAGGCGGGCTAACTGTGCTCGAGTGGAAGGGACGCGTGCCTTTCACTTTTTATGTCTGTCTCTCTCGCTCTTAGGCGGGCTAACCATGCCCGAGTGGAAGGGACGCGTGCCTCTCACTCGCTCTCATTGTGAGCGCATAACGTGAGCGGAGCGTAACGCAGTTTCTTGAAGTGTCACCCGGCAAGCCAATTTATAAGACGTTGTCACGTCAAAAAACAAGATCAGAAATATCAAATTGCCTACGTCCACTACAGGCTGGGTAAATGTATATATTTATTATTATTCAATATTATTTATTAAATATTTTCAACCTGCAAGAAGGTATCAGAACAATTTTAGAAATAAATCAGATGCTCTGTTAACATAAATTCTATTTTCTACACTCAACTTGTATACCAGATGAATAAAAATAAATTATAATTACAGCTAACCACTACTCATCTACATTTACAAAAACCACTAATTATTTTCAAAGGCTCTTTTCTTATTACGCTTTGATCATAATGAGGCTATCCTGTTAATGACAAAAGGATATTGGTTTGGTAAGGGTCGCCTTTGATTCGAGTATGAAACCTAATTAGAGCTTCAATAGTAACCAGGCAAAGATCCTTTTTTTAATTAGAGTGCATAGTTTTGGGTTCCTTTGGATAAAAATTTCGAGTTATACTATTTTGATTCAGTAAGACTTTGGTTACAGTAGACTTCTTCGTCCTTACGTTAATCTCGATCGCATTTCTAGCTTTCACTTCGAAGTCCGGGGTACGCTTTTTCTGTGAAGGAACTACTATCTGACCTACACAGCCCATTGGCTATATCGAAGTATTGCGGTTGACCAGTAGTTGAATGTTTTACAGTCTTACCCTTAACGACTGCCATTAGATGACCGTATGATAACCCGACAATTTTGAAGACCGTTTGGTGTGCCTCGTTAGTCTTACATTGGAAATAAATTATTCTGATAGTTCATTTTTATCGAAATACTAACTATTAACCTTTTAGTCGTTTTAGGCCTTTTGGTCTTATTGCACTGCTCTATAAACCCAGATCCTTAGAGTTCAAATAGTAATGAATAAATATATTCTCGAATTGGACCAGCCCTCTTCGAGTTTTGCACTTAACAACATATCTATATATTATTTTTATTAATAAATGTATTTACTAATAAAATATAGGTGATTGGTATTAAGTGAGAATACTTTTATACGATGGAGGTATTTTTATTGAAGTGATCTTTATCATTATAACCCAGATTGCATTCAAAACTTACACTTTGTAGCCTGCTGCTCTCCTTCGACTTCTATTGAATTAACTTATTTTGTCTCTCTTTAAGGGAATGACTACTGTCTGCCTCCAACCCTAACAGCTCCTGCGTCGGGGCTTCTTTCATTATGCAGTAGGTGATCAATATTTTTTCACCACGGAGATCGGGTCCGTTTTGTACTCCTGCGCCCTTAGTTTGATTTATGCGGTTTTGAAAATGTACAGTACAGCTGGTTGAAAGCGATGCAATTATAGGAAATAACTGTATACTATCAATTAATTTCTCAGACCACAAAGCAACCATTTGCTTTGTGTTTTGGTGCAAGGAGGCGTTTGGCCACTTCTATTTTGATTGTTCATTCAATGCAGCAATAGCATGCTATGTAAGCTATTATTGTTAAACTTTACTTCAGTTTTTTTAAGTTTTGTAAGTGTTGTTTTTAATTTTACATCCATTTTTGACTTTGACTTAGAAACAAATTTCATTTTCTTTCTTCAAGGTTAATTTAGGAAATTAAATCAACCATATTAACAATAGGGATACGCAATACTGCTTTAAATGCTTTGATGTAAAAATAAATGCATTGTAAATTAATTTTAGTGTTGATCAGCCTTTCGGAAACTGTGTGTTAGTATGTTTCGATTTAGAACACCCCAAGATGATTGTATAGGAGAATTTCAATTCTATAGGCTCTGTTGCTCAGCGGTAAGAGTAAGCCGAGCGAGAGAGAAAGTGGTCGCAGATTTGAGTCCCGATGAAGCATTCATTTTTTTGATCTAAATCGTTATTGTCTAACTATACTGAAACAAAGATATTTCATTATTTTTAATTCCCAAAGTAGATCTAGCTATAAATAATCAAATGAAGTTAAAGTTAATATTTTTAGAAAATTTATATTCTCTTGCCCTTCAATCATTTCAGGTTTTTTTCCGAATTTCACTTCAGCAGTGTCCACTTATTAAGTTACTTACTTATTACACTTATTAAACATAGGTGATATGACATCAGAGATGATGATTGGTTTGATGTCATGAAATAACGAAATTTCATGAAATCAAACCAAACAGTTTTTACAGTAATTCGTTATTTATTTTCTAAGTGCCCACGTCCCAAATTTGTAGCCTAACTAACAGTTTAGGTTCTGCAATGAATCAGTTAGTAAGGATTTGTGACTCATATCTTCTTTAAAATAATTTACCTACATATTATAATACCCAATGAACAACTTTTATTAAATTTTTTATGTCAGCTAAACGCTCATAAATTACTTACACACTAGGTAATAATTGTAATAAACTGGTTTTGAAGGACACGACACGTCAATGCTAATTTTTGCAATTTAATTTCTTAAAATTTAGTAGGTATTACGTATTTAGAACTTTTTGTAATATTTTGAACAATCCGGTTCAGTCCGGTGTAATACAGTAGATAAATAATAAAATAAATAACTGGAGATCGACTCGCTGTGAACATTGAGTTAACTAAAGGAGTTTTAATTTTAATTGTTGTAGCTATGTGAATGTTACCCATTATAATACTTAAATACAAAACTTCCACAACGAAAAAACACACTACTGCGGTCAAAAGAATTGTTGGTTACGAAGTCACATTACTTATCCCCCCTCCTTCCCCCTGACCATGGCTGCTGAAACGTTGGGCTAAATTTAAATTAAGGCACAAAAGCTGACACTGCCATTGTAGTTCATGGCTGGACATAGGTGTCTCCCGATCCTCTGCCTTTCGCATCCAGTCTATCCAAGCGATGCCAGGGCGTGAATCAACGGACTATGAGACGTCTCACCTTCCGATTGGCTTCTCGCTAAGTGTAAATAAGAACAATATAACAGAGACAGAAATCTAGTATTCTTTTACGATATTTTAGGAGAGTGACATCAAAACAATTACCATCTGATGCTATAACCACTTTAGTAATCATTTTGCTTCAGTAGTTACCAATACAGTCATTAGTTCATTAATTACATGCAATGCCTGTTTCCTATACCATCTGATTAGCCTAATAATTGTTCAATGGCTAAGCCTTGTAACAGAAATCCAATCTTCACATTACCTTCCTTTGGAACACTGACGGAACGAACAACACACTGACTTTGGTCAGTGGTAGTATTTACGTGTTTACCAGTTGCAAATTTATAAATTAATTTCATGGAATCACGTTTAAAATAGTAGATATCCTTTCAGAAAGCTCAAACTTATAGAATTATAATATTTTTATATGCTTAGTTTGTATGTTACTCAATAATGCATAAACTATGTGTGTATTGAACAGATTGGAATTATAGTTAGTAACGAATAGATAGAAAGATTTTTTTTAATTGTCACATAGTGTGCCTACCATACCACAATTTAGCTATGTACATTATTGATATAACAGGTAGTTTCAAATTGAACTATAAATTATGTGTTGCATGATATTTGAACATTTTCAAACTGTTAAATTATTTGCCTTGAATTCATGGATTAGATGTATCTCTCTTTCCTGCAATGGTATGATTAAATTTGTGAGAGCCTTATCTATTTAGAGAAAAGCAAAACGAGAAAGGCACACGAGAGAACAGTGCGCTACCCTGTCTTGTAAATCAATTTTTATTATAGAGTTCTCGGAAGCTATAGTGTGTTTTGGTTGGCGTATTTACTTAGGCTTTAATTAAACTGTGTAAATCCCCATTTATATGAATGTTATATCTAAATAAATAAAAACTAATCTCGAATTATGTTGCTACGCGCAAATCTCGAAGACGGCTAGACCATTTAATTTGTTCCTCGAACTCTAAGGAAGGTTTTTATGGAGCAACGGGAACAGGATCAGAAGCCAAAGAGGATGAAGCCGCGAAAAACATCGATTAAACTATGAAAATTAAATACAGCTGTCGACAGTTGCAGGCATTTTCAATTTGTCGCAGGTAGTAACACAGTCACCTACGTTTCAATATTTTTCTCTAACATATATAAGATTAATGATTGCTCACATTTAGATATGCTTTCAGTAGATACTATTCATGTACAAGTAGATGCCCATATGTACATATTATACATACCTAACAAACGACAACAAAATACATCGGAAACCCACCATAACACGAGTCAGTCACTGTCAGTTGCATTGCAGTAGTGTGGGACGATAATGAGCCACATATTATGTGAAACGATACTTTCTCTTCGAAAAAAAAAACGTAACTGTTAAAACTATACCACAAAAGTTGAGATGATCTAAGAAAAACGACATTGCTACTTCATTTCAACTTAATATAATATTTGGTTATCGTAAATACGTCACAAAACAAAATTCACTACCAAACCATTCTGGTTGAGTTTTTGTTTTGTTCTTTTTTTTTTTTTTTTTTTATACTAGTAGGTGGCAGACAAGCACACGGCCCACCTGATGGAAAGCGGCCACCGTGGCCTATGAACGTGTGCAACACTAAGGGTGTCACACACGCGCTGCCCACCCTGAAGGGAAAGGGGGAGAGCTGGGAAGGGGTGGGGAGGCTAGGAAGGGGAGGGGAAGGAGGGGTATAGTGAGCTCTGGCTACCCTACTTACCGGCGGGAACACAACACGATGGTTATTATGACCGCGGTCTTCTGTAGGGCGGAGGTACTTCCCCAGTTGGACAGCTCATTTCGGACGGGAGATACCGTCGTGTCCTACCTTTTTTAACCTACTCTGCTCTCAAATTTGAAGTCACAATATTAAATTGAAATCATGCTCGATCATGTCGATTCCATACTGTAATGGTTGGAAGCCTAACCAGCCTCTGTAGCGTGACGGCAGTGAACGCGACTGCTAAGCAGTAGTCGCGGGGTCGATCCCCGCTAAGTGCGAATTTTGTATACATGAATATGGCTATTTGCACTGATCTATGGCATCTATGGCAGTCGTTGGAGCCCTAAATACTATAATATTATACTAGTAGTAGTAATCTAGGTACTATCTAACTAGGGCTCTATGGTATGTTGTGCATCAACTGCTAGAATTCAATTAACCTCACCCGTATGTGCACAAACTGTGAAAGTTTCTTCATATCTCTCTTAATACTAACAAGGTATATGATATTTACAGAGCACATTTGAAATTGTTTCTGTAATTCAATATTATTAGATTGAGTTCTGTTAGTCTGTAAATTTGGAACACTTTAAAAGTTGCGGATTTTCCAAGAATTTACTACGTTTAGATTCAGTTCAATTAAGTAATGGATCCAAATATACGGAGGGGTTTACCTGATGATTAGTTCAAAGCTTACCTAGTTTTATTGATTTATTCAAAAATAGACAGCAGATAACTCTGTTATCTTTTATCAAATATTTCGTAGGAGGAATACTGCATGAATTATGAAATCAGTTGTTACAACTGACATCAACTTGTTATAAATCAACTGTGATAAACGGCCACATTCGATTGTATTTGAATGCTTATCAATTGATTCAATGTTACTAAGTTCAATATTAGCTTCATTTGCATGTTCAAACGCTATTTAGAATTAAGGAATACAATTCACTTTTATAATAAAATTTATGTATAGTGACTATATATGCCGATTTTTTCTTTGGGTTCTAAAGACGTAAAAAGTGGGTAATATAAATTGACTTGATTGACTAAAAATATATTATTAAAAATAATAAACACAACTACTTGTAAAAAGAACGAAACAAGTTGGATAGCAGGTGGTACTCATTGATTTTATATCGCTTTGTAATTTGCTAATAGGTACCGCCTGCTATCAAAATAGTTTGGATCCTTTTACAAGTACATAGTTGATTTTTCAATCATCGTCGTTCTTGTTTCCCGGTCGCATCCGAAGCTATTACCTCGGATTCCGCTTTTTCCAGTAGGTATAAGCGATTTTATTTATGAATCTATTTTACGTCATACTTCTTTACTTTTAGGTATAGTCAGGACATGAAATATAATATTTATGTATTTATAATCACCTTCTAATTCCTTTAATTTGTATACCTTCTTCAAACATTTCAGCGTGAAAAATAAATAATTTCGTTTTTTTATATCGTTTCTGTTCCTAAAAGTTTTTCGCTTTGTGAGATTCCCTCACTGGATTGAACAGCAAGGTAAAACTGCACTACATTTCGACAAATTGGCGAGTATGAACAAGGAATCTAATGATATGAGTGAAGGTCTGAGCTGGTTATGAGTACTATTTATCGCAAACATTTTGAAGACGAACTTAATATCTTACTCAAATGAAAAGGTAACCCGACTGACAGCTGGAAATTGAAGTAAATAGAATATTATTCGATAAACGAATTAATAAAACCATTCACACAAAAAAGTCGCTTAAAAATATTAATCAATTAAGTACCAACTAAGACAGTGACTTAAATATATTTAATCTTCAGAACAATGCAATGACTAACAACTCCAACTTCTTAAACCAATTTCTCTCACCGCTGGCGTGTACCAAATCAAATAACCCTCGAATTCAGTAAAAGCAAAGTTAGAAGAACAATAAAATAATGTTCGGTCAGCCAGGACAATCCACTCAATGTACTTGCCACAACAACTTGTTAAGTTGCGGACTAGTTGTGACTTGTTCCACGTCTCTATGTTACAGCATTGTTACTGAAAATAGAATTCACTGCACTTGGTTATCTCTTGGGTTGTCCGGCATTTAATTAAGAGTTCTCGCTCGTGACTAAGTGACACATTTATGCTTATATATTTCTTGAAAATATTCAGTGTATACTATTATTTATGATGATATTTATTATTATATTACGAAACATTTTTTAAGGGCTCCAACTAACCGGTAACGATTGCCATAGATGTTCGTGTGGCAACCGGGACGGCTTAACGTGCTCTTCAAAGCACGACCAGACTAGTGCAAATAGTCATATTCATGCATACAAATATTTGCACTGAGCGGGCAAGTTTTATATTGACACAAAATTATTTTGAGCTTTTTGTCAGCCATGAATACATGGAAACTAAAAATGGATATTGGTTATCACATAGCTTGTAGTTTGAGTTAAGTATCTCAACCTCAAAGTTCCCAAATTACATAGAATTTAGTGCTATATTACGCTAGTTTACGTGAATATAAACAAATATCGTGAAGTTTTGCTATATCGATCGATTCGATATATATATCGAACCTTTGCAGATGCGTAGAGATGTTGCGTCCCTAGCACTATTTTACCGTCTCTACCATGGTGAATGTTCTGATGTGTTCTTCCAATTAATCCCACCCTCTCCTTTACTACACAGGACAACACGTGCAGGGCTTAGATGTCACCCGCATACGGTGCAAAATATTCCATCAAGAACCAAGCAGTTCGGTGAGTCTTTCCTCTGCCGCACCATTAAGTCTTGGTATTCCTTACCGGCGCACGTGTTTCCTTCTTCCTACAATCCACTATACGTGTTAGCTAAAGTGACCCTCTTTCATGAGATTTTGCTTTCAGTTTAACATCAGGTGAGGTGAAGTGAAATTGACGTGCCAAAAATAAAAAAAAAATGATTTTTCTTAGGTTTAATTAAGTAACTGTCTGGATCTGAATCTTCTCTATGAAAATTTAACCAGTGCTGCTACCATTTTTAAAAATTCAATTTTAATCATAAACGAAAATATATCACCTTGAAACTCTAATTAATCTAATTTAAGAGAGTGAATAAAATTAATTTATTAAATGAGTTAAACACCAGTGAGTATACATATATTATGTATATTATGAAAAATATTTAGAAAAAAAAATGTTTTTATCAATCACAACCCTCTTAATTGTTATAATACTCTCACAGTGGTATTGGAATATTTATTAGTTCATCATACGGTACTGCATGGAAAAAAGTCTTAACGTTTTTTACGACGTATTGTACACAGTAATCTATAAAAGGTTTTCCGAAGTCTCCCACTACAAGCCTCCAGTTCAGATTTAAAACCTTCAGTACCTCATCACCTGAAAAAGTAAAAAAAAAAATTAGGACCAACCGTTTGAATGTGGAAGTATATATATAATATGTAGTTAGTAAATCAGAGTGTGCATAAATGGAAACCTTATATATATACACTACTAGCTGTTGCCCACGGCTCCGCCCGCGTGGACTTCTGATCCCGTTCCCGCTGCTCCATGAGCATTTAGGGGTATGAAAAATAGATGTTGGCCGATTCTCAGACCCACTCAATATGCTCACGAAATTTCATGAGAATCAGTCAAGCCGTTTGCCGTTCAAGGAGTATGGCAACGAAAACTGTGACACGAGAATTTTATATATTAGATAATATAAGAACAAGACCTGTAACAAACCTGTGTTCTATAAATAAATGATTATGATTATATTATTCATATCCATAAATCCCCGTAAAGGTAGAGATATTGTAACAGTCAAATGTCGTCAACTATGAAAAGGGGGTGAGCCTATTACCGCCAATGGGGTACTTTGTCATGGCTGTATGTTTATTTTTGGATGGAGAACTGTAGTTAGTGTCATAGAAGACAACTGAGGACCTTTCAGTGGGTAGAAGACGGTAGGAGTCTACCCTTAGTGTTTGTATATCCACCGATAGAGGTAAAGTGTCCCCATTCTACTCTACCAGGAACCAACCCGGTACCCATGCAGATTTTTATTATATAATATAATATATATATATAAAAATTTAATATCATAATGATAGCCCTAGTTTCATACAAGGCTCGTACTTCGTGGTCCGAGCACCCTTTTCTCCTCTTTGTCTTGGCTTTGCCGACCTGCGAATACTGAGAAGAAAGCCCGTCCCATAGCTTCATCTTTCATTCAGTAGGTGTAGTAGTGAATCACTACACACTCTCTCTCTCTCTACTACTAGTACTAGTGACTCACCCTTGACGTCAGTATTTTTCCAGTAGACACTAATAATATAATTCATTATGTAAAGAAAAAAAATGTTCTCAATACTTCTTTGCCACTTACTTAATTGTGGATTTCCATTGAAGAGGTTCTGAAAATCAAAGATCACCTGATCTCCGTAGTCGAAAGTATACTTGTAATTTTTAATACTAAAGTAATCTATATTCGCTTTATCTTTTATGTATTTTGTATTGATGTCAAGGTCCATTTTCCAATTAACTGCAACAAAGGATGACAAAACTGTGTTTATCATAACTAAAAACTATAAATAAAATAAATAAATATTCTGTGACATATATGATATATTTAAGTCATTAAACCTAGAAAGATAGGGCGCCTCTGAGGCGTAAGTTGCCTCAGAGGCGCCCATCTAAAAGAAATATCGCTATATTTATATAGGTAACGAGTGTTTAGGCCGCCGGCCGTGTGTTCCTGCAACAGCTCAATCGCTATTCTACACTCCCGAAGGATGACTGCAGTTTTCTTAATGTAATAAACCCAAACGTTTAAAAGGTAGTTTTTTATGTAATACCTCCTAAAAACCTTCTCGTTGTTCATTAATTAGATAATAATGGAACTTTTCATTGCAGTAATGAAAAGAACACCTCTGAGGCGAATGGTTATCTTTTCACTATGAAATAACGTTATCTTTTTCTAGGGTTAATCAACCTCGACTACTGCATTTGTTTTAAATCTGTAGAAAAGTTGCAAGCAAAAGAATATAACAAACAATCGAATGAAATTTCTTAGTATGATTGAATCTACTACTAGTTTCTTACACAAAAAAACTTGTTCCTACAATTAAACAATCAACATGCCAGTTTAAATCAACAATGGACTACAACACTAATTATGAGAAAAAATAGTTGTATTGACTATCGAAATCTCACTGATGTCATAAACTGACCATTGTTGTAATACAGAGCATTCCAGCGTGGTTACACTCAGGAAGCAATTGTTTGAACATGGCCGTCAAAAGTAAATTTAAAAAAGGAAATAGTATATTGAAAAGTCTTCAACATACGCACTTTTACAAGTGACGTTTATACAATAACCGGATGAGAAATTTTCGAGACTCAATGCCATACGAAACATTCAATGTTCAACACAAAACACAGAATAAAAAATACATTTAAATTAAATGCCTAAATATATTATCATATAATGTAAATAAGATTAAATCTAACAATATAATTAAACACATAAATTTAGACTTACTATTTATGACGTTACTTACTTAACTTTACTCTGGCGTCACCCGCACCATTGATAGGAAACAAGAGGAACTGACCATTGGCATCGTATGTGGATTTTACTGTCAAATTGCAGTGAAATGACAATAAAAACTTACGCTTATCCAGGTACGACCTAAAATCAATTTTATTAGTCACATTCAGTTTTCATTTCATTAATCACATAATTGATCCTGAATTGGCTGAGGTTAAAATATTGCATACTAGTCCTTCATATTACATAGGTACTTACCTACTTCAGTAAATATAAAAATAGTGTACCATTAAAAGTCCTGTTTTATGGTCTATACATATTTTTTTAAACCGTCAACGTTCAAAATACATTAATGGTTAGTTTAGCAAATGGACCACCGGCTTGAAACAAGGACTCCGGTGAGAAAAAGGGGCTTTTTTATCTATTAATTACAGACAGTTACTTAGTCTAGCTACAATAATTTCCTTGAGTAGTTAGTTGAGTGAATACACTCAATTCCAAGCTTGTTTATCGTCTAAATAATCTTGGAGTTTACGGTATCATTTAGTTTTCATCAATACTAAGCCTGAATTTTATCTATTAATCAGATGATTTAATATATCAACTTGCAAGTGAGGTTGCTTGTTGAGGTCTCGTACACCTCAGATTCACATATTTTTCGCAGTTAGTACTGTGTACTTAGTACTGTGTGTGACGTAGTCGTCACACACATGAAAATAATATTAAAACTAGTTGTTGCAGGTCGTGTTGGAAATTACACTCTCTACACACCTCTCTATTCCACTATATACATGCCTCTTTACTGAACCCTCTACTTGCCTCTATATATCGCCTCTTTGCTTCTATAATGTGTTATCTCGAAAACTGTGATTTTACAGGAGAGTGATTTTAAACTTACAAAATAAAACTGTGACAAAACTAATAACTTTTTTACTGTCGATCCTTAATTTATTATTTGATATAGTAAATAAACTATCGGAGTAGTTCTTAAAACCCTGGCAATTTGAAATTTTAACGTGGAATTAGCATCAATTTAAAAAAAGGGGAACATATATCACGTTTTTCTTGCAAATAGTGAGTATTATGAGTGTTACAACCTGAGTCGTCACGTTGTTGATGATATTACGTTTCTTATGACACTGAGTTTTGCCACAAACAATCATTGTTGAAATAAAAACTTTTGGTTTCGAGAATATTTTTTTATTAAAAAGAGGGAAACTACAACCACACTTAATAATTAATTCTATAAAAATTAAAACAAATTAATACTATAAATAATCACAATTGGTAGGCCTAATGAAAATCGCATTTGACTTCTATATTACAGCATATTTAGGTTAATATAAAATAGTTATACCTAAAAACAATCAGTCTTCGGCAGCAATAGTTTCTAAAAAATCTAACAATTATAACATTCATCATCATCATCCTTGCGTTAGTCCCGGTCGTATTCGAAGCCTTCGCCTCGGCGTCCGGGGTCTGCTTTCCGGCTTTTTCTCATCCACTTCGCACGGTCTGGCGCATCCATGGTGGTGTGTCCATTGGCACGCATGTCATCCTCTACGACGCCAAGCCAGCACTGCTTAGGTCTATTCCTCCTACCGGGACCCGGTGGAGGTGTCATGGCCAGACATCTGTTACCCACGTAGCCGGGTGGTCGTCGTTGAACATGGCCGTACCAGCGAAGGCGACTCTCCTGCATTTTGTCTGCAATGTCATGGAAATGGAGGCGGCCCCGGATGCGAGATGCGAATCCACCAGGGCGATGTCATCAGCATACATGAACACCCACGGGGGCTGCTCATATGAGTTTCTGATGCTGTCCGACAGAGCGTCTACCACCACGCTGAGCAGATACGGGCTAAGAACAGATCCTTGGTGTACTCCGAGGTTGATGGGGAGGGGGTTTGGGTCGCCAACAGCGGTCTGGACCGGAATTGTAGTACATTTTTCGGATAGTGTCAATATAGAACTCTAGAATCCGCAGTACCCACCAGATCACCGCGTGAGGAACACAGTCGAAATCCTTCTGCATGTCTACAAACAGACAGTGCAGTTGCGTATTCTTCGTTCTGTTTTTCTCCGCGACAATTATATCCTGTGCCGCTTTGACCCTGGAACGCGCCAACTTATAGATAAGCTTGCGCCCCTCAGGCGATTCCAACTTATCATAGAGAGGTTGTAAGTGATCTCGTCTGGCTCTGGCTACAGCTTTCTTAGTGGCGCGCTTTGCTTCATTGTACGCGTCGCGG
The DNA here is from genome assembly GCA_963691645.1 of Pelosia muscerda. Taxonomy (NCBI): domain Eukaryota; kingdom Metazoa; phylum Arthropoda; class Insecta; order Lepidoptera; family Erebidae; genus Pelosia; species Pelosia muscerda. Next base: position 7,137,109 of record OY829113.1, read on the forward strand.
TGTTAGGGAGACCTGGACACTTCCTACTTTTTAAAGAGGGCTTGACAATAGCATCATAAGTGTTAGCAATTTCAAACAAAATACAAAATTAAAAAAAATACTTAACCAACCAATATTGTAATACAAATGTAACGGACTAGACTTAGTCAAAACATGAATACAAAATAGTCCTTTGGAAATAAGTAGGTAATCAAATTAGAATAAATCTACTTTTAAGTTAAGACAAAATTACAAAATTAAAAATCAATAATGATCTTACACAGTAATCAGAGATAGTCTTGGTATTATTTGGCGCAAATATTAATAATCAGTTTTCATAGCAGCCTATATTTTTATAAAATCACCCCCGCTACGTTTAATGAAGAGTCGTTTTCTAAAAATAAGTTTTATTATTTTAAATATTTGCTAAGATAAGTAGTTTCTTATTAAACTAAGATACGGCAAATACTTAGTAAAAAGTATGATATTCACTTGACACTTGTCTTACATCTAGATTCCATCTGAAAAATTTAAGTACCAACGGCTATTACTTTTAGTATTTACAACGGACTATATTAGAATATTCCTAAATAAATACATTTGTTTTTGTTCAAAAACGAAACATCTATAATTATCCATCGCTTGAATTTTAATTTGGAAAAAGTTTCATCACCTACAACGTTACATCCTAAGTTAACTCCAAATAAAACATTCATACTTTCGACAGCAATGTGACATGTACGGTATATAACAATTAACATTCCACACTATTTTTCAGTAATAATGTGTCACATCCATATATCACATTATAAAATTTAAAATCATAATTGAATTAAGACTTATCTTTACAATCAAAACGTGATAAACACGTTATGTCACGTTTTCGCAGAAAATCAAGAGCTCCTTCCTCTGTAAGTGCGTAGTGGTTACTGTTATGTTACGTTCTCGCAAAAATCCTTGATGCAGTAAGAGACAGTGCCATATTGTGATCTGACACAATGACGCTATCTCTTTCGCCCACAGATTCGCTATTTACCGCGTAAAAAATACCACGTTTTTTGAGAAAATAAAATCGATCACGGCGGTTTTAATTATCAAATAAAAAAAAAACGAAATTTCGGATATGTCACATTATAGAAGCAAAGAGGCGATATTATCCAATATCTACTCGACTTATCTGAACTCTGAATTCCTGTGAGAGCCTCTCTGAGAGACAGGTAAAGTCATCTCTTGTCAACATAGTCACACATTACCACTAGAAACGGTGCGCACACAGCGGTATGAAAAGACTTTCAATTTTAAGTCCCTGCTGTGATTTTTATGAGCGACTACAATATGAGGTGCTTCAAGAAGGGCATTAGAATTTTTCTGCAGTGTCGGCAACACAAGACATTTGCAACACCAGAGGCGTCACACTAGGTGACGCCTCTGGTGTTGCAAATGTCCATAGGCCAGAGTGATTACTTTACATCGGGTGGGCTCTGTGTTTCTAAGTCTCTCTAAGTGGTATGAATACCTTTAGTTTTCGAGACTGTAGGAAGACTTAAAAGCAAAGAGTACTAATAGGCATGCTGACTATTTTTAGCACTATTACAATGTCTCATAAAACCGTGCAATCCGTTTGTCTGTATTGTAAGAAAGAGACTTCTCTTATTACTTCTGAGTTTTTTTTACTTACTCAACGTTATCAACTATGCATTTCTTGAAGCCTTTAATGTCTACATCACGAAATGTGAATGTCAAATTGCTTAAGGATATTTTCTTCTCATCGATGTGAATAGGGTCCAGGGAAGCAACTCCAAGTTCTGGTAAACCTTTGACAAATTCTGGGATTGCATCTTGTGTAGCCTTTATAAGACACTCTCTGGTAGTTTGGTTGCAAGGATGGATATAATCGGCTGAAAAGATAAGTTCTGTTGATATTACTTAATACAATAATTATTATTATGTACCCATATTCAGTGGGTAATATCACTACATAGTATAAACTAAAGTCGCTTTCACTGTCCCTATATCACTATGTACGCTTAAATCTTTAAAAGTAAGCAACGGATTTTGATGCAATAGATAGAGCAATTGAAGAGAATGGTTTATATGCATATAACATCATACTACAACCAACTAGTGCGGAGCAGAAGTGAAAAATGTAGCGAAAACCGGGTGACGCAGGCGAAGTTGCGCAGGTCAGTTAGGGTATGTATAAAATAATACAGTACTGATATACATCACTTAAAATTTAGGTATTTGTCGGAATCCTCATTAAATATCGAACAGGAAAATATGTATTACCCTTCTACAGCATCAACCTCAACTGTTATTTATTGTATGACCTAGCTAAAACAAATAAATGGTTCTGAGAAATCAAATCTTTAAGAAATCCAAAGTTCGCGAAAGAATCGATATAAAAAATCAAAAAGCAAACAAGAATAAAATATATTTATTAATTATTTATATTGTAATGAGAAATAAAGTGATACTTTATCTACTTGTGCGTGATCTCGGAATCTACTAAACCAATTTTAAAAAAACTTTAATCAATAGAAATGTAGAATGCCACATTTTCAATGATATATATATATCCATCCATGATATAGCCATATAGACGAGCGTCAGCAGTGGTAACAAAATCAGAAGTCCATGCGGCTAAAGCTGCGGGCAACAGCTAGTTTATAATAACTATTAGTTGGATGATCTGTTGTGATGTTATACGATGGTAATCATAATAACTGAACTATAACCGAGCAGGAAAAAAAATAGTTATATTTTATTTGTTTTATATTATAAGCAAGTAACAAAAACTTATTCGTCTTAACCCACTGAACACGAAAGATAATACAACTAAGTTTACTGAGAAAAGAAGTAAAAAAATTCATTAAATTTAAGAATATCTACTTAAAATTTAATTAAATCCTTATTAGAATTTTACACAAATGAAGAAGCATGTTGTAATATAATTCGTTGTTTCGAGGTCTTATGTTATAATTGATATTTTCAAACGCATTAAATACATGTAGGCATGTACTTGTAAGAAAAGTTTCCTTATTCCAAATAATATACTATTTGGAATATTCCGGTTTAAATTACATTAATATGAAATACCTTGGCCACAAAGCGTAAATGCGTGCCGTATCCGACACGGACAACTTGACACACTGGACAATTGAGTTATTTTTTAATTACACATAGGTACTGTTTTCCTCATTCTAGAAGTATAAAGCGCGATTCACACATAGTGCGGGTATATATAATTTTTTTTTTACTTTATTCTATAAACAGCGATGAAAAGCAAACTGACCCGCATACACGCTGTCTGTTAATAATGCTTAAAATATCCAAGTATATACATATTAAGTAGTGGCTACGTCAGCGACATAGCCATCGTCCGCATGGACGTAGATCTGGTTTTAAGGATCAATAAATAATCTACTGCCGGAGCCTCTCGCCTTTACATACTTAGTGGCAGCATGGGCCGGCCGGGTAATCTGACTTTCTGCGTGGGCCATTTCACTCAATTCCCTTTCCCTTGGGGAGGCTAAGGGGCATCTAGATCTCATCGTTCCATCTCACCTACCTGTTACTTTCAAAAGTTTATGATCTGAAGGGCCTCTCGCTCTACTGAACAAACTCGTCTTCGAAAGTGTGCATTCATGTGTCAAATTCCCCATTCACTACAACCTTCATATCCGTGACATCACAGATAAATGCAGCAAAATTGCATTCGCTGGAACGACCATTATTTGCTGAAACTGGCGGTTGCCGTAAACCAAGATCGTCTAGACCATGGATTGCGGTTACCAGTAACAAATATTTGGCAATTTCACCGCCTTTGAGTCCCGGTAGGAAGGGTAAATACCGTCAGTACTGGCGTGGCATCGTAAAACTTGACAACGCCATGGATGCTCAAGACAGTATGAAGGGAGCTAGTATTACGAAGGTGTATACCTAACAAAATTTATGAAAACAAATACACATAATAATATTTTTATTATTTCCGTCTAAAAACAACATGTGGAACTGGAATATGCCGGTTTCTATTGAATGTCATGTGACGCTTTGATTATTATTATACTGGTTTTGATATCTACTGTACTGATATCTTGTGTATAATGTCATACCGAAAACATGTGGAGAAATAGATATCTCGGCATCCGTAGGCTTGCGAGGAAATTGTAAAAAATAAAGTGTTTAAACACAGCAGCAGCTATTGTGCCTATTTGCCGTGAAACGACTGCCGCTTAATCTCCACAACCCATTGACGATATTGAAGTATTGCAATTAAGCCTTTTAGCGCTCTAACTACCGGAAACGACAACCATAGATGTCTGTTTGACAACATATGCCTACTTGGAAACAATACCTAAATTAAAAAGTTGTCAACTATTCAAATATTTTTTTAAATTTAAGATTTCATAATATCATCACATATATTTATTAAAAAATATCCCAGTAAAATTACAAATTATTAAAACTTTTATAATGTTTCTAATAAATGTACGAGAGAATTATGTGGCATGGCAAGATAACTTGTTAAATTGACAGGCAAAATACAAAAAAAAATATTTCAACTCACGTGCTAATTTAGCGTGTCCGTTATGAAAACAATATAATACAAAACATATTAAAACACTATTGATTATCCCTTTTGAATTCATTGTTTAAAAATGTAATGCTTATCGACTAAAGACCTGTTTACAACTGGAATGGCATCAAGGTGGTGACTACTATATATCGGCTAAATATGAAAATTCTTCCGTCTCGATTATTTTAATTCGGTCTGTGGGTCAAGCGTGAATTATCATATCACGGAAGTTATTTCAAAATTGAAAGCACAGATAGAAAATTCACCCAAAAATACACCTAAAATTGAAATTTACTGAATTACAGATTTGACTGAAGAGCATAAAAATGAGACGGAGGTAGAACATGACGGTATCACTCGTCCTCATTGAGCAGTCTGACTGTGGAAGTACCTCCGCCCTATAGAATACCGCGGTTAATAATAACCTTGTGTTGTGTTTCCGGCGGTAAGTAGGTAGGGAACCCGAGCTCACTGAAGAGATTTTATGTTGTCAGTGGGAAAACCAAGAAACCCTTTTTGGTCTTCTTGACAGCACCAAGCACAAAAACTTTCTTAGTCTTCTCCTTTCCCCTCTTCTACTTCCCTTCTCTTCTCTATAATATACGGTCGGCAGCACAAATGTTACAGCATGCATCGTGTGACTAATGATTTGGCTAGGCATGGAATTCAACGAAAAGCCTTATAAGAAAATATATTACGCGGGGACCCACCACTCGTCCACGGTTTAACAGTCTCAAAGAGCAATAGTAGAATATTACCAATTGTCGGAAAGGAATGTCAAACCCACGGAGGACAGAATATAGTCAACCCAAACACTTCAAAGCAAATAAAAAGTCTCCTTACCCGAGGAGATATAATTTCAAGAATAAACGTCACCACGTGTTTAGACTCTACACGAAGCATCTTCAGGAACGCTACAGATTCAGATACAGTCCTGTAGTGTGCGATAGGCTAATTGATTTATTATTTGAAATGACTACACCCTGAATGGTGAGAAGCTTGGGTGTAGTCCAGATGATAAGGGTCAGCATTCCAGATGCTGAAGAAATCCAAAATGGGTGTATGTGTGGACTGAGAGCCCATTTTTTTTTTTGCATATTTTTGCAGTTAAACTAACAATATTCCTTAGTAAAAGATGTGGAAATATTTGTAAAATGAATATTAGAGTTTGTAAAGACCTCATTCAAAAGATATATCGCTTTAAGTTGGTCCCTCAGTTCACACACGTAAGCTCTCAAATCTAGATATATAATGAGTTCACCAACAAATTTTGGTTATAGACTCTTAGTAAAACATGAATAAACATCTATACAACATTAAAAAACGTAATGTGAATAGATAATAAAAAATTACAAACGTTTACATGTGGTCCCTGAGGGACCACATCTATTTACTCAAAATAATAGAATATAACACGAACATTAAACATAATTCATAAGCCAATCGTTAGTAAAAAATGGAAGGAAACTTATAAAACTAAAGAAAGATCACAAATAGCGGTAAAAATTGTAAATTTTACGTTTTTGTTGGTGGTCCCTCAGTTCACACATTATGCAAATTCTAATTGCTAAAATATAATTAAATACAACGATTACAAACATGTGGAGCCTTTCAGTGCTTAGTAAAAGTCTTATATTATCGATCTGTATTTATTTTGTCACTGGTTTTATTGTTATTTTAACAAAAATTTACAAATTAGTTTTCCCATACTAATAGGGTGTCCATGCAGTCAAGAGTTTCAAGAACTATCATACATATTAGGTTTCAAAGTACTTGCATAGTAGTAAAGTGTGAGATAAAGATAAACAGTTGTTGTAGTATGTGAGTAGTTCAGAATTTTTATTTATATGCGGAGTAAAGTTTTCTTTTTGTATGTGAATACCAGTGTCTCCAACTTTTACAATCAAAATACGCGACTGCGGTCAAAAAGATCCATACAACCATATAGCAGGTGGTGTCCATTTGTAAATCATAAACCGAATGGCTAAACCAGTTATCGAAACGAACGAGAACAAAATTTAGGTACTAAAAGTTGCCGCCAATTCTTAAGCTAATTCTCCTAAATTTTGAGATAGTCGAAATAGAATTGCCATTTCACCTCAAACTCGGATATAGTTAAACAGTAATTCCGTAAATACAATTTTAATTTCCAAACGTTGGCAGAGAATAACAGTTTTTTAACAATTTCCGAGTGTGAGGTGAAATCGCGATTTTATTTATCCATCATAAAAATTCGGAAATTTGGTTTCAGTTCTGATTGTCTTTGTCTAAAACCTTATTTATATGTTTATGGTCTAAGCTCCGACATTCAGAAACTTGACAATTTTAAACCGACATTATAATATTACATTATCTGTCATATTTCTAAACTTCGTAATTTGGTAGCATAACTTTCAGCGACTGTTTTTTAAAACTAATTCAACTGCCATGGGTATTGGTCTTTTAAGCCTAAGCAACTATGGTGTAAATCCATTACCTGTATCTACAGCGTCGCTCTTAATAAAAATATATATTTAAATAATTAATTACGGAGCACTTGGAGACACTGATAGGTAGTTTAGACTTTTTATTTATTTATGGACGTAAAACTGTCAGCTTGTTGCTTGTCGTGATATTGCTCAGTTACGCGTATTATCCCCACCCCTTCCCAGCTCTCCCCCTTTCCCTTCAGGGTGGGCATCGCGTGTCTGACACCCTTAGTGTTGCACACGTTCATGGGCCACGGTGGCCGCTTTCCATCAGGTGGGCCGTGTGCTTGTCTGCCACCTACGTAGTATGAAAAAAAATAAAAAAACTGGTCGATGTGTCAGAAGTATATAAAGGATGTATTTAGGATGTTATATGATAGGATTTTATTATTTTATTTATTCAATTTATTTATTTCAAATAAGTTTTATTAATGCTTTTAGACTCGATAGAAACACACCAGTTACTAATAATAGGGATCAATAGGTGAATAGAGAAAAAGGTCGTTAGATTTTGTTTCATAAGTTGTTTGACAATATTTCTGGATCTACCTAGATGTTTGACAGTTCTTATCATTATTACATTGATTTCATTAGAATGAATCTAAGTTCAGAATTTGGTTCACCATTTTGTTTCTATTCACCCATTGATCTATATTCACCCCGTTTTACTCGATATGTTATCATATCGGTGTACTGAAAAAGCACAAGTAATACTGGGTCTTCTTAAGTTCAGCAAAAACTAACAAGATGGATATAGCACTGATGGCCTGCGAAGTGAACCGTACCACATGGAGTCAATTACTAGATCCAAATATTGCATCTGTACCTTGATCCGAACATTACAGAGATCGGGTGGATCTTACCGGAGCGTCACGTCATGGGTGTCAGTAAATGAACAGTACTTTTCCTAAAGTGTGGACACCCCATACCGGGCTTAGTATGAAAATCAATAAAAATACTTATAGTGACTAAAGCAATAAAAAACCAGTGACAAAATAAATACAGATCGATAATATAAGACTTTTACTAAGCACTGAAAGGCTCCACATGTTTGTAATCGTTGTATTTAGTTAAATTTTAGCAATTAGAATTTGCATAATGTGTGAACTGAGGGACCACCAACAAAAACGTAAAATTTACAATTTTTACCGCTATTTGTGATCTTTCTTTAGTTTTATAAGTTTCCTTCCATTTTTTACTAACGATTGGCTTATGAATTATGTTTAATGTTCGTGTTATATTCTATTATTTTGAGTAAATAGATGTGGTCCCTCAGGGACCACATGTAAACGTTTGTAATTTTTTATTATCTATTCACATTACGTTTTTTAATGTTGTATAGATGTTTATTCATGTTTTACTAAGAGTCTATAACCAAAATTTGTTGGTGAACTCATTATATATCTAGATTTGAGAGCTTACGTGTGTGAACTGAGGGACCAACTTAAAGCGATATATCTTTTGAATGAGGTCTTTACAAACTCTAATATTCATTTTACAAATATTTCCACATCTTTTACTAAGGAATATTGTTAGTTTAACTGCAAAAATATGCAAAAAAAAAAATGGGCTCTCAGTCCACACATACACCAAAATGGTGTCCCTATCTTTATGGACTTGACATAATTATGTTCTTTCACGCTCTGCTTGTAGAGCACGAGATCGTAAGAAGAGGGAAACGCGTGTACGGGCAATTTATTCCACATATTTGCCACGCGTCAAAGAAATAAAGTTTCAAACCGTATGATATGGCAATAATGCTGTAGAACATTGAAAATTATACAACCATAATAATGATAGATCATTGAAAATTACTGTTTGATTCTATAACAACATGATTGACATAATTCCTTCAATAACATAGAAGGAAATCATACCAGACGTGGATTCACATAGAATTCTGTTCTTTGAATGCACGTTTCCGACATATAGCTCTGACTAGTTGAGCTCGTTTGAGCTAGTCAGAGCTAATAGCAATATGTAACAAACCCTAGTATTGTCATAAAGTTATAATAAGTATCTGCCTTCATAGTCCAAGTAAGTCCTAACAATTACAGCATGGCAAAATACTTACTGTTTCTTAGGATGGTCAATAGGTATATCTAATCATTGTTATTTATAGTTAAATTTACCAATACCTGCATCATTTCACATTTTCTTTTTAATTTAAGGTCCAATACCATTAAAATTTATATGGGACCATCTTGGACTTATAAATCATGGCATTATTTTTTAAAATTTTATTTACAAATGACGGAAATATCGATATACATACTTAGAGAACATAAATACAAATGAAACGACACCTTGACGTTTTGTGCTCCGTTGGAACATTTGACAATATACGAGTACTGTCATCATTCTCTGAACCTGTTCCCAACTCAGTTGGGGTCGGCTTTCCAGTCTAAATGTGATGCGGCTGAATTTGCGCGACGCGAATGAAGCGACTGCCATCTGACCTCCTCAACCAATGGTCCAATGACCAATGGCAATATCGAAGTTCAAAGTTAGACTGATTGGACTTTTGGAGGCTCCAACTACCCGTAACGACTGCCATAGGTGTTTGTATGGCAACAATATACGAGTACTGTATGGACACAGTATTGCTAATAAAAATGCATTTTTGTATCGCGTTTTACTTCTGTTTTTACAGTAATATCATTACAATTTTTATGCGTTAATGCCCACGGATATACCGTCTCGAGTCTCTGGTGAAGGAATGTGTGTTGTAAGGTGATCCAATAAGGTATTTTCTTCGCAGGGAACTCGCACCGCGCTTCCATCCCTAGGAACTTTCCTACTACCATTATTTATACCTTTGATGTATCTTATTAGTATTGCCTACTTATCAATAAAACGTTGCGGTTTCCATGAGTCACTTCAACGACCTTTAAACTAGTTATCTCGTTGTGAACCTTTAACCTTCAAAGTGGATGCCAATTTCATACTCTAGAAAGTGTTTCGACGGATTAGTTTACCAGTCACTATTATTCATTAGTATAAAGTAATAGGCTAACATCCTATCCTCACAGTCCTTTTCTTGTTGAGAAAATAAACATGTTTCTTTCTAATTGATTACTTTGGGAGTGCTCTGACCAACTGAAGGTGAAGTTGGACTGGAGACTATCAGCAGATTGATTATTTCATGAGAATTGAAGTCCCTTCGGATACCACTTCAACCAAAACTGGTCTTAATTATGTCGGACTCGAATCGACTACAACGCACGCCCTCTATGAGTCTTTGATTGCCTGACGTACTACAAGACATATCTCTCGCACCCCGCCAGGCCCAGGGACGCCTTTTAGAGATCACCCCCTTTCCCCAAAGATGTCTCAATCTAGCCCCGGGTATGGAGAGGCACACTTTGCACCGCCAGCGGGCGGTCTGCTTTTGCCGGGGGGGCAGCGGCTCCACTCATCACCCTCAGGACCTCTGACGCCCAAGTCGCTTCCGCTCAGACGCATCCTGCCTGATAGTAAACTTGTGTACGTTTCATATAAAAGCTATATGGAGGCGGGGGTGAGGAAGTACATGAATACATCTTATATATTCCAAATTCTCCTATTCTTCGGGGGCTAAACTCAGTTGGTCAGAGCATTCCTTCTGTAAGGGATTGATAGCGGGTCCAAACATCTCAAACCCCGTCAAGAGCATTCACTTTTTCCAATCTAAGGCGGGCTGTGGCAGTGTTCTTAGAACTTATAAGATATCTGCATACTAAAGCGGGGTCTTTACAAGGAAAATACTCTGTATTTAAATTTAACTTGCATACCTACTTCCTATAGTGAGGATGTAAATTGTGTATTATGTAATAGTCTAGGACTTGATACAATGCTATCTTGATCCAAAATTAACAACTTAGTATATGTACTAAGATAGCTATTTTTGTATAAGAATATTATGTGTAGCAACCTAAACTACTAAAATTCCCTCTAACTAAGCCCAATAACTTTTGTTATTAGTAGGTTCAAGTCAACAGTGTAAGGGCCAGGATTCGAACCCTTAGCCACTAAGCTACAAGTACCAACTCTTACTAGCACAATAGTTAAAACTGTACCTTTCTTTCCATCTAACACTCCGTCTGCAGCTTAATCCCGAGACCGCCGAACCGCTAAGTGCATGTTGGACTCACTTGGCAAGTTCTTCAAATATTTTTATAGGAGTCCAAAATCAATCAGTCTATTGCAGTCAACTGCTGGAGATAAGACTCTCCCAATTAATTGCGCCCGATAGATCGCCTTCCGCAGTCCACCTCAGACCAGACACATTTTTCAGTTCTTACCTACTGGAAATGACACTTAGTTCACTTTAAATAACAGACGAGATGACTCGACTGGGAAGAATCAACATTTCTTAAACTGATATTTATAACAATTCAAATATTAACAAAAAAGAATTTGGAAACTATATTTTCTTTAAAAACCTATTATACTACCAACATCATCATGCTTGCGTTATACCCGGTCGAATCCAGCTTGTCACTGGCCTCCACATTAGATTTAGAAAATATCGAAATACTGTCATTAGACCACTCGTGAGACATTTTAGGGCTCCAACTTCCTATAATGACTGCCAGAGATGTTCGTATGATACCGAGATCGACGGCTTATAGTAACACTTTCAGACCAATGCAAATAGTCATTATTCATGCATACAAATATTCGAACTGAACGGGGATCGATTCCGAAGGTAATTTCATTTACGTTTTTCTTTTTTAACAACTAGGTATATTCAATCGAAATGAGAATCCATGAAGTTCATCCAGTACCGTCATCAATTTAACTGTCAGTATTCTATTTAGAATACGTACCTATGTACATATGTATACCTAGGCGATATATGTTAATTTTGATCTTAATCATTAATGATATTCAATGTAAATATTTGTGGAGATATTTGAATGTTTATTTTCAATCATGCTCTAACGGCTGAAAGAGTGTAACAGATTTTTTTTATAGCTACCACATCATATAAGCTATTTTTTGTCCCTGGAATGTGTTCCTAGTGACTATGGGTTATACGAAAACCGCGGGCGTTAGTAGTTTGATAAAGGTCCTTCTGCTTTTATGAACCTATCTGTAACATTATGTAATCTTGAGTCCTTCTTACAATATTATCAAACGAAATTCGAGTTGTTATCTAGCGTTACTGCGATTCAAAATTAGAGTTTCACACATATCTAGGTACATTACATATACATCAAATCAACATATAAAATTTAAATTTTATATGTTGATTTGAACGCTTGGCAACCTGAATTACGAGTTTCTATGACTAGCTTGATGCCGAAACGCGAAACCCAACATGCGAAACCGGAGTTCTTAGCCTACAACTCAAGTTTCGTAACTGATTATTCGTTAACTTTATATTTTTTGAGAGATGCTTAATACTTTTTGAGAGAGGCTGACTGATCAGCATCTCTCAAAAAGTATCGACAAGATGGCAGATGCCGTGAATTGTTTGAAATTCAATTTATCAAGGAATTGAAAAAACAACAGACAACAGTCGCGTAATTTTTTCCTCGTCACCTAATGTAAGAAGGGCCATTACAGTAAAACATCGCCTTCTACAAACATACAAAGTTTTTACACACCTTCCTCTTGATGTTACTCTAGTAACGATACATATAAATTAAACCTCTTCCTAACGCAAGCGATATAATCATATAACTTAGCTGAAAAGTTCAACGAGAATTATTATTCTAGTAATATGATTGATTGCTAATTTTATGAATTGTTCATAGAAGAAGGAATAATATTGAGCACTTGACTATTGAAATTTAATATGAACATTTCAAAAGTTATGATTTTTTTTAAAAGACTAATAGTAATAAAAATTGGATGTTAGGCCCCACCTAGATTTTCAGGGTCTCAAGCTCATTAGTAAGCCAGTGCACTTGCTGATCAACGGACGAGACTCTGATGCGGACTTTCCTCTCGGGTTGGAAGAACAGGGTAATTAGTTCAACAAAACCCCAAATGAGATGAAACAAGAAAACCACAAACAAAAGATGGAATGAATGGGTATATAAAGTATATAAAGTCATCGTGTCCTTTTAAAGATCGCGTATGGAACTCCGTAGATGCAGGAGAGTCGTCGTCGATTGAGACTGCCAGGCTACTGGATAATAAATTTCTGGCAAGGGAGAATTTCAGTTCGACTCCGAAGTGAGAGCCTCGGATGCGACTGGAATTAACGAAATGAGAGCGATGAATAGTAATCAAAATTACTATTTACTTTCTCTAACCCCTTCATATGGATCGAATTATTTTTATTCTAACAAACGGGTTAACGGATTTGCACCTGGAACTCATCCATCGTGAGGCTATCTACGTAACCGCTTAGTTACCGATTGGTATACATAATAAATGATAATTCTGTAATCTTATTTTTAATCATAACAAAGGTATGTTTAGCTTTACACATTTAACAGTAAAACTTGATTCATATTATTATTACTATATTTTATTTAGTGTCACCTAAAATCACACACATAAAAAATGCTGTAAAAATATTCTACTTCCTAACTAAAGAGAAGGATCTTGTCAAGATGACGTAAACGTGGTAAGGGCGGGGCTATTGCCAACGTCTAACTAAGACAAATGAACAGCTATTACAAATACAAAATTAGAAATACCAATGTAATGGTCCTTATTTTAAAAGATTTACCGTCTAGTTTCCTATAAAAAAAACGTATAACAAATACGGCAGGACACTGGTTGAAAGTGAGACTAAAATGAATAAAACGAAGAACTTTAAAAAAATAATCTAATCGTTTGACAATACATAGTGGTCTTATTAGTAAATAATACTCTCACTGTGGTATAGGAACATTGATCAGCTCTTCATAAGGTACAACAAGGAAGAATTGTTCTATAGTCCTCACAGCCAATTCTACGGAGTAATCAACAATGGGTTTCCCAAATTCTGCTACTACTGCTCTCCAATTTTGATTTAAAAATGTAAGCACCGTGTCACCTGAAAAGTAATCACAAAATAGTTTGTACAAGTGCAAATTCGGATAGTTTGTTAGTCAGTTTATGAGACAAACAATAAGTACCCAGTTGTAGGCATTTTTGAATTTTTAAAAAGAACATGGCATCTGTAGATTATATCATTGGTTGCCATTATGAAAACTAGTGGGTTTGAGAAAGTAACCCTCACGTGCATACTTTATTTTATATTACAACCACAACCTGAGAAGAATCATTTTAACTGAATTCTCAAGCTAAAAATAATCAAGATCTGTAAATAAATAATGCAACAGCAAACTTTTCACTCCCATTTTCTTTTCAATGAAAAAGCTCTCCTCAAAAATTCTTTTTTGAATCTTTTAATATCTGCGTTAAATTTAGTGAAAATCTGTGTGATGAAATATTTATTGGCAGTAAATAGTAAATAGTAGTACTAACTGTTTCAAATCAAATTAAAAACGTAAAAGTGTATGTTTCGACGGGGTTCGATCCCGCGACCTTTCCCTTACAGGGGGAATACTCTGCTGAGTTACGAGGCCAGAAGTTCTTTTTCAGATTTATATTTGATAGTGAAAATCTCTTAAGAAAATGCGCTATCTCAACTGGAATTAAGGTAGCCCCTGACATAAATTTGGACAAAAGTTTAATCGGTGAATTTTATCGATACTTCGCTCGTGGTTTCTTTGTATACGTCTAGGGTATTAGTTAAAATAATAAAATTACCATTTTACTAATTTAGCTAACATTGTAAAAGAAATGTTTCAATCCCCATAATGCCATTAATGATGCTTTATCAGGAGTTATTTATCTTTGTTTGTAATAAAAAAAAATTCTTATGCTGTAAGTATGCTCATCGTAAAAACATTTTTGAAGCATATTATTGCGCAGAGCAGCTTATTGGGCCATTATAGTAGCAATATTTTCTAAGAAGCTATTATGTACTCGTATGTAAAGAAATAAAGTCTTACTTACTTAGTTCTTTGCTCTCCTTGAAAATATTTTGAAGGTCGAAAATGACACGATCTCCATAGTCAACAGAGTACTTATAATTTTTCACTGCGAAGTGATTGACATTTTCATTGTCTTTTATGTATTTTGTGTTGATATCAAGCTTCATTCTGAGATTCGCTGTAACCGAGAACAATTTGAATATTACATAACATACACAAAGTAAATCATGGGCTGGTCGAAAGAAACCGACTCAAATCCATAAACCGTTCCACAAATAAAAATGAAACCGATTTTATTCTTTTAATCCTATTGCTTTTGCTATCTGATACTTTAAAATGTAATTCTTAAATAAAGTCTTTAAGTACGTTTAATTACTTTCCGCAGAGTAATAAAGGTGCACTGACTGAAAATGCAGAGATAAACTTTGAATCTTAAATAAAGATATATAATTGATAACACACTTGTAATTCTCCACTGTATTTATTTGCACCTAAACGGTTTTGTATTCTCAAAGGTTTACCGAATACAAGTGTGTTATCACTTATGAATAACAATGAGTTCCACCAAGTGCCATCAATCAACAGTATAAATATAATCTTTCAATAAGGATACATTTTGGCTCACGGTAGACCATGTTGGGTCACTTAATAATTACATACATTTTATATGGATACACTGCCGATATTTAGCTGCAGGCCAACCATAGATTCATAAAATAGGTCAATAAATTGAATGGCTGTCATACTACCAACTGCATGAATAAGTTTGTAATTCCATATATCCCGTATGAGTTACATTTGCAGTTTTTGGTATGACGGCCATTCAATTATTGACATGACTATGAGTTCTTGTCTGACTCGCACGGAAACTACCGAGACACAAACATGATGCTCGACTCGGACCCGATACGGTGTACTGATGATGCTTAGAACTTAGAAGTCTGCCAAAACGAAAATCTGACGAAACCGAAATCTGGCGAAGTTAAAATCTGTCAAAATAGAAAAACTCGAAACTTACTTAGCTTAATTTTGGCATTGCCTCCACCATCGATAGCAAGCAGGAGGATTTTACCCTTGGCTTCGTAAGTCCCTTTAATTGTCAGATTGCAGTGGAAGGCAAATGTGAACTTACGCTTGTCGAGAAGTGAACTGCAATAGAAAAGGATTATTTTTAATATTTATAAATTGCTTTTACGATTTTTTTGTCCTATTTTAGTAATATCGTCTGCGTCACCCCATTTTTGCAACATTTTTCACTTCTACTCCTCACCAGTTGGTTGTAGCATGATGTTATATACATTTAAACCTTCCTCTTCAATCACTCCATTTATTAAAAAACCGCATCAAAATCCATTGCGTAGTTTTAAATATTTAGGCAGACAAAGGGACATAAGAACCTAGGGATATAGGGACAGAGAACGCGCCTTTGTCCCCCTCCTGAACGCTGCCGATGCAAAGGTGCCAATCACACCCGGGGACTTCTCTTATCCTATATTTAGTTCCCGGATATAGGGAGACGCAATCTGCGCCGCGCCGCCGCGGCCTGCTTCTGCTAGGGTGACAGGCGACTCCATCCGTCACCCCTAGGCCCCCCCGGTCATGGAGGACAAAGGTCATTCAAGATTTACTGTAATGCATTGTGAAGATTTGAAAATTCTTTAATATCACACAGATTTCCTCTTTCTGTCTACCTAAATGGGTGTTTTGAGTTCGTTTGGCGGGATTTGAAAAGTCATTATGTATGCAGTGCCGCCTTTATTTACATACGGTGGGAAAATCAATATGAACTTAGATCACATAAAAAGTAAATAACACATATTCTTTTTTGTCATTGGTTTAAACAAAAAATGTATGATTAAAAACATAAATAATTAATGCACCGCAAAAAAATTAAAGTTAGTAAAATAATTAGATTCTGACTAAATAAGTATAGCTATACCAAGATTATAAAGACTAATAATTTGGTACCTACTGAGATGCCTGGCCTAATTATATATCAGAAACGAACAGCTAACTTTATTAATTACGACGTACAAAAACAATTATAAAAACTGGTTTGAACCACTATCTAAAGAATAAAGTCCACTGCCTACACGCATACCGTCCTCTACAACTATCTTAGGATATAAAATAAAGATACTGTGATACGAACATTAGCGTGCTAAAAATGAATTCTTGGCCGAAAGCCAGCTATTTACACTAAATACTAGTATATACAGTACGATTTATTTAAATAGGAATTAGGAATCCTTCCAAGTAATCACATTATAGCTACCTTATCGTTATAAAGAAATTTTTGATTCTATATCGATATAAGAACATTAAAAAAATATATCATTTAAATTTGATATATAATTTTAACGTAAATTACTGTTATGTAAACAGTACTTAATCGTTTAATTTATTACCTTTTAAAAGAAAAGCCTCAACCCATTTCATACGAAGGAAATCATAAGAAATAAAAGTCTCTCAAAATTGGGAGAGGTCTATGTCCAGAATTGGACTGCTATGGGCTGATTTTCAATAAAGCAATCAGTATTTAATTTACTAAACGTCTAAATAAATCAACAACTGGCAAACCTCTAAGTTAAGCCGTTTGATTTTTAAGTCGATAGGAATAAACGTAACTTTTAAACTATCGCGGCGTTTACTCATAGTGTTTATGATTTTCGGGACTTCACGCGATATATTTTTGAACACTTACTTTTGTCGACGTTTCAAAAATATATCGCGTGAAGTCCCGAAAATCATAAACACTATGAGGAATAAACGTATCGATCTCTAGACTATGCTACAAATTAGAACTTAAATGATCAAGGCCTTTAGACGAAGTGATATTCCTTAGATGGAATCGCAAACTGTTTTCACAATTTGTTATCAATTTTTAGATTACTTCAAATTTAGATAGGATAACTTTATTCTTATTCACTTGAATGCTTCGACGGAATTCGAACCCGCGATCTATCCCTTAGATCCAAAGATCGCGGGTTCAAATGCCGTCATAGCATTCACTTTTTCCTATCTAAATTTGATTTGGACAGTCAGCATACTAATTGCTTATGAAAATTTTCTTCACATTTAGATTACTTAAGTATTGCCACTGCGGTGATTTTAATACTACATTAATAATATGTGAAATATAATATTTCGAGTCACAAAGATTCATATTTCATAAAATTTTTGTGGTCATATTTCAGATCCTAATGTTCCCATACTTTGCTAAGCGAGTCCACTGGTTTTTTCACCAATAGAATGTCCTTTTGTCTAGAGCCCCAGTCTACATAATGATTATTACGTCATTAATAAAATCTAGACATAATGGATCCACTCGCTCTAAATTTTTTGATCACAGTCTCAAAAAAATATTATGATAAGCCAGTTGAGTTAATACAGAATATTATTTAGTTTTATATCGTATGTAGGTAGTTAATTACAATTTAAGAACCTTCTCATTTTAAACCAATTCAATTATCTTTTCTGTAATGCTCTGACGCATTAGTATATGTTAAGATTACTATGTATATTAAATTAACATTTATATCACCGGCGTATGGTTAAGTCAGTTGGATATGTTTCTCGGGTATTTCCGGTAACTTTAGAATAAAAAATACTGAGAAGTTACATTAATAGTTATGAAATGTAATACAAATAAATACAAAAACAAATACACAATACCTATAGCAAAATAAAAAGCAATAATCAAAAATTTTACCTGTCTTTCTGCCTCTTGGGCCAGGTAAGCACCAATGTGCCTGAGCTGACTTTGTAGATGGTTATGTTGGTAGACAGATTGTGATCAAGGCGTAACTGGGCTAATTATATATTAGAAAAAATAATGTTACAAAATAATTACATTGGTATTCGGGAACGATTGTCTATACGTATGAGAGATATCGAAACTTCATCTATCCATTAGTGACCTGATCACATTACACGAACTATATAATAATAATAAACATGTACATCACTATTAGTAGTTGCGAATAAAATGTGGGATTCATATTATATATATGGGTCAGGATTTACAATTTCCAAAATTCAACTTGAATGAATTTATACGTTGAGAAAGCTTCAGAGATGATACATTTTTACGGGTCTTGCAATCTATAAGAGCTCCAATTGAAGCCGATTCAGTGTAAGGTCGTCGACAATCCCTTATTCAAAGGCGGACGTGTCGATCCTCTCAGCCTCGGGAGGGACTTTCCCACGTTGCCTGTGTATCTATATAATGTTGGTGTTCAGAAGAATTGTCCGACGTGTTGCCAACCGCATCTTTTTATCATCACACCACTCAATCATTCAGAATTTATTCTCATACATTACGACTGGAAATGATACACACTGTGCGGGAAAAAAGGAATTTCATCCCAGATACGCCCAAGATGTGTGGTTAACTCCCAGCTGTGGTTTTCCCCAGCGATTACAATATGAGGGTTCTTCAAGAAGGTTTCTCCAGGGCCGGCACCTGATGTTGCACACTTGCATAGGCTACGGTAATTAATTTCCATCAAGTAGACCGTATGCTTGTGTGCCTCTTAAATGCTATAAAAAATAAAACAAAAAATCTGAAACTGTCAAGCCACTTCCTTCAGGCGCTTGATTTTCAGGCCTTGCAGTCCTAAAGAGGTTGTATAGTGATGATCCATTTTTAAACTGTAGCCCTAAAGATGAATGAATGCATTTTGTAAGAACTCCAACTGAAGCTACAGTATGTAAACGTACTAGGGGCTCAAGACAAAGTGAAATTCTATTGGCGAAAATGCGAGTGAATTGACATAAATCTGTAATTTGACTACAAAAATGAAATGAAATATAAATCTTTGCGACTTCAAAAGTCTACACTACACTTTACATATTTTTATTATTAAAGTACTTATGCATGAATAGTTTCAGGTAGGTAGTGCACCTATCAATTACTTCGAGTTCAAGTACATGTGAGTTATTTTCCGCTTAATTGATCACCAACTAGCCTATGGGTTATATTTACCGTAGAGTAGTAATTTGCATTCTATCATTATCTGAGCACCCACCCGTGAGGGTTACCTGCGTCAGAAACAGGTTCGTTAACAATATCGGCGTGAAGGTGAGGTTGGCTTGCGCCTAGACACAATTTCGCATTTATTGGCCGAACAAGCGAGAGTCTCCGTTTCAATAAGGTGCCTGTTTTTGCTTTCATCCGATATCTGTGTACCAGTTCCGGTTTAGAGGGCACATTTGTTAATCAATTTTCACCAATCTTGGCACACGACTTTTTTGATTTAACAAGCAACTTTCATTGGGTAATTTTTAGATAGGAGGGAAAATTGGTATAAAAAGGGGGAAACTTCCCACCGCGTTAGTTATGTAGGGACCTGGATTATTTTGGCTGAACTTAAAGGATATAATTTGTCATAGGCACTCTAAGTTTAGTAAAATTTGGTTATTAAAGCAAAATAGTCGACTATATCGGTACAGAAATGGTCAGTAAAAGTGTGGCAAAAAATGCTATGTCTACTGTTTACAGAACTAACTAGTATTAGTAAGTTTATGCTACAGTATTACTATAAGCTATAGAGTAACCTAGGCATGTTGCACTATAAGAACGTGTAAACCTGTACACGAGTGTGAAGTAAACGGAATAAACTAACAGACCCATGGAATGACCTTTTCTGATTTGTAGATAACAATTAAAGATGGATGCGATAACTATTTATTACCGCGGTAGCCTAGTGGTATGGGTAATGGACTGCTGAGACGAGGTCTCGAGTTCGATCCCAGGTTTATCATGGCACACACTTTTCGATGCTTTTCGAAGTTATGTGTGTATTTACCGCAGGTTTATAAGTGCCTCGGAGAGCACGTTAAGCCGTCGGTCCCGGTTGCCATACAAACATCTATGGCAGTCGTTACGGGTAGTTGGAGCCCTCAAAAGTCCAACCAGCCTAACTTGGAACTTCGATATCGCCATTGGTCATTAGACCATTGGTTGTGGAGGTCAGATGGCAGTCGCTTCACGGAAAATATCGAAGTTCAGCCGCATCACAGTTAGACTGGAAAGCCGACCCCAACTGAGTTGGGAAAAAGGTTCAGAGAATGATGATGCGATAACTATTTATATAACAACTTAGCTATAATTAAGGTAAGTATCGCTATTTAATACTCACATAACGTCGTCCACGATGCAAGTTCTGAAGCCTGTAACTTTTCCATTAAAGAAGGTGAACGTTAATCCTGGTAACGGCATGGACAGCTTTTCTACAACGAAGGGATCTAGAGAAGTGACGTTAAGGCTTGGGATGCCCTTGACGAAGTGTGGTATAGCATCTTGTGTGGCTTTTATGAGACACTCCCTGGATGTGTCGTTGCAAGGTTGAATGTAGTCCGCTGTTGACAGAAAAGTATTCACTTATTTACCAAAAAATTCAAACCACTATAAAGCCGCCAATTGTATTACATGTTTCGGTTAGGCTAATAACAAATATGTATTGTATAATCAGGTTGATATAATAATGAGGTGGCAGACAAGCACACGGATCACCTGATGGGAAGAGGTTACCTTGCCAATGGAAGTTTGCAACACCAGGGGCGTGAAACTCGTGCTACTGATCATGTAGAGGGGACGGGGAGAGGGGTGAAAGTTGCAGTGTGGAAGACAAAGCAGGGTTTCTACGGTTAGCCGTTACACCGTGTCTTCTGACCGCCACGCCAACATTTCACGCCTAAGTCAGCAATGTTGATAGGAAAAGTTATATTTATTTATCAAAAAAATAGTTTTCCCACTGAGAACACAAAACCTCTCCACGTGAGCTCTAACTATCCTACTCTATACCGGATACACAATGTAAGGTTATTATTAGCCACGGTATTCTGTAGGTAAGAGTTCCCTAGTCGGACTGATCAATTCGAAAAATTAGGACGATAAACAAGTATTTTAAATAGCTATATCTATATAGCATAGTTGTATGATAATGTTTATCATTGGTACTGTTAAGTTCACTTTCTTTTTTACTACTGTCAACGGTAGCAGTATAGTAGCATTTTTATGGTTTGTGTGTTAGCTCTGGGTGGTTTTATCTCCTTCTGTTTCTCTTATTCTTCTCCTTTTTGCTTAAAATTCTTTTGTTTCTCTAGTATTAGGAACATTATTTTTTACGGGGCATGTGTTTTATTATAGTTGTTACAAATTATATACACTTATGAATGTGAGCGTTCCTATGGGCACGCACACATTCAAGCGTATACCATCACGACACTGACACAATCAACCGCGTGCAGTCATTATCTGCAACAACTGTGACTTAGTATGATAAAATCAAAGAGGAAATATTATGAATAAATAAAAGACTGTGAGCAACTTTGTCACTGGCTGCTAACCTTAATGTTAAATTACCATAATTAAATAAATTGTACGTAATTATTAGATAAATGATATGTATACGTCATAAATAGAAGTTTTAATTAACCTTATCAGATTGAAATTAATAAATTGAAATGTTCGGATTCTTTTTTTACCTTTTTGACACTCAATATTAAGATTTTATGTAGTTAGTCTAGGGTAAATTCCTATTGAAAAGGGAGTAATAATCTAATCTAGGTATAGGAGTTTAAGTTCCGCCTGACACCAAGAAGCTGGCGACCTTCTCAAATTTTAGCCGCTGGATGGCGGTCACTAACTTCTGACCTTGCTATGACCTTTAGGCAAAGATTGAAGAGCATCACTTTATATGATCCGCTCAACAAGTGGATTCCAAACCGACAATGCTCATATTGTAAGTGTCACACTTGTCGAATAACCGATGGCTAGTGCAGCAAACGAACCGTGAGATGACAAACGGAAGGTTGGATGCCTCTTAGTTAGATGGACTGATAACCCTAAAAATGTGACTGGAATGAACTGGATGTGGAAGGTAGAAGATCAGAAGAAAGTGCGTGGATTGAGAGAGGCCTATATTTAGCAGTGAAATGCGATATGCTAATTGATTTATTAAAGTTTAATACACCTCTGTATGCACGGGTAGTAGATATAAGTTTATGATAATAAACATGTTGAAGTTTTTTTTCGTAGGATAATACTCAGAATATAGCACTAGTGGACTATGATAGGCTTATTGATTGATTGGGTAGATATGTAAATTTTTGATAAGTTGATGGAATATACATTGTACATGATACATTGTATAAGCGCTATTTTAATAACACAATTACTTAGCCTCGCCACCTATTACATTGGGACCTAAACATAAACTGGCGAAATGTGGGTGCTAGCACCTCTGCCTACCCTTTCGGGGATATAGGCGTGAGTTTATGTTATGTTATGCAATTGCTTACATAATTTTGCTGGTTCATTTTTTATATTAATATTTTACTTGAACTTGCTAGTGAATATATTGTCGAACAAAGTCAAGGCTTTCTTGTTAAGCCGGAAAGTTTTACTCTTGATTACATAATTAAAATACGCAGCGTTAATGACCTGATTGCGGTATTTGGTCACAAACTATAATCATTTACTAAAGTCATTTTTCAACTTCTCTTACTACTTAGACTGGGAAATCTAGGTTTAATACTAAACCAACATACTCGTAGTAGGCAGAAACGAAAACGCAGGGAGAGAATATAACAAAAAAGCCGGGCAAGTGTGAGTCAGACTCGCGCCCCGAGGGTTCCGTTTAAACTTGAAGCTATTCCTTTATTAATTTATTGATGTATTTTATTTCTTGAGCCAGATATCATTACGAGTGGCGCACGTGTTATACACTCGACGAAAAATCATGTGTAGGAGTTCAATTATCTTTGTAATTTGTTCGTATTATAATGATGACATATACCTATGGTGAAGTTTTAATAGCTAAGGATTTATTTGAAATTATAACTACGGTGAAAACAGTAGGTAGTTCAAACTCTTTTATTTAGAAGTTTGGCAACATCGTGATTCTCGAAAATAAAAAAGATACAGTTTATCTTGATTGCCGAAAAAATTGTAAGTTCTGGAATAATAAAATAATAGAAAAATGTCAAATGGCAATTTGTGGTAACATCAAAAAACTAGACTTACATTCATAAGTGTACATCGAAATACTTAGGTAATTCTTAATTTTAATATTTCAATTTTCAAAATTCCGAATCTTGTAGGTTTATAACTAAGAATCAAACTACGACTATACAGAAATACAATATTTATTTATCCGAATGTCGTAATACACTTGTTATTCTTCCGAATTCCATTAGCACAAACAATTAAACATTCGTAGTGTTATTGGTATGGAAAATGTTAACGAATTTAAAATATCTGAAATTCATTGTGCAAATAGAAATTTTGTATCAAAAATATATAAAAGTCCATAATTTTTACTTTTCACATCACACACAAGGAACTTAACCATTAAATGAAGCTGGTTTTGCTTGCTCATTGAATTAAGCTGAATTGAAATAAAAATTAAATTGAAACTCAACTTGCCTTAGTATTTGTTTGCATAGTATATAAGAGTGTTATTTAAAAGTATGCTTGCCTGCATATTTATTAAATATGCAAGCAAGCATGCACGTTTTAATACTTGTATGCTTGCACTTGTAAGGCAATAGATATATTTTGTAATTACTTGAATAACATTTAATTTTATTTATTTATTTTATTAATTTGTATATAAACCGTAACATAAAGATTACATGATTTGGCATGCATCCGTGCATTCTTCTGATACGTATACATATATAGTAGGTATACTTCCTTATAAAATGCGGCAGAACGATAAGGAATTCAAAGAATGTTATTCATGTGTAAAATAATAACTTTTTATTAAAATTTACGTAAGTTTTTATGTTAAACTAACAAGAATCAAAGTAACAGGTTATTATATTTAGTTGGGATTGATCCTTTATAATTTTCTTTAACTCTTGTCTATTTTCAAATGTTAAATTCTTAGTCTAACCGTAGTTCTGCGGTATTTGATGTTGACTTTGCATTACTCATAGTCGAAAAGGATTATGCCGTTGGAAGTATTGAAAATTCTCACGATTGAGAGACATACGAATTAAACATGTAGGCACTATAATTATATATTATCCATAGCATTAACTTATACATCCAAATAGAATAGGAGCTTCAGCATTATACCTATAACCTGTCATTAATGCTTCAAATTCAATTATAATTATATTATTATAATAAAAAATAATAAAAACTTCATTTGCATGAAAAGCATTTTTTTATAACTGCATCGCGAGTCACTGGCTATTAGTCTTGATATCGCCAAAGCCTTCGATAGAGTCTGGAACAAATCGCTCCGACGAGTTTCGGACTCTATGCTATCCACGGGCAGTATCCATTGCTATGTAGATGATGGCACTTTACACTACACGTCACTGAGCTTCACCGGATCCTTAATCACTTTTCCCAATGGGGCTTTGAAACCCTGGTCGAGTTTAACGTCAAGAAGACGTAGGCATGTGCGTTTACATCAAAGGCATGTCCCCTTCCCACCCTTCAGTGAACGCCACTGCCATTGCAAATTTGGGTGTCCGCTGCAAATTGAATAACAAGAACTATATCGAGAGCATCATCAATACAGTATCGCGTAAACTCGGAGTCCTCAACGGAGAGAAACGTTTTTTCACGCCGTAGCAGCGGTGTCTTCTTTACAAGACACAAATACGCTTTTGCGTGGAAAACTGCACGCATCTCTGGGATGGCTCCGTAAAGTACTTACTAGATGCTCTTGATAGGTTGCAGCCACGAGCGATCCGCATTATTAGAGTCCTGAGATCAGGAATACCCTTGAACCTGTGCAGAGGCGTAGAGATGTTGCGTCCCTGGCAGTATTTTGCCGTCTCTACCACGGTGAATGTTCTGATGAACTCTTCCAATTAATCCCACCCTCTCCTTTCCAACACAGGATAACACGTGCAGGGCTTAGATGTCATCCACATACGGTGGAAATATGCCATCAAGAACCAAGCGGTCCGGTGAGTCTTTCCTCTGCCGCACCATTAAGTCAGCTCCCGTGTTTCCTTTTTCACTTCCTTCTACAGTTCCGGATCTCTTAAGAGGGGGGTGGGGGATCATATAATGAGGCCGTCAAGGTGAGCACGCGTACAGAATTACAATGTTGGCCATTGTTATACTGTAGGTGTTTGTAATGGCGGTAATTTCCTGAGACTTTGCCTTCAGCTTACCATCAGACAAGGTGAAGTCACATTGATGTGCCATAAATAAAAAAATTAGAAAAACCTCTTAAGTGGCAGACAAGTAAACGGCCCATGTTGGCCATTGTTATACTGTAGGTGTTTGTAATGGCGGTAATTTCCTGAGACTTTGCCTTCAGCTTACCATCAGACAAGGTGAAGTCACATTGATGTGCCATAAATAAAAAAATTAGAAAAACCTCTTAAGTGGCAGACAAGTAAACGGCCCACCTGATAGAAAGCGGTCACCGTGGCCTACAGACGATTGCTACAATGGTGGCCCTCAGGTGGTCTTATCAGATGCCTTTTCACACCCCGCTTAAAGGACTAAATACTGTAGTAGGACTAAATAAGATTATAACTCAAACAACATTAAACTTACTCAAAATAAATAATAATAATCATATTACAATACTCAAATTAATGGAAAACAGAAAGGTATAGGTATGATAATAAAAATCCCTTTTCCCTCCAAACATTGTGCTGTGCCCGACAGGGTCCATAATTGTAACCTAATATTAACATGACATATATACATGATACAGATATCACATTATGGAATGCAATATATGAATTGAATTGAATTGAATTGAATAATTGATCAAAAACTCACGTGCTAATTTGGAGTATCCAGTGTGACAGCAAAATATTAGGAAACAAAACAATATACGGCCAAATATTACTTGTATAGTCATATTTAGAAAAAAACTGTTTAACATATAAAATGAACTCTAGTACTGTGTTGGTGCCGCTGTGTAACTGCTATATATTGACTTCACGCAAAGATTAATTATAAGGCCTCCAACTACCGGCACTGCAAGCGGACGACCGGTCTTGAAACCTCAACATCAAATAATTGTGCGTAGGGAGGAGATTAATGCTTGTGGCTTATGTCATATAGATAAAAAATATTCCTCAAGACAAATAGGCTCTGCAATACAATTGACGCAGATCACGAACTAATATCCCATTCATATGGCATCTTGACACCTACCGGACAAAATAAACGATTATTTTTGTTGTTCACACTATTTTCGGTATACCAAGTGTTCAGAAAACGCTCCAGAAACTAAATATGAAGACAAGGGGATCTTACTTACTGACCATTTTAACTAAATTGGGCTATAGGTACCATGGTTTGTACCCTTTTATTAGTATAATTCACGCAATAATAGAATAAAAATAATATAGCCATAAAAAATGTTGCCCATTTTTGTTAAATTGGTCAGTAGCTGTAGTTATCTCCTGTTTTTGTTTTCGGAAGCGTTCCCCTAACATGATGCATAAATAACTGTAATAAGAATTTTTAATATATCATTATTCATATTATACGGGCACGTATTGAGAGAGTCCTATGTCCGTCAGTAGACTGCGGTAGGCTAATTGATTGATAAATTGGTACACTCATTAGTCCTAGTGGCGTGGCGGTTCGAGGAACGGATCCGGCGGTTGGGTCTCGAGGTGGCTCTACATAAAACCGATGCCATGGCCTTATCTTTCATGGGCCTCGGCGCGCGCCACCAGAAGCATTCAGCCTCAAAGTGGGAGAACATTCCCATCAAGCATCAAGTCCCAGATGAAATACCTTGGGCTCGTGTTTTTCCCCCCAAATTGAAGGGTACAGCCAACGCTCTGGCACGGCTGCTGCCCAACATAAGGGGGCCGGATGACTCGTGCAGGAGACTCTAAGCGGGAATCGTGCAGTCCATGGCTATATATTAGTTTAAATTAATTAAATTAAAATTTATGCATTTCATAAGCCTTATTAACAAATTTTTACAAGAATCATTTCTTTTTCTTTTTTTTTGGCTGTGGAACTTAAACAAGATTTCGTTATCCTGACACCTGAAATAGGACCGTCCTGGATCTCAGGCATCATTACTAGCTGGTAACTATACACGCCGCAGCCCGTGTGAACCAGAGGTGAAACGATACGATCGGTCACTCGTTCGCTAGCTGACGGCGTGACCTCTTCTTAATTATTGTAAATACATATTTATGTATATAATATAGGTGCACCTAATACCTACCTTTACCCGTTACGTATCTATGCACCGAATTATGTATGTGTATAATAATGTGTGACTTTATTCACGTGCAGTGAAGGATTTCATTGCCCAGTAACAACATGCTAATAGATGAAAACGATGAAGATCAATTAACTTTTTATTGTGCCTCTTAGGTGTTCTTAATTATCCTGCTTTTTTCACCAAATCAGGTCTTTGATCGGCACCTCCGACAATCAAAGACCAAAATATTTAATCATTTGTGTAACAAGCAAAAATATGTTAAGAAAAAAAGAAATAACATTGAGTTAGTTTGATTTTAACAGCATCAAGATTTAATATTAAATTCAGTTTTATGCCAACCGATACGCCTGACAAAACAAAATATACCTATACAGATACAGAAACTAACAGACTAACATACAAACATACTGAAAACGAAGTAATTATATTAGGCGGTTTTTTTTATTTTGAGGTATCTCAAAAACATCTGCAATCAAAATTACACGTTGTTAATGAGTTTTATGCATGAAGGTGAAGAGAAAAACTATGTGGGAGTTTAGTAGTCACATTTTATAACACAAAAAGGTGGAAGGATTAAACTTTAACATGTTCACCTACCGGTTCCAACAAAGATAAAAAATATGTCCAATTAGACTAGTTTTAATAAATGTTTGTAACCGTACCAGGGGCGTCACATTCGTGCTACCGACCATATAGAGAAGAGGGGAGAAGAGCAAGGGGAAACGGGTGAAGGTTAAGAGACTTTGTGATGTCAGCGCAAAAAAAGTGCAGAAGATATAGAAGGGTGAAGAAGATCTTCTCCCTGACAACACAAAATCTCTCCAATGAGCTCAGGTTACCCTGCGCACCGCCGAAAACACAACACAAGGGTATTATTAGTCGCGGTATTCTGAAGGGCGGAAGCACTTCCCCAGTGGAATTGCTCAATTAAGACGGGAGATACCGTCATGTCCTACCTCCGTTAATGTTGTTGTTACTTACTACGCATAACCGTTAATCCAGACATCCTCAAACTGTAATAATTACAGTAGAAGATGGACGTCGTTTATCCAAGATTATTCAACTCTTTTTCTATGACCGGGTCATTGAGTATATTTCTTTACATTTAATTTAAAACGATTGTGTTAGCTACATATAAACGTTTATCAAAATTAGTAAGTCAGGTGCTTTCATATCAATGTCCTCACGTGACTAACATCGCCATGGATGGGTGAGCAACAAAAGGTGTAATTTTAGTACTACTTTTATTAGGTGCTTTTGCAAAGCTAACTTTTTACAAACTAGTTTGTGTATGTCACTGAGATAGAACCTAGCTTTTTTGCTTTTATGCTCAATCCTGATAGTGAGCTGAAGGCGAACTCTCAGGATTGAAGGTACGATGGTAGCATTAGGCATTGTAAAGCGAAGTCATATTGACGTGTCCTCCAAAAAAAAATTGTGTTATCGAATTAAAATACAAATACGCACGGGATATTGATCTTTTAGAAAAATAACATTTGCATCCTTGGTTAAACGAAGAATTTAGACGAACTCACAATAACGCGAACGAAGTCACAGGGTAAACCTAATAATAAATTAATGTTAGTACAAAAGTGATTTATAAAATTAAGCCATGCAATATAAGCAAGAAAAGTACCAAGTAACTTGTTCAGGGCTAACTTATAATTTAATAAACGGGTTTACCTCTTGGCTTATTTGTAGTTCTAATAAACTGAACTGTGTTAGTAGATTGTTAGATCTGGCAGGTAGTGAGAAAGAAATAGAAGGAATTTGCTAAAGTTTCAACATTCATCTCGAACTCGATACCGAACGTTATCTCTGATAGATTTTTGGTTAACAGAACACCATGGTTCTATTAAATAGTGTTATAACCCAGTAGATTTACATTTGGCTTACCATAATAACCGTAAACAAGTTAAGGCAACTTACCAAGATGTGATAATCTTCATTTTTGCTTTTTTCCTGCCAGAATTCAAAACTCTTACCTCACTGGCAGTAGCCAGTGATGTAAGAGAAGAAGTATTTTCTCCTCTTTTGTTTGACGTGTATTACGTGTACCACTATCTTGGGAGTAAAATTAACCGTCTGCCCTCCAAGTCCCTAGAGAAAATCATGTGTAAAAGGATCATCATCGAACACTGTACTGCCTCGCAAGTGAGGCTGGCTTTGCTTGGCCTTAGTGGGGTCAAAAACATTTAAAAGGTATTATTAATATTTAATATTTTTGTTCTCAAAACAAAATTAATGATTCTATAATATCATATCCAAGGTGACCTATCGGCATTTTTAATTTGACCTAATCCAATCTAAATTTTGCATTAAAATCTAAAAAATAACATTTAAAATTTTCAATTCAAACGACGACGTGTCGGAGGACCTTGGATCATTACGAAAACGTGTGTTAGTGCTTTAGAAGTTAGAGGTCCCCCGACACGACTAAGCTTGAATAATCTATTTTTTACTTTTTTGAGGCTTTTTGTGTCGGGGGTTTTATGAATTTTTAATTTAATTACCTATTTACACAAACACACACACACGCACACACACACACACACACCACACACACACACACACACACACACACACACACACACACACACACACACACAGACACGCAAACACAAACACACAGACGCGTGAAAACAGTCCTGGGTTAAATACTTTAACTTTGTAAGAATGAGTTGGTTAATATAATTATGAACTACGACTTTAAAGCAAAATTAGGGACCACATTTTATAAGTAAGCCGCTAGTAACTCGATAAGATTAGCAATTAATTTATTTTAAGATCACAGGACCCGCCGGACATGATTTATTTCTTCACAAAAAAGCCATCAAGTTGAGTTTTTCTTCAAAGGTACAGTCCGCATAGCAGCTAAACCGACTGTCAAAAATCAATATTATTCACTTTACAAATACAAATTATGTTCTACATACATTTTTAATTATCTGTAGCGGATAACATCAGACCGTAATTTCCACCACATTCAACGTTTTGATGCTTGTTACGATAATTACAACAGCATCATCTGCAAATTTACTGTCTGTAAGAATACTTTGTCCTCCAAGGGGCACGTTACTGATACGTCGAACAAGCTAGATTGATGTTAGCTTATATAGCTTTATAATTACAAACGTTGGAAGGTACATCATTAGGTTTGCTGTAGGTAGAAAGAGTTACCACTTTAATAAAGTAGATTGTAAATAGTATTAGAGAGTTTTTTTTTCTATTTGTACCAAACATTTTTTATCAGAATTATAAAAGCCCAACGCTAAATGTACTGTAGAATTATAAAAACATAATATATAAGTCTGTTTTCAATTTGAGTGATGTGTACGTACCTACTTATTAGTTAGTAGAAACCAGCAGCGCTTTTTACACAAACATAATTTTAGATCAACCAAAAAGTCATTGGTCAACCAAAATATATCAAGTGTGTGTTCCTTTAGAAAAAAAAACTAGTAGTTTATCAAAATATACTAATTCTATGAACGTTTCCATCAAAAATATTGTTTGTGTTAAAGTCATCCTCAGAGGAACACATAATATGACCTAGGTGTGAGAAAGTGTCAGAGTAGGTACATGATGCGTGAAACGTTTTTTTTATAAATTTATCATCTTGTCAAATATAGCCCTTACAAAATATGCATATATTAATTCATTTGACATTTCGAATTCGGTAACGCGGTAATGAGGAGACTGTTGCTCTATTTCCGCTAGTAATATTAACTTTATGGCACAAACAGAGATCTCAACGGAGATCCGGTTGAATAGACAGTGTTTCTAGGTTTGAGCATTGATTCTAAACTGCAGTGAGGGACACATATTAATGGTTTATACAGAACCAGCTGACCCGCGCAACTTCGTCTGCGTCACCCCGTTTTTACAACATTTTTCATTTATAATACGATATAGATGTCGGCGTTACCTGGCGGAAATCCATTACAAAAGGTTTATATTGGGGGAGGGAGGAGGGCCCACCGCTCACCCGCGGTTCAAGTAAGAAAAACAAAAAAATCTTACCAGAGAGTGATGTTTTACCGTTATAATTGTCACTCCAACAATTATTAATCATAATTGTTGGAGTGTTGAACCGCGGGTGAGCGGTGGGCCCTCCTCCCTCCCCCAATATAAACCTTTTTTAACATTTTTCATTTCTGCTCCGCACCAGTCGGTTGTAGCATGATGTTATATACATATAAACCTTCCTCTTTAATCATTCTATCTATTTAAAGAAACCGCATCGAAATCCGTTGTGTAGTTTTACAGATTTAAGCATACAAAGGAACATGAAAAATAGGGACAGAAAACGCGACTTTATTTTATACTATGAGTAGTGATGTATATATAATATGTATAATATAATAATAATAATGATGATAATAAATGATTTTTGGATTTAGAATTTTAAATTTTAAGAAGTTTTTATTAAGGCACTCAAAAATAAACATTAAAGTTAATGCAATAAAACCATTACCTCCGATAACATTTGAGCATTCTCTGTTAGGGTCAAGCATATTATAAGCACTTTATTTTCATAATCTTAAAGTTGATTTTTGAGTGCCTTCATATATTCCTCTCTGCTCTGACCCAAAATTTATGTATAATATGTATAGACAATTATTATGCTTTTTCAAATAGGTACTGCCACATTCGGCGTCGAAGTCCATGTATGAGTTCAAAGTCATTGCCAAGAACTGCATTGTCATTATTGTATTACCTGGGTATACTTCGGGGCATATATCTTCAACCTAAAATGGGCTCATATTGCATTACTCGTTCTTGGGTATCTTTTGAGTCATTCATAGTCAAAGTCGCGGGTACGCATTGGATGCAGACCGCCTCCAACCGGTCGCATTGGCGGTCGATGGGGGAGGCCTATGTTCAGCAGTGGATGTCCTGTGGCTGAAATGATTTGAGAACGAGGGAGCTCCAGTTATAGATGCTTTACAAAGTACTCTCGCAATTTAAGTCCAAAGTTTTTGCTCCAAGGTTGTTTTAAATAGTTACCTATCGCTGCCGCTGCTGGTATACCATATAAATCAATTTTGCTGTGTGCTTACTGCTTGCTGCTTTGATGTGTGTGCTCTTTTCAGACACATATAATTATTTTAGTTTTCAAAAAATTATAAACAATAAGCGCATAAAAACATAAGCACTAATTACGAATAATTATGTATGAAAGACCTTGTAACCTAGAACCTTTTTTGTTCATAATATTTTACGTAGGTAATAATGATTACATTAAACTATAAAGACAAAACAACGAATTTCCCTCTGATTCCTTTCATCCCCTACTAGACAACTTTTGACCTCATACATAACAGCGCTAAAAATTTACCAATTTTCACTCACCAGTCATGTACCCTATGGCACTCAGGAGACAAACATTCTTCAGGTGAGACCTCTTTCATCAAAATCCGTCCAGCCGATATAGCTGTAGAGGGCCATAAAGAAACATACGCAACAAAAACACATTACCCTCGCTGAGGCAGTGAGGTAAAAAATAACCCATATCAGAGTCTTTATCATAAAATTATTGTTCTCTAATAATAGGGTGTTGCTATCATGAGGTAAATCAGGTTTGATATGTTAGATTTGTAATCAGTTGCACGTAAAACCGCATGATAATAAAGCGTTACAAAGTAATATGGCGCCATGGATGCTTTTACGCCCAGTCTCATTTACAACTTTGTAAATAAACAAGATAACTACATAATCATTTGTGTATCTACAAAGATTTTCAACACAAAATAAGCTACATTGGTCACATTGCCTATCGATATCAAAGTAATAACATCAATTACAGTTCTTTCTTTTTCAGTTTTCCGTTTATTTTACTGATAGCCCTAATTAATTAACATTAGGTAAGATCTCCTGATTTACTTTTTTATAGGTGAGTTTTATGTTTTTGTTATTTACTCGTAGTTGGAAATGTCAGTCAATCCATAGACAATATTCTTCCTCCGTCACTACACGGTCCGCCACACTGAGTAGGCCTCAAAAGTTCTTGCACAATTCGATACTAAAATTGTATGTAGTGGTACCACTACATAACTACTACTCTATGAAGATACTGGATAATAATATCTATTTATTAATTTAATTTAGTTTAGAATTGTACTTGCATGACTTTACGTATTTTCGTATAAAGAAACAAGACATCAATTTAGTTTCTTCTATTAAATATCGTAATTCGTGATCCTACTTCAAAAATTTCAAATTATTATATAAATTTGCATTTTTTTAACTCAAAAAGGTGCAAAGAAACAATTCTGTGTAAAACCTTTTTATAAAATATGAAAAAATAAATTGTTAAGCTAGAAAAGAATAATAGAAAATAAGAAGTTGGAGCAAAAATTGCATATTTGGTATATGCCACTTTCTTCGCACGCGTGATATCAAAGGGTTAATTAATTTCATTTCGTCGACAGGTGAATCTGGAAAACATTTAATGTTTTAGGTACTAATAGTCCCCTAAAAGACTTATAGAAAAATATATACACGCAGAAGAATATATAAATAATCATATAAATAAAGTACCTGTACCACACTATACTCACAAATAGTAAAGTACACACCGAATTTCAACATTGACCTTTATTATTCTTTGCCTACATCAAAAAGAAAAAGACATTTCAAACAAAGGAATTTCAATAAATCCTGTGAAGATTTGAGCCTGTAATTTATTAGTGACGCTGTAATGTAGGTACTACAAACCATCTTGAATTTCAGATTAAATTGAGATCGCAGATGTGATTTCGAAATGAAACCAAGTTACAGACATCATTTCAAAGAAAAATGAATAATATTTAATTATACATCTTAGTCTTCAAAATTCATTGTGTTATCCATTCACAAATGTTACGGCTTATACCTACCTCTATAAGGGCAACTTTTTGAATGAATACGCTGGTAGGCGATACGTCGGTAGCCAGTAGCTCTTTTTAACCTGCGTATAATCACCACGGATGCCACCTCTACCAAAGTCGGTGAAGCTGATTATGTCTCCTTCTCTATTCACAGCACGCCACACGATTATATAAAGTAAGTAATCAATCAAAGTTAGTGGGTATATCTAAGTAAGACGTCACGTCTTTGTATTTTTAACTAAAATACAGTGTTTTTCAAAACGATTCTTCGCTTCAATTTTTTATAGGTCAAGTATTTTACATTTTTCATTTTCGTGTATTTTATACAATAGAAAACCAGTCATGTCAGATAATTTCGTTTCTTGTTCAAATTACCTACAAAGGAAACACGATCTTGTTCGAACTACCGATTGTATATGTTATTGAATAATATGATATTTATCTTACAAGCTTCAATACTGTCCAAGATGGTGTACCAGCTTGCAAACTTACTTAGGCTCCAAAAACATTTTCTTTTTTTTTAGAGGGCACGACAACGAAGTTTCAGATGACATCTAGCCATTAACTGCGGTGCTGGATATTGGTCCTATTAAGGGCTCGTGTGGAACCCATGACTGTAATGGAGCCCATGGTAGTAATATGGATAGTATTGGTGTATAAGGGCCCATGGGTACATCGTCTCCGTAGAACTATGGGCTCCTTAGGTGTATGGCTTTATGTGGAGCCATAGGCGTAAAATCTGCAGGTATATAGAGAAGTTAAAAAGTTTAAAATTCAATTAAAACAAGTATTATTCACGTAATAATTTATTTTTCAAATGACAGACTACTTTCTTTTTACATGTAGGTATTAAACAGGAAAGATAGAAGAATTTCCGAACAAATAAATTGATATTTCGCATTTTTTTTTTGTCAACAGAACTACTCAACAGGACAGGTGGGAAATGCTTTCCCATTTGTTCTGTAGACAGAACTCATGGTAAAAAATATACAAGTAGTTCTGCCAACAGAACTACGCAACAGAACAGGTGCGAAAGTATCTTTCGATCAGTACTCATTCGTTTTAGGCGATGAAGTCTGCTTAGCATATCTATCCTTTTCAAATCTTAATTTATCTTTGAGCAAATCTTATAGATTAGAATAATACTTTAATGATTTTAATATTTTGATAATTTTAATAATTTTCATCTACATTTCAAATATCTGGATTATAATCGGTAGTTTTCTAGAATAAGATTATAAATCTCACAGTAACTCAGTTATGAAGTGTGACATTGGACATTACCAAAAAGGAATGACAAAATTCAAGAAATATATTTATGTAATATTTTAATTTTAAATTATTTATTTCATTATTTTTATTTTTAAGACGTAGAATCTCAAAATGAAATAAAATGGAAACTACCAGATTTTACCACTGTTTAAGTCTTTGAGTATTAAAAATATATAATAAATTTAAACACTATCTACTTATCTACGTACATCTAATTTTTAATCTAGACTTATATAAAAATGAGTCTAACATACATACATACATACATTTATGTCTAAATTTATCGAATGTTTATTATTAATATTTAGGTATAGGCACATGTAATAACTCATCATATGGAACCGCATCAAAGAATTGTTTTGCTGTATTAACAGTCACGTTGATAGCATAATCAACTACAGGCTGACCGAATTCTTCTGTGACTATTCTCCAATT
This sequence comes from Pelosia muscerda, assembly GCA_963691645.1. Lineage (NCBI taxonomy): Eukaryota > Metazoa > Arthropoda > Insecta > Lepidoptera > Erebidae > Pelosia > Pelosia muscerda. Next base: position 7,173,826 of record OY829113.1, read on the forward strand.
TTCATTCAGGAATTGTAATACTGTGTTACCTGGAAAATAATTGTAATGCTAATTAAAAAAATAGGAACCTGTGAGAACACCGAATGATGGAATGCTAATTTAACGGTATTCTTACTAAAAAGTATTTATTAAAACTGTAGGTACAATACATGAAACTGCGGTTCAACTGATTGTTACAAGTAACTATTTGAGATAAACATGGAGTCTTCGAAGTAGATTTATATAATTTGGAATGTTTTAGTAGGCACTCTAATGGGTGTTCTCTTTTGGGCCACCTTACTCACCAGTCATTGAGATCTAAGACGGCAATGGCATGCGGTAGTCGGTTGGAGTGGTAAAATGATCGCATAGAAATTAGAACGGCGATTTTTTACGTCCAAACTAAAACCTGACTGAGTACTAAAAAAATACGCTCTACAACACTTACTCTAGCAAAGCAATACATTCAAGGGAAAAGTGGCATATCACTACCCGATTTTTATTGATAATATTTACTTTTGCAATTTTTCAGTAGCTAGTTGGCTTCTAGAGAGAGTAATAACTAAAATATTATACACCAGTACTTAAAATGTGTTATTCATTGACACCCGATACAACTGCCTTATAGTTTTTTTTTAGTCGAGACTATAAAGATCCCTAAATTATTCAATTTAATATGACGTCATATAACCTTTAAACAGTGGGCAGTTAAGACGTTTCTTACGACAGGTACCTCACCCGGACCGGTACTCATAAACCTGTTAAAATCTTAACCCTTCTTTTGCTTCGCCGAAACCGGGTGAAAAGTAGGTTCACTTCAGCAGTGTGATGGTCAGGGTTCGAACCTGGAAACTTTTGATCATAAGTTGACTCGGCAATCACGAAATTATCGAAAACATCAGTGACCCAACGTGTTAAAATAACGAAAGCGCCTTGTGATATTACTTACTTAATGCTGCTCACAGTCATTTCGTGCAGCGACTAAACTAATAGGCACTTCAATTAATAGGCAACTCAAAAGTCAAAGATGGCGTACTTTTATTTGATGATGATGATTTGAGTTCGATATGACTTATCCCACGGAGAGGGGGGGGGGGGATTCGTATCCGTGGGGATTTTTGCACGATGTAAAAAGTATCTACTGAACTCAATTGCTAATCTAACCCACCCAGATACGTATTTGAACACACACAAGAAAGTTTAGCAGTTTGTGAGAATTTTTAGGGAATTTGAGATCTTTTTTAACTATTTAGGAGTTAAGTCATAAAATTATGACTCATAAAGAAACTTCATTTCATCACAGCATTTATGGTCCTATTTACTTTCAGCTGCCTTCAACTTTAGGAGCCCGAACTTGCACTTATCTACACCTGCAAGACCTTCGAAACCGAGAACAGCAACGAACCAATGCATGCTCTTAACATGAACTTCTTACATTAGATTTTACAAATTTAAACTTACTTAATTCGGGATTGCCTTTAAAGAGGTTGGTGATGGTGTAAACAATTCTCTCGCCATAGTCAAACGCGTATTTGTAGTTCTTAATCCCAAAGTGGTCACGGCCTTCAGCATCCTTGAAATATTTGGTCTTGATGTTCAACTTTATAATGGAATTGACTGAAAATTAATTTAATTTTCTTTATAGTTTCGTAACATAAATATTTTACTTGTGACAGCTACAGCAAACATAATTTATTTTTTTATAGACCTATTCTAAAAGAGAAACCACATGATAACACTCAGATAGCACAAATGCACGGCCCACTTAATGGAAAGTGGTCACCGTGGCCTGTACCTAGAGGTTTGCATCTGATAACGCATGACATAATCCAAGGTCTTTTTCGATTTTAAAAGAATCTAAGTTGATTTGAAAAGAATGTTAGTAACAAACCATATGTAGATTTTGTAACAATCTTATAGAAATTTATTTTAACAGTAAAATGAGTCAAATATTTAGTTAATCAGGATAGGCTATACCGCTTATCTGCATGCCAAAGCCTGATTCAATTTAATTATTTCGAAACAAACAATATTTGCGTATAAATTTCAATAATAATTAATAAATGCGAATTAGGAAAAATATCATTAATTTCAAGAGTACATACATGCAAATCAACACCTTGATAGCCTGTACCTCGATTTGTTGGTATAGATATTCTAAAGCGGATCTAACGTTGTATGCACTGCCAATTCTATTGCAACGTATTACCCAACACATTAGTCAATCCAGTGAGTTTTCACTACTTAATAATACGCAAACATGTTATTACTCATGTGTATATAAAAATCTTGTATCAAGATTTTTAATTATGGAAATAATATACGTACATAATGATTTATAACAACATGTTTATTCAATGTAATTCATTTAAAATGCACTTTAGTAAGTAATGCATTTATGTTTAGAAATGCATTTTAATTACCAAAAACCGAAATTGAAGTACTAGTTAATCAGTTACTTAACCTAGATTATTTGTGTTTTTATACAAGATCGTTTGGTTAGTTGAGTACCTAATCAAACGGAATATAGGTATTGACCTAAACGAATATATAATTTATATCTTGTATATATAATATATTTGTATAATATATATGAGTATAGGTATTAAAATGCTCATCGTAGATTAGGTGGTTATGCATTTGATAGCATTGTTCTAATCACGGAAAACAAAAACAAGTGGAAATGTGAAGTCGTCGTGATGAGTTTTTGTTTACGCAAAGGTGTACAAATTTGGCAATATGATTTATTCATCATTTGTAAGAACTGAAAGTTTTAAATAACTTTCATAGCTGAATACAAGAACAACACAACTGACATACAATAACAACTTTTTTGAAAAGTTTCAAACTTGTTCGATACAAGGTAGGAAACGTCGTAAATACTTATAACTATAGCAAAGTAATATCTATTTTGTACATTTAAGGTGTGTTTTCGTTTTGCAGTACGTATGGTTTAGGCTAATTGGGTATTAAAGGTAATATACATATAAATACAATAAATGTCATCAATTGTGTACCTGCTTCTTTTACCCTCTTTTTTAAATACTTCAAAGATATTTTTTGCATTGGATATTTCGAACCATGGTATTAATTAATTGCCTATTAGCTTTTTGTACTAGGGTAATTCATACCGCTTTCTAACGTATTTATTTAAGTATAAAAATATAAATATTGTGTATCAAAATAAAATTTTAAAAATAAATGTACTTACCAATTTTGATCTTAGAATCGCCTTCCCCATTAATGGGGAACAACAGAAGTCTTCCGACGGCTGTATACTTTCCTTTTATTGTAAGGTTGCAACGTACTTCCAATTTAAATATATTCTGCTCTAAGTACGCTCTGAAATGAAAGTTGAAAATTTGTTAAGCTTACAGCATGCTTAGGTAATAATAGCGTTCAATCAACTAGCCTATCGCAGTTCACTTCTGGACATAGACCTCTTCCAATGTTGAGAGGCTTTGGCCTACTGTTTCCACGCTAGCCAGATGAGTTGTCTACATATTTTTCTGTTTGTGACTAATTGTGACTTCTTAATATACTCTTCGGATACGGCGAGAGAGGTCACACGGTAGCCTCTCGTACCGGCTGACGCAGGTGATCGCTGGACACGGGAGCTCGGGGATTACCTGCGTCGGATTCAGAAGGAGTCAACGTCCGAGTGCCACCACACTGTGATGTGAGCGAGGACTCGGGACGCGGGCCTAGAGGAGATGGATGGAACCGTCTGCCACAGTAGCAGGCGGCGGCGGCGTCACAATGTACTCTCCAAGATCCCTCCCCATATCCAAGAGCTAGTTGGGGACACCATGGTTCCCACATTAGGGGAAACGGGTCATCTCACAGAGATGTAACCAGGTCTGCCGGGGTGTGAGAAATATGTCTTGTAAAAAAAAAACTCCAGCAATCAAAGACCCATAGACGGCGTGGGTTTTAGTCGGTTCGAGTTCGATATAATCACCTCCACCGATGATTTGGGATTTTGCACACGGAAAAAAAATACTATTTAAGTTAAGCTGAAGGCAAAGTCTAGATAGTTGACCAATCGAAATACTGGGCACAGTTTTACTGCATAAACAAATTGATCAAGTATAAGTATGGCAAAATACTGGTTTTTCTCAAAGCAGCGGTATTTATTTTTTTAAAGGAAAATACTAGCAACGAAAATTACTTATATCGCGATTCACAAGAAATATGTCATATTACAATAAAAATCTCATCTTACAAATATTCGAAAATAAATATGCGATGTTTATTTATACTTTAACCCTTTTGATTATATTCATCTCGTAACTATTAATTTTAGCAACTCCTATGAGGTAAGTTAACTTGTGTTTTTTAGTTATCCCTCATAACCAGAAACGAGACTATAATCAGTAATCATGCACACGAGCCCAAACTGTTACTAAATATTTCTTAACATATAGGAATCTGCATTACTAACATTTTATGCTCGAACTAATCCGTAGTATTTACGACCACTGTAAAGGGTCCTTTACCTAAATACACACACACATTCAGAAATAAATCGTCACACACATTATCAAGTATAATAACTCAAGACAACGCATTTACTTTGAGTTCAAGCTCGACATTATATTGCCGTGACATTGAGTCTTTAATACCATTGTCACAGAATTAACAGACCAAATATATCCTTGGAAAATCCTTGTAAGTACAGTACAATTGTTTAACTAAATATTATGGAGTAACACAAAGGGTTTCATCAACAGTACGTGAGAATAAAACCGCATTATTGCGATGTGGCAAGGTTCCTGTAATCGTTCTAGCGTTAGGCAAGCAGCACTATTATGTTCCTTTCAAACGCGAGGCCTTAAGGAAAATGTACTTTATTGGTACTAAAATGAGAATGAATGATGATATTCGACATTTCGGAGGTAATTGTAATGTCAACAAAACAGCACATTATATAACAAATATAACTATAACAAATATTGGTATATGTAGATTACGCTTCTAAACAAGCCGCAGCTAGTTGGAAACATTAGAATTAACACATGGTTTGCCTGTTTTGTGTAATTTTAACATAAGTTATCATCATCTGCGTTTAATCCTGGTCTCATCCGAAGCCGTCACCTCGGAGTCAGCGGTCCGAATTTTCCAGTGTAACTACATTGCGGCTGAACCTCGATATTTTCCGTGAAGTGATTGCCATCCGGCCTCCATAACCTATAGGTATAGGTGATATTAAAGAATTGCAGCTAGACAGTTGTTGAACTTTTTAAGGTTCCAACGACCCGTAACGTACGTGCTCTCCGAGGTACGACCAGACCAGTCCAAATTGCCATAATCATTCATACAAATATTGGCACAGAGCATTTGTTACCCAATAAGTACGTTAGAATTCTCAAAACAAGTCGAACGTAGCCCTGGTGTACCTGCAGTAACTTACTTATTAATGCAGATAGTTAAGAAAATAATTGCAACTAGTCAAAGGTTGGCCGTGAGCTTTTATTGTCGGATTATTTTCTTACAAGTACAAACCCTTGCCTTGCGAATCTAGTTATAACGATTTTTAATTTTTATTCCGCATTATTCCCTCGGCATGCGTCTAACAGATGTACTCAGGCCTTTCCCCCTCTGGGGATCTGCTTATATTTTAACATATTTCACGAAGTTTTCCTATTCTCATGATACATTCTCAAGTTTAAGCGAATGTCATACATTGAAATAAAATCACTTTCGACGGATACTTAGCATAATAGTTTGGATACTTAGCTCGAGACTCGAGAGCGCCTAGATCGATTTACAGAACTGAACGGTAAAGAAATTTCGTGCGGTCGAAATTGTGGGCATCAGCTAGTGTATAATAAAAATGTAAACTTACTCAACATTCAAAACCTGACATTTTCTTAATCCCGTCACTTTTCCTCCGTAGAAGGTTACCTTGATGCCGGGAAGTTGTATTGGCAGTTCTTCGATGATAAATGGATCTAGTGATGTTACGTTGAGATTTGGTAGACCCTTTGAAAACTCAGGTATGGCATCCGCCGTTGCTTGTATTAGACATGCAGGTTCTGTGTTGTTGCATGGGTGGATGAAATCAGCTGTAAATATAAAAAAAAATTGGTATACATTAAATTCGCACAGAGAAGTTGGAGTGACACTCGTCGTACCACAAAGTAATTCATCTCTCAAAATAAAGATAACATAACCAATTTTGACGATATCAATTTTATTATTCGAGGATATCGGGTATACTTGAGAAAAGGAGCTAAAGTTATAGGACTACATCGAAAAAAAAGTAGAAAGGATCGAAAAAGGTACAGAAACGAAATTAGTTAATCCATTATACAGTAATATTTGATCACTATGAGACTATTATGTATGATTTTAGATCGACATAGTCATTTACATATTCACTGTTAAATCTATTGGGATATTTATCATGTTTGTTTATGAAATCAATAAACATGGTAAATATCTCGATAGATTTAACAGAGATATATTATGTTACTCTAAAGAACACATCACGTTTAATTAAGAAATCTGATCGTTCATTATCAAATTAAGAATCTTCACTAGTTATTATCGTACTCGTATATTAGTACAGGTAACAAGCTACAATCTAACAACGAAGCTATAAATTAGTGATTAACACTCGAACTTAATCTAAACACAAAACACATTGAGATATGTCATATTTTGCAATATTTGTCGAAGAATGTAAGCATTATTTTTCACTAATTATTACCTTCATAACTCAAGTTTTATGTCATTCAATCGCAAAGTCACGAAAATGAGGAATCATTTTTTAAACACACGTGTGTCAAATTGTCAAACACCAAAACAAACTTGACCTGAATTTTTTAACACAAATATAATTTGCGTTCGTGTAATATTACATTGTTTTCTTACATATTGTTTAACAACAATAATAAGAGTGACAATAGCGGTCACGGGTAAGTTGTGAAATGGTGAATCAAAGTAGAAACAGAAGATAATAAAGACAAAGACAGTGTCAAAATCTAAAATATGAGAATAATACTGCGAAACAACTTTACAGTCTAAAATTATGCTTTAGTTACCAAACTAACCATTGTAGGTGACTGCTTGCCTAGCGCTAGACAATAATAGTCTCCGAATCTAGATTAGGTTAGGTTAGGATTCGATCACAAGGACCGAATATTTCTCAAAAAAGCAGTCGATTTCCTATGAATTTAACTTACAATTGGGATAAAAGTATTCAATAGTAATTATTATTACAGACAGTATTAACAATAATTCATTGTACGAACATTCTGAAACAGACTACATCATATAATGAGGACTCAACCAGGACATAGGGTGATAATCCATTTGCAATCCAGCAATTACTGTCACTGATAAATGGTGTTATTTATTAAATTACGATGGTTGGAATTATAAAATTGAGGGTAAGTAAATATCAATATTATCAGTATAATATATTCAGTAGATTTACGTTATGTATTGATGTTATTTATTTAGCTTGGGTTTATAGCATTTAACCCATAATTTAATTTAAACTTGTTTTTGTTAGTTGACTCTTGTTGAAGAGGGAGCACGATATCGAATTCAGCAAATTCAGTACATTTGCTGAACTCGATATCATGTTCCCTTTTCAACAAGTGTCAACTCTTTTCGAATATTGCAGCTAACCTGCAATATTTAAGGCAAGTGTTGACCGATGTTTGATTGTTTAACTATTTAATTAGTTACTTTTAATATATAGTACTTAAACTTAAAGTCTTTATTAAGATGCATATCGGTTAAAATATCACAGAATTATTCACAACCCACAATTGGTTATTTATAATTTTCTAGAAATATAAAAGACAAATTGTAATAAATATAAATGCAATAGCCAGTTTAAGGTCAAAATCTATCAAGAGTTTACTTTTCTTACCTAGTCTAGGTTATCAATGCAGGTTGTCAAGACCGAACATATTATAGCATTAGTCTTTCAGAATGTATGTACCTATCAAATAGATTACGGTTTTGCTGATCTCACAGAGTTACTTTTGCATTTAGAATAATGTTTTATCGAACCAACGCAACGGTTTTGTTATACCTCATTACCCAGGACTTCTCACTATTACCTATATGAACAGTACATTTTCTATAGGTATATACACCATTATATGAATAGTAAATTTACGTATTATAATTTATGCAATAATTTTTTTGGTACATTCATGGTTTATTAATTTGAGAATAGTGGTTTCTTGTGCCTGAAACTGTAAAAGATAACTACTAATGGGAACTTAAAAATATTATATGAAAAGTGAAAAAAATCCTTTCCGTTCTCGAACAACACGTGTAGGACTCAGGTATCACCGTCATACTGTACAGGTCTCAACGAATATTTACTCGATGGGTTCACTTGGACTTATCTGTCAAATTATAAAGAACTACTACGCTTTTCCATCATACGTATCGCCTTCATACAATCCTGTGGGTTCGTTAAACGAGCCGTGAAAAAATATCTTTTGATCAATGTTCAATGTAGGGGTCATCTGAAATAGCAGTCACAACCATCAGGCGGAGTGGAGCAAGTATTCCGACATAAATAGATAAAAAATCGAAATCAGACACACTTTACATAAATTATATTGTTAAGCGAATGTGACTAAAGATATAAACTCAATCATTTTTACCGTAATAAATACTGATCATACTTAGTGGACTTACCCAAGTGAACACATGCCACCCGATCAAGGCTATTTCAAATATGGCCCATTTAACTGATTAATCTGAACAGATAACTCCCGAAAGAGGGAGTTACTGAAAAAGGGGATTCTCATTATTTGCCCGATCACTACAAAATAATAAGGCTAATTTCCTTTTGACCACTTTATCAATTAGGACTTAGGTGTAGTGTTTTCACCTGTCGAAGTAATTTAATAATTTTTGCTGGCATTAATATTATGATTTAAACAACCAACCTAAATTTTAGGCCGAGAATTTTTATAGTTTTTAATTTTTGTGGGAATCTATCTAAAGAATGTATTTCAATATTTTGAATTCGTTGTCAATTATATATTTTGGAGTTCTTGTCTATTTGCTTTTTTGTTTGCAAATAATGCCAAAATTACAGAACAGAACTCAGAAACTAGATCGCACTTGAAAACTACTATATGTTTTGATTTACTATAAAAGTCCCAACCATAATTAATTTCATTATTTCAATTAGCTCTTGGATAACCAACTTGGGTGCATAAGCACCGGAGGTATGACCTAAAAGATAACCGACATCCACATGGGCGCAGTCGCCGGTGGAAAATGTAACGTTTTGTTTCTTTATTCCAAGTTGCTTATGGTAATCTGCATGAATGATGACGACATTCCCGCGATCATATGGGTAGAGTTAAGGCCAAGAACACCACCCCGAGACTCAACAGCATTGTAGATCGGGTGTGGGTCCTAGCTCTGGGGCAAGTCACTCTCTAGCTCCGATTGTGAGGGTTTCATGTGTGCATGTTTTTTAGCCAAGGCAGTTTCCAAAAGTATGCAAACTCTTTGAAAAACCTACGGCACACAGCGCACGATGGCGATCAGCGCCTTCAGGGGGCATGATATCGTTTGATATAGGGAAGTTATTCGTGATACTATACCGGTATCGAATAAAAGTGGGGGGGAGCAGGAACATGAACCCAGCCTAGAGAGATCCGGGCCGTGAAGTTCCAGCTCCACAGGGATATGGAAGCTGAGCGCTAGCGACATCTTGGCAGTAGCGGCGGAAAGGCCAATCATGTGGGACTGGCCAGAGAGGCCACACGGCAGTCTCTAGTGTCCAATGACGCAGGTGATCACCGGGCATGGGAGCTCTGGGGATTACCTTCATCGAATCCAATAGGAGCTTACGTCCAAGTGCCATCACTGTGATGTGAGCTAGGATTCGGGGCTGCACACGCATGGGAGATGCCGAGGTGGGTCCTACGAGTGGTTCTTGTAGTGCGCCTTACGGCGATCATTTGGACTTTAAGTCCGGTCAAATATACACCGGAAAGTGCACCATCAAGTGGGGTGCAGGACGTTGATGGACTAAATGTAAAAATATAGTATTCCTAAGTCACTCAACAAAGAGTTCTCAGTCAGAAATACCAAGAATTAAGAGAAAACAAGTTGCTCAAAATCAAAATCAAAATCAAAATCAAATTTTTTTTAAATTAATTGACTATCAATTCATAATTAAAAATAATTGACTACAAAATAATAATAATATAATTAACTACAAATTTTAATCAACTAAGCGCTTTAATACAATACAAACAAGGAAAACTCACGTGCAATTTTTGCCGTGCAATCGCTGACGAAAAACGCCGCCGACACCAAAGTGACAACCAAAACATGTCTTTGATATCTTTCACACATCCTCGGTATACACTCGATCGATCGGTTTGCTGTTATACGTAAACAATACGATAGATGTACAAGCTGGGAGCACACTGCCGGAACCAAAGGAAATTTAATGCAAAATAAACAAGTTCTTTTTTTTATTATCCTTGCATAAATTCGTCTAACTCTTTACCAATGTAAAGCCTAATTTTCACGCAACACTACTCACTAATCCGTCCTACAAAATGTTCGCGCGTTGAATGCGCCGGGCCGCATACGTTGGCAATCGTATTCTGGGATACGACACTGCAATTGGTCAGTCATAATGTTTTCGAATAGGTGGTTTATGTACGAAGGTCAGTAAGGTAAAGTGTATGTTAAAATGTCCCGTGTATTTGTTAATTCCTATTGTTATGAACTTTTTTTATGTTAATATAGTTCTTACTCTTATTTTGAAACATATAAATTATAGCAACTATATCACTCTATTCATGCTAATTTATTTTTTCAATAGTGATCAATACAAAACCAACAAGTAGAGAGAGAGAATGCGAATCACATACTTATCTACCTACACTTGTATTACGATAATAGAGAGAGAGAAAAGAAAAGAAATAGAGATTTCTTCCAAATCTGATCAAAATATTTGGAAAGAAGTTCTTCTATCTCTGACCTAAATTCATTGTATTATTTTATCAATATGGCTAATTTATTATGCATTAATTATCAAATTATGATCTGATAATATAATAGCATAATATCTGATATACATATTATTATTCCAGTGAGTATCCAAGTATTAGATCACAAATACTATGATCATACTTACTTCGATTTCACCAGAGAAATTCCACGCAGAAATGAACCAGGCCTCTAGTATTTACTATGTAAGTTGTTTAACGTTGCATAAGTTGTAAGGCATCTGGGTAAAACGGGTTACTATGAACCCCGTGCGTACTGACCTATCACCACGCATTACACAATACAACCTTAAACCCAACTAGTTATTGCAGCACTACTGTCCAAGTTTTACTTATTTACTTTAATGTAATCAGTTTTTGTGACGTTTATGCTCATAGTACACCTATAATGGCCACGCATTAATGTGAAATGGTTGTGTCATAACTGATAGGTCTATTTTCTCTGACTTAAATAGAGGATTAATAATATTTTGACTTGGACTACGCGTGCAGGGACAAGGATAATTTTACAATCAATTAAAGTTGTTTTTAGAATACCAGATCTGACCTACAAAACGAAAGATTTTAAAAAGAATACTTTCTATCCTACCAATCCCGTCTAACTTCTAAATAATATTACATAACATAACATAATATAAACTTACGCCTATATCCCCAAAGGGGTAGGCAAAGGTGCTAGCACCCACATTTCGCCAGTTTATGTTTAGGTACCAATGTAATAAGTGGCGAGCCAATTGCCATTAACCGGGCAGTTATAAACCTGCAATAAATACATACATAACTTCGAAAAGCATCGAACCCATACCACAAGGCTACCGCGGTACAGAAACAGATTACAATCTAGGACACGCACCGCATGGAATACTTTTTAATCGCAGGAATTAGGTTCCTGTGAGTTGTGGGAACAATATCAAAATTCCCTGCGGATGTAGTCACGGGAGTCACGGGTAACTTATATTATATTGTCAGGTACCTACATCAGATAAGTTCAAATAATACACATAACGGATATTGTTTAAACTTATCTGATGTATGTGTATTATTTATATTTCAGATTGCGCGGATATTTTGCAAGGCTTGATATCCGCCAGTAAATCCATTTCTATTTTATAAATGCAGTTAATTATGACTTTGATTTAATGTTCATTTTTTATAATAACTTCATTTACTTTATTATATTTATTGCTTCTTTTAAGTATCGAAATGTGTTTATACATATTTGTCGAGCTGACCACATGAAGGGCCGATGGCCGTTAGTGCAGATGAGTTCTAGAGTGGAGACCGTGAGACAAACGGAAGACAGGACGTCCTATAAGGGTAACTGCGATCGACTGGATGCGGAAGTCCGAAAATGGGTAGAAATGGCGCACATTGAGATAGATCTATGTCCATCAGCGAATTGCGATAGGATCAGTGGTGGATGAACCCTGCGAACTGTCGCTAGTCTTGCGGTTACAACTGCTACAGTCATAAATTCTAAATATTTCTGATATAAAATTCTCAATTTTATAAGATAAAAATTCGAAATTTTTGTTCCGAAGCAACCGTTGAGTGATTATTCAAACAAAACTGATATCTTTTCTAAACAGGTACGAGGTCTGTCTTGCGAAAAGATAGCTAAATCTTCTCACGAACGTTTAAACAAATCATTCGAAATGTAAATTTCAATATTAGCATCTCTGATTATATACAACTATGGACATATTAACACAGTGTTTCTTTGCTAAGTGCATCGCAAAAAACGGCTGGGAATACGCGTTATGTGCGAGTAAGCTAATGTCATCAATGTGCACATGTCATGGGATATAATATGTGTATGTTACCTTGAACCATAGCACTTTACGCCGCGATGCAACAGCCATCACTGCATCTATAGAAGTTGTATCTAGGTGTATAAATAGTCTAAGATTAGTATATCAAAAGTTAAGACCTTAAACTATCTTATTACACCACAACATGTATACCTACACGTATTAAGTAAGTGGGTACTCCTAAACTATTTCATTAGAAGGTGCATTTATTGTTGCATTTATGCATTAAATCAAATTATTTCAAGGTACTCGTCGTAACTATCGGGAATCCGGTTGTTCAGGTGTACGGTGTCGAAATCGACTGTGAGTCACGAATACTCGTAATACTTTCGCACGACGACGAAGCATCATGCAGTTAAAAGTCGGTTTGAGTCCCACACATACACATCCACATGACATCATCGATATAGACAAGATGCATGAAATGAAATTTTCAGAAAAACATTTTTTTATTTGCATGCCGCTTTTGAGGTTGTAAGAAAGGTGACCTTACCTTACTACGACCACCAAAGCGGCATGCCAGATACTGACGATCTGAAAAACGCAGCTGGAACAGACTGGATGCGAGGTTGATTTCTACAAAATCACACTACCCGTTTAATTTCCCGTAAGGTGGCTTTAAGGAATGCCAAAAAATATTATGGCGATCTGTTGGTCTCTTGACTTCGACGTCATCATCATATAGATATTTATGGTGTCCTGATTACATCAAAGACCGATGTTATATCCTCCACCTAGCACGATCTTAGACGTCCGTAGTAGTGAGACCATTTAGCACTCATATCACAGGACTTCTTGGGTGTACCTCTCTTGACGGGGCCCGACCGAGGCGCCATTAGCCAGGCATTTGCCGACGTAATGGACGCTTGTGCGTGATTCCGTACATCCACCCCAGCATTTTCTTCTCTATGACACGCAGCTTCAACTTTTGTCGCTCCAGCAACGGCCATACTTCACAGCTGAATAAAAGGGCAGGCCTATTAATTGTTATATAGACCTGCCTATTCAACCTGACTGGCGTTTTATCTTAGGTGCCTGTTGGTATGTTGACTTTGACGTAATGTGGTTAAAAATGACTTTCACCCGTACCTATCACAAGTAAATAATATAAGAGTGAAATTGTTTTACGACTTGTTATTTCTAAAATAATAACATGCTACTCGTATTAAAATGATTTGTTGCTAACACAATCACCTTACATACATCTAAGTACTTCATTTGATATTGCACGCAATGCCACGGAACGGTAAACACTTCAATTTTCGATAGTGAAATTGCTAACTTTATGCTGTATATTATTGTTGAGTGAAGGTTTTAAATAGCAGGTAAATAAATCGCTAAAAAAATGTTCGTGAATAATTTTATACTGTTTTATACCAATTTATATATGATGGTATTTTTTGCGAGCCGAGCTTTGGTGAGGTTTGAACGTTTTGATTATTTATTAAACATACGCCAGAGGAGATAACTATGGTAGCTTTTTATACGCTGGTTGATTTATAAAATTTGATAGCAGCTGATGAAGACCTGTGATTCATGCGAGACGAAGAAATGAATGGGCAAAGGGACATAGGGGAAAAGGGGCAAAAGGACAAAGGGGCAGAAGGACAAAAAGGTAAAGGGGTGAATGGGTCCTTGCCCATTACAGGGGTATGGAGATATGGGAAGAGGAGGATATAAGAAATTAGGGGTACGGGGGTATGGGAACGTGGGGAAATGAGGAAATCGGGAAATTGAATGGGGGCATGGTAAGCGTAGAAGGGAAAATAGAGAAGAGAAACAAGTAGAAGCTAGTAATAAGTTGAATCCCGTACAGTACAGAATCAAATAGATAATCCAGTACACAGTGGAATACCGGGTCGAGTAGAAAGTCGAATAGAGAGTTGAATAAAAAGGTTAGGACAGATACCAGAATAGAGTCGATTAGAGCGATAAAATGTAGAACTCTGCGCGATAACCGGGATCCTATAACTAATACCTATATAATTTGACCAATTTAAAAATGAAAAGAAGCCAAAATTTGTGAAAATATTGTGCTTAACACATTATGTTGGTAACTTCTATCTTTTTGCAACAACATTAGGTATGTCTCAGACTTGCACTTGACGGTTATTTTATTTTTCGTTTAGTAGGTTCATTATGCTCTTTAATTCGGAATATTAAAGAAGATCGCTAATCACGACTGTCACAACTACTGATTATCATAAATTAGAGTTCAAAGGGTATAATTGCGGCAAATACATTCTTTTGTATTCCCGTTTTATGCTGAACACTGCTAATCCAAGGTGAAATTAGAAGCAAATTATGTAGGCACTTTCAAAGCATTTTATATTAAGCAGATGATATTAAAGTCTGTCAGATCGTCTTTGACACTCTACGTAATAAACCAAGAGTTGGCACCAGTTTTGCGTAGGTATTCGAGGCAAGGACAATACTAGTCACACATCTACTATATTATACCTCAATATAGAGTTGCACACCTGACCTAATCTGACCTGGCCACTGCTGCTGCGGAACATCTATGGCAGTCGTTACGCCCTCAAAAATCCAACTAGTCTAACTGCAGAATTTTGATATCGCCAATTTGGTTGTGGAGGTCCGATGGCAGTCGCTTCACGGAATATCGAAGTTCAGCCGCATCTTAGTTAGACTAGAAAGCCATCTGAGTTGGGAATAAACTCATTTATGATAATAATGCCCTATTCAAAGTTCAAGTTGATGCAAATATTCTTTTCATATGTTTTTTGCGGACTTATTTTTTATATTGTATATAATTATTAATTAGTTTCATGTGGTTTTTTGTTATTATACCACTTAGTTTAATAAGACTTTTAGTTTGTTATCAAAGAGTGGGAGATATTAAAAGTAAAGTAATTTTAAAGTACATTTTACATTTACATAACGCATCTCAATATCTCAATTGCAGAAGTAAATAATACAACATAAAGAATAAAATGGAGTTTAAGTCATTTGAAAAGACTTATCAAAAAATTACTTTCGTGTTATCAGTCAGCATGACATATCCTAATCCAAGGACTAATATGTATCGTTTAGCTGCTATACGTAAGTGAAATTAGCATAGTTAAGTGTTTACATAAGGAAATAAATAAGGATGTCAAATAAAAAATATTAAACCGCTAATGAAGTGTAGGCTTTTATCGCTTTTACTTAGTTGTTTTTTTGGATGTACTAAAATTATGCAATTTAACTCATTTTGTCATCTATAGAATGCCGCAAGATGATAAAAGCTATTTTTTTAAAATTATTTTATACTGTTGATTGATGGCACTTGGTGGAACTAATTGTTATACACGATTGGTAACATACCTATACTTCACCACTGTATTTAATATTGTGCCTAACTGATTTCGCCTTGCGGCATTCTCCAAAACCCGTTAGGTACAATAATATAGATACAGTGGAGAAGTACAAGTGTGTTATCAATCATGTATATGGTTTATAATTTCTCTATGGCAAGTAAGTACGTTTTACTTTTTATACAGACTGTTATCACTGTAGTCGTCACTGCCAACTATTGTAGAAAAATCTTTAAAGAATATCCAAATCCTTGAATAATCTTTAGCTTCTTCAGCTTCTTACACTCGCATACGGTACAGAACCAAGCGGTTCGGTGAGTCTTTTCTCTGCCGCACTATTAAGTCCTGGAATTCCTTGCCAGCGCACATGTTTCCTTCTTCCTACAGCCCCGGGTCCTTTAAGCGGCGCGTGAAAAAGCATCTGATGAGGCCGTCAAGCTGAGCGCCGCCATTGTAGCACTGAACGTGTTTGCAATGGTGACCCTCTTTTATGAGACTTTGCCTTCAGCTTAACATCAGGCGAGGTGAAGTCAAATTGACGTGCCATAAATAAAAAAGTGGTATAAAAAAAAAAAAAAGATCTTTTTAAACTTTTTGTTGTTACACGAGTTAAGTAAACATTTTCACAGCTTTATTGGTCATCAGTATTATGCCGATGGGTTTATTGGTTTTAGTAGAAATATACAAAAATTTGGAAGAAAAGGATTATATCAATATCATAAGGCACACTACTATACTGGGACCATTTCTTGCTGGATTTTTCAAGGTAAATGACAATATTATTTTAGTTAAGATTCTTATTTTAATAATCTTGTATCTAACTCAAGTGACACAAGTCATGTTTGCATGATATAACAAACATTTTTCTTTTCATAGATGATCCTCTTGTATCATAAACGGATTCAAGCAAGACTAATTGTGGATGAAATCACACGCGACCATCTTAAGTTTAATGAATACCATAAAAAGTACAAAAAAATGGCCAGATCGAGTATCAGAAACTCTCAAAATTATTCTGAAAATTTTTGGATGCTTATCATAATTTTTTGCGTCATGACGTTTCCAGCCATGGCGATAGTACTTACCACTTATAACTTCATATTTAAA
This sequence comes from Pelosia muscerda, assembly GCA_963691645.1. NCBI lineage: Eukaryota > Metazoa > Arthropoda > Insecta > Lepidoptera > Erebidae > Pelosia > Pelosia muscerda. The sequence continues at coordinate 7,191,061 of OY829113.1, forward strand.
TCTGAGCCTATTAAGTATATGGTGCATGATGTCAAAATTCTAAATAAAGCTCCAGAAACGAGATTTGAGTCTCCCTATTTTGAGATAATTTTCGTGTATAGTTGCTACTGTGCTGTATTATATGCGTTGAATTTTATTGGCTACGATGGATTCTTCGGACTAGCAATAAACCATGCCTGTTTGAAGATGAATTTGTACTGTGCTGCACTAGAAGAAGCAATGAAAAGTGGTAGAAGAGAAGTTTACGACAGAGTAGTGGGTGTGATTAAGGAGCAGTGCAAAATGTTTGAGTTACTATCACCACATTTACGATTCTTTTCGTGACAATTTTTTTTAGATTAACTGTGATTTAATCATAAAACCGTATTATATCAGGGAGCAAAATAGAGCCAAGTCATTGTATTATCATTTAATTATTATTTTCAGATTCGTGAATCTGATACAAGACACATTTAATATATGGTTGGGCATGATTTTCATAGCAACTGTAATACAAATAGGGACATGTTTATATCTGATTTCTGAGGTAAGTTTGGAATTATTACCTCCAAGATGGCCGACGCCACAACATGGCAGAATGCGTACACATAATATCACAAGTCCCTCAATAGGAGAAATTGAGGGACTTGTGAAAAGGACTTGTGTATTATGGGATTGACAAGTACAATTCTATGTATAACATATAATATTATATATGTTCTAAGTATATAAATATGGATCACACCGCCACTAAAGTATAGGTAATAGATACAAAAACAAATATGTATTTAAGTATGTTTATCCGCAATATAGAACCCGTAACACAAGCTAGTTAAGCTATGCTTACCATGGATCTACGTGACTGTGTAGATTCTCCTACAATATCTAAATATTTTATATGAAAATATAAATAAATATTTATATTTTCATTTAAAGAGGCGGTGGCGGCCATCTTGAATAAAAGGAGCCACCGCAAAATGGCGATTGCATTTATAATTCCCTTCATAAAGAAGAAAGAAGCAGTGCCATTGTATCTACTTGTCAACATTCAATATTTAAGTATTGTTTTTCGGTGTGTGCAATTTTTTAAATAAATGAATAAAGATTTAAATTTTCATCATATGCTGAACTATTGTTTAGGACCATGACAGTTATAGTGCAAAAAATAACACTCATAAATTACAATTTCAGGGTTACGGCGTTGATGTAAGGTACATGATATTTATGGCAGGAGTTGTGGTGCATATTTATTTGCCTTGCCAATACGCAGCGAAAATAAAGTACCTGGTAAGAATAATTTAATTAATTAATTTAATCTATAACATCCACATTCAGTATTTTATTTCCGTTGCAGATTTATTATGATTCAAATAACAAATCATTTGATTACTGCATATCACTGTATTTTCAGCGTAATATAAAATAAGTTTCTATTAAATAACACTAAACTTTAACTTTAATACCTATTTATTTTTAGTCTCTGGAAACAGCAGATAAGATCTACTGTTGCGGTTGGGAAAATATAGACAATCAGGCAGTGAAGCAGATTATTGTGTTTATGATAGCACGAGCACAGGTATTTATCATTGTAGGTTTTCTACTCGATAAATAGTTTGTTAAGTAGTTTGGACAGCACTGCATTACAGTTGCATAAAGTCAGTTGTTAATATCATGATACTGTTCTTTGCTTCCGATTTAAGTTAAAAAGCAACTAATTAAATTAATAACTCAGGAAGCTGAACATACTTTGTGTACGCGGGGTGTAGAATATTGTATAATATTTATTATTTAGGTTTACGCGGTTGAAAGAGAGAAAAAAATTGTTACATGTTATTGTGGTCATATTGTGACTAAGACCCTACCAATCTACACACTCACATACAACAATCAGATACTATAGCTTACTACATAGCAGTACGAGTATGAATATTAACAATATATTATTATTCTTTTTACTCAGGTGCCGATACAGATAAATGCCTTCAACATGATAAAGTACGATATGACGCTGTTTATGTCGGTAAAGGTTTTCTTTTTTTACTAAAACATTATTTCTTTAGTCAAGTAACTTTGAAGAAGAAGATTTTAGATTTTTTAAATACCTATGAATGTGAAAAAGATAACCTCTTTCCCTTTTATTCAAAGTAATGGGACGTAACATATCTTTATGAGCAACATAAAGTTATATTAGCGTATCCTTTGGACTAATATGTAGATACATAACAATGGCCATTGACCAAGTGCTATGTATTTTCTGTCTTGGCTGTGGAGCAGAAAGTTGACAGTCAACACGCTTTTGTCTACCAGGTTGCGAGAGATATTATGTTCCTTAGGGTCTTTGTGTCTTCACTTCTTCACTTCAAGTGAGTTACACCTCCGGCAACGGAAAACACAAAGACGGCGTGCATTTTAGTCGGTTTATTCGACATAACCCTCCCAACCAGATACCCTTTGATTTCGCATTTTCCCAGCACAACGGACCTGGCAAGTGGTACTGATGCGTCAGTGAATGGCTTAATCCATTTGCGTGAATGTTTCCTAAATGAATAATTTGTAGTTATAAAGTTTTAAGCTCACGGTATTCCAAAATCTATTTATACTTTATGCATAAATTGTTTTAAAAAAATACACTTGAGAGTAAAGTTTACCACTCGAATATATTACGCGAAAAATAATTAACTCTCTGTTAATCTTTTGTTTCAGATCATGCAAACATCGTACTCCATGTTCACCCTTTTGCGATCTTAAGCACCATATTCACGCTACATCTATGTCGACATTTCTGCAGTTTTAATAGAAAATTTTACATAGGCACATAGATACATTAAAATATATTTTACTTATTGAGATTCTTCTATCGTTAGTCAGATAGTGATTAAAAGTTGGAATAGTAAAGATGTACACACCATCTAAGTGGAAATAAAAAATATTTTTTTATATTTAATTAGCAATTTGATTTAAAAATAAAAATATGCTTATCAAGGAATTAAAATTACTAGAATATTGGTTTCATTACTGTTAATCACGAACTTACCGGTGTTTGAATCCCAGTGATTCTCTTCGGTTATTGCTCTAAGTGCATTGATATACAAAAAACCAGCCCAACCTAGAGACACAGTCTCGAACAAAAGTAACATTCGAATCTGTCCGCCATCACACATAAGTAGTTATAGTTAATAATTTGTTTCACGGCAGCGCCGCTACTTTCAGAGAAACTCGAGCATAGGTTTTGCTCTTTGGGAATGTTACTACGACCCTACAGTAGGTCCACAGTGTTACAAGCCACAGCCCAAGTGGTCCACCTTGTACACCTTGCAGAACGGGGGAAACTAGAGTCTCCTTCGCACCTGTTGTTGCTCGCAAACGGATGCAGCGGCAGTTCACGATCTTTGTAAGCAATGCGCTGAGTGAGAGTAGTCTTACCCCTAGGACCGCCACGAGGCCTCAGTCGACAAACAAATAGACAAATATTTTTATTGAATGAAAATTGAACCTGCACCTACTACATTAGTAGTCGAATGCCATCGCCACGCTATATGGGGCCATCAAGGTCAATGCAAAATTACCAAAATTGTCAAATGACCTTAATTCAGATACCTATCATTTGGCTCAAACAGTGGTTCAAAAATATCAGGCCACTAATGATTGTGATTTGCATTTAGCAAACACTCACAACACTGACGAAACATCACACCCACCCAAAACAAAAAGAGGAGGTTGAATTGAGTTAGCCCGTACACCTTGATTGACGATCAAGGATAAGGAGGTAAGACGGCAGATGTTCCCATGAAAGCTAAATAAAGGTTTGAAAGATGGGGTAAGCAGATCTCAGGCTCCGAGGTGAATCTTGTTGAAGCGATGCCAAAAGTGTTAAGTAAGTAACAAAAAGCACCTAATCGAGGAATTAAAAGCATTTTGTTATTATTTCAAAAATTAGAAAACACTTATTACTGCACCTGATAGTAACGAAGACATTATTTTGATTTTATACCACCTAGGTGACAGACTAGCACACGGCCCAACTGAAAGAAAGTGGTCGCCGAGGCTTATGAATGTCTACCATGGCTGCTACACTCGGGTTGCTCGAGCATACCCTGTCCAGATACATTTTTATTAATGATTTATGTATATTGCCGGCATGGAGAAAAAAATAAAGAAAAAGGTTAAAATGCCAAATTTGTGAATGCAGTAGATATTTATTTTTAAAGTAATGAATAGTCTTTAAAAATATGATTTAAAAACAAATCATTGAAAAGACATACTAACCAAATAAGTGAATTACGCTATAGTAAGTATATTACATTTCTTCCAATATAACATAACAAAAAATATTTATAAGAAAAATATGTCGACACAATTCTCGACTTATAAGAAACTCTAAGAAAAAACTTTAAGAAATTGAAGAAACACAAGTTCTGTAAACGTAAGAGTTTGCTCAAGAATAACTATCACCACAGTCTATAAAAACAAGGCATGGTAAATTTCACATGCCTTGAAAGGGGTGGACGTGTTATAATAAATGTCATTTGGGAGGCATATAATTATGCACCGTCATCACATAACTCAGGTTGAAATACAAATTCTAGACGACCCATGCCGACGCTCGCCTCGAGTTCTTTTTTTACCGTGCGAAAGCCCCCTCTGATAACCGCCATCGACGTCAGCGAGAAATATGTTGGACTCAAACCGACCGCAAGCTTCGGCTGACACAAGGCCATAAAGGCCCTCCCGGGTGTGTGACAATGGTATTCACATCTATCACCGGATAGGGAACAACGCGTGCTAGGGTGAGTTGTTAGGCGGTTACAGTTGTCACCCCCAGGCCGGCTCATGTAGCACGGAGGTCATTCTGCGACCTCCGACCCCGATTCGCCTCCGCTTGTCACGGTCTCTGCGGATCCAGAGTCTCCAACTGTTCTCCGCGATGTCTGTAAGCGCCTTTACAATAACATTAAATGTTACATATAAAATTGCATTTTAAGATCGAAGAAATTTCGGAATTTTATTTTCAATTAGTCCATTATGCTCTTTGAAAGAAGATTGCTAATCACGACTGCCACAACCGATGATTATCATATTACAGTTCAAAGGGTATGATTGCCGCTCATAAATTCTTTTGCATTTCGGTTGCATTACTGAATACTGTTAATCAAAGGTTAAATTAGAAACAATTATATTCTTTTGAAATATTTCATAATAAGCCGTCTCTCAGAATTTTGTCAGATCGTCTGAGGCAGTCCACTAAGCCAGAAATAGTTTTAACCAAGTTGTGCCCAACTAAGGTATTATATTTTTTCTTCACATTGAAACATAATTAAGTACGGTGTATTGTTTAGTAGTTTAAACTACTTTTACGTTTAAAAATACTTGTTGTCTTGATGTACACATGCATTACTTTAGTGTAATGTGATGACTTCTTTTACAGTATTTTTATCTGCAAATAGGACAGAATGAATAATAGTACTACGTACAGAAGTTGCACTCATTTAATCTTGCCGAAAATCGCCATTTTAATAACCTACAGAATTTTGTGGGTAATTCCTTTCATTGCGAACATGACAACTGACAACACCGTTAGGGTTGTCAGTTTGTCAGAAAATGAAAATAATACATTTTTATTACAAGTAATTTCTAGTTTGAAAACCGACCTTTATATTTAACTACTTGACTGTTATTAGTTAAGTAGGTACAGTCAACGCCAAAAGTCAGTGAACATGTACAAAATTCCACTATTCGTATAAGTAGGTATATATTGTACTGTCTGGTCTGATCGTGCCTCGGAGAATACCTTATGCCATCGGTTCCGGTAGCCATACGAACATCTTTAACAGATGTTACGGGTAGTTAAGTTGGAGCCCTCAAAAGTTCGACTAACCTAAACACAGAATTTTTATATCGCCAATTTGTTTGTGGAATTCCGATGGCGGTCAAATCAAAACGCTAAATATTCTGCTCCAAGTTATCTACATACATGATGGCAACTGAAGCAGAGATTCAAAAACCCGTGACCGCAGTTATAGAAGCTTTCCCTAAAATAGCGGTCTCTACCTTGACGGTCTCAGCGGATGTTTTTTATTGCCCCGCTTAAAAGACCCGGGACTGTAGGAAGAAGGTCTTTGTTATAATGTAAGTAGTGCAACCGAATAACATGAACACATAAATTAGCAAAAAAAAATAAGCAAAAAAAGTTTACTAACTTTTTTAACACTTTAAATAGTACAACAAAATAACAAGTAAATTCAACAAAAGCTGCTTAGACAATTCCAAATTGTCGCGTGTTCCAGGTGTTTATCTCCATAGCCATGGCCTGGTAACAGAACCGTTTCTATACACACTTGTTATCAAAGGATAACAAATTTGAAGGAGATAATGAAAATACATATTTTTTCAGAAATAATTTTTTATTATAAATTTACATTGTAGAAGAAATTCATCGTCGTCATCATTGCGTTAACCCCGGTTGCATCCGAAGCTTTGATTGCAGAAGAAATTCAACTTACACCATAATGGATGAACTGGAATTCAAGTCATTTGAACAGACGTATAAAAAAATTACTTTTGCTCTATCTGTCAGCATGGCATATCCTAATCCTAGGACTAATATATATCGTATAGCAGCCATACGTAAGTAAATTACGCATGACATGTGCATAAGACTGAACGAAACCAATGTTTTATTTATAATATGTTTGAGTTCAGTATAATTCAGTCAGAGAAACTTCTAGATCAGAATGACGATAATCTATTTATTTTGGGCATTTTTAAGAGTACCTATCTTTTATAAAACTTGCGCGGGTTTTAATACCCATGGAGCACCCTCCTACAGCTGGTTTGATTTTTCATAGCTTTCACGGGAGTAACTGTCATCTAATCCCCTCCCAAGGGAAAGTCTTTACGTCAAATCCTTGAAGATCTTGGTGGAGTTCTAAATATTCGATAAACCTGAAGGATTCGATTACTGTGTTTGTGATTATTGTGTTTCATCAAATCAGAAAGATAATCAAATATTGTTAATATAAATTAAATATTCAGTATACAATATCCCACCAAAAATACAAAAAATATGCTTGCCTGTGGGCTTCGCCGCAAAAACAATGGAGATCTAATAAAATGAGTGCCAAGTTCGATACATAATCCAGATAATATGTATTTATAGGAGCAAAATAATAATATGGATAAGTCTCATAATTATTTCTTTGCTTTATTGGAAAGCTATAATAATTCCTGTTATTTAAAAAAAAATAAAGTACGTAGGTTAGATTTGACTTGCACAGCCTTAGCTGAGACTTATCTTAAGACTTATTTTAAGTACTGAAATACAATTATAAAGATCTATGTACATACATTTAGTAGGCTAGAAATTATTTGAATTTGAATTTAGTCAACATCTAGATATATTTCATTTTTAGATAAATAGTTCATTTTTTGACAGTAATTTTATCGACGGTAAATTAAAGTCAATTAAGAAAGCTAGAGAGGGATAGTGTGAGTGTGAAGATAATGAGTTCATTATTATTGAATTTTTTTAATTTTCCTTTAAATAAAGAAAACATTTTCACAGCTTTATTGATAGCCAGTATTATGCCGATAGGTACACTGGTTTTAATCGAAACTTACTTATGTTGGAAAGAGAAGGATATCGTGAATATCATAAGGCATACTACTATACTAGGGCCATTTCTTGGGGGATTTTTAAAGGTAAGTCACAATATATTTTCTTTCTAACTACCTGTTTAAATACAAACAATACATACACTTAAAATACTGAATTTCAGGCGCATCACAGCTAGACTAGATCGCTGACCCCGAGCCGGAAAAAAGTTCAGAGAATGATGATGATGGTATATTTTTGCTTTTCACAGATGATCCTTTTATATCTTAAGCGGATCCAGGCAAGACAAATTGTGGATGAAATTACACGTGATCATTTAAACTTCAATGAATATCATAAAACGTACAAAGAAATTGCTAGAACAAGTATCAAGAGCTCTCAAAATTATTCTGAGAATTTTTGGGTGGTAACCGTAATTTTTTGCGTCATGACATTTCCAGTCATGGCTATAGTCCTTACTACCTATAACTTCACATTTAAATCTGAACCTATTAAGTATATGGTGCATGATGTTAAAATTCCAAATCGAGCTCCAGAAACGAGATTTGAGTCTCCCTATTTTGAGATAATTTTTGTGTATACATGCTACTGTTGTATATTGTATGCATTGAATTTTATTGGTTACGATGGATTTTTCGGACTAGCAATAAATCATGCCTGCTTAAAGATGAATTTGTACTGTGCTGCACTAGAAGAAGCAATGAAAAGTGATAGAAGAGAAGTCTACGGCAGAGTAGTGGGTGTGATTAAAGAGCAGTGCAAAATGTTCGAGTAAGATCACCATTTTTATGATTATTACTATTTTGTATATTTTTAATAACTAAATATTATTACTATGAGTTAAATATCCAACCTCATTAAATGTACAAACTAAGACAATAGTGCCAAGTCATTTAGATCATTCGTTTTAGGGGCAATTGATTAAAGTGGTTCTTCCCGTTGATAAATTCACCGGTCCGCGATGCTTAGTAGCAAATTTGTCATGCATATAAATTAGTCACCTCCAAAAGGGATGAATTTGGCAACAATATTCACATTATGGAATAAATAAATAAAATGTAACGTAACCAAATATAGCACCACTTAACAAAAGGAAATACTTAAGAACAACTTAAGTTTCAGATTTAATTCAATAGACAAAAATGATTCGTCAGACTTTTCTGTTGAAGTTGAGGCTAAGTTCAAAATACAACCTGTAACGTTATATTTTGATGCATCAATAATTCAGTAGGTATCAATAAAGACGTTTGATAACAATATCAACTCTCGTTTGAACCCTATCATGGTTACAAACACACATACATATACTAAGCGTGGTTGCACACTCCATCGCTTACCCTGGGAAACTTGGAGGACCTATGACTAATAACTAGACTGGGCACTGACTTCAGAAGAACCGACTTCTGTCTGTAACCTGACGATTGAAAAAATATCAAAGTCGGCCCGACGACCACTCGATCATTGTACCTCAAGTGTAGAGGGCTCAATTTCAAATAATTCTTTTCAGATTCGTTGAGCTGATACAAGATACATTTAACATATGGTTGGGTATAATTTTCTTGGCAACTATGATACAAATAGGAACATGTTTATATCTAATTTCTGAGGTAAGTTTGAAATTATTTTCTCCTCTGCACCTTTTTGCAACTAAGTTGAGGTTGGCTTTCATCTAAGATATGATGTTCGTTATTTTACGTCCAGCACGTACCTTTGAATTAAAAAAAAATATCAAAATTGTTCATCTAAAATAAAACTTAGTATGATAGTAGAAATAATAAATTCCCAATTTATTGTTGTTCGTACATAAATTGTTGTATTGTCCCTGTACAGTCGAGACGACATGTTGTATTTTGGTTTTTCAAGTTAGGTACATGTTTTTACGTCATAGGTCAAGTAAATTTTGTATATTGAATATTAATTATATGCACCACGGCACGGTGCAATAAAAGCAATAATGAATTACCATTTCAGGGCTATGGCATTGATGTGAGATACGTGATATTGATGGCAGGAGTTTTAGTGCATATTTATTTACCTTGTCAATATGCAGCAAAAATAAAGGAAATGGTAACAGTAGTTAGTTATGGAATATGGCATAGTTATTGAAGTTAATAACACACACACACACACACACACACACACACACACACACACACACACACACACACACACACACACACATACACACGAATACACACACAGTCAGACACACTCACACACAACACTTTACCGTGTAAAGTGGCTATGCTGACAGCTTTCTGAGGAGTTTTAACGCGCGAATTATTTTAGATTGAACTTACATTTTTGTAAATCGAAATAATTGAATGATATACTTGCCTTTTAATTTTTAGTCTCTGGAGACAGCAGATAAGATCTACTGTTGTGGTTGGGAAAATATAGACAACCAGGCAGTGAAGCAGATTATTGTTTTTATGATAGCACGAGCACAGGTATTTATTACTTATAGGCTATCTACTTGATATGTATGTGAAGTAGTTTGGACGGTACTGGCTTACATTTATCATAAAGTCAGTTGTTCAAATCGTGATTGGTTCACAGTTTTGGTAATTATAACAATAATTGATTAATTATTAATAAAGAATAGCAATAGCAAATTCAATAAATTTTACCTAGATATGTTTTTTCATATCTAATATTATATGTTAGATACTAACTGTTGCCCGCAGCTCCGCCTGCGTGGATGTCGATTATCGCGTTTTACGACTCTACTCGATTCTCTTATGGGCTCTAGATGTTGTCGAGTGCTATAACTTACTAGTTGTACAAAGTATAAACAGTAATAAACTAATTATTATAATTTTTTTTTTCAGGTGCCTATACAGATATCGGCCTTCAAAATGATCAACTACGATATGGTGCTTTTTATGTCGGTAAAGTTGATTTTTTCTAGTTACTATTACTTTGGTCAAATGGTTTTGTAGAAGTAAAAGATTTTAGAAATCTCAATTATTGTATTTTATCAAAAAAACATACCTACCTTACCTCTGAAACTGAAATGAATTGGGAAACGAATATTATCGCAAACTCGTTACTAATTCCCATTCCTCAGGAGAGTAGAAAAATGACTAATTGGGAAAGATAAATTATAAAGGAATATCATTAAAATAAAAAATAAGATACTTAGGTTAAATTAAGTTGCTGGCTAACTCCAGCCTACTGACTTGAACATAACTATGAGGTATAGTCAATAGATTGAATTGTTCGTATATCACTCAAGTAGTGTTCGCAAATAATAACTTCAAATTGTTTCAGATCCTACAAACATCGTACTCTATGTTCACTCTATTGAGATCTTAAACGCCACACTCAAGCTAGATCTTCGTCGGCATTTCCATAATGTTTATTGTTAATATCTAGTTTTACATAATCACAAGACCAACCTTTACCTTTGGGTTGTGCCACATCGCGGCTACTCAGAGGGCGGGTTAAGACTTAGTCCCGTTCCCAGTGGAGACAGCGGTTCAATGGGGCTTCGAAGTCAAGAGGTTTGTCGCCGACTTGAGGTGCCGATTGCGGAGGGAGGGGCGAGATCTGAGGTCGGGCCAATATATCATACAAAATATTTCGCTGGCCTATACAATGGGGAAAAACCGCCAGCATTATGGGCACTTTTGGTCGAGGGGAGAAAAACTTGACTTGATCCACCAGATCCAAAGACATTGATACATTGACATGTTATAGTTTTTAATTCAGAGATTGTATGTATGTAGTTAAATAGAAAAGTAAACCAACAAAGTAATCACAAGATGTTTATTTATAAATATATAATTTGAAGTGGAAGGAAGTCGTTTCAGTTTAGGCAAGTTATAAGATAATAATAATAATCTTATAGCTTGCCTGGTAGTGTCCGTAGCTTAGTGGTTAAGGAGTCGACCTTACGATAGAGAAGACTCGGGTTCGAATCCTGGCTATTACACTACCGACGTGAATTCGCTCGTAACACTACCATTGAGTTGGATGGTTAGGAGGGAATGATAGTAATTTCGATTGCTAATATTCTTTATTAAATAAATTATATATTATTTATTTATGAGGCACTGCACCTGAGCAATGTACTATTTAATCTCTGGGAATTGTTGTGTTGTTTCTAGGCAAAAACAATGAAGGAATTCTTTTCAACACATTCTTATCAGTCATTAACTTCATGGTTACTACTTCTTGAGACGATTAAACGCACACCATTTGACTGCTCTTAACAGCATGTTATCTCAATAAATTTCCATAATAACTTTGTTCACAAGTAAACAAAGATCATCGTTGTGTACTTCATATGATAAACATCAAGCATTTTTTGTCTTTATTAATGATAAATATCTTTTACAGCCATCTATATTTTTAATTTATTAGTAGCTTTTTATGTACCTACTCTTGTCGTGTATACGTATTTTACGTAGATAAAACAAAAAATTACAAAAACACACAGGATAATAAAATTCTGATTTAATATGTTAATAACTTTTTAATATAGGTACAGATTAAGTACTATTATTTAGATCGAATAAAGGGAATGCCCCGATAGGTTTGAACACGCGGTCAAGTTACATCGGCGATTCAATTTTCGATAAAAGTGAATCTGTGAGGGAGTGCTTTAAAATTTCATTACATCGGTACTACTATACCTTCACACCTTATAACCATAAACATACAATTTTTGTAGCGACCATGTGGATAATTTTATTCCGTGGCATAAGCCGAAAGGTCTTCTATGATAAAATCTTTAACAGGTATTGCACCTACAAATTTGTTGGAGTTTTCAGCAAGTATATTCAACACCCAGACGAACAACATTTTCTCCGAGTGCCTTTCCGAAGAATTTCCAGTTTTGATTGAAATTATTAACTGATATAGTACCTATTACATAAAATAATAATAATCAAGCATATTATTATATACCTACACGGTGTAATGGGAACACTACCCTTCGTAGTAACAGTTGAAGTCGTGCACGCTACATTTTTTGATTTTATGAACCCCTATGAAGAAATGTTAACATTAATAGGTAATTAATTACGCGCACAAAAGAGGCTATGGAATAGGAAACTGGAGATCTAGTCTGCAGGTAAAGGTGGAGGACTTCCGTGTCGTGTTTCTGTGCACGCTTCTCTATCTTATATCAGAGTGTATTCTGATTTCTCAAGGGCCCCGCCAGAACAGGTGATTTTTGCATAATTTATACCCTGTTAAAAATACTTCATAGCTTTGAGGATTATGTAAAGTTAAAAATATAGTATATGATGATAATACCTACTTTTATAAGTTGATACACGGCTAACAATAATATGTTCAACTCATATTATGAGAATTGCTTCTAATTTGACCATTTTTCTGTGTTGGTTATATTTCGGCGATGGATGTTTAATTTATACAGGTGCACCATTGATTAATATTATACACTTGTCCCGCTTTTTTGTTGGAATTTTTCCTGAATTTTCTTTGCTATAAACCTCACGGCGCCCGAGACCTTTCCAACGAATGCAAAACCGTGAAATCAGTTCGTGCGTTCTGGAGTTATAGCGTCAGGCCCAACTTATGTTTATATAGTAGATAATAGAGATATATGCGCAGTGATGCACCTCAAACTTAGTTGTAGTTGACTTTTTGTTTATGGTTCTGTATAAAATAAGTATATGTCATTACACACATACATCTTGTATTATTTTGTGTTCCTCTATACAGGTATAGAGGTAAAGGTAAAGTAAAAATCTTATAATGCACTGGTGGTACAGAGGTTTCAATGGTAACAAAGTGATTGAAGAGAGTTATTCCTCTATGGACGATTATTAATAGTTGTATTTTCGTATACCACTTAGGTGGCAGACAAGCACACGGTGAACCTAATGGAAAGTGGTCACCGTATGGACGTTTGGAACACCAGAAGCGTCACATTCGCGCTGCCGGCCCTTCAGAAACTTTCTTGAAGGACCCGGTGATGTAGTTGCTTGAAAAAACTGCATCATTCATTCCACAGCTTGGGTGGGCTCGGGATGAAGTTCTTATTTTTTTTTATACTACGTAGGTGGCAGACAAGCACACGGCCCACCTGATGGAAAGCGGCCACCGTGGCCTATGAACGTGTGCAACACTAAGGGGTGCGGAGGCTAGGAAGGGGAGGGGAAGGAGGGGTATAGTGAGTTCTTATCATACCGCACAGTGCGCACTGTCTGCAGTTGTTATTGAACGCTGGTCGCGAGCGCTGGGATGATAGAAAGTAGGCGTAGGCATCATGTCAAACAATACTTGTAAATACAAATTATTGTACCTACAAGTGAAAAAACACACTGTGAGGCAAAGTCCTACCTTATTTACTTAGTAATAATTACAAAAAAATTAAGCTGATGAATAATGAACAGCACATTCTTTAAAATACAAATATTAAATACGAGTAGAATCTGCAGTACATAAACTAGAAATAAAACAAAGTTAGGACAAAATACTTATTATATTATATTAAGGATACTGAGCAAAAAATACGACATCTACTACATTACTAATAATAAAAACCTATACCGTAGTCATATTTTTTGTTGTATTCATATATGCAATTTTATTGCGTAACATAAGCCGAAAGATCCTCTAAATATATGTCTTTAACCGAATTCGCACGGTAAAATTTGTTGGCATTTTCGGTAAATACACCAACGCCCAAACGAAGAATCTTATCTGCGTATGTTTTCATAAAGAATTGCCAATTCTCATTCACAATGCTTTCTGCCAGGGCACCTGTAATAAATAATGTTATAAAAATATATAGCATAAAGAATATTTGAAGCAATAATTTAATGGTTAAAACGTGTGACAGATAATAAATCTGAAATGAAAAAATAACTACAAGAAGTACATGTATCATAAAACAAAAGAGTTTGATTTTCTCTGAATCATATTATAAAGATAAGTGAATCAATCTGTTGGTTTATTATACGAACATCTTATTATTACCTGTTGGCGAATTAGATGATATATAACATCTAATTCGTCAACAGGTAATGTATAAACATGCTACGAAGAAGTAAGAATAATAATGTTTTGGATGTTAAAAAAGAATAAGAATAATATCAAATACTTACTGATATCTTGATTTCCTATAAATAAATTATCTAAGGTCGACGAAGCTTTACCCAAAATGTCGAATTTAAAAATGATTCCATCACCCTGAACCTCAAAGTGCAGTTCACCATCAGAGAGTCTTTTTACTATGAATGGAATTTCTGATTTTACAACTAGGTTTTCTGTAACAAGATACATGTACAAGAATAAGTTAGTCTTGTATGAGAACTCTTAATAAAATACTGATTCAAATTTATTATCTTTTGCCAATGTAATGGATTTATAATTGTATGATAAATTAACGTAATAAAATGTGAATCGGGTTTAAAAAAAATATGACTACTTCAACTACTAGTACAGTACGTCAGTATATAAACTAAAGTAAAGTGAAACCAAATATAAGAAGGTAAAACTAAAGTATAGCATAATTAAGTAAAAACAGGACTCTCAGTTTAACGCGAAAGGGATCCAAATATAATCTATTGACCACCTATTATACACATACCTAATTACATACTATTTATTAGTGGAGACACTTGCTCAATCTGACAGTTTACATTCTTTTCACGTACATAAATATGTAGAAGAAGGAAGATGACCTTCTAATAATATAACTACTAGGCGTTTAAATCATCAACATTAAATGTAATGGCCTACTACTATCTACCAGTGGTCACAACACTCTCTTCACATACCTATAATATAGTGTGTTGATCAGCCTTCAAAAAATTTGATGAATAACTTACCAATTTTTAGAGTTGTAAAACCATCTCCATGGATTTTCAAATTATTTGATAAGGCATTAAGAGTAGGATTCATATGAAGATGGTATTTGCCTGCTGCTGTTATCAGCTTACAACTAATTGCACATTTTTTAACCTTTTTCTTCATATCTAGGCTATCAAATTAAATATTTTTGTGATTAGTGGTATCCAATCATTGTTCACCATGATTCAGAACATTCAAAATTGTAAATACATAAGTATAGTTATTTGTCTGTATTACTTACTGATATTTAGTGAGCTGACATGTTTTCAGACCTTTTATTATTATTTCTGGACTCTTAATTGTTATCAAATCCATAAGGGTCAACTCTGCGTTTTTATGCACATATGGGTCCAAGACTGGTACATTTATATCTGGAATTCCCGATTCCGCTGCATCCATAACAATACCTTGGTACAAATCTATTTGGCAGCTTTCGTCATGAATACTACATTTCCCTGTTTTATGAACGAATAAAAAGAAAGATTAACATTAAGTTAGTTACATTCTTTATTTTTAAATGGGATCAGTATTTGGAAACCTTACCTTTCTTTTTTCGTTTAAATCATTATATTTATGTATAAATTACTTACTAATAACTTTTAGGCTGAATTTGAATTTTCTAAGAAGAGTCTCGCGCACTGAGGGATCTAACTGTGTACGCACTGTTAGTCATGCCAGATTTAGTTTACCAAAATGATTGCTATTGCTAGATGAAGGTGATATTTTACTGTTCTTACTTTTGCGACATCAAACTCAATTAATAGAAATTATGCAATGGTATCACTTACTTTTGAAAGCCGATGCGCAGCTAAAATATAGGAAAAATAATATGAAAATTGCTCTAGGTCTGACCATTTTGTTACGTCTAGATTATATTTCGTACTGATCTAAGCTCGGCATTGTTTTTCAATTTATATAACAATTCCTTTTTTGAGTGTAGTTCTCATTATTGTGTTACTTTAACCAGTTTTGACAATTTTGAACATTTTTACATTTTGTGAATTATAAAAAAACCGGTTTTACACCTCCCAGACTTTGAAACGAGTTTTAGGATATATTCTTTAAAGGAACAATTAATGTAACTAACTAACAAAAAGAGTATCCATGTCCATATTTATAAGTTTCAATTGATATTAGGATATTACAATTAAACTACTAACCAATTTTTACGGAAATACTATAAATTTAAATTTCTGATAATTTTTATTAACTCTTTATAATCTATATATCGGTTGTTGCTTGCGATCAAAAACTCAAACTAGCGGTTCCCTAAGAACCTGTGTATATAAAAGGAAGTCGAAAATGGTGTTAGTCACACCATTAACACTCGAGAATTGCTGGACCGATTTTGATGATTTTAATTTACGTTAATTATTTTTTGTCTAGGTTAACAAACAATAGAAAAAATAATATATATTTTTTTATAAAATAAAAATTTGGTGAGGGCTTGTGGTGTATATTGAGCGCTCCGCAGGTGTGTGGGCTCCCATCTTTGATTATTGTCCAGTATAAGGTCCCTATCCAAGACTTGGATTTGGAGCTTTAATATCTTTAATTAACGTCTCCCTTCTATCGTTTATGTCATATTTAATTTTACGGGAGCTACTACCATCTGCCATCCCAAAGTCTTGTGCCAAAGTCTCATCCATCAATCAACATGTGAACTGGTTTACCCGCTTCGTACACAACCGGTACACTACTTCTTTGAAGATGATGAGATATGGGTCGATACGGACATCCGATTGCAACAGCATAATTATCAACATGAAAACCGTGGTATAGTGCCATCACGATGTAAAGGAATCACTTCGACTGCAGTTGGGATAATTTAAATTATAGAAATACCTTATTTGTCAAATAATTGAAATAACTTCTTCACATAATGCTTTCCAGTAAGACATTGATACAGAATGAAGGTGAACATAACATGATTGATTTTAAGGGGAAACGAGATTTGCCGGGTCAGCTAGTTATAAATAAAACACAGTTGATAAAAATGTTTCATTATATTCATGATATTTAAAAAAATGCGGAATCTTTATACAGCGTGTCATAACATATTTTTTTGTTGTATTCCTGCATAAATAAGGTGTTTTATTACGTAGCATAAGCCGAAAGATCCTCTGAATATAAATCTTTAGCAGAATACGCGCGGTGAAATTTGTTGGCGTTTTCTTCAAATACCTTAATAGCCATACGGAAAAGATCATTTCCGTATGTTTTCACGAAGAACTGCGCGTTCTCATTTATAATGGCTGCTGCCACGGCACCTGTAATCACATTAATGTTATATAATTAAACCTTATATATAACGTAAATGAATAAATAAGTAAATTAATAGTCATAATAAAATTGGCTGTAAACAACATAATTATGTCATGAAACTAATAGCCAAGATATTGTGAACCGGTTTTTATTTAGTTTTTTTTTATTGAAAGGTGAATTGGTCAGGACTGTTCTTAGCTACGTTTGATGAAAATCGGTGTAAGATGGCCGCAGCCACAAAATGGCGGGTTCATTATTCCTTCAATATGGGTGTCAAACATTGACAAAGGATACATCATTATCTCTCAACGGTTTCAAATTAAAGGACTTTTCTCCTCTTGACACTATGAAAAATTGGAAATCCAAGATGGCTGCCATCACAAAATGCGAATTATCATATTTCACCAGTCTCTCAATTTAGGGGTTAAATAACCGGGGTTGGTTTAAAAAAAAATTGATTTAATTTTATCTGATAATTTCTAACTAAATCATGTCAGATAAGCTTATTATACATAATAACAAGACAATAGTATATAAATACTTACTGATATCTTGACTTCCTATGACTAAATTGTCTAAGGTCACCGAAGCTTTACCCAAAATGTCGTACTTGTAAGTGATTTCATCACCTTGGACCTCAAAATGTAGTTCACCATCAGAGAGTTTCTTGAGTGCGAATGGAACTTCTGATTTAATCACCAGGTTTTCTGCAGTAAAAAGAGAATAAAGATTATTCATTTATTTATCGTCAAAAATAAAATTCCTTGCTCTGACGTATTCATCAACGCTGAGCTTTGTAATTTTAAAATTTTGAATATACATCCAATAGATTTTTTTGTTTTAAGGGTAAAGGGGTAACAGACGGTTGTATGGAAAATTCGTTATTTTACGCATCTATTATCTATTACCCGACTCGCTAGTACTCGTAATTAAAACAATTGCAAATACAAGTACTTATCCAAAGCTATATTTTTGGCTAATTTATTCATTTCATCAAATTCATCAAGCACTCAATTAAATATAACATTTCCTTAAAAAGGTCTCTACCTCAACCAAAGGTAGGCTAGGCACTAACGATTACAAAACTCTATTTACTTTTATAGCAGTTAGCCTGATAAACCTTTAATGAATAATTTAGGTACGTACCAATCTTAACAGTTCCATAACCATCTCCATTTATTTTGACATTGTTAGTTAAGGCATTTAGAACAGGAGTCGTTTGAATATGATATTTGCCTTCAACAGTAATCACCTTACAATTATATGTAGATATCATAGCTTTTCTTTTCAAATCCGTGCTGTCAAATGAAAAAGTTTTGGTGAAATAATTAGTAGGTAAGTAGGTACCTAATCGTTATGTACTCGTAACATGAACACAACATTCAAAATTGCAAATTATATTTGTCAGTAAGTATTACTTACTGAAATTTGGTGATCTGGCAATTTTTAAGCCCTTTTACTTGTAACGGAACAAATTCCATTACATTTAATAAACAAATTAAAATCTTTAATAGAGCGCCACCTAGTATGTGAGTAGGGGAAGTATCTAATTAGGTCAATAGTCCTGTATTGAATTTCGAGGTGGTGAATTAAAGTAGCAAGTAGTGTATATCAAAATCCGTTAGATGGCGTTGAAATAAATAGAAATTAAAATTTAAATATTTATTTCATTAAATTATTGAAATACTTACAATGATTAAACATGGATATAAAATTATATCTTCACTGATAATTTGAGTATAATAACTTATTTTGATCATACATTATTATATTAAAACAAACTATATGACAATAAACAATGATCTAGAATTAGATATTGATAAAATTGTACCTTATAACGAATTAATGATGGGTGTAAACTTATATTGGAGTTGTACTGGTTTCTGAGTCTGCATT
Source organism: Pelosia muscerda (assembly GCA_963691645.1). NCBI lineage: Eukaryota > Metazoa > Arthropoda > Insecta > Lepidoptera > Erebidae > Pelosia > Pelosia muscerda. The sequence continues at coordinate 7,210,646 of OY829113.1, forward strand.
AGACATGTATATGTATATATATATTCATTTGTCCCATGTAATATGTTCAATATATTCCAAAATTGTTGTTTCACTGATGCATAGGTTATGTTTACCGGTTGAACAAGGTGTGAATGTGCGATATACGTTATACGTTATCGTCTTGTCCATCCTGAAAGCAAATAAAATACAATAATAAAGAAACATAACAATAAATAAATACTTATGTACTTAATTATATTAGCTTACCAGATGGGATTTGAGTTTAAGTTGAGTTGAAAGTTTGAAAGTCATACAGTTGTATTCCTTATGTTCGGATTATTCGTTGATTCTTATTGTAATCTGTGTGTATACTGTATGCTGTAATAAAATACACAAGACCAGGAGGTTTGATAAGTTTCAACGATTGTTCAAACGTAAACAATGGCTTGATTGGTAGTCGGGTGTACGTTGTTTGGAGAATTGTCATATAGATGTGATTTTAATTGGAAATGTGTTTTACAATTCAGATTAGATTATTCATTATTCCAGTAGTGATCGAGACTATTTGTTTGATAATTAAACTAATAAAAGTTGTTATATGAATACTGGGTACAACAAAACACAGACGATGTAGCCGCGTGAAAAAAATCACGTTCGGGAATTGACAATAATTTATCATTTCGTGATATAGATGCGTTTTGTTTGATTAATTTGAAATGACCAAATATTCTATGGTTTTAAATTGAAATTACATTAAGAAAAAAATATATGAGGGGAATTAGTAACAATCTGGATAAATAGATCGTTCAAAATATTGCTTCAATCGAGCGAAAGATAAAAAAATAAAATAAAATAATAATATTGAAATTGTCCTGGCAACTTGTGGGCGTGGCCGGAAGCTAGTCAAGGATTATGCAAGGATCTATTATACTAATTATCTGAGAATGGTTCGTTGTGGGATATTAATATTAATATTTGATTAGAAAATATTGATATTTGTTTGAAAACATTAAAATAAGTCGATTTGTATGATATGACGTTGAAACTTGATAATTGTTATAATATAAGTAATGAATAATAAACATTCGGGATTCAATGGAGTGAAGTTGTACACATAAGGATTTGATAGTTTAAAAGTATTAATTATCTAAGAACAGTTCGCTGTGAGATATTAATATTAGTATTTATTTAGAAAAGCATTAACATTTGTTTGAAAACATTAATATAAGTCAATTGGTATAATATTACGTTGAAACTTTTAATAACTAATATAATGTAAGTAATAGGGTAATTAACATCCGGATTTGAAAGGGGTGACGTTTGTCAACAAAGAATTGGGAAGAAGGAAGCGTCGCTTGGGATCTTCACTTGACTTCTGGAGCGCTGGGGAACTAGAGATAGACATCATAGAAAGACTTTAGACTGGTGAGACGCTATTTATTACATGGTGAAATAAGATCTTTATTGGGGTTTAATTCTAGTAATAGTAATGGGAATTTCTTGTAAATTGTTTTGTTTCTTCTGTTTTAAGTGTTATTAATTATGGGCTTTATAATTTGCATTCAATCTATTAATTTTATAAAGTCGGGACGCCATTTTGAGAATTCCACGCGGTTTGTTGAAATACTTTGGGGTAATTTTACATATATATTGGAAAATAGAGTTTTAATACGTAAAATATTAATGATTAAATTTATTTTGTGGGTTGTTGAAGGGATGAACGTAAATTTTACATATTTATTGGGAAATAGAGTTTTAATACGTAAAATATTATTTATTAAATTTATTTTGTGGATTGTTGAAGGGATTAACGTAATTTATCGATTGTTAGGGTGTCGTTAGTTGGGAAGTAGTTAGACGTAGGGCTAGGAAGGCTGTGGCCATAGGTTGATAGCTAGGAGTCCCGTATAGGTAGCAAAATCTAGCGATGTGCTAGTTACGGATGGAAACCTGGCGGTGTTAACTAAGTCCGTGTCCTCTAAGAGCTAGGCAGCCGGTATCTGGAGCGGACGGCAATTTGGTTTTACCCTATGCAAGTGGGACCGAATCAGCTCCCGGGGTGTCTTTGACAGCCTCGTCTTATGTATTTATGTATATAAACACAAATTTATTCCTCTCGCTAGGGTCAATTCTCAAGATCCCTTGACGTCAGTCGTTTGAGAATTGGTCCGCACACCCGTTCTAGGTAGCACAGAGTCGAGCTTAACGACCTCGCGCTCCCTCGCAGCTAGAATTAGGGTACATTACACACCACACGATTAGAATATCGGGAATGGGTTGTTCACACAGGGAAATTGTCTATAGCTAGGTTAGGCAGGTACTCATTAGGATGTGTAGGGAATTGTAGATGATTAATTTATTAGTTCAGCGTTGTAGGGAAACAAAGTAGGTATAGTGTTACTGTCAGGAGTTCTTTGCGACGAAGCATTTAATGTGTAGGGTGTTGTAAATTCCTAATAATAATTTCTATGTTGTGAACTACACATAATAGGTATAACGTTATGAGTGGTAAGTAAGTAGATACCATCTTGAAGGAACTAAATGTGATATTATTGTTCTGTGTGACTGTTCAGACGAAATTCAGTAATAACGCAGTGAAACAGTGCTAACTAATAAAGCAAGTGAATAAAATCAGTGATTATTTGTGAGATAAGTGTTATTGTGTACAAAGTTAAGTAAAATTTAATATAACAATGGAATTATCTGTGAGTGCTTTTAGATGCATTCTGGAGTTTGATGTTTGTTTAATTTGCTATGATCCACTCAATTAGAATCAAGCTTCGCACACATTGAACGTAGAAACGTTACTGTCTGTGATCATAACTAACCAGGCTAAGTGCTTGAGCCCTCACGGTAGATGAGACCCTTCCAACTATGGAACTGCTCGAAAATTGTTTAGCCGAGAGAAATATCTCTTTTGCCAGGTCCCTGGATATGGGATGAGTGCAGTGGTTCGTAACAATGTGAACAGAGAGAATGACCTCTACATAACAAGAACCTAATACTTGTATCGAATATTTTACAGTGAGCTGGTTGATAGCACATTAGACTTCGCAAAGTATAAAGTGAATTAATATTTGAGCTTTGTACAACTTAACACGCTGTTTCATAAATGAAATGTAGGCGTTAATACTACATGCACTTGTATCATAGATGCATAGCATTATTATAAAGTCCTTATGAGATAACCTAGACTTGTATCATAGATGCATAGCATTGTTATAAAGTCCTTACGAGACAACTTATAACTGACTTGATAAAAGTATTATTACCATTTATTAGATTATATAAATCTGGCACATGAGTACCTATTGATTGAGTCCATAAGAGACAAATATCATAGATGCATAGCATTGTTATAAAGTCCTTACGAGACAACCTATAACTGACTTGATAAAAGTATTATTGCATTTATTAAATTGTAAATATCTGGCACATAAGTACCTATTGATTGAGTCCATAAGAGACAAATATCATAGATCATAGCATTATTATAAAGTCCTTACGAGACAACCTATAACTGACTTGATAAAAGTATTATTACCATTTATTAGATTATATAAATCTGGCACATGAGTACCTATTGATTGAGTCCATAAGAGACAAATATCATAGATCATAGCATTGTTATAAAGTCCTTGCGAGACAACCTATAACTGACTTGATAAAAGTATCATTGCATTTATTAGATTATATAAATCTGGCACATGAGTACCTATTGATTGAGTCCATAAGAGACAGATATCATCAGAAGTAAAATACTTATAGCACTATTAGGAGTAAATATACAATTCTAATAGTTTATCCTAATAAGGATTTGGGGCAAAGATTAGATACCGAGGTGTCTTCGGTATAGGCGGAAGAACCTGTACGGTCTTTCAATACCTATATAAAGACACAGGAGGAACCAGTATACAGGCTGGGTTTCACTATGACAGGCGAGAGAGGGGCCTTTCATCAAAACCAAGGGGGGGATAAAAATACCTACTTACCATCAGGTACTGTTAGAATATTAGGTACAATTCATACTTAGGAACATATAATCTTCCGCAACTTAATCTTTGAATAGGTATAACTTAATTTCATAATATAAAAATAATCACTTACCATCAGGTGGGCATTGTTAGAATATAACTTATAATACATATTTAGGTACAACTAGGTATCACAATCTAATTATTGAATAGGAATAATTAATTTCATAATATAAAAATAATCACTTACCATCAGGTGGGCATTGTTAAAATATAACGTATAATACATATTTAGGTACAACTAGGTTTCACAATTTAATTATTGAATAAATACAACTTAACTTTACACCTTAGGGTATTCGCTTACCATCAGGTGGGATTCGTTTGTGTGATATTATTATTCTTAGGAATAAAAAGTAAGGTTCCTTTCATAGTTCAGTCATTTAAGTAGGTCGAATTTAATTTAATAACTCAAAATAATTACTTACCATCAGGTGTGACTAGATAGGATGACGCATATTCAAAATAGTAAACAAATGAATTTAATTTAATTATTATTCAATTGAGTTCTTTATTTAATCATAATGATATCTTTTTTACATTCATATTATAATTCTTATATTCTCTAAACATGGTCATTAAGTACATGAATGTCGATCAGCCAGCCAAGCTTTTGTCAAGTAAATAACCCGCCTCGGGTCGTGTCTGGTGCAAAGGAGCCCAGAACACTGGCGGCGTTTCCGCGCTGGATTGCAATGGCTAGTCTTTGCACCAGGTACGATCCGGAGCGAGAGTCTCCAGATTTTTCACACAATCGCCGACCTATGTCGGCCACCAGTTTCTTTGCTTCCATGCCCCAACTGCCCATGGTCTCGACTGCGACTGGCACCACGATATAATGCGGCTCGAAAGCTGCGTACTTTACCCGTTTTTTACTAGCCGCGTCTTCAGCCGCGGCCGCAGGGGCAAGAGCCGAGCGGCCCAGGTGACTCGCAGCCACAGTACAGACACAGGTCGCGTCCCACACCAAGCACCTACCCCTCTTCCAAGGCACGAGAGTTAACCCATCCGGTCTCTTACCATCTGATCTGGACAGGCCTGGCGGCTCGAGAGAACAAGGTACATCCGCCGAAACTAGGGCCCTTCGCAGCAAGTCATTGAGGGCATGGTGACGAGAGAACCTACCTGCAGCACGACGACAACTCAATGCATGATGGCCGTCAGCCTCCACCACGGAACCACAGGTGCACTTATGGGGTTCACACACCCTGCATCCCAAGCGAAGAGCCACTGCCACACGCAAAGAGTCATCATCCAATAAAGTGCCCAGATGAGGCGATGGCAGCGCCTGCAACCATGCCCCAGCCTCTGGCTGTGACACAGCGAGCAGTCTCGCCCGATCCGCCCCAGTCGCGGCTCCCAACCGCCGCTCATGGGCTAGCCTGAGTTCTTTAGGTTATAATATATCACAGTTTGTCAGGGGTAAACTTAGGAGATTGATAGTAGATTTCACATTCCGCACCTTATAGAACTAGGATTACTATGGAACATGATAAGGGTTCCTAATAAAGCTACTAGACAAATCACTGGCCAATTCTAGTAGTTAGTAACGTTATAATAGTGATAGTGTAGTACCTACTAAGATAGATTCTAGATAGGTTCATATCATTTAGTGTCTCAGACACAAGTAGGTACAGTAGTAGGTGAAATCGGATAGAAGCCTAGGTTATGTTAGGTTATATATATAATATTAGGTTATATATATTATTTATATATATATATATTATTTAGATTATATATTATTTAGGATATATATTAATTAGGTTATATATTATTTGGGTTATATAATATTTAGGTTATATATATTATTTGGGTTATATATTATTTAGATTATATATTATTTAGGATATATATTATTTAGATTATATATTATTTAGGTTATGTATTAATTAAGTTATATATTATTTAGTATATATATTATTTAGTATATATATTATTTAGTATATATATTATTTAGTATATATATTATTTAGGATAAATATTATTTAGGTTATATATTATTTTGGTTATATTATAATAGGAATAGGTAATTTATATATCGTTCTAGGGTAAAAGTAGGAAGTAAAGAATAAAAAACATAGTGGGAGAGCGGTACAAATAGGGGGGGGGGGGTGTTAGGTTAGGTAGGATACGCTACATACTATTATTTCCGAACCCTTTAATGTTATTAAATTCATTATTGTTATTTCAATGCCTTTATGCACATATGGGTCCAGGACTGGTATATCCAAATCTGGAATACCCGATTCAGCTGCATCCTGAATAACACCTCCGTACAAATTTATTTGACAGCTGTCGTCGTGAATGCTACATTTTCCTTTTACAGGAACTGAAAAACAAACATTAACTCTAGGTTAGATAAACAGTGTGTATATTTAACTTCGAAAATGTGAGCAAAAAGAAAGAAAACGAAGCCTTAGAAGATACAAAAACTGTCTTGTTTAGTTTATTTTTGATTAGTTTAATAAATATTACACAAATATATAAAATCAATACTACGGTTAATAGCTTCAACTCATTTAGAATTTAGTGTGAATTCAATAAATGTTTTGGCGAAGTAAATTTTAGGCCAAACGTTAGTTCTCTATAGTAAGCCTGGCACAAAATCAATTACTGTAATATATAAATTTAAAATATAAGTTATAATAAATGAACAAGATATATTGTATAAATTTAAATTACATAAAGTTAAATAGTAATATAAAATATGCGTTGTTATCACTTACTTTTATAAGCTGATGCGCAGTTAAAATATACGAAACATAATATCAAAAGCGTTCGTGTTGACTCCATTTTAACAAGTGTAGATCATATTTCTTACTGATTTAAGATTGGCATTGTTTTTTTTATTTATATATGCACTACGTAGTATCGTTAGGATTTTTTGTAATTCTAATTAGTGTTATTTTAACCAACTTTTTGTGATGTGGAAAATATTCTAACAAGATGTTAATAAGGTAATAATTTTATTTTTAATATACACTTGTTAAATTTAGGTAATCTCTACTTATTATTCTGAATGTGTATCTGTTATATTCCTTCCTGGATGACATCAGTGGCGTATCACTCGATGAGTCCTGCTCAGTGCATATATTTCTATAAATGAATAAGAATATTATTATTTTGGTCTAAATCAGTGACATGTGTTGCGCGACCGATTACAGCGGCCAGTGTGCCAATGATTCAGTTTACAAAGGCTATGTTTTGGGATTTTCTAAGTGTATTAAATTTTGTTTAATATATTATTATATTTATACACCTGTTTGTGTGGCTCGGATTTGAAGTTTTATTTTTCATCAAAATATTAATATTTCTGGCTTTTTAGTGAATATAGTTTACATTCACGAAAAAGATATTTTTTTAGATCGGTCCGTAAATGACGGATTTATTCAAACAAGAATACTGAACTAAGAACCTATAATAGTAGAAGCAAAGTCTACATAAGCGATAGTAGCTATCACTAAAGAAACAACTTCTAAAGCGTTAGTATATGAGAAACTTTACCTTCCATTTTCAGTTTACCTAAATTCTAATAGTACCTACTCAACTAGCCTTATATACGTGCCCAAAATATTTCAAGAACTATTCCCAACCCAAACTCCTGATCATTTGGTTCTCCCATCATCATCAACTCGGCAATAACTAGACATTATGACTATTATAACCTCCCCATCCGGCTCCGGCGGGAGAGGTGTCCGTGGGAATTTCTTGCATGATAAAATAAAAAGACATGACTATAACAAGTAAATATATGATTATTATAAGAAAGTTCTATCGATATTTTTAGACCCCATTGTCAGATGGCGGCAATTAAACCAACTTGGAAGTACACTCTTACAATTAGAATTTCTAAAGTTGGTTTAATAATGACGGAGAAAATAGGTAACATATATTATGATGAATGGTAATTGAACATACAATTTCCTAATTTTTTAGAAGTTGGTTTTAAAAGAAGATTAGTATGTATTTATTGTAATTTTCACACACGATGGCATTTCAGGAGGGCTTGGGCAGCAGCAGGTCCGGGCGCCACAGGAGCCGACCTGGCAAGACTTCGGGCGATGTCATAGCTGGAATCGGGGTCACGGCTGCACGCACTTCCTTCACCTCACCTGGGCACTTTACTGGACGGCAATTCTTTGCGTGTGGCGGTGGCCCTCTGCCTGGGCTGCAAGGTATGCGAACCCCATAAATGCACTTGCGGTTCCATGGTAGGAGACGATGGACAGCACGCAATAAGTTGTCGTAGAAGTGCGGGTAAGATTCCGCGTCACCATTCTCTCAACGAGATACTCCGAAAAGCCTTTGTATCGGCAGATATCCCGTGCCTTCTGGAGTCACCCGGCTTTGCTGAAGCAAAAGACCGCATCCGACGGCAAAAGACCAGACGGTATGACTCTGGTGCCGTGGAGAAATGGAAAATGCCTTCTGTGGGATGCCACGTGTGTCAGCACGGCTGCTCCAAGCCACCTGTGTAGCACTGTGTCTCCAGCAGCCGCTGCCGAAGACGGGGCAGAAAAAAAGCGCTGCAAACATGCGGCCTTGGCTGACAGGTACATTTTTGCGCCCTTTGCGGTCGAAACTATGGGCAGTTGTGGAGCTGACGCCAAGATTAAGTTCGCGAGTTGGTGCGCAGGTTTAGAGAAAAAATAAAGGTGAGGAGCGGGTTAATTGTAACAATTGTAATAGAATTGTACGTAAATAAGTAAATAAATTTATTTTGTAATTTATCTGATTCGAGAAAATATATTCCATTTCTTTTTCCAATGTGTGCAAAATAAAACCAAAGCGGAAACCCGGTTATTACTTCAAGTATATTTTGTTATTATAACGTTTCACAAAAAAACTACATGGGTATATTTTTAGATGCGTAAAATCCCAAGAATACTAGACTCGCGTCGGTAGCGGGGGTGGTAATGTTGGACTCGAACCGACTAATTTCTACACTGTCTCAGGTCTGCTTTACCAGTATGTAAGGTTGCCCAATGAGAAATTTGTCTCATTCTGACCCCAAGGTCATTCACTGCTTTAAGATGTCCTCTACATATAATATGTTGGAAGCATGACGGTGTCCTTATCGTGCCCCTGCAAGATTCTGCTGGCTGCTGGCTTGCCTGTCGTATCGATCGAGGATCGGTATGTGATAGGTACTTTTTAAGGGTTACATTTCTTTTTTTTTCATCTACGGCACGTCAACATTAGACATATTGCTCTTTAAAAGGTGATTTTAACATAGACGACGGCATTTCATAATTTACTTCGAATTTTGTTTATGTGGTTAACATTATTTGATCGACCGTTGAGCTAAGTGAATTTTAATGGAAATCCAACACAATGTCAAAAAGTTTTAATCATAATAAAAGTAAATATACAAAACTTATAATGATAATAAGCACCTTTGCTTTATGATCATAATCGTAAATTTATTGAGTTACGTAAGCCGAAAGGTTCTCCAAAATTAAATCTTTAATAGGTGTTGCACTTAAAAATTTGTTCGCATTTTCGGTAAACACATTGAGGCCCAGACGAATAGCATTTTCCGCGTAAGAATTGAGCAAAAGTTTCGAGTTGTCATTCAGAATGTTAACTGCCACAGTGCCTGTAACAAAGATGTTAAAAAAACTGAATATAAAGTACAGTTAAGCGACCCGCGTTAAGGACAAATGAGAGATTTAGTGAGACAGATAACCATCAATTAAAGTAAAAGATCTTAAATAAAATTAGATTGTTTTGATCAACATTATGAATTACGGTAGGTACACTACGTAATCGTATATCTGAAGATAAATAGGAGATAAGGGAGATAGTGGATCATCATCATTCCCTGAACCTTTTTCCCAACTCAGTTGGGGTCGGCTTTCCAGTCTAACTGTGATGCGGCTGAACTTCGATATTTTCCGTGAAACGACTGCCATCTGACCTCCACAACCAATGGTCTAATGACCAATGGCGATATCGAAGTTCCAAGTTAGGCTGGTTGGACTTTTGAGGGCTTCAACTACCCGTAACGAGTGCCATAGATGTTTGTATGGCAACCGGGACCGACGGCTTAACGTGCTCTCCGTGGCACTTATAAACCTGCGAAAAAGCGAGATAGTGGATATAAATGTCAAAATAGTGGCCAAAAGGATACTTACTGATGTCTTGACCTCCTACAAATAAATTATCTGCGGTTATCGTAGATTTTCCTATGTCGTACTTAAGTGTGATTTTGTCACTTTCAATCAGAAAGTAAAGTTCCCCATCAGTGAGTTTTTTTATTAAGATTGGAACTTTTACATCTATCACCAGGTTTTCTGCAAAATTTAAAACGGACTATGAAGATTAATCGTGCATCTCTTTGTTATAATAAATTTGATAGTTTGTAAAGATGGATGGCTGTATTTGTGTGTGAATGTTCATTACATTCTCTTATTTTGAAAAGAACTATTGCATAAGTGCAATTCGGCATAGATTTAGCTAGATCATAGTTTAAAATGAAATATGCGCTACTTTTGTCCTGAAAATAGATTACTGTGGATCACAGGAGCGGAATCAGTAAGTATTTCACACGATGGATCAAGTTTAAATTCATGAAATTGACTAATAGTCAACATGGTGCACTACTGTTATCAGTTATTATCAGAATAAGAAAATATATATAAATTTTGAATAACTTTTTTAAAAGGCCTAAAAAAAAGGTCTAGGAGAACTGGCCACGTCAAATCTCACATTTTATAGGTTTCTAATAAAGCAGAGAAATAGATTTAAATATTTGTTCATTATGGTATTTTGTTCCTATAAATACATATTTGGATTTTGCATGGAACTTGACACTCATTTAGATTTACATCTCTATTCTTTTGGTGGCGAAGCCCACAGCCAAGCATAATGTTTATATTGAACTTGGCTCTCCTTTGGTGGGATTCTATTTTCAAAACTAATCATTCAAATTAACCAATCAAATAAAGAGACATGATAATGATACAGGCACCTAAATAGATAAATATTAGGTACTAGACATCACATTTAATATAGGACATTTATCAGCCTATGAATTGTTCAAATAAATAATTTAACTACTTACCAAGCCTTAATGTGCCAAATCCGTCTCCGTGTATTTTGATATTGCCAATTAAGGCGCTTAGAACAGGAGTCGCCTCAATATGGTACTTGCCTTCGGCAGTCATTAGTTCACAATTATACGTAGCTGTGGTAACCTTTTCTTCTATATCTAAGCTGTGAAAATAATAAATTTGTAGTATCTATTGGTAGCTCCATATTCTAAAATATAATTCCGATTAATATCAATGTTACTTACTGATATTTAACAGTCCGGCAAGTTTTGATACCTTTTACAGTTATTTCTGGAGACTTAATTTTTATCAAATCTATTATTGTTACCTCCGCATTCTTCTGTACATATGGGTCAAGGACTGGTACATCTATATCGGGGTAACCCGATTCAGTTGCATCCCTAACAATACTTTCATACATATTTGTTTGACAGCTGTCATCATGAATGCTACATCTTCCACCTTTATAAACTAACGTGAAGAAGTTTTAACATTAGAAGCAGATCTTAGAAAAAAAATCTCATGTAAGTCACTATCTCAAATGAAATTATAGGCACACAATAAGAATAAACGAGTCAAATTACAATCAGTCATTTAGAAAAGTTTATTACAATTTCTTCACTAAAATAAGCGATTTTTTTTGTAAATATATTATAATTATAATTTTTGTAAATAAGTTAATAATGATTTTATTTACCTTTGTGTGCTGCTACGCAGTTAATGATATGTATGATACATATTATAAAAATTGCTCCTGGTCTGTACATTTTCGTAAGTACTGTGTTTCTAACTATTGTAAGTTTTTAATTTATATACCTATATATAGACATACTAAGTATATGATCGTTAATTTTTTTGTACAGTTCCGCATAAAATAAGAACTTCTATTAACATACTTAAACCGTAATTTTAATTTCAGACAAGAAACACAAAAACCTGCCTACTAATGACTGTATCAGACTTATGTAAGTCTTTGAATAAAACAATAATAAGAAGTTGTCCCGATGACGCGTCGTGAATATTTGAAACACATATCGGAGTAACACGATGTAACGCCATGTATCTTTTACCTATACATACAGTGAGATCCAAAAGTTCCTGGACAGTTTGAAACTAAAATTATATTAAGTGATCCCGCTTATCCCGCCACAATTACTGGATAATATATTTACTTACTCGTACCAATGTAATTTAGTTTAGGATTCTGCTTACATGAGTTTACTTATTTCTTGTAAAGAAACATGACATCGATCTGGTTTACTTTTTATTAACGCTATCTATGTTTAGTTTTGGTTAAATAAGGCTGTCAAAGTATTTAAGGTAGAAACTTTTAGAGACCACTTTACCTATGTACTCATTTGTAATTAATATGGGTTATTATTCTAATTAACTTCTATATAACAATCGGAGTTGCCTGTGCACTGAATCTTCTGCAAAAAACGTCAAGGTTAGCCTCCGCTGTAAAACTCGTTTTCTTCATTGGAAACTTTACGAAATGATCCCATATGAATACACATATAACATTATATTTAAAGAGAAAAATTGTGTAGTCGAGTTCATTAATATACATATTTTTGGCACTTCAGAATTCAAAAATAATATTATAAATATTAAAATAACATAACATAAACCGATGCCTTTATACCCGAAGGGGTAGGCAGAGGTGCTAGCACCCACATTTCGACTGTTTATGTTTAGGTCCCAATGTAATAGGTGGCGAGCCTAGTGCCATTAACCCGGCACTTATAAACCTGCGATAAATACACAAATAACTTCGAAAAGCATCGAAAAGTCATTGGTGTGTACCATGTTAAACCTGGGATCGAACCCGAGACCTCGTCTCAGCAGTCCATTACCCATACCACTAGGCTACCGCAGTTTTAATTTAAAAAAAATTAAAGTTTTAAAGTTTATAATTCAAAAATATTAAAGTAGTTCACAATAATAAGCATCGTGATCATTATCATCGCCCGCTAAGACGTGAAGGAAAAATTCGAATTGTCTAGACAGAGCATTCTCCCTGTAAGAAACTGTTTGAGGTTCAAGTTCCATCTAGATAAGGAATATTAAGGAAGTTAACCACGAAGATATAACCAGTCTGCTTGCTGCCCGTCTTCATCATCTCACTATCCTTTACTCAATTATTTAGAGTCGACACAACATTTCATTCTCCTCCATATATTACTGTCAGATGTTGTCAACTGTGACTCTCTTCTTAACCATATGCTCTTTACGCAATCCATTCATCTTTTCTTGGTATCACATTACTTTTCTTATGATTATTGACTCTTCTAAAACTTTATTGAATAATTTGCCTATGCATATACCTATGTACTTTATATATTCCCAATGAAAGCGTTTAGAACAGGTGTCGTTTCAATCTGGTAGGTGCCTTCTAGAGTATAATACCTTACAATTATACTTTAAAATTACAATTATATGTGACTGTTGTAACCTTTTTCTCTATGTCAGTACTTTAAAATTAAATAAGTACATTATTAGGTTACATGTAGGTTTTAAAATACCCGAAATTTCGCTAGTTACTCACTGGAATGTAGTTGTCCGACAAGTTTTGATGCCTTTTACGGTTGTTTCTGATTTTTTAAATTTTATTGTATTCATAAGATTTATCTCCGTGTCTTTAACTACATATGGGTCAAGGACTGGTACGTCTAGATCTGGGATACCCGATTCAGCTGCATCCAGAACGGCACCTCCGTATGAATGTTTTTGACATTCATCGTCTTCAATACCTACTACTTACATTTTCCCTTTTTAGCTAATCTATAAAAACATTATCGTTTGGTTAACTATATCGTATATAGGTTTAAATGAATTCTGAAGAATAAGTATGCTATCTATTCAAAAAGATTTAAACTGGCAAAAGAGAATGCCCAAACGGGACTTGATCCCGCGACCAGTTGCTTTCAGGGGGTATGATCTGCCCAACTTAAAACCACCTGGACATTTACTTTTTCCAGCACATTCAAAACTCTGTTCAATTTACTTCAACAAATTAATTGCTATTCCAATCTTAGTTTTGAAAGTTAGCTCATGTAAAAATTGCATGGCATTACTTACTTGTATAAGCTAATGCGCAGTTAATATAAAATAAATATTGGCAGTTTCAAAGTACCCTGAGTGTGACGATGTTTTTTAATATATATTGTCATTTATTGACATTCACATTATGCTCGTTCATATTTTTCAATAGTTCTGTACTAAAAAAAAAACTCGACATATTTCAACCAGAGTAGAATAATATTGTACAATGCTTGAAAAAAAAATTGTTAACTTTATACTTCATGTTTAACTTTAATCTTATAAAAATTACGGAATCTTAAATTTATTATCATCGTGTTGTTATTACCCAGTTTATGATATGGAATGGTAATATAATGTTAATTATGTTATTATTATGAGTTTAATAAGCATTCATTAAATTTATATTACAGTTATTTTTAAATATGCTAACGTATTTGAATTAATAGTACTCTTACCAGTATTTTTGTTAATGTTAACCCTCAAACCCTTAACTTCATCGATTGGATCACCTGAAGTAATAGCAATAATTTCTACAGCACTCGTGATTGGGGATCACCTGCGCCAGGTAGTACAAGACACCCCCGAGAAGCTTCTCGAACCACTTCTTACCACCGCTATCACGGTGTGCCCTAGAATTATTTTTCGCATATGGAATCCCCTCGAGTCACCTCGACCTGAGTACCGGTAGAGTCCGGGTGGAGTATAATACCTACAGCCACTCCATCTCTTTCTCTAGGTGTCGACTAAGGGAGAAGGCTGTTTACTATTCTACAGTAAACACGCAGCTTATGACAAAGTGCTTGTTTAATGGCTATAGCCTCGCCACAAAAATACGACTAGCATCTACTTAATATACCTATGTCTACTCCTTCAGGGATTATTATGTTTATCTAACAATATAATACGCCAGAGAATACATTGATAATATCTTGAAAGTATGTATTGCAAAGCCAATAATGATTCAAATCTTGCTTTTGATAAAATACCTACAGCAAACAATCCTAACTCAGCCACAAATGTATTGTTTAAATAATCAACATATTAATCATTTCGTGCTTTATAAAAACTAAAATAAAATTAAGGACAGTTCATACGGCAGGTCAAAAATTATATTCTATACATAAGGTCAAGACAATGATGTACCTACGCGTGACAGTGACCCTTTGACGTGACAGGACAATTCATGGCCACGTAATGTCGACTTTTAGGGTTCCTTACCTCAAGAGAAAGGAAAGTAAAAACTATAAAAACCATGATTTTTTTCCCTGTATGGAAATTTCCACGAATCCCCCCACCCTGCCACGTAGGAAAAGGTGGCTATGTCGAACTCGAACCAACTAACACCACACGACTCGTAAGCCAACATTAAGGTAGTCTCTGATATAACCCTCACGCCTCGACTGATCAAGAGCCACCAAATGCCCAATCCGGCCCCACAGCCCCACAGGGCTACGGTCAAACATCTTTCTCCGGATAGGGAGGAACGGATATCGCACCACCTCCGCAGAGAGGATTCTCTGGTGGTAAGAACTACAATAACTCGCAGATCGCAACCTGTCTCTACGGCCATATTGAATTTCTCCCTGAAATCATTTTGTACGGTACCCGCAGTGTGCGAGTTCGATATACACTTATCAGATTTTTAATAACAAAAGTACACAATGAAAAATATTTTTATGTTTTTCAGTTACAAACGAGTAGTCCTCGTTAAATTAAAGGAATATAGAACTATTTTGAAAAGATACTAGTTGTTCACCCAATATCACCTAAAATATTATAACATTATAATAATAGATTTATTTTATGCCCATCGATGTAGTTTCCGTTATTAATCCATATCTTCGTGTAAAGAAATGTACTTACTACGAGTAGTGAAAACGCATAAAACCGAAAAAGAAAAGAAATGTAACACAACAGATTCAATAGCGAACCCACACAACTCACACATACAAACGTTAAAAATACATTGCATTACTAGTATACAATTGTTTTGATTGATCGTATTTATATAGTAACTTTAATGCCAAATTAGCTCTAACCATACTCATTTAAAATAGAGATTACTTTACTATAAATGAAATGGTATTTATGACTTTTTATACGTTGCATTGGAGAAGCTTGAATATTTACGAAAAAGTTCAGAAAAGAACCTTAACTTCTTACAATAAGGTTCATGTCCGTGGTTCATATTGTCAAATTTATTCTTCGTTGCGTTAGAACGCACAACAATGACACGTACGCTTACCCCGGCTACTTCACACTTCCTTTTTTGTTTGTTTTCATGTCAATTTTTTTTTTGCACTGTCTGTTGTGAAATTCCATCATCCCAATGAATTCAGATGGTGCTACGATATGACCAATTATAACTCATTAATTAATATAACCGTTTGCGCCAGGTACGATGAGGGGCGGGTTAATGGATTAGACTTCATTGGCTTTATAATTGTATATAATTATGTAAAAATTGTCTAAATAAATTCTGAATTAATTAATATAACTTTTTAATAGATTTAAAAAGAAATATAAACCTATTAATAAATAGATTTTTTTAACATGTAAAAAAACGATGAGAATTTTTAATTGTTTGAAATAACTATACACGTTGTAATGTCTTTATTATTGTACATTTAGAAAAATTGTATAAATTATTTGTTCTTGACCTTGTACAAGTTTTTTTTATCTTTTTAAATTAGGTACATAAATAACTTATATATATATACATGCACGTATCCTAAAATAAGTACACTTCATACTTAGAGTAGCCATCAATCTGTCGGTATCAAAGCATTCAAAGAAAATGATGTCTAATTATATAATCTTGTTTCTTGTGTATAATACTTTTATGTTTGGTGAAACTGCTTTTGGTAAGTTTAGGAAACAATATTTTCACCCTTGCTTTTCGTCGAATATAATTTCAGATTCGTATTAAAAACAAATTAAGAGATACATAACACATAAACTATATTTATTGTATTTTCTAAAGAATATTAGCGACTTAAATCTCTTATTTTTTCTTTCAAGCCCTCCTCCAACTAAGCTCAAAGGGTTATGTTAGGAGTGGGTTTAAGTCAGTAATATAATATCCAGATTTCGAACCCGGGACCTCACTATCGTAAGGCCGAGTCTTTAACTACTTAGCTTCACACATATAACACCGTTAACTGTTACTATCGATACAATTACATTTGAATATATAGTTACCGATTGTATAATTTCCTATTGTACAAATATCTGAAATAAATTTATACAAGTATAAACGTTAAATAAATAATTAATTTCCATTAATTACAAATGCATTTGTTACAGTGGATACCCTGACTCCATGCAAAAAAGATGATTATGTCTGTCACAAGGAATCATTAGAAAACAGTATACAATTAATTGCAAATACTGGTATTCCTGAGATAGGATTACCACCAATAGATCCGGCACCATTAAAAAATATTACTGTCGATATTCTTGATGTCTTCAGAATCACTTTGATTGAAGGTCAATCCTCTGGTGCCAAAGGGTGTAAAATACAAAAGTTTGAGTAAGTACGGGTAGTGTTTATATATAACCTATTGTGATATTTACTAGTGCAGTCTGAATAATAAATAATGTTATAGATTAATTACTCCAAAATAGAAGAAATATTATAATACCAATAGCAGGTAATTTAAAATCTTATTGAAATTGTACTAGGTATATTCAGATTGTGATAACATTGTCAACACTTTTTTCGAAATTATAAGTCAATTGTGGCCATTCTTCATTGGCTTTACATTTACTTTGACATACAAACTTGCACTATACAAATATTTATAATCAGTGATTTCATTATTTTTAATCAGTACCTACTTAATTTATAATCAGTAATTCCAGCTAATTCAGTGCAAGTGTTGGGACCTCAGCTAAAGAGGTTTCTCATTAATCCGGGTCCCATTAACCAAGTGTCACTGTATGTATGTATGTTTAGTGTTTTAATTATCAGAACCATGTACAATTGGCCTCAAAAGTTCCTGGACACCTTAAGATCTATAAACCTTTGACAGTTTAAGTCAATTTAACCAGAAGTAACATAGATAGCATTAATAAAATTAAGCAGATCGATGCCTTGTTTCTCTATAAGAAAATAAGTAAACTCATGCAAGTAGTATCCTAAATTCAACTACATTAATAAGTGGATTTATTAACCAGTAGATTTTAAAATTAGTACAAATTGAATAATTCTTTTTATGTGTTATTGGCAGATCATGGGGAATAAAAGGTGCAATGAAATCTGGATCAGAAATAATACATGTCGAAATACGAATATCGCCTTCTCATAAAAATCTGTTCAGTAGTAATAATTAAAAAAACATAGCATAACATAAACTCATGCCTATATCCCCGAAGTGGTAGGCAGAGGTGCTAGCACCCACATTTCGCCAGTTTATGTTTAGGTCCCAATGTAATACCCGGCGAGCCTATATAAAAATAAATTTATTATGCTTATTATTTTCAGGACAAATTATGAAAAAGGGCAATCGATTGTGGAACTTACATGTCCTGTAGTTTCAGTGGAAGGGAAATATAGTCTGACGTCTACGAGTCCCGTACTCGAAAAGCTATTCAGTGGACGATTACATGGAGACGGATACGGAAAAATTCAAATTGGTATGAATGTTATTCAACCTGTAATTTTTTAGTACAAAATGAAATGGTACGTCTGTACCGCGGCAATAGAGCGCTCAACATTAGCAGTCGAAAGTCGCAGGGCACATTCCCACTCATTGACTTTGCATATTAGCTTTGATCTGTCTTAGTCATTTTTATTTGTTTTCTCACAAAAATATTACAACGATAAGACTTAACTTAGGTACACTCAAACAAGATAAATAACATTTCATAGTTTATACAACACCCATTTAGCCCGTATGGACTTATCTTGGGTGTGATTGCTTTATCTATGTGAGAGACTGATATTTGTACTAGGAGACCCTGTGTGACAGATTACCAGCCCCTTTTTTTCTGTGCGCAAAATATTACCAGCCTCTCCAGTCTCTGCACATGTGTGTGTGTGTGTGTGTGTATAGTGTGATGTTTGTAATATGATTCCATAAAACGGGAAAACGGGGCACGACCATACATTCTTTGGATGATCACACACTTTTGTATGAAGTGATTCATGCATGACCGCGGTGGCCCGGACAAGATTTTATTCGGAAAAATATAAAATATATATAGTATAGGTACTGTGGTTAGGTAGGGCATCATTTTTGTTTTTATTTTTTTAGAAAAAGTGAACATCAGAGCTGAGTTATTCTTTCACATTGAAAAACGAAATGGGGATGTTTACGTTAAAGCTGAGATTGAAAAAGTAAAATATACATATGACATAAACGGCAACATATTATTTTCTGCGGACAACTTATATTTAGGAAACGAAGAGTCAAGTAAGTATTCCTCGAACACAAGTACCTATCAAAGACTAACTGTAAATTATAGATCCAGTAACCATAAATCGCTCTCATATAAACTAAGCCAGTTTATATGAGAGCGATCTATGGTCACAGGTTCATTAATTTGTATATAGGTAATGGTATTTTAGAAGGTAGATACAACTTTTTAAGCAAAACAGGAATTTATAAAAGTGAAAGTTCATTTCCCATGACTGTCATAAGATGAACCATGAAAGTAGAAACAATTATTTTGACGGTGGTAGGACATGATGGTATCTCCCGTCCTAATTGAGCCGACTGGGGAAGTACCGCCGCCCTACAGAATACCGCGGTTAAGAATAACCTTGTGTTGTCTTACCGTCCGAGGGAAAACCGCTTTGTCTTCTGCACTGGCAGCACAGAGACTCTCTTAACCTTCTCCCCTCCTCCTACCCCTTCCACCCTCTTCTCTATATGGTCGGCAGCACGAATGTGACGCCCCTAGTATTGTAAATGTCCATAAGCCACGGTAACCACTTTCCATCAAGTTGGCCGCGTGTTTGACTGCCACCTAAGCGGTAAAAATGCCATTACAAACCCTACAAAAGAATTATTCAATCCTAAGCCTATAACAGGAGAAGAATTGAATAATTATTTTTCTTCCGTTAAAAGTTTTTAAGGTTTTGTGCTAGTATTGATCTTATTTATTCTTTTGCAGGTGCGCACGTGATCAAAATTTTAAATGAAAACTGGAATACCCTAATTCCAGCATTCGGAAAATATTTTGCAGATAAAGTCGTAGAGTGGGCGATGAACCTTGTTGAAACATTCTTTCACGAGGTGCCTGTAAAAAGCTTCATTTCTGATGATTTGTCTGAATACATAAAAAAATGATATCAGTACATGAATTAGCTGTTACTGTTAGTATCTTTATCGGATTGTTGTGTTTTTCCAAAATAGTCATAAGGTTTATTTTAAAATTGTTTGTTTGTATTCAAATAAGTACACTATGGTATATGTATTCTACCTATATATTAATCAACCGTTTACCTACATTTTTTGAATAATGTAATAAGGCAATGAAATTAATAAAAGTAAAGTTTTTATTATTCATTATATTTTATTTTTCAAAGACTATGAAGGGAGTGACAGTAATATTTGACTGTGTATCTGTAGAATCAATCAATTGGCCTATCGCAGTACACAGCTGTACACAGGTCTCTACCAATTTGTGCCATTTTTTCTGATCTATCGTCTTCTATATATATTCCAGCCACCATTTTCAGATCGTCCGTCAGTCTATCTGGCTTAGAGGGTATCCAGAATTCATAGAAGTAGCCAAAATAATTATTAAATGATTAAAATATAATGTTTATTTGGTATTAATTTTAAAACGAAATGTTTTGGGCAGTTTCGTTGACAAAATATTATTCAAACATATTATGAACACTGTAAATTATTCCGGGAAAATTGGGTTCAATTCCTTAGGTCACTATGTGCATTACACGTCTCTTCATCCTGGTAGTCCTGGTATAGTCTGCCTGTATTATTCGTGAATGACTAGCGTTTATTGATTTGGCACTAAAGCTTCCTCCTTTGGAACCTTCGCTTGTGTCTGCATATATGTACTGCATCCTAACAACTTGTATAGTGGTAATTCATACTGTTTTACATTTATCTCTGTTAGTGCTATGATATTCATTGCTCATGGTGATGGTACGATGCGCGAGTGCTTGGGCAGCCGCCGCCTCCTTCTGCGAGCAAGTAATGCTCGAAAAGGAGGAGGCGGAACGGGTTCGGAGAAGACTCCGGGCCCGCACTGCCCGCGATGAGCGGAGGCGACTCGGACGTCGGAGGTCGCAAAATGACCTCCGTCCCCCATGAGCGCGGGCCTGGGGGTGACGGGTGGAGCCGCCGGTCACCCTAGTAGAAGCAGGCCACGGCGATGGCGCAAATGCCACCCCATACCCAGGGGCTAGATGGGGACACCATGGTCCCCACATTAGGGAAAGAGGGTCATCTCAACAGAGATGTCCCCGGGTCTGCCGGGGTGCGAGAGATATGTCTTGTATAATCTCACCTCTGGCAATCAAGGACCGACATAATCACCTCCATCGGTTTTGGTGGAAGTGGTATCCGTGGGGATTTTGCACACGATAAAAAAAAAAGTGCTATGATATTCAGGTGCTCCAGCTGCACCCCCACACTGCACTTTATCAGCTTTTTATTTTGCCCAGCGAGAATTTACACTGGTTGCGCTGTACCATCCTTGCTTCAATTTAATGTCTGAGCAAAGTAATTTATATGTAACTGCGTAGATTGTTGTTTACATGCACTTCTAACAATAATTATGCGCAAGCGATCCCTATGTAGAACTTGTAGAAATTTCTATGTAGAAATGTCAGAATATATGGGTGAATTTCTCAAACGTAAAAATGAGGCGGCGGCACTGAAAATCATGCCTTAAAGTTAAGATACGGCAAATCTTTTTTTTGTGTAAGAAAGCAATTAATTATCTTATTTAAGTCATACACGTTAAGTTATAAGAAATTATTTTAATAAATATTAAAAAAAATATTTTCCACATAAAATATAAGTTTGGTGGCGCGTCCACAACCTGTTTTATAAAGAAAAATCACATCCCAATCAACACACCGTCAGTTTACAGGATATACCTAATTTTATTTTAATTCTGTATTAGCTTTTCTACCCCTTGAGTATTTAAGTCGAGTATTTAGTGCTATATTTTATCTTATAAAAAATGTATAAGGTCCGTCCGCGATAAGTTGCAAATTTTGGTGTCTAAAATAAAATCCTACCGTGAATCGTACTGAAAATAGTTACTGGGACTTAACTATCTTCGTTCGAATCATTTAGTTATGTGCTGTCACGCACCAGTCCCAGTGGTGTACCAGCTTGCTCCGATTTCCCACTAAAAACGAAAGTAATACTCTCGTAAGCCCTCGGACAAAATTTCTGTAATTTTTGTGTTGATGATTTAAAACGTTTTAAGCTCGTTATTTGTTTAAGTACATAATGTATAGCGTAAGGGTCCGGTATTTGTTTAAAAAAATAGTAATGTAAATATAATATTCTGAATAGTATTTTGTCAAATCAACTTATTGGGCACAATCATAATTTTGGTGGCCTAATTTTGGTGATTTTGGTGGTGTTTGACTAATCACCAAAATTGCTCAGTTACACCAAAGTTAGATTTATCTCTCTTTATATAGGGCTATTTTATCAATTCTATGTTTATTTTCATTAAATTAATGTAGAAAAAGAATTCTGCTCGAAACAGAATTCGAACCTGCGTCTACCGGAATACTGTTCCGGTGCATCTACCGCAAAACACGTGCGCTGGCAGAGCATACCAGGACTCAATGGTGCGACGTAGAAAAGAGTCACCGAACCACTTGGTTCTTGATGGAGTTGTTTGTACCGTATGTGGGTGACATCTAAGTCCTGCGTGCTTTGTCCTGTGTAGGAAGGGAGAGGGTGGGCCCAGTTGGGGCACGCCCCAAGAGCTTTCCGGTACGTCCCCGTCGTGTGCCCTGGACCCCAACGTGACCACCGTAACGGAGTGGCACGTTGGGTGACCGAATTCGGATAAGCGTATCTTGCGGCAAGCAGTTTTCTGTGCGTTTTGTGATCTCTGACCGTGACGGCACTGTCCTTTTGAGGACGATGTCGAGCACTGGCAGGGAGAGTGAGTCGCGCCGGGACCAAGTTCCCGAGCGACAGGCGCGTGAGCGCGTGGAGGAGACGGGTGAGACCCGTCGTCGTTCGGTGAGGCTGTCAAGGCTGTCGAGGCCTCCTACACCTGCGCCTTCCACCGAATCTGAAATGGATGTCGGCGCGACATCGTCGCGCGAAGGCAGCGCTGCCGGGAAAAGGCAGCGCAGCAAGGAGGAGACCGAGTCCCCGGTCCTCCAAGGTGCGGCAAAACGTCCGGCCATCGAGGAGCTGGACCTCGATATATTCCGATTTTCGGACTCGGCGGCAGGGTCGCGTTCGTCCTCCGTGGCGTCGCGATCCTCAAGGAGGCATGCAGCGGACCCTGCATGGAAGGAACTGCCCACATTCGATCTGGTGGGTACGGTCCGAAACAGGATGGACGTTGTTCTGACGGTTGCCAACAAGTCCAAAAACTTAAGTGGTCGCTTCATAAAGGCCCTTAAGGACGCGGCATACGATGCTATCGATGCCGTGACCGTGATGGAGGGCCGCAACGTGAACGACGAGGTGGCCACCCTTCGGGCGGAGGTGGAAAGGCTGCGGATAGAGGTCCGTTTCCTCCGGGAGGAGAAGGCAGCGGCGAAGTCAGCCGCTATGCCCCCACTGGAGGAAATGTCGCGGGCCATTATGGACCGAGTGCTGTCCGCGGTGGACGCGAGGTGGGCGGGCGTGGAGTCTAGACTCCTGCCGGAGCCACGCCTACGCCCACCCCTAGCGTCTGACACCAAGCGCAACGCTGACCCTAAACCCGGTCCTTCGGGGGTTTCGCGGCCGTCACCACCGGCGCTCCCCTCTGAGCCGTTGACACCGCCCCCTTGTAAGCCGTCGCCGCCGCCCCTTGCCTCGCAAGCCGGGTCATCGAAGGGGAAGGGAAAGGGGAAGGGAAAGGGGAAAAAGAACACCCCCAAAGAGACTGAGCCGAGGCCGCTACCAGCTGCACCGTCGTCTACAGATGAGGGATGGTCGACGGTGGCCAAGAAGGCCAAGAAAAAGAAGCCTGGAGCGCCGGCTGTTGCCCAAAAGGCCAGCACGTCAGCCCGGACTGCGGCTTCCTCTGCACCCTCTTCTTCAAAGAAGAAGAGGCGTACACGCAGGAGGAAGGGTCCGCGTACACCCCGCACTTCGGCAGTAGTGATAACACTGCTGCCGGAGGCTACAGAAAAGGGCCTTACGTACGCGGAAGTCATACGGGGGCTGAAGTCGCAGGTTAACCTGCAGGACTTCAGTATCCCCCGCATGAACTTTAAGAGGGCCCAGACCGGTGCCACCATATTGGAGGTGGCCGGTGACTCCAGCGCTGAGAGGGCAGACAGGCTGGCGGCGCGTCTCCGGGAGGTGCTCGGCTCTGAGACGGCGAACGTGTCCAGGCCGGTCAAGTGCGCAGACTTGCGCATTACCGGTCTGGACGATTCTGTTACAAGGGAGGAGGTGGCTGACGCAGTCGCGCGCTGCGGCAGCTGCCCTCCCTTGAATGTCAAAGTAGGCGAGATTCGCCGAACATTGAGGGGGAGCGGAACGGTGATAGTCACCTGCCCAGTGGAAGCGGCCAAAAAAGTGGCCGCTGGGCGTTTGTTAGTTGGCTGGGTCTCTGCCCAAGTAACTCTGCTTGAACAGAGACCCATGAGGTGCTTCCGGTGCCTGATGTCTGGGCACGTCAGGTCACAGTGCACCTCACAGGATGACCGCGGTGAAATATGCTACCGCTGCGGTCGCCCTGGCCACAAAGCCGCGGTATGCTCGGCCGACCCCCACTGCGTCATCTGCGCAGCAATGGGTGGCGGACCGAGCAACCACATCGTAGGCGGCAAAAGCTGCCGCGGGACAAAGCCCAGAAAGGGCAAAAAGGCGGCCGGAAGGACCCCGGCTGCCCCAGTTCCTGTGGCAGCGACGCCCCCGCAAGGGCGAGAGGAAGCGATGGAACCGTAATGGACGGTATCCCCCATTGCTTCCTGCAGGCGAACTTGAACCATTCCGCCCGGGCACAGGACCTCCTCCTGCAGTCCATGGCGGAGTGGTCAATTGATGTGGCTGTTGTTTCCGACCCGTACTTTGTCCCTCCTCACGATCTGTGGCTGGGAGACACTGACGGGTCGGTGTGTGTTATTGCGTCTGGGACTCAAAGAGTGGCACCCCCCTCCCTCATCTCCAGGGGGAGGGGTTTCGTGGCCTGCGGGTGGGGAAGGTACATTATCATTGCGGTGTACTTTCCTCCCAGCATGAGACTGGCCGATTTTGAGGCGGCGTTGGACGCGGTGGGTGCCCTGCTGGGGCAAATCTCACCGCGTCTGGCGGTGGTCGCCGGGGACTTCAATGCCAAATCCACGGCTTGGGGTTCCTCGGCGACCGACGTTCGCGGCCGGTTATTGCTGGAGTGGGCCACGACGACCGGCCTGACAGTAAGTAACCGCGGGTCGGTCGACACGTTTGTCACACGGCAGGGGCGGTCCATCGTAGACATCACGTTCACGACCCCTGCCGTCGCACAGGCCGTCCGGGACTGGCGAGTCCTGGACAACGTGGAGAATCTAACGGATCATCGGTACATCCGTTACGAGGTCTCCACGGGCCAGCAAGTGTCGAGTCCCAGACGTGAGGGGCGGTCCGCCAACAGGTGGGTACTGGGGCACCTGGACCGGGAAGCGCTGGAGCTGGCGTCCATCATTCAGTCGTGGGCGACTCCTCCGGTGGAAGTAGGAGTCGAGGCGGAGGCTGAATGGTTTAGGAACGCAGCGTCGCAAATCTGCGACGCGTGCATGCCTCGGGCCAAGCCTCGACCACCAAACCGGAAAGTGTACTGGTGGACGCCGGAGATCGCTGAACTGCGATCTCTGTGCGTCGCAAAACGTCGCCGGTACACCCGGTACCGCCGCAGGGCGCGGCGGGTGCCGGAGGAGGAGGCACAGCTTTACGCCGACTACCGGTCGTGCGCTCAGTCCCTCGGGGTGGCAATAGGAGACGCGAAGGAGGCTGCGAGAGCGGCTCTATTAGCCACCCTTGACCGGGACCCCTGGGGGCGGCCCTACAAGACGGTCAGGGCTAAGCTCCGCCCATGGGTACCTCCGATCACGGAGTGCCTGGAGCCGAGAGTGCTGAGGGAGATTATCTCCTCCCTATTTCCACAAAGGGAGGAGGGTTTCGTTCCCCCAGTGATGGCTCCGGCGCGCAGAGAGAATGTTGTGACGGAGGTGCCGGAGGTCACAGCAGCGGAGCTGGCAGTGGCCGTCAAGCGGGCCCAGGAGAAAGGTGTGAAGGCCCCTGGGCCCGATGGAGTTCCCGGACGTGTTTTGGTGGTCGCGCTCCGGGAGCTCGAGGAGCGATTTTGCGGGCTGATGAGTGCGTGCCTGCAAACCGGGCAATATCCGGTCCGGTGGAAGACGGGCAGGCTCGTCCTCATCAAGAAAGAGGGACGGCCTGCGGAATCGCCCTCGGCGTACCGACCGATAGTGCTGCTGGACGAAGCGGGCAAGCTCTTTGAGAGAGTGCTGTTTGCTCGCATCGCCCGGCATCTCGAGGATGGCGGTCGCGGCCTGTCCGACTACCAATATGGTTTTCGGCCACGTCGTTCGACCGTCGACGCCGTCCTTCGAGTGAAGGCGCTGGCGCAAGAGGAGATACACAGAGGCGGGGTGTTACTGGCGGTGTCGTTGGACATCGCCAATGCGTTCAATACCCTGCCCTGGGAGTGTATACGGGAGGCGCTCAAATACCATGACGTGCCTCCCTACCTCCGCAAGATCGTCGGCGCCTACCTATCGGAGCGGTACGTGGAGTATCCAGGAGAGGATGGCAGCCTTCACAGGTGGGCCATGTGCCGCGGTGTTCCGCAGGGGTCAGTGTTAGGGCCCCTCTTGTGGAACATCGGGTACGACTGGGTGCTCCGAGGAGCTCGCCTCCCGGGCGCCAACGTGACCTGCTACGCAGACGACACGTTGGTCACTGCCCGGGGGGCGACCTATAGGGACGCCGCGCGCCTCGCTACTGCGTCGGTGGCCATGGTCGTGCGGCGAATAACGATTTTGGGACTCAGGGTGGCGCTTAACAAGTCGGAGGCTATTTGTTTCCATGGCCCTCGGCGTGCGCCACCGGCGGACTCCCATATCGTAGTGTGTGGCACCCGGATCGAGGTCAAGCCCGAAATGAGGTACCTTGGGCTTATCCTCGATCCCCGATGGAGCTTCCGCGCTCATTTTGACCGCCTGGGTCCCCGTCTACTCGGTACGACCGCCGCCCTTCGGCGGTTGATGCCGAACCTGGGGGGACCCCAGACGAGCAGCCGCCTCCTTTATTTGGGAGTGGTAAGGTCCATGGCCCTATACGGGGCCCCCGTATGGGTCGACGCCCTGACGGCAAAAAACATCGCTGTGCTGCGACGTCCGCAGCAGGTGATGGCCGCCGGGGCGGTAAGAGCTTACCGCTCCATCTCATTCGAGGCGGCTTGTGTTATGGCGGGCTCCCCTCCGTGGGAGCTGGAGGCCCGTGTCCTCGCGTCAGTGTATCACTGGCGCGAGGAGGCCCGGGGCCGGGGCGAGTTCCCGGCACCCTCGGAGGTGGGAGAGCGGAGGCTCCAGGCGAGACGGTCCTTGCTTCTGGAGTGGGAGCGGCGGCTGGCCAATCCCACGTTTGGAAGAGGGACCGTCGAGGCGATCCGTCCGGTCCTCAGAGACTGGATGGACAGATCGCGAGGGTCGGTGACGTTCCGAATGGCGCAGGTCCTCTCGGGGCATGGATGCTTCGGCAAATACCTGTGCCGGCTGGGACGGGAGCCGACCAGTGGGTGCCACCACTGTGGCGGCGATGATGACACGGCGCAGCACACCCTAGAGGAGTGCCCCGCGTGGGCTGGGGAGCGCCGTGCTCTCATCGCCGAAGTGGGGACGGACCTCTCGCTGCGTGCCGTAGTTCTGTCTATGGTCGGCAGCGATGAGGCGTGGGCGGCGGTTCAAACCTTCTGCGAGACCGTTATCTCGCAGAAGGAGGCGGCGGAGAGGGGGAGGGAAAAAGACCCACTTTCCCTCCCACGGCGCCGCAAGCGAACCGGGGTCCGGAGGAGGCGGTACCACCAACTCCTCCCCCCCTAACTGTAGGCCGGGCAGTAGACGCGGGGGCGTCTGCTGCCCTTACATAGGCCTCGAGGTTGAAGGCGCACGTCGTGTCGCGTGTGCCTTGCCTAGGCGGGCGGCAGAAGGACTCCTCTTCTGCCGCACCAGAGACGGGCCAGCCGCTGAGCAGCGGCGGGCGACCCGCACGGCGATGGCGGAAGATGTTGTTCCCGCCATCGTCGATATGCGAAGATGACGGACACCGTGGTGGTTTAGTGGGTAGTCTGGTAGAGGTCAGGAGTCCCACACAAAGCTCGCCCCCACCCCTGTTGGGGGTGAGCGAAGTGCGTAAATGCATTCCACCACGTAAAAAAAAAAAAAAAAAAAAAAAAAAAAAAAAAAAAAAAAAAAAAAAAAAGGGTGGGCCCAGTTGCAAGAGCTCACCAGGACACTCATCATGGTACAGCCGATAGAGTACTGCCAATGAGGCTACACCTCTTCGTAGTTGTAGAGGTTCGAGACTTTTGGTGACCTCGGGACTATCTATGATTCGGATTGCACGCCGCTGCAGTCTATCGAGAGCGTCCAGTAGATACTGTGCGGAGCCATCCCAGAGATGAGAACAGTATTCCACGCAATAACGAACCTGTATCTTGTACAGAAGACATAGCTGCTCCGGCGGAGCCCCATTGGGAAATGTGATCCAGGTCTCGGTCGAGCTCAGAGACAAGTTGCCTTCTCTGCTCCTCATTGTCAGCTCGCTTGGCCGCGGGTTGTCCGAAATCTTCATAGCAATGGATGCTGCCTATATAAAGTAAGCCGGGAGCTTGGATAGAAGCGAACTGTGCCAGACCCTATCGAAAGCTTTGGCGATATCAAGACTGATGGCCAGTGACTCACCCCGCTTGTCCATGGCCTCACCCCAGAGATGTGTGACGTACGCCAGAAGATCACCCGTTGAACGTTTCGGCCTGAATCCGTACTGATGGTCGTTAATTATGGAGTGATCCTCTAGATAACGTATGAGTTGTACGTTGATGATCTGATTAACACCTTGCAAATGTATAAGGTTACAGCTATGGGTCGAAAGTTTCCGGGTTCAGAGCAGTCCCCCTTCTAGGGGACTCGTTGAACGTTCGCTTCCTTTCAAACCCGTGGGACCGATCCTGAGCAATTAAAGAGGCGATACAGTCGTGTTAGCGCTGGAGACAACTCAGCTGCGCATTTTCTCTAGACCACCGCTGGAATACCGTTGGGGCCACTGGCTTTCCGGACGTCGAGTCTGCAGTGTGATACGAACGTCACGTTGCCTGATACGAATATCAGGCATTGATTGGCCACAGCTGGTAATGATTGGCAGCTGCACGCCACAGTCATCGAGGCCGGGAGTTGGCCGCGAAGAGATTTTGGATTGTACAACCTAGCTCACAGTCTCGTGACACATGCTTGTGCAAACTGCATGCTAACAAGGACTTAATTAGTTTTATCTTTGAAAAATAAGAAGATAATTAAAGAAAATTCCACCTCAGAAGTTCTTCATAATGTCACTCATCTAATTTTGGTGTTAACATACCAATTTTGGTGTAATGACAATTTAGGTGTCGATAATATTTTTGTAATTTTCGGGTTTAATTAGACTTTTCTGGCTTTTCAAGCAACTATTATACGTATTCTACCTGATTATAGAATAATATTATCCTTATGTATAGTAACAAAAAAAAACACCAAAATTAGGTAAAATTTCGTAGATGTTGAAATTCACCCATATAGGAACAAAATATTTTAACATGTATTGTACCCTATTGTACCATATTCATAATGATGACGATGATGGACTAACAATACATGAAAAGAAACAGGATATAGGTACATACATGAAAATAAAAACACTGAAATAAACAAATTCTTTAATATGAATTTCCTTCTAACTAAACACAATTTATAGTTATCACAAAATAAAAGGCCCGTTTTGACAGTTCGCGCCCATGAAGTTCTCAGTTTTTTACCAATCAAAATGTTATGAAGGTTATTACATTTTTCATAGACAGGAACCGCCCACTCGGCTTAGTGCTGTGCATAACGATTTTTATTACGTTGTCCACAGACTATTAATAATCAATTAAGGAAAAAAATATCGAGTAAAATAAGCCCGATTTTTATTTATTTAAACTAGTGTTTAGACCGAAATTAATTACTGAACTTCACTGTGTAACTAGTGATCATTTACTGAAAATTATGAGCTTGGAGCTTAAAGAAGTAGATAATGACAGCATAGATTTTTATAGAATGACGTGTCTTTGACCAAGAGGCATACGCGTGTGTTCGCCCGTCTTGTTGACTGTGCGCCCGTTACGTTTAGTTTTGTTGATTTTTGGATTATTTTTGACTTAGATATTCGAGTTGTCTCGGCATCTCCCATACCGGAGATGCCGAGACAACTCGACTCTTCGAATATCTACCGAATTCGAATACTGCCAATGCTCCGGTAAAGGCACACATAGATTTGACTTGTACACTGTACAGCCATGGCACCACCGTTTCTACGGGTGTCCCTGTTTGGCGGGTCGCCTCGCGCCATCCCCACTGGTCCCATTTGTACCACCAACTCTGCCCGGCTATGCACTTGCAAACCCCTGAACGCAATGCAACCGAGGTTGGATTACTATGAAGGCTTTTCCGCATATGTGCATAGTGGTCATCCACCCGGTCAAAATCAAATTCGTGCCATCAAATTTCTACAACCAGATTCTTTTTGATCTTGATATTCCTGTTGTTTTTGTGATTGAGTGAATGTTATCATAACAAAAATATGAAATAAAAGCAAATTGACCTTTCATAATACTGTATCATTTTATAATACCTACAATATCAAAGATTAAGCTAATTTTCTAATCAGAACTTTAAACCAATGTACTTTATATACATATTCAAATCGATCAAATCCCCATGCAAACTGGATTCGATTAATCGTGAGTATCGAGTACCGAGTCGTTTTGTTACATCACTAGTCATGCCAAGTAGGCATATGCCAAAACGGGCCTTTTATTTTGTGATTAGTATAGTCAGTAATACTAAATGATCAAGTTCAAGTGGCATGTTCTGTCACTCCAACATAAACGACTTTGTTAAACGGGGAAAAAATATTCCATCACATAACGCTAAAATTGAAAACGGAACCATGTTGCAAACGCAATAAAGTGTATTATTCTTTGTCTTGAGGAAATACACTTACCAATTACACAAAATGTACTGTATTGCGATACAGTTAAGGTTGAATATCAAATGAGAACTATTCACATGTCAAAGTTGCATCTCGTTATGTTTATGTGAGTCATTATATTTACATTTCCCTCGGTGATATATTGTTGCGTACATTTTTCATTTGCGACTCTTTTCATGTATGTCTTTGTGAAGTGGACACTTTAGCTTCAGCTTATAGGGTTTTCACTACGATACATGTTATTGTTACGTTGTTGTAAGAAAATATGATTGAAAAAGCTTTGGACATTCTGATAAATTCTGTTAATGTGATGTTGATTTACTGTTAGAATTTGTCATAATACATTTGCGTAAAACTTTGAAATCTTTTGAATATAAAATGTTAGTTTTACTCAGTAAGTTTCTGATTTTTTATCATTATTACATTATAGAATTTAGACAATAATAGAAATGAAATTTATAGATTTGGTACCCCGCAAATTGAGATTTGTATTACATCATACAGGCAGAGCTGCCTTAGCTCCGTAGACAGACAGAGCAGGAATTACAAATTTTCCGGAATATTCAATTAATATCTAAATTTAGTGAAATTTAGTTTTTATTTCGTCATCCATAATTATACTTAATTTAATAATTATCTGCTCAAATAAAATAAGTACGAGCCTTTTAGCATACAAACACAAACCACATATAATACAATCAACAATAACCTTCCAGAAGCACAATAGTTACGTAACGAAAATAATGGTATATTATTATTTCCATCACATTGTCATGTTCATTCAAAGCATGCAATCTAACACAAAGCAGAACTTATTATTATATTAGCCAAAAAAAAAACCATAACGTCACAACGCGTAATATAAAGAATAGTTCCTGACGTTGAGATATTTAGAAGTCTTCGTCAGTAATATCTAAAACATATAATACAGTTTCGAATGACAAATGTTTAAAACACGATACTTCAGCGTTAACGGACATTACAAAATACGTTATCCATTGCGAATAAGTTATAATGCTGTCTTATTGAACTGAACAAAGCCGAGCATGAAACGAAAACAAGACAATGACAACATAGAAATGATTACTAAAATCAACTCACACATGATACGATGACACATTGTTGTCTCCAAATTAAAGGTTGTACATTTAACTAGTATAATGAATACCCTACGTATATAATTTTTTCATTATTCGTTTATAAAGCCCTGAACATGCCAGTTTAGAACAGTTCCGCAGTTTTCACTAGTGTCATCCAGTTGTTTCTAAAATGCTTGAGGTTTTACTGTTGGTTAGCGGTTTTAGCCGTGTTATGTCAATGGGACTCCGTAAGTTTTAATTAGTTAGGTATACGAGTGCACTTGTGCTCATTTTGTCTCTTTTTTGTTCATTTTGGCATAGTTTTTTAACTTTCATGGATAGTGTAACAGCGTCATAAATAAAGCGAGGGCTGCGCGGGTAATTACCATTTCACAGGCAGTGATAACATAACAACTATGTACTCTAGCGTATTAAAATCTTACGAAATAAAAAATCTGACTAATTTTATATCTTATAAGTTATGTGTATATTAGTATGATAGTTAAGGAAGATTTTCAGTGTACCGATTCCAGTATAACTTATTCTCTATTAGATGTCATAGTGACGACAAGCGAATCCAAAAGAAAATATTCTCAATTCTACAGTTTTGGTAGCAGATCGTAGTTAAAGCGATCAAACTTACCTATAGTAACATAAGTATTATGTTAAACAAAGACAATATGTGTTATTTTAGTCCGTCTGCTATTAATCATTATGGGTAACTTTCCTACTGAAACTAACCTTTTAGTAAAGTTAAATGACTGTCTCTGGTTGGAAATATTAATCCGTTAAAATTTTCCCCAGTCCATATCCCATAAGTGTAAAATAAATTAACCTACATAGAAAGTAGTGAAAAGCTTTAGATGAAATAAAGGGATGTACAGAGGGCTTCAAAAGTAAATTTTTAAGTTGAATAGCAGTAGCAGATTTTTCAACCTTTTTAATTATGTTTTATTTTCAATAAAAGTTGATAAACAAAATCAAATTAACAAAATATTTTTTGATTTGACGATTTCAACTTGAAATATCGATGTTCACATTGAAACAGTCAATACTAATAATCCATAGTATCATAAGTAAGGACTTGCATCGTAGAATATTTCTTTTCAATGTCTTCTTTCTTTCTTCTGTTTGTTTAAGACTCAGTGTAGTACATATTACATTTATGAATAATGTTACTTTTAAATATATCATATTTCATTTACAGCCTCCTACATATCTTCATGTTCAAGAAATGATCCAAACCTAAATGACTGTGCATTAAAATCTGCTCGAAATTCTCTCCATCAGTTCTCTCTAGGAGACGACGGTAGAGGACTCCCACCTTTAGATCCTTTGTATGTTGAAGAATTGGTGGTATATATTCCAAACAAACAAGGACTGAAACTTGTTTTCAAAGATAATTATTTCAGTGGATTATCGAAACTGCACTTGGAGAGCCTCAAGTAAGTTGTAATGTTGCTAATTTTATGTCATCTCAAACAAAAAAAAACATTTTCAATCAATAGACTGTATTGTCAGTGTTCTAATGTACAAATGCCATCGATGCTGAAGCTATTTTGTAGGCATCCTTTTCTATGTTTGCCTAGTAATTAATGACTAAGGTTGATTGAAAATCAGGAATTTCTTATTCAGGGGAAACATAGTTCCTCGTTCCATGGACACTTTAGTTGGTTCACGCTAGACTCCACGCCACGTTATTGTTAGTACCAGTGAACTGAAGAATGAAGGCACATAAAATACTCGTAGTTTTCCGAGAGAATCAGGCCCAAAATTAGAACTTAAATCATATTATATTTCCGCCTCCTCGAAATAGAAAATTATTGTAAATTACTGTTGCTTTCTTGTCCTACCTTTGCGTCTATTTATTCCCAAGGGAGAAACAAGTAATAGGTTTAAACGATAATATTTTTATATTGTGACGAGCTATTCTTTCGGGCTGGTAAATTATAGTAGACGGAAAATGTGGGCGAAATCTATTATATCAATGTACAAAGATATTCTTAGCGTTGTTGTATACAACAGAAACTTGCAAAAATCATTTTATTGTAATCGGACGTGTCAGACTTACATGTGAATACTGCTTTTATTTTGCTTACGAGGGAATTAATGACTTATCCAAGAATGTATCTTTCAGCGAACCAAATAAAAAACTCGATTCTATATACGAGTAAAAAGTGGTTACTCACACGTTACTAGGTATATAAGCTACTTACTATGTTTAAAAAATCCTCAACTGGTAAACAAAATTATATAAGAAATCACACAAGTTATTCTTTTTATTTCCATGCGCAAAATGCCCACGGATAGGTATACCCGTATATCTCACCGGAGGCGGTGAGAGAGACTATGTCGGACTCGAACCGACGACGCACGCCGTCTTTGGGTCTTTAGTTGCCGAAGGTGAGATAGTAGCTAACAATCATATGGTAGACCCGGTGACATAAATTAAATTTACTTAACCATTCAATGCATGGTTCAACAAAATTTCAATACAATAATTATGTCTTTCAATTAAATTAATTCAATTAATTGGAGTGGTATAATTTGATAAATGTAATATTTCAAAATAATGGTTATTTTTAGATGGTATTAAAATTTTGAATCTACGTCATACTTGTAGCTAGCTATATAACTACGGTATAAACATCAAATTATTGTAATAAACAACTTTATATTAAAATCATTATTATTTCCGTAGGAATATTTTTAAAGTCTTAAATTAATATTAACTAACATATTATTAACTTTTTTAATTTTTCGTCTTTGTCATGCTTCACGGCCAAGGTTTGTGCGTAATTGTATTTTCATAAGGTTACTTACCTCCTAAAACGAGTTTTCTGAGAAGTGTATTTTCTACTCTATAAATTGGCGGTTCGTTTGTAAAATAAGTTTTGCATCGACTCCACAAAGGTTATAGCAATTAAAATAACATCTCCGTAAACTTACTCTTTAAATGCTAAGTTTTAAACAAGCAAACGGAATGACATTGAAACCCTCGAACAGAGTTCAGACGCATGTATGTCGGTCGAATTAATTTAGTAGGGTGGGGTTTAGGTTAGGTTAGGGTGGGGCTGATGTGTGCTGTTTACCTGTACGCTCCTGTAAACAGGAGGATGTCTTTGAAACTGCAATCAAATTAACTGCATACCGGGCAATTAAATTTCGACACGCTAAGGATAGAACATTATATGCGTATTGACATAAAAAAATCAGAATATATTAAATTTGCTCGACAATTAGACGGCGGAACGGGTTCGGAGAAGCCTCCTGAACCACACCGCTCGCGATGAGCGGAGGCGACTCGGACGTCGGAGGCCGCAGAATAACATCCGTCCACATGGGCCTGGGTGTGACGGGTGGAGCCGCCTGTCACCCTAGCAGAAGCAGACCGCGGCGGCGGCGCAAAGTGCGTCACCCCAGACCCGGAAATTAGATGGGGGCACCCGTGGTCCGTATACCGGAATGGCATCTCGAAAGAGAGGGTCCCGGGTGTGCCGGGGTGCGCGAAATATGTTTGCTACTATCTCACTTCCAGCAACTAAATACTCAAAGACGGACGTGCGTTTTAGTCGGTTCGAGTCTGACCTAACTCTTACTGACTCTGGTGGGATTGGTAACTGTGGAGATTTTGTACACGGAAAAAAGTAAACGTATATTATAGAATAAATGTATTATAACAGCTTCATTGACACACGATAAACAAAATAATTTAGCAAACTTTATCTTTCCATAATGAACTACTAGCTAGCCTAACGACGACGTCAGAGCGTACGGACAATTAGCTTTGGGCCTTTTAATTACGAATAATATTATGAAGGTGCCTTTACTTAAAGGGCCCGCTGAAATAATTAGGCACAGGCGATGATTCATTATAAACAAAAGAGGTAATGACGTGAAAAACCGCACAGTGATCTTGCGAAATTTTGTACTAAGCGAAGTTTTATTAAATATATTAAAAGAACTGTTCATTATTCGAAAAGTTTATGGCAGATAATTTTAAAATATAAAAAAATCAAAGACCTGGGTAGAGTAGCGTAATTATTTCAAAATCCAGTTCACTACGATGAAATGCAAATAAATACGGTTAGTGTAAAGGTCTGAAATATAACTAATAATCGTCATCATCTTTCGTGATGGTCTTTCACCTCGGCGTCCGGGGTCCGGTTTCTGGTTTTTTTTCCACTGGCTTGCGTATCCATGATGGTGAGTCCATTGCCTAAATGTAACTAAAATCTATAAATTTTTCAGGTTCAACCTTGAGAAAAAAATTATCACAGCGGATGCTTTGGTCACCTTAGATGTTAAAAATCGTTACGAGCTAAGTGGAAAACTTGTTATGATACCAATTGATTCTAAAGGCGACTCTTCTATTAATTTAAGTAAGTAAAGTGTAGGTGAAATCTAAATGAAACTTATATGTAAAAAAGCTTAAAGCACACGACATCGTATAGCAGGAAAAAATCTTTATCGTCTGAATAGCGCATGACACGAGAAAGCCATCCCGATTACGCGAGACTCACCGAGGCTACCGATGAATATAAACGCTTTGAATTCAATTTTAACTGCGTTAACAGATTGTAATCAATAAATAGGTTAAAAAGTAACGGAGGTAGGGTATGACGGCATCTTCTGCCCTAATTAAGCATTCCGACTGGGGAAGTACCTCCGCCCTACAGTATACCGCACCTAATAATAACTTTGTGTTGTGTTCCCCGCGGTGAGTAGGGTACCCAGAGCTCACTAGTAAGGTTTTGTGTTGTCAGTAGGAGAATCGAGGGCCTAAGTTAACACTGTTGTGTGGTGGTATGAAATCTTACTTTTTCTTCTGCACTGACAGCTCAAAAACTATCTGACTCATGTACTCCTCCCCTCCTCCCGTCTCTCCTCAACAGGGTCCACAGCATGAGTGTCAGGTATAAAAATAATATCACCAGTAAATTTTTGGAACTCAGATCAGGTTTCTGAAACTCAGTCTCGCCAATTAGCCCCTTTACGATTTCGCCTAATTTGCAGAACATCTATATTATTTTATATAATAGATATATCTTTATAAAGTGCAAAATATAATCTCCTCCAAAATGTTACTTCAAGTCCTTTTAACCGACTTCCAAAAAAGAAGAGAGTTCTCAATTCGATTGGTATTTTTTTATTCTTAAGATAAAGACCTATTGTTGATTTTATTTATTTTTTGTACTTCGTATTTTCCAGAAAACACTCTTCTTCATATCCGTTACTGGTACGAGCACGTAGAAGGTCCTGACGGTAAAATTCACTGGAAAATATACAAACACGATATTAAGTATGAAGTAGAGAAAGCTTCTTTTAAGTTAAACAACCTTCTGAATGATAAGAATATAGGTAAGGATTGTACACGTATTAACATAATTTAATATTCAGCAGGCTGTACTGTATATTTAAGTACACTATCTACAGCTAAAGTTCAGGTACAATCTGTGCCAAGCAGATTTATTTTTACACGTATTACATGTTTTTCATTTAAAGAAACTTATGTGATAATTCCGTACGCAGTACGTTGTATAAAAAATTATATAAACGGTTGGCTGCTCTTAAACTGGTTTAGTCAGAAAAGGCATGTTGATGTCACTCAATGTGTCATAACATTGGAGTAGCTAGCTGCCCATCACGCACTACTGCGGTATTACTTGTTAAAAAAAAATATATTCCGTTAGATGACAAGTGTGAGCTTAAACAAAAACTGCTACACTTTCACAAATCGATGATTTATTGCTCAACATAGAACAATTTGCGATACGATAACAATAAAATATAACAATTTATGATGGAAGAGCTTCTCGTATTGGTAGACAAATTGCACGTTTTGATGTTTGTGAATATAGATGATTGGCAATACTTCAAATGAGTGGTAGACAATATTAAATCATAGACTACTCATTTATATAAAGGTTCAGTGGGCTACAAACGTTCCTGGATAATTTATTAAGAAATGGATGAAAAGATGCCACTGCACCACTACTAGTCGTAGCAGCTACTGGATAATAGATCCATTTATTAATGTACTTAAGTTTAGACTTATACTTGCATGAGTTTACTTCTTTTCTTTCAAAGAAACAGGCCATCTATAGTTTATTTTCTTAACGCTACCTATGTTGCTTTAGTTAAATTACACTTAGGCTATCTAAAGACTAAATATCATTATGATGTTTCATCGTATTTTATTTGAGTTCTGCAAATCAAAATTGATCTGATCATTTATGTATGAGGTTATTTAATCATACCCAAAGTTGAAATGAATCACATTCAATCCAAAATCGAGTCCAAAGGCGGCACATTAAGATTCGTTCAGCCTAAACGACACCGAAAAGAAATCAGAAGTAAGGTAAATGTCACGTATTCCGATCGTATTTCGTATGGGTTCTAAATCTCGGTTGTACGTTTTATGTTAGGCCACTAGATCTAGCAAATCTTATAGCAATATAGGCTATATTCAATACTCAACATGTTAAAAGTGCATTGAATGCGATGTAAATCCTGAAATGTACTTTAAAATGTGATACTTATTTTATATGCTCCTGATGTTTATTTTATAGATATATCAACTCTGAATCTTTTCTTTCTTCCGAAAATACGAAGTATTTTTTTTACCTTAAGGTACAACTTGAAATGAAACTTTTAATTACATCTTTATATGAAAAGGTGTATACGTATTTAGATATGTCCTTTGTCGACTGTACCTAAGCAATTATATGATTACAGGTGATCAAATCAACAAGCTTCTAAATGAAATGTGGCGTGAAGTGGTGGCTGAAGTAGGCCCTTCTATATGTCATGCCCTTGGTTCCGCCGTCGTGGAAAACCTATCAGTATTGTTAGAACAAGTGTCGTTTGACGAGCTGATGCCAGAATAATATGAGTTTTGGAAATTTTATTTGTTCAAATATAAAGGCATATTTCAAAATATAACAATGTGTTTTGGTTTTGAATAAGATAGATGAAGTGTAACTTATGTCTAATAAGCGTCGGCTTACCCCATGCCTGTCCACATTATCTTGTTTGGCATTAGCAGCACATATGAAAGTGATATCCGGATATTACGAGCTCTAAGTACCATATATATCTACGCTATATTTAATATTTATTCTATAGTTAAAGCATTTTTATGTATTATGTTGCTGTTAAACTAACATTTATTCATCATTAAATTATTATTATTTATTTATTCCGTGCTTTAGCCTCGGTCGCATCGGAGACCGTAACGTCGGAGAGCGAATTTAATTTCTCCAGTCTAACTGAGAAGAGGCTGAACTTCGATATTATCTATGAAGCAACCACCTTCTACAACTTCTACAACTACAACGCATTCACGATATCAAAGTTAAATGGATAAATTAGTTATCAAAATCCAGGGTCATATCGGCTATTTTACTATTTTGCCTTTAATTTTTGATTCAGCAGTTTATTGGCTTTCCCGGTGACGACTGACCCCAAATCCCGTAAAGAAAGCCATCGCCGGTGCTTCGTCTTATTTTTTATATTTAGGTCGTCAAGTTGATTACACACCGCCTGGTGGTGAGCAGGGGTACAATTCAAAACTTGGTGGCCGCTGTAACAGGTGAAGCCCCAAAGATAGGGCCCAGAAACATCCAGGCACAGCTCCAACTAATACAGTTATTTCTATTAACAATAAATTAAATAAAAGTACAATAGAGCAGTTGATGAAATGTATTTTTTTTAATTGATAAGTAAATTAATACGAGTACACTGGTTGCTTTCAAGCGGTTAATGAAAACGCTACGTACTAGAAATAATTGCTTGAGAACCTTTTGTTTATTCACTAATTGCGGGCTTCATAATATAGGGTTACCTATTAAAGTTGTATAAAACCGTATTTATATGAGTTAATGGTGGAGTAGAAAGGGTCACTCCATCTCTTGCCGTCGTGTATGTCGTAGGTGACTAAAAATATTCTCTTTCCAAAAGGAAACGTAGTCCCCATTACATAAAACCGAACATTATAATTGGCGACGCAAAGGTTCGGAAATTCGCAGACGTGAATATAATAATAGGTATGTTCCTATGTATGTAATCTCTACCATTGTTGTCTTGACATACCTAAATCTTTAATTTTGTATATGTAATTGAGTACTTATGCCTATTGGTTTATTGAAAATCGCACAAATCAATAAAACACAATAAAAGTTATCTACTAATATAATAATATTTTTGAGCAAGTACGTACTTGAAGTACATACAGTAACGAAGGAATGAGAAAGGTAAAGATAAATTTATAACAGTCCTATACTCTTAAGCGTAAAAGTACACCGATTTGTATTTAGGAAACAAACTGAGCGCTTTGAGGTTTACTACATTAACTTTGCTAATTATTCCACCTATCTTGTTGTTAAAATTACCTTAATATAATTTAACCACAAAATATTGTTATGAAACAAGGCTTATGAAGCTATACCTGTAATCTTTAGACACGATTTCAAAAAAAGATTGCTGGAAATACACCTTATCTGAAACTGTCAATCTGAGCTTATTATAAGATATGTATCTTTAAGTTGTACCAAAGTAGTAGCTATTTTTAACGCCGCTATGTATTAGTCATTACTGTATCTATAGAGTGTTTATAGGTATAGTCTAAGACTTGAAGGTCCGAGCACTATTACCCCAACCAAATTACGGAACGAAATATTGGTTTTAGTATCTTTAAAGACAGTCCAAAATTTCGACCGACCTCAAAATTTTCATTATTCGCTTACACCTAAAACTGTCAACTAAATAATGACTTTCGTAGCATTCATCTTGAACTCCTAAACATAACAACAGTAGTAAAGTTCCGTAGCTCTAAGCATCTCGTGATTTAATTAAATTTTAAGTTCATTCATGCGGAAACCACAACCTTGTCAGAGTGTTATTGGATGCTAAAGGCTATGAAATGGGTTGCTTCTAACATGGTTGATGCAAGTGTCTACTTTTTATAGTTAGGTATGTCCACAGAGCATCATACTACTCTGACAATACATCCTTAGTGACGATAAACGATTGAACATTGAATGTTTTTAATATATACACATAGCCTCTGTCACGTAGTGAAAGAGATTGTGTCTGCTACGCAGAAGGGGCGACTTTGATTCACGCTTAGTGTAAATATTTATTTGCTTGAATATGGCAATTGATCTGGCCCGGACAGTACGTAAATCTTTCGATCCCAGGAAGTCTTCATCTTCAACAACTGAACGAAATACAGTACTTTTATATCGCCAATAGGTTATAGAGACAATATTGCAGTCGTTTTACGGAAAATATCGAAGTACATACAGCCGCGACGCAGTTACACTGGAAAAAGCGGACCTCGAATTCTGAGGTGAGCTTCGGGTGTGACCGGGGTTAATGCAGGGATGATGCTTGATGATGATGCTTAATTCTAGTAATTTGTTGAAGCAATGGTAAAACTTTATGATTCTGTTCGACTCTATTACCGGGTTGGGAAGTTTTATAATAATAATATAATGGTTTTGTCTTAAAAAGTATTTCTGCCAAAATTTCAATAATTTTGCTAATATTTAGACCCGACGATAATTAATCAGTCAGTCAATCAATACAATCATGATATTGTATGTATAATACATAAATATATTTTATGTACAGGATATAAAATACCACGGTAATATGTTATCTCTTCTAAACTTTGTACGATTACGTAATTAGAGGGTTTATTCGTTTGTATTTATGACTATCTGAATATTGTAGTTATTAAAAGTTATACCTAACACCAAAATGATAAACAGGAAACACAGCTACGATTAAGGCAAAACATAAACGATTATCGAGTATCTCATCCATAAGGATTTAAAACTAAAAGTGCAATTACGCTACTAGGGAGGCGAAACAAAGATGGGTTGAGAGCGAATATCTGGGCTCAAACGTAATTTACCAGAGATAAAGGTAGGTAGCTGGAACTGTGGAACAATGTGCCCGGCTCACCGTTGACGGTAACGCAGATGAGATTACCGCGAACGGCACTCATAATACTGTTTGTCTCGAAGGAAACTTATAATGCTTAAAATTGTTGATTGTTGTTACTGAAAATATTAAAACATTTTGTGTTATGTTATTTCGAAGTAAATATTGTATGGAAAATACCATTATTATGATTTTTTGTCGGTACTTAGTCATAGTTTAAAAAATCTCAACACGTAATGCTGTGTATTGCTCATTATTATCCTTATTATATTGGTTCGTATAGTTATTTATACTTTTAATCTTTAAATATGGTAGCAAGATTATATAGAATTTTGAAAACACCGTTATGTGTAATAAAATATTTATATTTGTCAATAGCATCGGTCTAGTACCTAAACGTCATTTGACTCGAAAGCAAATATGTTACAGACTTTTATTTTTCAAATCAAATCAGATCAATTAATTTATTGCGATATATAGAGCGAAGATGTCCCCGAGGACTTTTAAGTACCTACTGATGTCTCCACTGAGTCAGTGGAGCTATACGGATTTTATTACAAATTATTACATTTGAGTTTCACCCACCATATTTCGGTCAGATTGACATGCAATAATGTCACTTAATATGAAAATAAATTAACAAGAATTAACATTGACTATTTAAGAATTAGGAATTGATAAAATATTATGGTGTCAGTATTTTCATGTTAAACTTTATAATTACCTTCATGCAACATAATAACATTAAATTAGTCAGTTACAATTACAAATATAGGTATTAATATCTAAAATAAACTTCTTTTTTCTGTTCTATTTTGTGATAAGAACAATTGTATCCAATATTTAACAGAAAATTTAAAATCATACTACATTGTTTAACCACTTTTCTACATCACGAAACGAACCTACCCTTAACATGCAACAATTCCGTCTCACTTCCTCCTCGGTTAAAAGCTTCTAGTTTCTTGAGTTTGTTAAAAGCCGTTAAAGCCAGTATGAATTGAGCCTTTACGGCGAACAATAGGCTGAAAAGGCAACATTAAGACCAGATTTTAGTCTTAAGTAAAGCAATGACTTGAAATACGGTAAGTCAGGCATCTTGGATATAAAGCAAATAAAGGTCCATCTTTCGTCAACACACGCTTTGTATATCTTAAGTCTTTCATAAATTCGTTTCAAAAATATCATCCCCATTCCGCTGTCTTAAATATTTTGAAAGGGTAAAAAAGAAATACACGTTTGTAAACAATTTATTATATATACTTACACACCCGTTGTAACCCAGGGTCTCATACTATATTTAGGTATCTACTAATACTAATATATATGTTCTAATAGACTAAGATACATTATAATTAACTTAAAAAAATTTCATGATAAACCATGATATA
Organism: Pelosia muscerda; assembly: GCA_963691645.1. Taxonomy (NCBI): domain Eukaryota; kingdom Metazoa; phylum Arthropoda; class Insecta; order Lepidoptera; family Erebidae; genus Pelosia; species Pelosia muscerda. The sequence continues at coordinate 7,254,561 of OY829113.1, forward strand.
AAGATTCTCTCACTATTCAATTTGACATCGAGAAATCTGTCAAATTACTTTATCAAGTAAAAGCTAAAAGTAACTCATTGCATTATAATCTTATAAACAAATTCTGAGCTATTTCCTTCCATTTTACATTCATTCCTTCTTGGACTAAGTTATTGTTAGCATTTCTGCCATCTCTGCGATAATATCATTCTACAACTGATTACTTCTAAAATCAATAATTTTATAGGAACTATTATGATTATTTGTTTATGATTTTATAACACTTTCCTAAAATATTCACGTCTAGGAAGATGTATAATCATGCAGAAGCCATGCGTGTATCTCACAAACTTTTAAGACAACACGAGTGCTGCAAGTTTGCAAGAAACACTTAGAGGAGCAACCGCTTAATATTTCCTGGCCCCACTTGCTTCCACACGATGTAAACTGCCTGCAGGCACAAAAACAATTTACGGCTCTGAAACCAGTTTCATAGTCGTGGTAGGACTTTGTAAAGGATCCTTCGCTTATACTTTTAGAGTCTATTTCCTACACAAAGTCGTACCTGAGGCTAAAAAAAAACGTAGTGACTCATTCCATTCATTGTACAAATTCTAATTGTCTAGTAAGTATAAAACAGAAAATAGTAACCGAGCAACTAATATCCTTTTTGCAACCAACTTCAATCTAGATGTTAGTAGACATTGCCATAATATAGTCATAAGAATAACAATGAGCCGAGCTTTTTATGCTGAGCTTTTTAGTCCAAAAAAGTACTACTTCCACAAGTTCAAAGGACATATGCTATGTTATCTGAAAATATTAATGATATTGTCGGAAAATATCGAAGTTTATCCGCATCACAGTTAGACTGGAAAGCCAACCCCACCTGAGTTAGGAAGAGGTCCAGAGAATGATGGTTGTCGATGGAGGAGGCCTATGTCCAGCAGTGGACTTCCTATGGCTGATATCATGATTTTTGTAACAAGCATTTTGGCAACAAGACCACCACGTTAAATACAATTTGTTTAGTTACTCACTGTATTTTTATTAATTTTATCACTAGCAAATTATTCTTTTTTTTGGTAAGAAAATTACTAACATTAATATTATTATTTAGTACCGCATAAAAGACGTTCAAAGATTCTATGCCTGGAAGGTAAGTGGATTTTGATCTAGTTGTTATGATAGCGTGTCATCATCATCATCAAGGAGACGTTTTTTTCTGATTTCAATCGAGACCAAGTCAAATTGGGTGTAAATTGAAAAAAAAAGGGTCCACCATCCAACTTTTGGTCCTCCACTTCACACTCCATAAGGGCGCCATTGCAATGTATATATTACTCACATAGCCTGGCGGTTTCCACAAAACGTGACTCCACCAACTAAGAGGACTCTCTTGCATTTTATCACGGACACAAAGACTGCCGCCCTATTTGCTTATAATAATATCAAATTGGGAATAGAAACGTGCACCGAAGACTTTGGTTTAAATCCGACATGTAAACTTTGACTGGATTTCAAGGATTACAGAGAGGTGCCCCTACCCAAAGAGATGGTGTAGCAACTACGATTTAAATTTTGAGATTTTCAGGATTTTGAAGTGACTTTGAATGAATTATTTATACAAACTTTTTGTTTTGCTGGCATTTCACTATCATATAAAACTGCAACCGTATTCCTTTTTTACTAAGGACTATCCGAAACTGGAATCTGATCTTACCAAAAAGATAGTAATTAAAAACGTAGGTATACAAAATTGTAATTGGTTCTAGAATTGTGATGAGATTGCTTCATAATCTTAAATGACTTTTCATCACAAATTGGTTTTAAATTGTATGAGAGCAGTATGCTTCTGTAATGACTCTACAACGAATACCTTTTATTCAAATACCCGAGAATCACATTCTAGTAAGTGTTGCTATGTGTGAGTGATTAACGTCAATTTTTGTACTTTTTAATTTTTTCATGTTTGTACTAAAATAGTAACTATTTTTTTTACACCACATTGTGGTAGTCGTTTATTGCACCTATTCAATTTAATCATATCACCGTTCAAAATCTTGATTGATGGTCAACGAATTAAGTTACAGTTATATAGCTAAACAGTTAACTAATACTCTTTAAGACAGAATTTCTTAATTTAAGTCTATAATAATGACTAATAATTATAATAAGACTAAAGGTACCGCGACTAAATAGGGGCACTTAGCGGCAGTATTGCCAATTAAGTACGAGCGTCTTTAGTAATGAAGATCGAACGATACCGAGAACGGCTTGAGCAGGTAAAGTATGAGAAACTTAATTCATGTAGGGCCACTGTAAAGTGGTTGATTATTGACGACTCACTAATAAAACCACACGCCAATAAAACCTTGTGTTATGTTTACGGCGGCGATTAGAGTAACCAGAGCTCATTGAAGAAGTTTTGTGTTGTCAATGGGAAGACTGAGAAACGCTTTTTATCTTCTGCTCTGACTGCGCAGAGAATCTCTTGACCCTTTACCTTTGCCCTTCTTTTTTCCCCCTCCCTTCTATATGGTTGGCAGCACGAATGTGACGACCTTTTGTTGGAAACGTCTATAGGTCACGGTGACCACTACCCATTCGGTGGGCTGGGTGCTTGTCTGCCTTTTGTGCTTGGGTGCTTTTTACCACTTAGGTAAGTGATAAAAAAAATAAAGACTATATCTATATCTTCCTGGAAAACTGGGTTACCAAATGCAAATAGAGTTTTAAAATGACACATTTAGTTTCCTCGAGTAGTGCTCTTATCCAAACAAGCTCTTCAGCTTTATTATTAGAATAGATTCATGGAATACAACATATCCCTAAAATTTAATATCAAAACGATAAAGTCTTCTTCCTACAAAAAAAAATCTTGTTCCCGTAACCTACATTCGATAAATGCTTAATGAAGTTAATGACAAGAGTCTCACCGGAGGCAACTAAAAAATATAGCAACGTCTTAGGAGGTGGAACATGATCATTAATTAAAAGACAGCAGATGCTCAGAAGAAACTTGCAATTAGACGCGGGTAGTAAGTTAGGGTTGGGAAATGGGAGCCTAGAGGGAGATGTCTCGGTTTTATTGCCTCCTATCGCTATTTTTGTGGTCATATTTTTACGGACGGTTTTTACTTTTAGAGAGATATCTAGTTTATGAAATAATTGTAACTACTAGTGTCTCAAATATTATGGGAATTTTTAAATGATGACATGTAAAATAACTTCTAAATAAATATGATTCGTACTGTTAACCCACAGATAATCTAGCCTGGGTCAAAACGACCCAGTACTCTAGTTGTTGTGTCAAAGTTGATTTAGTTAATTCATTCATGTCGTTTCTCTATGTACTTTCAAGTAACTTCATAGGCTATTGCCACACGTAGTCTTTGGATAGTTTTGTTTATTTCTAAGGTATTTGAAAGGTGTTCTTAAAGATTTCAAAAAGAGGTTAAGCTATCGTAATTTTATAAAAGGAATCGAATGAAGACACTCATATATTGAATCTACCATAAGTCGGTCACGCATGAAAATTCCACTTTCACATTAAACGGAAAGTGTCAATGATCAAAGCAATAAATATAAAACAGGGCAATAAATCTGTGGGCCACATCCTTTGGTTCATTATTACCGGAAAAGAAAGTCCCTAGCACATTAACTTTGGAGTGTATCACATCTCCGGATAAGAATGTTATTATCCCATGTTCCAATGTTTGGGTAAATACTATGATATTGAAAGTTTATGCCAATATTACATCTTACTATATCTTCAGTATCTATATATTCTTCTTCACTTATAATAAAACTGTAGAGATATTAATTCTGTACATTGAATATAATGTTCATTCAATATTGGAGGATCTAGAATATTGATGTAGTGGGTTTTTAATAGGTATAAGAGGTATGGAGACTTGTCAATTGCGATTCGAAAATTTTTGTTTGTTATTTACTCAATTGTCTATGAGTCTGTAAGCCTTCCTAATAAAAAAGAAATGGAAAGATCGTGTCGTTAAGGTAAGTAGTACATACTCATATATTATTACGGTAACCATCAAACCAGTAAAGGAACGAATTGAAAGAAACATCCTGAGGCAAAATATTTCATTTGGGCAAACGAATTACACACAGTTATGACTGCGTATATGAAATAAGTGAAACAATGTCAATTCATAGATGGTACCCGGTAACAATATAAGGGATTGACAGTATACATAAAAAAATCCACTAGCTATTCACTTTCAAAGTACAAAGAAAAGGATATCTCGAAGAAAACAACTAGGTACGTGAAAATCGAGTCTGGATAAAGATAAAACTGATGTGTAAAATATTCATTGGATAGTCTAAAATTACCTAACGTTTAGAATAAGATGACATTCTCCTCTAGGGAAGACTGGCGATCTTCGTACCACTCGACTTGAATATTACAAATCCTACCCTAGATTTTATCTTAGCTCGGCCATATTCGCTTCAGCCGTATTATCTTGAATAAAAATCATGTCGACTATTTGCATCGTTCCTATATAAAATTCATAGAATACTTACAACATCCAACGGTTTGAACATATATGAACAAACATGATCTGTGATTTGTCTGCAAAAATATGGCTGAATATAAAATATCCGACAAAATGTAAATATGTGTGCGTACGTATAACGTATATGAGTAAGATACGCGGGTACCACTGCAGATGTACCTACTTATTGTATGCCAACAGTGTATGGTCCTTTGATATATCCAGGCCACGACGACCCCGACGGTGGCAAGATGTGCGCTCCTCCGGGGAATGATCTGGACACCGTAGTTTTACACCCGAGACGGCCTTCGATGCCCCTGGATCAGACAAGGCGTTAAGGATATGCGAGAGGCTACCTCACCCTCGGCAACTGGTGGCCCAAGGTGACCGTGCAGTTTTTTCTCCTACTACTACTACTATCACTGATCGGCGGCGGTGGTATTCGTGAGGACGTTCGCACGGAAAAAAAGGACACGTCAATCCCCACATTCCAAGCGCAGAGTACCTATTGAATACGCCAGTTCTATTTAGTATGTAGTAAGTCTCACATAGCTGTCAGACTTTCGCATAGTAAGCGGATAAGGTAAATTTATTCCTACTAAGCCATAATGCTACAAGACGTATTCCTAAACCTAAGAGCATTTCAAAAGATTTCCAAGCTTAACATGATTTTACAAAGAACAAAATTCAATTCCCGGTTAACATAGAGTGGTATGGTATACCTCCGTTGTGGAAACACAATAGTTCATCTACAGCTAGCGATCTTATGTACCAATATTTTATTTCTCAATAATCAGCCTTATTACAATATGGTAAATGCGGTTTTACCTGCATTTAAGCGTAGGTATATTATGTGTAGCGCCGTCATAGGTACACAAGACAACAACGATAGCCTGTCTAGTGATATAAGTATTATACAGATCTTTATATTGATTTTGGCAAGCAGAAAAGGTCACCAGTGTTCGACATGTATGTGTGTGTAACAATAACTCGTTTCCTCACTCACACACACCTACACACTTGCAAATTACAATTGATTCAAAACCATTCGTATTTATTTATCTTCAATCATCAGTTTACATTTTCTTCAATAATAGTACTCATAAAATTCTTATTACTACTATATGAACGTGGTTTTTGATATCATGTTAGTAAGCCTTTGTGACCCCGGGGTTTACAGATACGCTTTTGTAAAGTTTAAACATCGTAAGGTTTTGAGTTCGATTCCCAGTCGAATTTTACTTTTTGAACTTTTAATATTTGTTTTTGTATATCTTTATGTTAATTATTTACCTATTAAGGGAATGTTTAGGTAACATTACAAAAGTATCTTGATATTTTAGTTATAATTTTATAGCAACTTAAATCAGTAGTATTTTTATTATTACTGAGCGAGTATTGTTGCACACACATGATTGCATGAATGTTTCTCGTATGTATTGGAATTTATGCTACCCTCATTCTCATGATTAAAATAACATGATAATTTTAATTTTATCTGTCAACAATTGGATTCGTTGTGCTTTCCACACGGTTAATAACAACTTTTTTATTTATAAAAATGAATCAACAACTTACAACTATTATGAGAGCGCATATTATTACTTTGCATGAGTAAAATATTTCAATACATGAAATATCTCGAAAATTGAACATATCGGTAAGTAGTATTTTCTGCAATTTATTATTATGAAAGTTATTTGATTTTATAATCCTGGATAATCTATTATTTCTTCCAATATTAATAATGAACAAAAATATATTAGTAGATAAATTTTACAGAATTTTAACAAGGAATCTTATTACTTTATTTTCATTACAGAGGGAAGCTGTGCAGCAGTGGGTGCGCCGATTGGCGATTCAGGCACCATAGACCGTCTTCAGCCTGGCCCCAAAGCCTTTGCCTACACCGATGCGTGTTCTTTGCATAAAGAGGTGGTGGAAAAACATATAGGTAGAAAACCCCTTTATGTCCACCCGTGTTATGACCACCAAACACCATGTTACATTGCAAACCGTAAGGAACCATCTTCGGGCGGCTGGGATCAAATGTCGCAGACCGGCAAGAAAAATTTTGATGTCGGATCTTCATCGTCGAAGTAGGTTAAGTTTTGTCAGGGACTATTTAAATTTTGACTGGTGCAACAATATAGTAATATTTAGTGACGAAAAATGTTTTAAATCAGACAAGGATAGACGCAAAATTTTATGGAGAAAAGCAGGTGAGCGATATTGCCAAAAAATATTCTACCGTGCAGGTCTAGTGGTCATATTACTTTAGGGTACTGGAGTTGGATGTCCTCTTATTATTATTATCTCTGTTTAATTACATTGTAAGTCTGTATTTTAGTGGTTTCAATTATACTTAGGTATATATACTCCGGTATAGATAACTTGGAATAATTAAAACCTATATACTTATACCTATATACCTATTATATACTATATACTTATACCTATATACTTATACCTATATACCTATTATATACTATATACTTATACCTATATACTTACTATCTAATATATAGGCAAATTTAAGCAAATAAATGACTATTATTACTATTTATAATAAAAGTTTTAATATGTTGCGCCATTTCTTCGCACTAGTGCCTAGGAACTAAAAGATGTAGGTAATTATGTGGCATCATTTTGACAAATAAAGAAATTGAACTGTAAATAAGTGAGTGATGTTATTGTTAACGAAATGAGAAGTTATTATATTTGCATATAGTATAATTTCTAAACGTTAACATGGTGATTCACTACACTTTAGTTACTGAAAGTTAATTAGTTTACCTGCGTCCATACTTGTCTGATTTAAACATCCAGAAGGATAATATTGAATAACCTATTCATTATATAAAGAATGTTTAATGTATAAACCTAAACGTATTGCACTCGGCTACGCCCGCTTGGATTTCAATTATCCCGCACAATAGTATATGACTATTCTTAGGTCTACTAAATAAATAAATAACTAAATAAATAAATAAATAAATGATGTTGTTTTATTTTCCATATTATTATTATTTTTGAGATTACGGAACACTTAGTATAAAAGTCGACTGTATGGTTCTTTAATATCACAAACAAAATAAAGAACTAAAATAAAACTATTAATTAATCAGACCGCCTATGTCAATATAGCTGAGGTTCGAACTCGCAACCTTCGCATTGCCATTACGCCTATAATACCACTCAACTACGTGAGCCTGTGCTGTATTGGTGAAATTTACCTTCTCATTCGATGGCAGGCAAATCACTCACTAACACATATTCAATCGTTCACAATTCACTGGCACACATAAACACAAAAACGCACACATATGTGACTTCAAAGAAATGAGTTATTGTTATTGATATTGACTGTTCTCACACATATGTAAAACATACGGGTGCTTCTTCCACTTGACTCAAATCATAAATAGATTGTATTAGATGGTTAGGCTATCATTTTTGCTTTGTGTACTATGACGCAAATCGAGATTTTGTACTAAAAAGTAGCTTTGTTTGTGTGATTCCCACAACCTGATGGACTAGTGGATATGTTGTTTCTATACAATATAAACAACTTGTTTACTTAGATATACCTTGAAGGAGGAAGTTGTAAAAGTAACATATTAGCCTTTACGGAGTCCATTTACCAACTTTTTGAATAATTACAGTGAGACATCTTTCCTGGTAGCTTGAATGAGCTATATCGGTGTCGACTTTGGCTCATTTTTATGCATAAATATTAATCTACTGGGCCCTGTTTCTGCTAATTTATAAGGCCGCTAAATTCAGGTTCGATAACACCTGCGAAAGCGACTGGGGCGTCGAAAGTCGCAGAATGACGGAGCAAAGTGTGTCTCCCCATATCGGGATCCTAGTTAGGGACACCATGGTTTCCACATTAGGGGAAGGGGGTCATCTCAAAGAGAGGTCCCCGGGTCTGCCGGGGTGCGTGCAATCGGTAACTCGGTGTATATGGAGCCCCAACATGATTTTTGAAGTTCAAGACAGAGAGCTTGACTACAGAAAATGAACTTACTTTCACAGTCTAACGGTTTCTACTACTTACTTAATGTAACTATCTCCTTATTGATTCCAGATTTTCAAAGGATACAACTAATAGATTTTAGCCTGCATACCCATGCTTATCTTAACCTCTATTTCCTTTTTAACTTCAGTAGGTATTCAAAGCTTCGAATTCGTTTTCCCACCCTTCAGTCAGATAAGCACGTCTGAAATGAAATTGAGGTTCGTAAAAAGAGAGTAACATTGCGCCTATTACCTTGGGGTCGCTAAACATGGCCGAGCTTTTCCGAATGAAGAGCACGAGGTTTCATGACATTTAGAAATACTCCATCTTTATCAGCCTACGTTGTTTGTTTCCTTAAAAAGGTATCTACAGTGGGAATAGAATTTGAATTAAAGTTACGATACTTTAAGGCACCACTTTATTCTAATTAAATTCATTAATGCATTCCATTTTTATGCCGACAGTATACTAGAGCAATAAACCTTTATTTCCGTTGTTACCGAGTTTTAATGCTGAGTTCATGAAACCGAACTTTGTTTTGGATCTGATAAAATTACTGCTTTAATAACCTCATAGATAAAATGTTCTATTTTTCAGATAGTAATTAGATATACTTATTTAACTTTCAGAGGCTCTGTTTTACAACAAATATTTTTATATAATTGAGGAGATTGAGGTTCCTACGGTAAACTGATTTGATATAATTGAAGTTAAGTTGAATAAAGAATGTTTGTACATTTAGGAAATGTTAGATCTTTGTTCTTATAATATGATTCCTAGAATGTTTTTACTGTACATATTGACGGAGGCAGGACATGACGGTATCGACTTCCTAATTGAGCAGTCCGACTGGGGAAGTACCTCCGCCCTACAAAATACCGCGGCTTATAATAACCTTGTGTTGTGTTTCTGGTGGTGAGTAGCATCTGGCTACGCTACGTTAGCTCATTGGAGATGTTTTGTGTTATCAGTGGGAAGACCGAGAAATTCTTTTTAGTCTTCAGCACTGACAGCGTAGAGTCTCTTAACCTTCTCCCTTCCCCCTCTTCTTCACCCCCTCTTTTTTATATGGTCGGCAGCCGAATGTGACGCATCTGGTGTTGCAAACGTCCATAGGCCACGGTAACCACTTTCTATAAGGTGCTTGTGGGCCGCGTGCCTGTCTGCCACCTAAGTGGCATAAAAAAACTACACACAATATCTTATATTTATTTGAACCTGTTAGTATTTGAAATTATATAAATCTCCTCTATTTAGATCATCTCGACATTGTAATATGTTCATATTAGCTGCAACAGCATCATAACGGTCACCATTAGCAAACACATTCCTGGCTGAGCAGCAAGAAACTACGACCCACGATAAATTACGTACGTAAATTTTACATCAGGTTACTAATGGCCTGAGTTCGACTAAAGATTTTAGGGCCACATGCGACGAATTAGTGTTTTGAACTTTGCTAATGTTCTGCTAATTCCAAAGTGTCCTTTTTTGATTAAATTTGTTTGATTCAAAATCATGTGTTATGTCATGCATCTCAATTTTAACTGATGTACAAAATGATTATTTATGTTTACAAAGTCACAATTGACAGATGTTTCCTTTTTAATTGATTACCTAATGATTATATTTAGATGCTATTTCACTCAAATTAAATATATTATGTTCCGGAACACTTCTTATGGGACGTTGCCCATCAACGTCTTTTGTAACTGATAATAAAATAGATTGGTATTTTTGAACTTATCCTAAAATATATGCAATTTCCTGGTCGACATCTTAGCTCTGATGGAGTATAATATGGCCGCTTATGGCAATAAGCCCCCTTGCACTTCACTTACGTGGGATCGAACATCATAACTGACGAAAGGTGAGTCTCAATTAAACCTTTAAAAGTAAAGAAAATAAATGATGCAATAATAAATAAAAGGTATTTTGATAGACGTCGGGTCACTCAGTCTATCTTCAGTAAGCCGATATCTTTTGTTAGTTTGTCGTAATTTATAGTCCCACAACGTCAGTATAGCCTTTCCTAATCACACACTTTTTCAATCCATACTTCCCTAAAACGCCTAGTTATTTGTTAGTAATGACTTGGTTACCGGTGGAGTAGAATATGGTCATCCCATCTCTTCTGGTGGGTGTTGTAGAATGCGATTAAGTAATAGGATTGTACTCGGACAGTAAATATTCAACCAATAACAAAATGCCCTCTTCACGGCAACTGAAAAAAAATATACACCTCTGTCCTTTGGAGAGTTCAAACGGCAATAAAGGGAGAAGAGAGGAAAGAGAGAGTATTAACTAAATACCAACGTTTCAATTACACTTTTATAAAATATTTGTACCTACTTAACCGAAATTTGACCGAGGGACGTTTTTGAACTATGTAAATCTGTTTTTTTTGTGTAAAGAAAAGTTAAAGTTTAATTATTATTCAAAGCTGGGGCTTATTTAAATTACTCTTATAATAGGCTTATAACTACCTACCTACTACCTAATAGAATTGCTTTTATTTCTTAGAATAAACTGTTTTGTTGAACAAAACACTGTTGTTTGATATTAATAATAACCTTTTTATTTGAGACAACAACAATGCCCATTGTAGTATTAAATTGAAACTTCTAGTATACTACATATCGTCGTACCAATATGAGATAGAGAGAACGAATGAACGAAGAGAGAACGAACTACCGTATTTTTACTACTTAGGTGTCAGACAAGTATAATACTTACGCTATCCATTTGTAGCGTTTATCAAGTTCTGTGAGCATACCTATAATTAGGTATATCAGGGGTACCATACTTGCGCTGCCAACCCATAATTTTTCATAGCCCTTTCATCGAAATATAAAAATGATATCATATCATTCTAGTAGTAAATCTTTAAAAAAGTATGCTTAACTAATTCACTACCTTTCTAAAGGTAAATCTACACTAATGTCTAAACCTCTTAGATATGTTAGATACGTTAATTAGTCATTGACCTATCCGTCTCTCTAGTTGCGTGATATCCGTATTCATAATAATATATTATATTTACGATAAAGATTGCTAGTAGCACCATATTTTTTGTGCGCAAATATATGTAAATATATAAAATAATTGAACGGACAACAAGTCATTTTTTAAAATAAGTTTAATTTAAATATCCCCACTGACATTGCGTGATAATTACTAAAAAATAATAATCACTCCATTACCAGCTAGAAATTTTCCGCAGAAACGCAACTCGGTACTTACAAAACTTATAACAAGCAAACACTTGGTTTACCCACTGGAGAAATACCATTTACTCTTAAAACAAAAGTTTTAATTAGATACAAGTGTTTTATCCGGGCTTGTGGTGTTTGCTTCCGCTGAAAATTTTCAAAGAAAAAATTTAGTATTTATTTTTGGTAATAAACGTTTCCATTTTATTTTATCGACATGATTATAGTTATTGCAATTTAATGAAGCTTCATTTGCGTAATTCTACAAAATTTATATTTTTATTGTACCTAATTATAAGAAACTATTAGAACTTTCTTTTTATTCACTCGTAACATTATTTTTCTTAGACTATCGGAGGTCTTCCATTTCGTGTTGCAAATACCGTGCTCGAAATCTCCTTAAATACGCTCAAACACCTCCCGGTCTCAAAACCGTAAATCTCAAACAATTCCCTACATGAAGTACCATGAAGTACCAACAAGTGGTTCCAAAACGGATTTTTGAACACCACTGTCATATCGACAACGACTTGTAGCCGCCATTCAGCATGCCAATTTCTTAAGGCGGAAGGCAAATCTTATGCGGCGTCTACATTTACGTTACATTATACCGTGACCGTGACACAAGTGCGTATCCGTCGCGTATTCAGTTGCGTGCTAGCTGAGCTTAAAATGAAATCATTACAATTTTTCCTTTACAACTCGAAGTTAATCTTATGTTACCTTGAATTAAGGTGATTCTCTTACGCTTCTTCGTGTCAATGGCAATCAATAATTATAAACAAAATTAGATACGCCTAGCCCAAAACTCGGAGACACCAACCGCAGCATCCGTCGCTTCATTCAGGTCGGCTCAGTTCTATAAGTGAAGCTTGCGCCTCATTTAACCAACTTATTGCAGGTACCTCTAACTTACATATTATTTTCATTTAAGACCTCCAAGTAGAAGTAAATGGTGATGTCTACTTAAATATTAATCGAATAAGTAAGGGCAATTCTGTTTTTTTGTTAACAATTCCTGTCAATGAAATTATGTCGTCCGACACCTTTAAAATTATTTAAGGTACCTAATAAGCAAGAGGTCCCTCTTTTTCGGTACTGAAACGACATTTTCTCACAAAATATGTTTGGTTTGTGACCTTTTTACTCTCGCTATATTAAATTATCTTATTAGCATCTTGGTTGAATTTATAATGAAAATTTTAATATTTTTCTTTGATATTAGGGTGTATAACTTTATTGTGGTCTGATGAAATATTCCAAAAAAGGACAACAATCCATCTCAATATGGGTACATATTACTTACTTGTATTAACCATCAAAATACAGACTCCAGTATCACGAAACTGGCAGTAGGTAGGTTGTAAAGAACGGTCGAAAATGTGTTGAATGTAATCTGCTATATTTTAGAAAGTGATACGGCTATGAGCATTTAGTATTATCTATATATTACATTTGAAATTTTGATTAAATCGATAACCTTTACAAAATGTAATAAGTTAAAAAATAGGGTTCTTTAATATACGAATATACAAGGTATATGAATACCGAATGAACTTAATACATACACTCCGTTATTTTTTATATGATACGAGCCTCTTCCAACGTTGGAAAACTATGACCGATTGTTTCTAAGCTGGCCAGACGGGTTGATACAGTATTTTATTTAGAGTTTTCCGTAACCTCATGAATTACAGATTTTTGAAATGCACTCATTTTAATTAACGCACTGAGCGTGCACCTATTCTTTCCGTTTCATAATGAATGAATTGAATTGTTGAACAGACGGATGTTAAAACAAGACCTGATTCAACCCGTCGAATGCTGATCGGCAACCTTTTTCACTCGTATGCATTTTATATTTTCACCACCCCGCCCGCCTTAAAGATACCTACTAGGTATTTTAAGTGTAGTATTTTATCTCAATGGCTGTCAATATTGAAATGTTCTATTAGTGTTATCAAAATAAATAAAACCAAAAGGTCATTTTAATTTATTTCAAAAGGCAAAATGATGTATTGGGCAAAATGGCGGGATGATGATGTATTATTTAGCAATTGATTTGCCTTCTTCATTTGTCGAATTGACGGCATTTTTGAGTTGCTATCGTGGTGTATTAATTTGTTTCACGGAAGTGCCGCTACTCACGGAGAGGGCCTGATCATAGGTTTCGTTCTTCGGAAGGCTAACTAAGTCTCCTCCATATTTTTACCCTATTGCCAAAAAACATACATAATGCTTTATATAACGGTTCAATTAGAGTGTATTCATTGTTCCTTTATTCGTTTAAATTAATTCATACAAATACACTTTTTTAATCACAAGGTTGCCTGGAAGAGATCGCTTCTAATGATAAGTCCGCCGATTGTGCATAAAGTTATTTAAGTGTAGCTTAATGCTTTCTCTTTCCTGTATTTTATTTTTAGTGTACAATAAAGAGTTATCATCGTTCTATATTATGTTATTTTTGTAAGTTTTAGTTGATTTATGCTACTTCATTATCACTATGTTTATGCCTTCGCTTTTTCCCAAATGAGACTGTCTGTTCGTCAAAATTGGGTAGAGCAAAATCGAATTTAGTTGATAGTTACTTAGTATAATTGTTTTCTGATTAATATAAAATCTTTATTACATTAAAATACTGAACTACGAAACTCGGTATTTGAAAGGGTAATTAGGAAAATGAATACTTGAAACTTAAGCTCGACAGATAGGTTTCATGTAACATTTAATTAGAAAGGTAAATTCGAAATCATTTCAGAAAACCTTTGTACATAACTGTACAATAAAGAATAATACTGTTATTTCTCTCATAACATTAACGGAACACCGGCTACTTAGGTCAACGACAAAAGTAGCCTAAGTAGCTTAACGTATTTCAATTTACAATATCAAAATAAATTGTCCTAAGCTAAAACATTATGACCGTACAATTATTATGAGGACGGACGTAAGACATGACGGTATACCAATGTCCTAATAGGGTAGCCCGACTGGGAAACTATCTCCACCCTACAGAATATCGCGGCTAATAATAACCTTGTGAAGTGTTTCTGGCGGTTAGTAATGAAGTCAGAGCTCACTGAAGAGGTTTTGTGTTGTCTATGGATAGACCGAGACACTTTACTTTGTCCTCTGCACTGACAGTACAAAAACTCTTTTAACCTCTGTCTAATCCTCTGGTGTTGCAAACGTCCATAGGTCTTGTTGGCTTGGCTGTCACAATGTCAAAAACACTTCGGCTGATGATAATAGATTATCATATAGTAAAAGAAACTAGTTAATAAAATATGTTTGTTTAATTTACGTCTACTATACCATCAAGGATAAAATCTATATTTATTTTATAAATTGAACTTTGTCTAACTAAAGTTTCTGTCTTAATAGTAGTTCATTTACAAGTTTGAATTCATTATCAGAGTATGTCGGGCGCATAATAAATTTCGTCTTAAAAACTGAGCAGTAATAGTTCGCACATTTTATTTTATCCTACCATCTTTTACCATTTATTACTCTTTGATCTTTCATCTAACTGAATTCTAAAAATGTATAGGTACTCTAGCCGTATTTCTTCTTTGTGTTATAACAATAGTCATAATTCCCATGTTTAGGCTTTGCTCAGTCAGGGCCGCATTAGCATAACACCTGTGGCTTATTCAAATTATATATTATATATACATACGTATGATTATTTATACGTGCGCTGCAATGCGGATAATGTCTCGAATAAATATATTAAAGGCTTAGTGTGTGTTATGTGTGAACATTATTTGAATACAAATTATTCATAAAATCTCTAATACTGTTGTGAGAACATTTTAGAGAAACGACTTTTCTCAGATGATTTTGACATTTTCGAATTTTTATGTTTAATAACTTAACTAATATGCGTTCATAACATTTCATATCACTACAGTGTAAAGTGGGTTTAAGCATAGAGTCATCCAACACTATCTCGTACATATTAGTAATTGCCTGTATAGTTTTAGCTTGAGAGATATTGCACAAGACTGTACTTGTTTTAATGTATGAGAATACTGACTATGACATGATTTCCAACAATTCGTTAAAATATGCAGAATATTTCATGTTATAGACAAGTTACTTTCAATCTATTTCTTGCCTACTATCTAGCATCGAGAGCATATCATGCAATGCATAAAAACGTTTCAAAAATGATGTCTAATCTTTTATATTTAAAAAACAATTTTCATAGCCACCGTTGATGACTTAGCGGTTTGGACACAGTTCAATATAGGCCTAGCGATTTTGAATATCTGTTGAAACATGTCAACAAGATTGATTAGACATCCATTTTAATTAATTACTTCAAGCTATCCCTCATATTATAGCAAGCCTTCCTGTTAAAGTTGACTCCAATCAAAATTTTGATTAATTATAATGCCAAAAAATGACATGAAGTATAATAATGGACGGAAGTGATTAATTAATAAATAGGACTCATAAGAATTTCTAAATTAATAGAGAACTCACTTTAGTGCCCCACCTTAGAAATTACTGTATAGCACTGTATAGTGAACTGAATTTTTTTATAGAATCCATGACTTATTTCTATCTCATAGTAAACTAAAGGCCCAGGAGTGTTACCATTAGAGACATCTTCAATGTTACAATGATGACCCACAGGTTGACGGCTTCATTAGATGCTTTATCATGTCCCGCTTATTGGGCTTGAGACTGTAAGAAGAAAAAAACACATGCGATGGTAAAATATTCTGCACCGTAGGCGGGTAGCATAAAAGACCTGTACAATTTGCCTTATACATATATGCAAGAAGAGACTGGGACTTATTGGAAGCATTCATTGGAACATTTAAAATTAGTGTATTTCATTTGTTTTGAACTAATAAATATATGCACAAGTCCTTGATTATTGCTGTTAGCTCAAATGATGTATGACTTACAGCTCAATTTCTGCTATGCTATTTATGACGAAGGCAATACATATGGAGGTAGAATGCGATGGTGTCTCCCATTCCAATTGAGCAGTCGGACTAGGGAAGTACCTCTTCACTACAGAATAATAACCATGTGATGTGATCACGGCGATGAGTATGGTAGCCAAAGCTCACTGGAAAGTTTTTGTACCGTCAGTACGAAAACCGAGTTGTCTTCTGCGCTGGTGGTATAGAAACTTTCTTAAACTACCAATAATAAGAACTTCATTAGAAAAGCTCCATTACTAATAGAAAATAAACTAAAACAGGACATATGACAACTAACGTGCTAATTACATAATCAGCTTCCGACCTCAATAACAAAAGCGAGAACCATAACAATAAAGTGAATAGAAATCACAATTTTGGTACATAAGAGCTACAAAAAGCCGCCGGAGATGTGACGTTGACAGATGGTGTGGACATTAGAGCTATGCCATTAGTGGTGGACTCCTTTGCTTTGCTTGTAGCACAGATATTAATGGTTTCATACAACCCAGACCTTTCATCAATTTAGTACACACTATTGCATATATAGGCTGATGATGATGATAATTGCATATTAAGTGAAATATTTGTTGGAAATAGTATACGTGAACAAAATTACTAATTACTAGGGGGAGAAAGCCCATAATATTTTTAATTATCAGGCTTGCACGAGTACACTGCTGGACCTCATGCCACAGGCATGCCAGTCAACCAACAGACAGACAGAGAAAAAGTCATAGGCTTATAGGATTTCTGCCTTTGTCTGATGGACTTTGAAATCGTCCATCATGAAACCTTTCATAAGAAATGCAGTAATACGAAAATGGTTTTAGAGATAATGGGCTCAGCTAGATTACGGGAACGGGATCAGAATACCAGCAAGTCGTGACACTAATGTGTGTGACGAAAAGTGCAGTGAAATTACTTGCCTATTAATTGATATTTTTATAGGATAGTTGACCAAGTAGAAATTACTTGGTTTGCCTTTGAATTTATTTATACCTGAGCGACTAGTATATTGATTGAAGCTACTTAGTATATTGATTATGAAGAACATAATAGGCTAGCTCGTGTATATTCGTGACAATTTTCACTACTCACCGACATGTATTGTAATCGTTGTAACATAGATAATGGAATTATGTTTAATATAATAATGAACATCGGTACACGAAAGTAACACATTTTGCTGCAGTTAAAAACTAATATTCATCTAGCTTCAGTAAAACTAAGATACACAAGGTATTGTGGTTTCGCTTTAATTTATAGCATAACATTCCGAAAATAATGTTCAACTTGTCTAGTATTAATTAGTGCTAATCTAAGATGTAACTGGTAATTCGATGACATCGCTAAACATTTACATGTCGATATTGTTACAATCCTCTGTAGAACACAAACACATAAATTGATTTCAAAATCAATTTGGGTGGTAAGAAAATAGTTATTGATGTAAGAAAAATATTTGCTCCAAGTAGCCGAAACCAAACTAATCAGGAAAGTCATTTTTAGTTAGAAAATACAATGCTTCTAATTGTCAGTGACAGGCAGTTTTTCTTTTTTGTTGAATGAGAGAGAACATTACAATCACAAAATCTTTTTCTATATTGTGTGGTGACAGAGAAAGAATATTCACCACTCATCTTATTTGAAGGCGTAGTAAGGGTCGAAGAACGGAAAATTTCATAGACTGCTACCAACTATCTGGCTAGCGTGAAAACCGTAGATCACAACTTACTAGGATCGGGAGAGGCCTATGTCCAACAGTGGAATGTGACAGGCTAATAGATTCATTGATTTTTATACATACTTATGAGAAATAGATATTTCACTATTTACACAAACAAAAACATGTTAAATGTATTATAAACTTTTTTTTACTTCACTACAGTGGGTGAAATATGAATGTTAAAGTATAGTTAGAAAATGTTAATCTTTATTAAGCACATAAGTCCTAGCTCAACATTAAAAGTTCCCACAAAATCCATGGGTTCATTATAGTACTCAGAAAACTTTGCAAATAAATAAACCTGTTGTTTGCAAAGTACCTACCAGTGGGTCTCCCTCGTTGTGTGTCCACAAACACCATCCGTCAATGTCGGTGCCCCTCTTATTCACTTTGATAGTGTAAACACATTCTTAAGACCTATTTACTGGTAGAAAATCATACGATGTGTAGTAAGTGATAAGTTCGGCAAGGACAACGGGATAATCGTTTCTCGCCACAAATTTGAATTTAGCGTTAAATGGCTTTGATAACCTAACGGACACGATAACCTTCAAATACTTGTGATAACTCATTAAGTTATTGAAGTAGTAAAGGTTCGTGAGAGATATAGTGGGATGGGGATTATCATAGGGATGTAGTTAAACTTTTGTGATAGATGATGGGTACTCGTATATTGGACTAGTTAGTAATAAACGATTTTATCCATATATGTTTTAAGTTTGCGTGAATGTCACACATTGAAATGAAACCACTTTATACGAATTCTATCGCGTACATTTTGTCTGTAGTCTGACATTTTGACTACTTTTCACCAGCATGTTCACCGGGTGGTAGTTGTCACATAGTTGGAAGTCCAAGTTATCTCAAAGTACCCGAACTATGATGAATTTTTGTTACCATGAATAAGATCCCTGTATCATTAAGTCGTGCTGTTTTCAGCATTTTCTAAAGCTTAAGTAAGTGAATTACTGGGTCCCAGGAGAGGGGTATGCTCCAACCAACTTCTATACTAAAATATGGGTGTTTTTATTGCTATAGACTCACAGATTGTGCTAGCAAATATCTGTGATTTATCAAACTTGAAGAATGGTTGGTGCCCTTTTGTACTTGTACACATGTACTTAATACAAACTATAGTGAGCATTACTAAACATTACATCCCCTTATTCTATCGTAGACGATGATAAGTCGAAGATTTATCTATTCTCATTTATATTATTTTTTCCTTAAATATTAATACAACATCAAGATATTAAAAATACTTTAACCCCTGCTCTACTCAACCCGAAGTATCTAATCCTTAAATGGAACTAAAAGAACTTGTCCTTCAAATGTACCTATTAAATATTACCAACACGGCTAAGCCTTTGAACTCGGAAAACGTGCCGTCTATTTTATAGATAACTTACCCTTACCTCAAGGGACGCCTCAAAAGGTACAGGATTGAATCAAATTCAAATATCCCCTTTTATGATTTTCCACTCGTAGACTACTTTCTGCTTTTAAGTTGGTCTAATTTTATCATACGTTATAAAAGAGTGTTCCTTATGAAATTGTATTCTATAGAATCTTTCATATTCTGAAAAAGGTTTATTTACCCTTCCTGCGTATCATAGTGAATATTTAAATAATTATATATAAATTAGTTCGCTATAAAGACGTTTTGTTTAGCAAATTTTCATTAACGAAATATCTGTACAGCACGATGATGAGACAATATTTTGATAAATTATCCGGCATTGTGAGCTATGTTCAATAGTACATCAAAATAGGTCGTTTCCCGCTGTAAAAATCATAACTATAATATTTAAATTATATATGGTTTCCTACAGTTGGTTTTTAATAATATAATAAGCATATTATACAATACACTAATTTGTCAATTTGCTGTTCATTTATACCGCATTTGACCAAATGACATAATATAATAAATATATATAAAAGAATATATATAAAAAATCGCAGGTTTATAAGTGCCCGGTTAATGGCAATAGGCTCGCCACCTATTACATTGGGACCTAAACATAAACTGGCGAAATGTGGGTGCTAGCACCTCTGCCCACCCCTTCGGGGATAAAGGCGTGAGTTTATGTTATGTTATAAAAGAATATAGCAACAACGATTGAACAAAATTAATTGTCTCCACACAACATCACGCAACCTCGGTTATTAATAAGTGAATGAGCGAATTATTTATTTTATTATGATATCTCTTATAATGAATGTTTTAATTATTCTTATAATGAGTATTAATGAAACTTTAATTAAGTAATAAAGATTGATACATATTTGTTTCTTATTTATTGGTTTTGTCTTTCCCTTATTTTTATACTGTCATGGTCAAACGTTTAGATTTCTTATAAACAACCACTTTTTGATAGTTTTTCATAAGTTCCTCCTATTACATCTTCCATAGCCGAATCTCTGCAATTCAATTCGAGTACATTAGGTTAGGCTATGTAGCATGGTATTGACTTTCCCTTCTATTACCTAGTTCACTTATTACATCGTAGCGTATCGTTTAGTATTGTAAGCAAAATACCATCAAAAATGCATTTCATTTTGCATCCTAATTTCAAGGAGATTCTAGAGACTACCTTTATCTTTTGCTATGTAAGAATTAACAAAAACATATTATTGTACCTTTCTTTTTCTTTAACTTCCAATGCCAATCCAGACTCGCAAATAGTAGGGCAAACAAACAAAAGGAACGATGTCGAACTAACTTTGTTCATTTCAATTAGTAAACTCTACGGCCGCAATCCGACACGTTCCATAGTTTACTCTGTTAGTGTTTAACAGTATAGTACTACTATATACATTATGACAATTATGAATAATGTAAGTATATTTTGAATCGATTTAAATTAGACCTGAACCCGCAACCAGTCTCTTACAGGGTTTCATTCGAGGTACTAGACTGGACGGTCTAAAGCTTTCGAAATCTTTTTTAGGTCTTAGGGGGCGACTTTGGAGCCATCTACAGACAATTCTACGAATTATCGGTAACAATGTTTAAAAATTATTAAAGAATCGTTCATTGTTTCCGAGTATCCAAATTCGAATGCTTTAGAGGTATATAGTAGCTCAGGTGGTCAGAGCTCTCTCACTGTACGAGACAGGTCGCGGGTTCAAATCCCGTCTAGACATTCACTTTTACCAAGTTTAAATCAATTTGATAAAGTTATGGGAATTTTCTCATTTGATGTCACAAAATTTTATTCAAGAATATTTGTATTTACTTCTAGCTGTTAGCCCCGGTTTCGCCCGTGTGGAATTTTGATTCCATTACCTTAACCTAATTGAGTATTTATGCCAGTAATACTTATAACATAAAAGCAGTTATTATAATAAATTAAGAATACATAACACATCAAACGGTCTAAATAAATAAAGTTGACAGCGAGCGATGAAGTTCATATTGGATAGCATTTTGTTATTACATTGTACTACCTAACATTCACTGCTGAACCTAATAACTTAGTAGTTTAAGTACAGAATGTTTAACTCAAAATTGTAGGTAATGTTTCAAGTAAACTAACCTCACGATTCGCTGAAAGACGTAACACAAGTCAATTTAAAGTTACTCCGAAGTGCATAGCTAGTTTACTGTATCATTTAGACCGGCGCGTTATCTACTAGGGATGTCAACGTCTTAACTCCGTCGTAAGATTTGCATAACTATTTATTATTTATAACCTATTCAATTCGATTCAATCGTTTCTTTGCTTCGATTGTATTGAATCTAATTTTACACAACGTAAAATAGGTAGTGAATAAATACAAAAAAACTACACGTCGTCTGATGTATTATGGCTGGTGTTTATGATATGATATTGAAATAAAATTATTACAACATTTCTTGACTACTTAATTATTTGACGTCTTTTGATATGTTTGTATGACTCCACAATTTTTAAGGGTATTTTACTGCAACGTTATTAAACAATGAATGTCATATTAATGACATTTATTTTGATAACAAAATTTTGAAGTATCATAAGCAAACTCAATATGTACAACATAGTCTCTCACTCTCTCTCTCTCTCCCTAAACTTGGAGCCACTATTTTCTATCATCCGCCAACCCCCTGACCTGCTGATACAACGTGATTTATATCTATTTCTTCATAATATATGTGCAGTAAACGTTCTTCTTGGCCTACCTTTTCTTCTTCTTCCTTCTACCTTCCCTTCTATGACACTTGTTAAAAACACGTCGAGTCTCATTAGGTGACCCATCATCTCTCCTCTTCGGTTTTCGATTATTTTCAATCCAGACCTATTATTCTGCCTATACACAGCCCTATAACAGCCTTATTATTCGTTCGGTCTAACTTCACAGTGCCTTGCCTTGCAATCAAACTAGATTCAATTCATCTAGTGACTCGTCAGTGTCAAAAATAACAACCTGTTAGTGACATTTGAGATCGTGACATCATATTTTGGAGCAGTCGTAAATACATAAGCATCGATATTCACTGAAACCCCTGTTCAGACAATACAACAATTTTGAACCATAGGCTTATTCTGCCCTATGAAGACCTTTGCTGCCAATTTCGCTCCTAGTTATATTGACGGATGACGAAAGCCTGCACCAAGGCCCTCGTCTGTGGACTGGAAGATCAAATGGCAGCCGCTTCCGCAAACCAAAATAAACCAAATATTGAATGCAAGAAAGCTTTGGATTAGCCAACCAGGATTAGCATCCATATGAGGAGACGTGATGGTACAGAAATTATAAGAAGTCTTGATAAAGTCAGTGTGTGAGATTAATGTAAGGCCAACGTAATACAATAATTTATTCAAACTGTAAGATATATGTATGTACTTATTATAGTGATACGAAAATGCTTCCCCTGCAACTGAAATTGGGCAAATTACAGGACCATTATTCTATCTATCATCTATTCAACCAATTATAATAGATTTCCACGGTGAGTATCTAACTACTAGTTTATTAAGCTTGTAAACTAAATTGACTTTCTTTAGTTTTTCACTTAAAACAGTTAATATATAGCTAACTTTAATAATAAGTGAATACTACGATCACTCTACTTTAGTATCTCATAAGACATTACGGGCTTTCTTCTATGAGTTTGAGACGTGCAAATATGAATACGTTTACCGATGGGAACCGATCGAACAGTAATTTCCTGGGTACGTGTATTTTCAAAAATTTGGGTCACGAAAATACTTCGCCTGCTTTCAGATAAATAAGTTATCTTACTTAACGACTTTATAAGGCGGTAAAGTTTGAAATTAGTTCGCAAGAAAATTATTTACTTTAAATTCGATGGTATTGGCGTGGTCATTAAAAATTGTAAACGATATTGGCTTATATATTAGTATTGAATAAATACTTTTAGGTACTTAAAAACAATAAAGCTCACGAAGTTAGTTAAGACTAGTGGATTACCAAGTTCAAACTTCTTCAACCCTTGGCTTACAAACTAACTTTTATGTACCCTTTTGTGAATGTTTACAGTTGGTGTCAGAAATAATTTAGTTCAGAGATTTTAGGATAAATTCATTATGAATGCCTAATTGAAATTTAAAAGATTAAATATTATAGAATGAATATATATAGGTACATATATTTCCAAAATAGGTGATTTCAAACATTATGATTATAAATAAAACGACATGAATAGACAGATAACAATCATAATTTGATGGTAGGTACGAACTACGCTTTTGCTCTCTTCAAACATTGTGCTGTGCCCGACAGGGCCCATAATTGTAACCAAAATTTTAACTTCAAGACTGTACTGTGTCACATTATGTAACGCAATAGGTAAATGTATTGAGTACTAGCTGTTCCCCAGGGATGTCGGTTATCGCGCAGTACAATATAGCTTATATTACTCACGGTGAATGTAGGTTTCCAATGGAGAAAGAACTTTTGTAATCGGCACCGCAGTTTGTGAGTTTATTCATTACAGATACATGTACATACACAATAATACAAATATTTCCTCTTCATAATATTAGTATACATTGAGTTTTGAAGAAATGATTTCGAAACACTCCCTTGTTTTTCCAGATTCAAAACAAGCAGATTTGTGCCGTGTGACTAATGTGAACATACGAGTATAACGCAGCTCACACTTGACACTCATTAGGCGTCAACGGCTGCGGCGTGTATGTTAAGTTGGTGTACATAATGGTTTTTCGTTCACATCAAAATATTATGTCATTCATAGAAAAATATTAATTATATATTAAAAAATTACTTCAAACCCTACAGAACCTCTACCCTACAAAATATTAAATCAATGCAAAAAAATTCTCATAACCTTCCCCGCCCCCAACACCATCACCTCTTCAAAAAGGATTCTATAAGGTCGGCACCTTGGGTGTGATGCCCCTGGTTTTGCAAGCGTCCATGGGCTTTCCGCCTTCCATCAGAAGGTCCGTATGCTTGTCTGCCGCCTAATTCATTCATACTAACTATATTTTAACTGTACATACCTACATTGTCCTACAGCAATCCTGGTGTTGTTGATTCGGTATTTAAGTATTGATTAGATTAGATAGACTCGCAGCAGCAGTGAAGGAAAGTAAGTTGGTCCTTCACTACAGCACCGACTGTATTTTTGTTGTTCTTTATTTATATTCTGTTTATTTATTTATCGGGCTCACACTCCGGCTCGTTCCAGGGTCAAAGGATGGCCATTGCGATTAAATTAGGTATCGCGCCGAAAACGATACGGGGTGGGTTATTCGACACGACATAATCACAAATGTACGCCGTGTATTTTTGGTTAAATTTCGACATGTATTCATCATTATAATTAATATAAAGTGTATTTATAATAATAAGTTTGAAACTTCGTTAGACAATATAGTGAATTGGGCACTGTTCCAAATTTTGAGCAACACATTGCAATAAAAACATTGATTTTATATGACCGTAGTATTTAGTAGGAAATGGGAATTCCATGTAATCATTGGTACCAAAATTTACCCGCTCGTAATATATGATCTTCTTTTAAATATCTGTTTGGGTAAGTAATATTCACTGCCAGGAAGGTTTGTAACAGTAAAAGCATTCCTGTCAACATACAAATTAGATTTTAAAGCGAGTTGTGTCGCAACGGCCTGACACTTATTACTATGTGGTTGAGGGTAGAACTGCATAAACAATTGTGTATTGTATGCGGTTTTATCTAAGGTAAATAAATTCTACTCCATTTGAAAAAAATAAGGGTGCTTTGCTTTTCTATTTATTTTATGTACTTATAGCAAAATGGTTTATGTCATGAATGATACTACAAAACATGCCATTAAATTTTAGACTGTATTAGTATGCGGCTAAACTTCAAAATTAAATGAAATTGAGTTCATTGCATTTTTCATTCGCTCTACATGATGCCATTTGATTTTTAGAAGGTATTTACTGAATTCCCTGATACCGACGGAATTCGGTCGCTAACTCGTAATGATACAGTATGATACTAACACACTTAATGCAATATTGCTTGCTATTCCAAGCAAACCCATGTTATCTATGCTTACAATTTCAGCAGCAAAGTCATAACACAATGTCGAGCTGCTGAGATTGATTACTTTCTTGCTAGTAAGTAGATAAAAATATAAATCTCGGATAAAATTATCAATTCACTTATTTTATTATTCTTATTTTTTATTGTTTTATTATCCATATCAGTAAGTCAAGTTATATTTATTAAGTTAAGGCATGAATGATATTTTTGCCTCATAATTATAATGTAGGACGGACGTAAGTAAACAAACTTTTTGATGTTATTTATTATTTCCGTTTAGAACGGGTTCGTGAAAATAGCAAGTTTCCAGTGCCTTTGTTAAGTTAGTTTTCTCTACTTTAAAGTTATAGATAGGCTTAAATATATAAGCTTAAATAATTTGTGATCTCTTCTAATATATGATTAGCACTGTTTATATTGAGGTCAGTTTAGAATGTAGTCACATAAAAACCACTTCTGACTTAGGTTTATGTGCATTATTTCAAATACAGAACAAAATATCATGTACAGTTTAAATGTCACCTTCATAAGGTGTAAACAATTTAATCTAAGATTACATTTCCATAAAAAAAAATATGCCACACTCTGAGAATACATAATAAAACACAGAATCACACACAATACATCACACACACATCACACAATACACCATAAAATCTACCGTTTCTTCTGTATTCGCACAATAAAAACTTGCAGTTCTTTACCTGCATTTTGTTTCTTTGTAACTACAATCTTGGGTCCCTTAAGCGGGGTGTGAAAATCATAATTTTCAGAACGCACTGAAAGAACCCGGAATTGCATAAAGAAAAGTCGTCGAGTTAAGATCACCGTTGTGGCCTGCTCTCATGCAAAATAAAGTCATAATTTAATACATAACATAACTTAATTGACGTGAAGTGTCTAATTTCAGCAAATAAAGTAGATAACATTTTAATAAATATTTCCACAATATCTCTATTGTACTATATGTATCATACAATAAATGTAAACTAATTATTTAACTAAATTAAAACTAACATAAAAATAAAACAACAAAAATGACTTTAAAAAGCGTCGTGGAGTTGCTTCGCATCGCATGCTTCTTGTGGTAAATAAAGTAATAAACCGATGCTAGTACATAAAGTAAATATAAAAAATGGGCAAAACAGGCAAGGTGCTTTTTGTAGCTGAACTAGAATGACCTTGTATCTCAGTTTACAACGCCAATTCGTGTCAACTGTGTGATTGTCATATTTTAAATTCAGAATTCTTTGTGTAGGCTCAAATTATAAACAGGAAATAATAGCATTAGAAACAAATACAATAGAAAAGAAATTTGCTGGTAAAGGTAAATATTGTGGAACAGTAAATTCTCATCTACCGCAACATTACAATGCGGTATCTCATACTTCAGTCATTGTACCTACTATAGAAATTTTCATCCACAATTCAACGATTATGAACCAGCCTTTTATTTGCCGGATATCGCTATCCGTGAATTGTTCTCGTTCCCGCGACTCAAATTACCACTTCGCCATAAAGGAAAATATACTATAAAAGAGTCCTTACAAGTTATCTTTGTTATAATATTAACCAGCTGACCCGCGCAACTTCGTCTGCGTCACCCCGTTTTTGCAACATTTTTCATTCCTGCTCCGTACCTGTTGGTCGTAGCATGATGTTATTTATATATAAACCTTTCTCTATAACCATTCTATCTAATAAAACAAACCGCATCAAAATCCGTTGCGTAGTTTTAAAGATTTAAGCAGACAAAGGGACATAGGGACAGAGAACGCGACTTTATTTTATACTATGTAGTGAAATTGCCTGACCTCTTTTCAATCAATTTGTTTTAACCCATCTAAATGTTGGTTAGTTACATTTTAAAGAGTCATTGAAAATACTACTACATAAAACTACATTTTTCTTTAACTTTTAATAACCAAGTAGGCGAGCGTGAGTTTGTAGCTCTCGTAGTAAGAGGTAATAAGGTGTTGCCAAGTGTAGGTTGTCTGACTTCATACATCTTCAAAATGCTTTTTAGTATATTAAAGAGTGACATGACGTCATGTTGCGGTAAAACAGCTGTTGCATGTTTGCATGATATACCTTCTTAAATACCAAATGAACTATCAATGTAATCTCTGAGTAGCCTGAGTGCTAGCCATTACTCAGATTTGTCTCGATTCATGGAAGAATGTGATTTTCTATAGCAGTTTTCCTTTGAACGTATTGTTTCATCGTTGACCTATAATTCGGGCACACTTGATTATTACACATTCACGTACCTATTTTTCTAGTAATCATGTCAATTACATTCCTATATTGCTGAATGTTACTACTAGCATTATCGCCATCACGTTTAGATAAACTAGAGGTGTCTATCCCTTTGTGAGTCTGTTTGGCACTCACGGGAAGAGATGAGTAGCCCTTGTATTCTTCTTCACTTTGGCAACAACCAGACTACTCCTTCACTTGGAACCACATGTGCTAAATAAATTGCCTATTTTAATTATTCACCTATGAAAATTATAAATTTCATTTTCCTTACAAAAAGCAAATGCAGCAGCACAATTTACTGACATAATGTTGTTTCATTTCATTTGTTTCATTTGTTAGAGTTGCTAAATTGCTAATAATAAGTAGAAGATAAACCTACTTGAAAATCTAAATTTAGATGCTCCCAGATTTTTATTCAGAGCACATTTGTACTGCATGAACCATTAAAAAGGCACTACCAAACCATCACAGAAAAATAAACTAAATAGTAACCACACATATTACAATACAATTTACTTGCGCACATTTTGGCTTGCATAAATATTTTGTAATGTATATTGGAAGATACTTGTGCAAATTTCATTAACGTGTATTTGCACTTGCCTAGTCTTGTGCAGTTATACTCGAACGTGTATGGCTACCATAACTAATATTTCATAAAATGGACCAACATTTCACGATACTACAAACTCCTTCCTGGAAAACTCCGACAAAAATCTTGACATTTCCCTTTGGTGACCTATTTACAAATATGTTCCATTTGATAGGTATACTACTTTAAAATCTATCAAACTCGTTTACACTTTTACTTATCCAGTCGAAGATGACAATTTTACTTCAGCAGTAAAATTACGGCATAAACATTTAAGTACGAAGACGTGAAAATATATTACGTCAAATTGATAGACTCGTATTCCGAACGGATTTTATAAGAAAATCGCGTTACGGCAATTTCGAGATAGGTACGTCAATGTGACGTCAGTCAAACGATCTCAATAACATAAATCAATGATTGGAGCCACTCATTTAAAATAAGAAGAAGAAAAATGATTGAAATTTAGTTACAAATATATAAACAGATATTTCCAAAAAAAGTAGTACATATATAAATGGTAAATTACAATTGTGATCTGTGTGTGTGAAGTGATCTTATGAAGTATTCTGCGATATGTACTTACATAATTATGTCTAAAAAGTATCTAGATAGGTCCTATTAACTTATTCTACGTACTCTTAAAACAGACCAATAATTGAATGTCTGTCATACCACTGCAAATGTAACTGAATGGGATTACAAAGTTATTTATAGTTAGTAGTTATTGTTTTAAGAGTTTCTGATAGACCAACGGTAATACATACTATATACTCACCCAGTATCTAGATTCTAGTCTTTCTTCGGTAACAAGTCAGGTAAAAGGCTAGTTGTAACAATCAAATATCTTTGTGGAAATTAAAGATTTAATTCCTTACATTTCTTTAGTAGAATGTAGCAAGAGTCGCACACGATTTCTCATAAGAAATTTCATTCTTTAATGAAAGGACATGGTGAGATCGTTTACTCGAATAGATCAAATTCATTCATTCAAAATGTATTTTCTAACCTGTAGATATGTAAATACGGAAACGAAAAATGTTACTTGCCATTGTTTAAATTTAAAATATTAGGAATCGAATTACTACGAGCATGAAAAATTAAATACGTTGATATACGCATACTTGTATGTTACAAGTGCAGCTCGAAGCGGAAGGCCTACTTCAGTAGTGTTGGAAGGCTGTTTCCTCCCTTGCCAATATCCGTGCTATATTGAGTACGTATTTATATTCATTCATAGCTCAAAAAATGAGCTAATCTACATATACACCGTGTATATATATTATATATATGTAGAGTTTGCAAGTTTAAAAATATATTTCAGTAAGAAATACAGAAAAACAAACCTATTTTTAAGTAGTCCTCGTTTCAGATTCACCTTTTTTTGACCTATCTCAGTGAATAACAGTCACAAAGGCACAGGGTGAAATTAAAATTTTACATTTCGTGCGTTTAGCTTAGACGTGCAGAAAGCCGCGCTATATGCAATTACACTCGGCAAGGCGCGAAGTAGTATAGGTACTACTCTGTACTCTGTAGGTGAACACATATTAGGTCAATGTATTGAAATACAATGATTGAAAATAAAGTTTAGTTTAAAATAGCTACATATTGAAACTGTTCTCGCAGAATAAACACCTGTAATCAGCCGAGGTGCTGTCATAGGTTATTGAGAAGAAGGAGAAGAAGAAACGTGAAGAAGTCACGAGTACACCTATGACTTCAAGGCTAAGGTACACTATGATTTCTTTCTTTTCTCATCGATTTTCTTTACTGATTTACCAAATCGCGCCGCCCACACCTCTACTTATATCCCATATTGTTGCTATAATACTAGATAATAAAATTATGAATTCATTATCGAATACCAAATTAATTAAGAATTTTATCACGATGTCCTAAAAGCTGTCTGTTCCAACCATTATTTAATGACATCACTCAAGTAATATTAATTCATAAAATTCTTATTACAGAAAGCGAGAACGATTTATTGCCTTGTACACAAATTACGAATTATTAATCGCTGCTATTTGAAACCATTTGCAAATTTACTTCTACATAATTGATATCAATGAGAAGATTGTTTGATAATTTAATATAATTAACGCGGCTTCTTGTGGGTATTTGGAAAATTAAGTAAATGTAATATTTCTTCATGTACGACTTATAATTACCTATTTCATTTGATGAAGAATAATTATCAATATATTAGATTGTATAACTTGATTACCCTGTAAATCTTTGATTTAGATTTTCCGTTGTAGCAAAAATTTTAGAATTTCCTTTGAACTTTCTTCTTTAGAACTTTAGAATCATTTGTTTTTCATGTTGCCTACAATTACCTACATTAAGCAAATAACTATGCATTTTATTAATTCTAGTTAAGTGCCAGTATCTGTAAGGTGTAACTTAAAAAAATATTATATAAATATAACATGAATGCTGTCACTGTTAAAAATCTCTGAAAATCTGGTTTGTTTAATTCAAAAATTATTGTCCAATAATTGTGAATTACAATTGTCAAAACAGGTAAAATAGGCAATTATAATTCTGGCAACATGTAATTGAAATGCTAATGCGATAGTTTTAACTTACTTTCTGTTTTAGCGGCTGAACCGAATTCAACTTAAGACTCAAGAGTATTGTGTAATAATAGGAGGGTCCCACACAAACTCATTTTCAGCAACCCGATCATTATCCCTTTCACCTCACCTTATATTTCAGGTGCAAATTGATACCTACCTTCGTATTTGCGACTCTCAGCACTTTTATTTTTCTGTGACCTTCTATAACTTTATTCCAATCGTTTTCTATTGTGTTCAATGCAACACGCGCTTTTAGTTCGATTTTAATTTATTTAGAATTGTAGTAGTAAAGACTAGCAAAACATGAATCTTTATTAAGTCCCCATATGATCAATCGGCGAAATAATTTTGCACAATGTTGTCAAACTTATTGTGCGTGAAATGTTGTAGTGTGGTAGTTGGGAAAAGATACTGCTTCTTCAGCAGCGATCTTGTCCAGTAGGTATGAAGTTGTACAATTCTCATAGTCATAGGAAAGTTTGTTATACTACAAATTTACATTACTTCCATATTAATTCAAAAAGCAGAAAAGGTTACAATATCC
Source organism: Pelosia muscerda (assembly GCA_963691645.1). NCBI lineage: Eukaryota > Metazoa > Arthropoda > Insecta > Lepidoptera > Erebidae > Pelosia > Pelosia muscerda. The sequence goes on from OY829113.1 coordinate 7,286,461, forward strand.
TTTTGGGGAATAATTCGGAGTGACATCTAGTTTCAAACGCAGTTGTAATAATAAGAAGGCAGTGGATTACAATAAATTTAACGTAGAAGAGACGACTGTCGTGAAACTAGACCAATTTAAATAGGTATGTCGACTTTTTCGAACGTGTGTAGTTACGAACCGGTTTGTAACCAGAATGCAATTTGTCTATAATATCATCTGACTGAATTCAACATCATATTCATTAAGAGCTATCTGGGTTCTGAAACGCAAGAACTTACTGGAATCGGTATTGCCGTTAGAAGCTACTTATCACCGCAACATCGATTTCCGGTGAGTTCCTGCTTCAATATTGGAAAATTATATAACTAAACATAATAGTAATAATATAGTATTCTAAATCTAGCTCGGTTGCACCATGCTACTGGGTAAAATAAGATATTTACGACAAATTTAACATTCAGAATGACTTTGATTCTAATGGTTTCTGCCAAAATGTGTCACCAGTGTATTTAGTAGCTCGGTAAAGTTATCAGAGTTGCAAGTCAAATGAGACATTATTCACCTTAAACTCCTCATGGGAATAGTTTTTTCGATTTGGTATATTATGATAAACGATCCAGTCTGAATAAATAAACATTTCTTTTCCTAGACCTGACATCAACTGAGTCCAGGTCATTACTCTCGTCTTCAGAAGTCGTTGTTTGTACTAGAATGATTATATTAGAGAGTATACATGACACCTCTTTGATAGAATGTAACGTTAACAATTAACACTACCCAGCCAAGCGCGGCCGGTTACAGTAGCGTCAAGTTTTGACTGTCATTTTAACTTTGGTCAAATGTGCAACCTATACCCGACCGGTACTTTAACTGCACTGTAAATGTTAAAGTAAGATGGTGCAACCTAGTCTTAGTAAAGTAATCGAGTACCTAATCTATCGAAGAGATTAATAATACCTTCAGATTGAAAATTGCTTCCTACTCAATTCAAAAAAGCAGAAATGATGATGGAATCCTACTGAATGGACAGAAATGTAATCTGTCTGCAATATAATCTGACTAGATTCAATACCAACTTTATTAGGTGCTACCTGGATTGTAAGGTATTGGTGATAAAAGTATTTTATAGTTTCTATCAAGTTTATGAAACCAAGCCAGTTTATTAACGAAAGATATACTAGCAGTATTTCTTTATACGGATTACTCGTAACATTTTTATTTTTATAGTGTGTAATATGGCAAAGTGAAGATTGGATTGTTTTATGTTTAACTAGTCTTGATAACATTGGTAACTAATGCACATGTGAAACATATATGCACCTTATACGTACGGGAACTATAATGTACGGAATGTATTCGAGTTCTACTCATAGTATAATTTGACCAATTTCTTTTGTGACTAATTCTTGTCTTGACAAATTTCCTTTTTACCAATCACGATTTTGACCAATAGCCGTGGCATTAGTGGCGTAGTGGCATTTCCCTAAGTTGCCTCCTGCAGGTCTTGAAAGTGCCTCGTGTAGAGGCAAAACACGTGTCGAGGTTTTTTCTTCGTTAAACCGTGAATGAGTGGTGGGTTGCTCTCCCTCGTTCAATATATTTTCTTGTAAAGTATTTCCACCATGTAACGCCACTAATGAAGTTAAGTCGTAGGACTAGGTTAATGTCGGTAGTGTAATGGCCAGAACTAACCATGGTAACTTCTTTACCACTTTACAATATTATTATAAACGAATACGAATACAATAATAGATCATGAAAAATACCAATGGATTGATGAAACTTAAATATTTAACTTTGATGAATTTAGAAATCGTAATACATAAATTCTAGATTGGATTCTCAATCGCGATTGTATTCATTCAGGTTTTGTAATCCATTCAACTATTAATGATTACTTCATTTCATTGGTTCACAATATGATATAGATATATTTTATTCATGCCAATTTAAATTGATATCATTGATATTCAATTGTATGTTATTATATCATTGATTTAGTTAAATAAGTAATACCTGGAATGATTTCGTATAAGAAGCGTAACGATTGTCAGTAACATTATTTTTTGTATGATAAATGTGTAGTGACAGCTGTTCTGCAATTTTCATGGCAGAATATGTACCTAAAATAGACACCACTCCTGAATCAACAGCTAAAAGAGGTATGTTATGGTAACAAAGCCTTAGTCAACGTTAAGTTTCTCGTACACCTCATGTGAGCCAGTTAGCAATTACAAAACTTTACTGACGGCACCTGGATAGTACTGACTTTACACCCGTTGGAGATGTCGTTACATGTATGTAATAAGCTAGTAAACTACGCTTATTATTTTCCATCTTTGTCCGAATAAATCTTCAAAGGTTTTATTGTGTGCCTTTCATTATAGGCATTCGTGTGAAACTAACCTAGAACATCTCTAACAATTTGTCTCTTGGATTGTATAAATATTGGGCAGGGTTTTATTTCTACCCAATTTTTGTATAATCCACATCCAACCACTTCTTCTTCTTCTTCTTCTTATTATTATTATTACTAATTTAATAACTTTTTACCAATGCCAACTTTTGAACACTTGCTAATGAAACCAAATATTATCTAGAAAAATCTTCATTTTGGTGTTTTTTAATTGCAGGAGTAATTAATAATTAAAGCGTAATAAAAAAAAACTTCTTTCAGTACCTTTCCTACACCTTGCTATTGAGTCAAAGCATCAGAAAAAGTGGATAAACACAGTGTCTTCCGAGACTTGAAGCTTTTCCGCGCGCTAAGAGCCATTAACTGTCGGATAAATAAACAGACTTAACTATTTATAATCTTTAGTGAAATGACAGACTTGCTTTTGAAATAATATATATTTTTCACGCCCTAATTTTTTTCTCATTAATACATTGCAAACGACGTTCGTTAGGTTTATAGGTTAAGTGGTGGCAATAATCTATTCAATTCATTCTAACTGAAAACGTATATGTTATAATTACAAATGGATATTTTTTACATGTCTATACGTTGTTCCGATTGACTGTATCATTTGAACGACTAAATCATTTAAAAACCTAAATTTTAGAACATGGATTCATTCATGGAACAGGGATTGGTATAAAAATACATCTTACTTTCAACAAAGATGATAGTTGCAAAGTACCACCAGTTTGGAATCCAGTAGCCTAATCAAACCCAAGCAACGAAATTCAACAGGACTTCAAGACACTGTGATTGTGAAAGTGAAAAATACGTAGTTTAGATATATCTCATAGGATAACTTTATAGGTACTTCAAAATATGATACAACATTATCTTAGCCTTTACTGCGACCATAGCTGCTGAAGAAGGACAAAATATTTATTAAGAATATTTATCCACTAAAATATATAAGAAGTTGTTATTTGAAGAACAACTTCTTAAAAGATCTTCTAAATATTAAACTTAATTCTAAAAATTTTTTTTCATTATAAATTTAATATTCAGTGCTTTTTGTTACAATACATTTATTTTTATCTCTTATACGTCCAGTCAAGATTAAGATAAAAAGTCTAGTAGGTACGACTATTTAGCTCTTTAGTTGCGAGATAATAATGACAAATTATGACTTTCCACTAAGTTCTAAATAGCATTTCCCAATGGGGTTCCAACTAGGTACCTGCTACAGTTCAATATTAAGAAAACACAATGTTATTTCATGGTTGGAAAACCAATAAGACCCACAGTGAAATGTAATTTCAATACTGTTACAACCATTACCGATAGGTATCTACTGGTCATTCAGAGAGTTTAGTGATCCATTACTAATTGCACTTTTTATTTTTCCTACCAGCCATTGCGCTGTATAATATGAAATCAATTTTGTAAATGGAAATTTAATTTGCCGGCCTATTATTGAGACGACACTTTACATTCTTATATTCTTTAAAATTCTTCGTTGTGAAAATTTAAAAAAGAACTATTATTAAAAATAACGATAATTTATCTGAGAGCGAGTATATTGGTAAATATATTTTCTTATGCTTGTTATGTGGTTACCATTAATTGAATATCACAAAAAAAAACGTAGAAACTTAAGTGATCGTTGAACTACTACATATAAAAGACACTAAGTGAGAACAGAGAGAAGAAGTAGAAACATTTACATAAAATAGTACGAGATGTTGTACTGCATTGTTGTTTTGGGCAAGGTCTGTGAATTTTTTTTTTTTTTTTTTTTTTTTTATCTATGGCACGTCAATTTGACTTCACCTCGCCTGATGTTAAGCTGAAGGCAAAGTCCCATGAAAGAGGGTCACCATTGCAAACACGTTCAGTGCTACAATGGTGGCGCTCAGCTTGACGGCCTCATCAGATGCTTTTTCACGCCCCGCTTAAAGGACCCGGGACTGTAGGAAGAAGGAAACACGTGCGCCGGCAAGGAATTCCAGGACTTAATGGTACGGCAGAGAAAAGACTCACCGAACCGCTTGGTTCTTGATGGAATATTCTGTACCGTATGCGAGTGACACCTAAGCCCTGCACGCGTTGTCCTGTGTAGGAAAGGGGAGGGTGGGATTAGTTGGAAGAGCTCATCAGAACATTCACCATGGTAGAGACGGTAAAATACTGCCAAGGACGCAACATCTCTACGCATCTGCAAAGGTTCGAGGGACTTTGTGACCTCAGGACTCCCAATAATGCGGACCGCACGTCGCTGCAACCTGTCGAGAGCATCTAATAAGTACTTTGCGGAGCCATCCCAGAGATGCGAGCAGTATTCCACGCAGGAGCGAATTTGTGTCTTATAAAGAAGACACCGCTGCTCCGGCGTGAAAAAACGTCTCACTCTGTTCAGGACTCCGAGTTTACGCGAAGCTGTTTTGATGATGCTCTCGATATAGTTCTTGTTGTTCAGTTTGCAGCGCACGTCCATACCGAGTATATTGAGGTTATCCTGTAATGGCAGTGGTGTGCTCCGAAGAGTGGGAGGAGGAAGGAAAGGAGATGTCTTTGCTGAAAACGCGCATGCCTGCGTCTTCTTGACATTGAACTCGACCAGGTTCTCAGATCCCCATTGGGAAACGTGATTGAGGATCCGGTCCAGCCCAGTGACAAGAAGTCGCCTCTTTTCCGCTGTACAATATGTACAATAATGTACAAGTTGAAATAAATATAAATAAATCAATAAATAAAATGTTTGTAAGAAACTAGGTACCTTGTAGCTCAATAATATGTTATATTGATCAAAAATAAAGTGATCCTGCAAAGATTTTCTTCTTTTGAGTTAGGTACGGCACTAAAAACTAATACTTTCCCTTTCCCCAAGGAGTTTCCACCTTTTTCATTAGTATCTACCTACTTTCTTACTAAAGTACCTAATATAAATCTAAAACATTTATTTCAGTAAAGAAGATGTCATAAAAACCAATCTTTTTGATATTTTCGGAAGTTTATGCGAAGATTAGCAGCTACTATGGCTTCTTACAAATGACCAAAATTACGGGATAAATGTAATTAATATTAGTACAAATACATTGTGATACAATCTGTTAAATAGTGGTTCTATTTCAATAACGATCTTCTGCTAGTGTAATTACAAATGTCGTCTAGTTCTATAGGAAGATATACTCAGCAATTGATTATATTGTTCGAAGCGCGTCTGCTAGCGAACGAAGAACCCAGAAAAGTAATTTTATTAACAACGAAAGCATTTTAAGAGTATAACACATAAGTATGACTATGGCGCCAGGATTACACCATATAGTGACACAAGTCACGTTCCATACATTCAATGCGACCAACTCGATCCCCACATAAAATAATAACAACATTCCTATGTTCAGTGTATTATAAAATGATACGTCTGTCTATTCGTATTGTTATAAGCTAAGAAAAAATATGAATATTCCATGAGTTTGTGCGAGAACGTGTTAATAAATTGACGCCCATAAAACTTTCGTTTCACTTTATTGTTTGTGTAATTGTTATGTTTACGCCTGCTATTACAAACAGAGCAATCCGAGTCTTAGTTGTTATTTCCAATAGTTCTGCTATTATGTTCCATTAAATATTTCGTTCCACAGGCCATAAAAGGGATTGACTGAAAATGTTCTTAGTTTATACTCTTGCACATATTTCGACATTCACGAGGAAGTATAATTAGGATGACTTTTTACTTGAAATTTACTGTAGTATCTATTATCTACATTTAATAACAAAATAGTAGCTACGTTTTGGAAGCGTAAAACGGCACGCTATAAGAAACAGTTCATAACACAATGACAATAAAACGCCGTGAACATAATATAATAATTCACGCTAAAGATTTTCCCGTGTCTCCCCGGCTAAAACCATTTGTTATAATTTCCTGAATAAATACGCCTCGGTGAAAACATAAAAAACAACCTGTTTCTAAATTGTGACAAATTATTATGCCATGAACACAAAATACAAACATAATAAAATTATTATAAGGACAAATTGGGACAATGACATTTTTAATTATGTTTTTGATGTATAATTATATTTTTTCTCTCAGAAAAGTTTTGTTATAATCATAATATTGAGCATGATTCACTAATAAGTCAGTAATCTGTGATTACAATTCTACGAGAAAAAGAAATTCTTACATATTTAGTTAAAACGTACACGGGCTCTCAAACCTTTAGGATGACTCATAGATTGATATATTTTTAATAATTAGTTTCATAAAATTTCAGTTATCGCAAGCTTTGGGACGACACTTTAATAAATTCTGATTGACGAGTAAGTACTAAACTATGTTTTAAGTCTTGTCTCTCTACCATGGATGATCAAGATCGTGCGAAGTGTAGGAGGGAAAGTAATAAGGTGAACCCTGAGTTCCAAGTTCTCATTGGCCTCGGTGCATTCAGGAAAACACCTCGTCTTGATGGTGATGATGATGACTTTGATTCAAATCGGATTGCGGATGGAATTAAATTAATGAATCAACATTCAAAATGATAATGTTATTAGTAATACCTAGTAGGTCCTTCCATGTTGTTTGTTACTTTTCGATTAGACTACAGACGCAAATTGCTTCTCGTCAATTTTCTTATTATTATAGTCTGATAGGTTGATACATAAATTTTGAGTTTTCACTCTGCAGTAGGTTTTTCACTCAAGGTTGGGAGGTCAGGTGATCGTTACTTCAAAAAAGTGAAATCATAGCAGGAGAATACGTAAACGGATAACTGGGTTAATATTTGCGTCGTGAACACGAGTGTAATTTCTTCAGTGTAGAAGAAACAATATAATATAGGTATTGATATATTATATTCATAATTATTATTATTAAGTATTATTTATCCTTTGTAATGTTATACAGTATGCAGCACTTACTAGATACAAAGTACTTACTAGATGCTCTCGACAGGTTGCAGCGACGTGCGATCCGCATTATTGAGAGTCTTAAGGTCATGAATACCCTCGAGCCTTTGCAGATGCGTAGAGATGTTGCGTCCTTGGCAATACTTTACCGTCTCTGCCAAGGGAAAAGATCTGATGAGCTCTTCCAATTAATCCATACGTCATAATAAATTTTTGCTTATCATATGGTTACCATAATATTCAGATGGTTATTTAAGTAACTGCTCCATTAATAACATAAAATAATACATCCCACTAAATAAAAACTTCGTATAGGGGAAGGCCTTTGAGGCTTTTCACGCCTTTGCTAGATGGAATTCATAAAAATTGGTCTATAACCAATATTGTCCGAAAATGTTTCAAGAAGAATAAGTAGGTAAACGTAAATGTTCCAATGAACCATCAACAAACCACGATGAAAAGTAGGTAATAGTGATATTTTTTTTATATTATCACGTCTATATCCCCGAGGGGGTAGGCAGAGGTGCTAGCACCCACATTTCGCCAGTGTATATTTAGGTCCCAATGTAATAGGTGGCGAGCCTATTGCCATCAACCGGGCACTTATAAACCTGCGATAAATACACACATAACTTCGAAAAGTATCGCAGTCATTGGTGTGTGCCATGGTAAACCTGGGACCCGGACCTCGTCTCAACAGTCCACCACCCATACCACTAGGCTACCCATAGTGATATTAATAGTAATAATACAACATTTAAGTACTTGTAATTTTTCATGATCAAAAAACAAATATTCCATACAGCGCATCTATAACGTAGAAAGCGAATAAACATACTCAGTTTCACACGAGATTGTGTTACTAATTACTTTTTTTTTAATATGAGCCTCAGCCTCTAGAGCGCGTCGAAGTGTCAAATATTGATTAAAAGTTACTGGACTAAGAGAATTAGTAGGGTTGCCCTTCTGATATCTAAAAAGATAATAGTCATTCAATATTAATTTATTTATTACTTTCTAGCTGACCCGCGCGACTTCGTCTGCGTCACCCCGTTTTTGCAACATTTTTCATTCCTGTTCCGCACCTGTGAGTTGTAGCATGATGTTATATACATATAAACCTTCCTCTTTAACAATTCTATTTATTGAAACAAACCGCATCAAAATCCGTTGCGTAGTTCTAAAGATTTAAGCATACAAAGGGACAAGAAAAATAAGGACAGAAAACGCGACTTTATTTTATACTATGTAGTGATAACACTTTCAAAAATATTAACACTTTCGAAGGTTTTCTAGTTTAATTCCAGTCCTCTTCTTTACTGCACCTAAGTATACCAGGCTTACCTTGTACATCTTCTATTTCATTCATGGGTAAAAAGTAATTGTCTTTCCATATTATGTTTGTCAAGATAGTTTAATATGATATTTTTATACCACATAGGTGGGTAGCAGATATGCACACGACTCACCTGATGGAAAGTCGTCTCCGTGGCCTATGGACGTTTGCATCACCAGAGGCGATACACTACTGTTGCCTAAAGAATTGCCCTAATAATGAGTTTTTATAAGAAATAAACCTCAAGAAAATAATATAAATATCTTAAATCATACCAAGGGTGATTTTGCAGCAATAGAATTAGATAAATTTTGTGCACCGAGATAAGTCATATTGAAATTCAGAATAGGGTTTCAATATAATTTATCTCTGTGCCAAGTTTCATCCAATCGCTCTGACTTGAAAAACTTAACACCCACCCATCCATCTATCCGAACTGCTCCATTTATGATGCTATCTAATAAGATAATTAATAGTGTTACTAACACCACTCAGACAGGATTTGTATATAAAGAGGATGATAGTTAAGCAGATAAGCCGGTGTAAAATCCTCAGCATCAACACGTTTATTATCGCTTAACCGGCTGCTTTGTGCTGTAAACTGCGCAGACTGACCGTAAAAATGCCCATAAACTAGGGGCTATCATAGATGGACTAGTTTCGTTACGCTGCAATACGAGTATATTATTATAGTTTATGATTTCTACATTCTCTACTGAAAATATCCAACCCACAATACACACAATTTTATTTTTGATGTAGTCTATTATGGTTGACATTGACTTTTATTTCGTTACATTGAATGTTTGAAGTGGAACTAGAAGAGTAGTGCGCAAAAAATCAGTCAAGTGCGAATTGGATTCGCGTGCTGAGGGTTCTATACTTAATTGGATTTAGGCACAAACTTAACGTCGCTGTTACAAATCTGTTGTAGCTATGCACCGACACAGATTACGGACAGTTTACCAACTGCAAATAAGTTCCAGTGCAGCCTGCATATGATGATTTTCGAAACCACACGTGATACACAGTTCACACACTAAAAGGGCTATTCATTGTATTTTTAGGGATGGGAACCAAACAAGCTATGTATACTTTATGCTATGACTGGATTCAAAAAATGATAAAAGCTCAACTTTTAGTGTACTTATGCTTGTCTACACGAATATACCTGCTTTTAATGCTTTAATTTACAGTCTCTTCGTAGAAAAAGCAAATTGCACATTTTGGACAATTATATCGATTGCACAAGCTCTAGAAAAAAAGATAGGTAAGTGCGATTGGTACTCAATACCTACCAATTAGTACTGTATCTGAGGCAGAGAAGATATATGAAAAATTAACCATAGTCCTAAAAGGTAATTGATATCGAGGCACGTACATAATTTACACCTATCAAAAACAATCACTCCTCTCCAAATTTAATTTTGTCCTTGATTTGAAAATAAAATAGCAGAAATGCATTTCATTTATCATATTCATGTTGTCAATCAAAATAAATATCGAAAAACGGAAAATTAATAACATTAAATGAAAGTCAACACTTATATATATAAACAATTTATTTCTCTGTCATTTGCTGTGTTAACATTTAGTAGACATCAACAAGATTTTTATCATTATTTCATTATGTATAGAAGAAAGTATTGTGCGATTTGATAACTCTAAGATTTCCGTCAAACAGTCTTGTTATTATATACATTATGAACAAAGAAATAGCATTATTAAGAACTATTACATTTAAGGGCACAACAAAATACTGGCTAAACAAATATTGATTACAGGATAATTATAAATTACAAGTATACAACATCTCTTTCTGAATTTTTATGTCATATATTCACAATATTACATCCGACTATTACAAAAAATACAAAACTTTATTTACCTGACAATATAATAAAACATCACTTTACCACGATACCTATCATGTAGTACAAATATTCAATACAATATACTATTTATTCCTCATTGAAAGAATTTACACAAACTCAAGCACGTCTCACTGTAAAAGTAGATGGAGATCGCAGACTACGTCTATAATATTGGCACATTTTTATCAATGTTTATATACCACATTCACGTACTATTATAATTTACAGAGATTTAGACCTGAAACTACTGGTCCACAATGTATTTAGATCTAATATTACTTTTCTAGTCCATCAAATAACTAAGGAATGTTTTTAATCTGACAAAGTGCACTTTTGCGTACAATAGTGTGTCTGTTCAGGGGAAACATCCAAATGAACAACATTTACCGCTCTATCAAAAGTTACTCTCGGGAGTCATCGTGTTAACGTCACTTCTGTGTCACTAGAGCTCCTTGAGCTCTCTTTGATAACGTCAAGTTCTCTATTTGATAGAGAGGAGTTACGCGAAAATTTATGAGCACTGTATTCACTTTTTTCGTCGAAAAAATCACGACCACATCCATTACTGTATTCTTTATTTTCATCTGAATCATTTTCTACAAAATCGTTCACTTCCACTTCCAATAAATTATCATTTTCTTTTAGTCCATAAGCATTAAAGTTTCTCTCATGACTCAGACTACGTATTCTATCAAGGTTATGTTCCAAATGTTGGATATCATCATCAGCACTTGGCGAATCATCAAACTTCCACTTAATATTTGAATTAAAATGTTCTATCCCAGGATACATATTTATACTATTACTTCTATGCCCGAAAATCGGACAGTTTCGGTACTCTCACAATTCCGGATGCCTACCATTGCAGGGCTTATTGAAATGCCCTTCATCTAAACTGAGGTTAGAACGGGTACGACTGCACTCTAATCCAGTACTTGGCCGAAATAAACATATATCTGAGTTTTTTAATCGGCATTGTCGTGTACATGACTCTATTTGAAAGGCTGATCTATCAAGTTGCCTGTAGTCGGCGGGACCATATCCTTCAAAATATCTTGGATCTTGTTTACAATTGCTGGAACAACCTTTGAAAGACCCTGAATATCTCAAGGGATCACGGTGACATGCTTTTTGAATGGCATGAAGAGAAGAGGATGAAACTGTGCGTTCTAATATTTCTCCCCAATATTTTTCACCGAGTCCTTCAAATTCTCCTTTAGAATGTAAACCATCAGATGTGACCGGAGACCCACAGCAGCCGGTTGTAGGTTTTTCATAGCTTGGAAATGATTTTGATCTCTTACAGCACACCTGTAACAAAAAGATTTGATCCTAAATGTCGTTACTGAATGAATGCTAATTTTCCCCCAGGCCCTATTAAGTACTAAACTTCGTCTTTTGTGAAGTTTTTCATTTCGTGAAACAATCAATCAATCAATTAGCCTATCGCAGTGCACTGATGGACATAGACCTATCTCAATGTTGAAAGGCTTTGTTCTGCTGTTTCTACGCTGCCGCTGTCCAGACGGTTTGGTACAGGGTGTCATTTCGAGTTTTCCTTCTCTTGCAGTGATATAGTCTGCGTAGTGATATCTCTTACGACACGTTTCGGATGAGATGGAGTGGTGATATTCTTTCTCCGTCACCACGCGGCAACGGACTGCAAACCAAACTTTTATATTTTAATGGATAGTAATATAAATATATTCTATTTTATACATACATAGTATTGAAGTAACTCGTGACTTATTCTTCTAAAATGACTATTTAATAACCAGTACAGGAAGGGGTTCCAAAAACTGTTACTCAATGCCAACCAGGTAACAATGAAATCCAGGGATGGCGGCACCTTGTAAAAAGAGAAAAATAGTTAAAATGATTATCAATGATGAAAACGGAAGTGGCAGTCTGACCATTGAGAGTTAGTGAGTCGGATCAAATTAAACCTTTCCGAATTAGAATTTATCTTCATCTTGAATTATACTGAATATAGTTAAATTATTCCAGATTTTTAAAAAATTACAAAACGGACAGGGTTGGCAGCGCGAGTAACGCCCCTTATTTTGCACAAGTCCATAGGCCACGGTCTTTCTATCAGATAGACAGTGTGCTTCTTTGCCACCCAAGTGGTATAAAAATACATTTATTATTGTCAGGTTTCTTCATTTTCAGTTATTCAGGATTCATTTATCTATATACCTATTCGATCTTAAAATACGAACTAACCGTTTGAGAAAATTAAATAAACAGAGCCTTTGTCAAAATTCAACAGAATAAAATTTAGAGTTGTTTTATAAAACATATCTGAATTTTTTTTAGAATTCAAAAGGTAAATATTATGAATATAGTATGAAAACAAAATTTATTTAAAAGTCTATGCCACGCCCATTCACATACCTTACATCCCGTGCAAGCTGCCACCACTTCTTGAATAGTAGCTGGAGTAACCATAACTATGAATCCTAAAGACATGGCTGCCATAGTCCGTGACGTACTTACGCTGTGTGGTCTCACTGGGGCCTGGATCTGTTGAAAAATATGCTTCAGATTAAGTATACAAAAAAATGAATTTGAGTTACCTAATACTTAATATAAGTCGCCATTATGGTATATAAAAAAATATTAACTTTTTAAATGCGTATAATATATAAAATCGCGTCGTTAATATTCGTTTGCTCTATAAACGTGATAGATAATACGTTTCTTTATTTATTTTCTTATTGACTGTACTCGTATCTTTGGTAAGACAACATCGAAACTGGGGTTAAAAAAAAACAAGATGGTATCTCTGGGCGAAATACATTTTCTTTTCCGAAGTAGCTAAAATGTATAGAAATTAAAGACGATTATAAATGTCTGTTAAATCGATAGACAAAATTAGGGTACTCATTTCTTCAATATTTATTTATTACCCCTTGATCTATATATACATAAAAATGAATCGCAATACATGTTGGTAAACGGATAACTCGAAGACGGTAGGACCAATTCAGTAATTCTTTTTTTTATTTGTTCCTTGAACTCTACGGAAGGTTTTTATGGAGCCCGCTGCTCCAACGGGATCAGAAGTCCAAGCAGCAGGAATGGGATCAGAATTCCAACGGAGTCGCTGGCAACAGCTAGTTAATAATAAAATAATATGATATTTCTTCAGTGATATCAGATATACTTTGTTTAATGGAATAATTTTGCTGTCACAAGTTTTAGTTACATTTTGAATAATAAAAGAAGAAAAGGTCTTAGAAAAAATAACTATTATTCATCTTACCACTACTTCGTGTTCACTATGAGACGTCTTTGCGCAAGTCACGGGTACACCATTGGGTCTCAAAGGTTCTGGATCACATTTATTTCTGATTTTGCTAACATGAAAACCTGATCCATAGCAATACATCAGCGCCATTGTCGTTGGAAAATAATAAGCACAACACGACAAAATCCTGCAAAAATTATCAATTAGATATAGAATTTAAAAATAATATTCAATTAACCTACGTTATAAATTTATGATACTCTACCTGAAGGCAACTCGGCTATGGAAAACATCACAAGCCATAAGTCCGGTTGAGTTAAAATAGTATCCAGATCTTGGAAGAACCATGATGGCGAATAGGGATACAGATAATATCCAAGTAATACTTATGACGAGCACACAACCCTGTACAAAAATTATTATAGGTAATAATAAATGTATTAATCTACTTATGTTAAATCAAGAACAAAATATTGGTTTAATTATTGGTAACGAAACAATAGTTCAAGGTATAAATATCCCGGTGAGATTCACATTATTAAACCCGTTCTGAGATAGGACAACTAAAAAAACCTGGAGTTTCAACAACTTGAATTTCGACGAATTCGCGAAATCCGCCATCTTGCTGATACTGGACGGCAAACTCATGTAAAGTTGCAAAATGTACGAACAGGTTAATAGTGCTCATTTATAAAACTTTGCTTCAGTTTGCACGAAAGTGTCTGCAAAAGCATTATTAGTGTCTTACCTTCTTACTTGAATGTTTGTGGTACTTATCAGGGTGCAATAAATACAAATATCTGTCTATAGCCATGCACACCAGTATAATAGCACTTTGTTGACTAACAGCACCACGTAGTAGCGCCTGAAATAAACTCATTTTATCTTATACCAGTAAATTTTTTGTACATATAAAATTTCTTTCGATAAAATTTATAACGCCTTTGATTTACGAAACAAAAGACCAAGGTTGTGAAAGGAATATCAAGTCAGGCAGCGGTTGGCCCTGACGTAAGTTTCAAAAGCTAAACAATCCTTGCTTTATGCTTGGTCATTTAAAACCATTAGGCTATTTAGGTACAGTCACGAGTTTTGGACCCAAAATGTGGTCAAAATATTTTCTATAAACACAGTTCGCGTTTTTGGGCTGTTTTTTGAGGATAGCACGGGGCGCTACATTAATGGACGGACTCAACTCTACCAGTTATAGATTATATCAAAACAATTCACGTGCACCAGGGTTTCGTTTCACCCACGACTATCCACCTACATCTGTGATGCGCGCCGATGTGTGATATACCGTATTCTGTTCTTCACACAGAAGTTTCGTGATTTTATTTTTCTGATAATGCTAAAAATTGCCCAATCACTAATATTCCAAATATTACTTATTAACTCATACGTAACGTCAATCCCCCATCACCACACCTACACTTACACCCACACTAATCCAGATATTGTTCCGTGATTCCAAATTATTGCAAGAGGGAAAAACGTGGGAAGTGATTTACTGAATCATTTGGTTCCAGTGGAAATTATTTGCAGCATTCAGGAATAATAGAAAGAGTGTAATTTGGACGGATTGTCAGAGCTTATCGGAATACTTACCATGATCGGAATTTTACGACCAGGACGGATAGTTACGGGAATCAACATTATACCGGATTGTTTCAAAGACTTCAACGATGTTAAGCTTTAAACTTTTTTCATAGTCTCAATGTTAAGACTCAAATAAACAAGTAGGCGTCGCAATAAATAATATTGAACTAGAAAATGTGACCGGGGTAACAAATTTATGAAATACTTACCTGTATCTGACAGAATATTTCACCGTAGGGCCAACACTTGTACAGAGCTGGGAGAAGTGCCACTGGAGCTATCAAGATACCCGTGAATAAATCGTTTAGTGCTAGTGACGTCAGTAAGTATCTGGGCTGTAAAATATAGAATACAATACATGTATGTTATTTTTGACACTTAGTCAGCTGATCGTCATTGAATCTTTTTGCAAGCACGTCAGATGTGTAGAAAATAAATTAAAATTAATGCTTTTTATTCAGAAACTTTGTACGAATTTTTATAAATGTAAAATATCTTTAAGGTGGTCTTCTTCTTTATAAGATGGCTTCTTTTGCAAGCAGATTCGTTGCGATTTCGCCAATGTCAAGGTCATACAACATTATTAATGACGAGACGCCAAAGTCAAGATTTTTGAGAAAATCTAACAGAGCCACGTTAGCCACGCCAGTAAATTTATTTCCGTGTGTCCACCCCACACACCCCACGAGATCAGGTAGTCGACCATTTAAAGTGATCATTTTTATAGATGTGAGCGAAGTGCCAAAGACAACAGTTTATTATAAAGAAATTCTTACTGTCATATCTGTACGAGAATATTAAATGAATTACTAAAAAGCATAATGGTACCACTGAGAATTTAATTTCAAAACATAAATATAAGTAAATACATGAAAAAGCCGCGGTAGCCTAGTGGTATGGGTAATGGACTGCTGAGACGAGGTCTCGAGTTCGATCCCAGGTTTACCATGGCACACACCAATGACTTTTCGATGCTTTTCGAAGTTATGTGTGTATTTATCGCAGGTTTATAAGTGCCTCGGAGAGCACGTTAAGCCGTCGGTCCCGGTTGCCATACAAATATCTATGGCAGTCGTTACGGGTAGTTGGAGCCCTCAAAAGTCCAACCAGCCTAACTTGGAACTTCGATATCGCCATTGGTCATTAGACCATTGGTTGTGGAGGTCAGATGGCAGTCGCTTCACGGAAAATATCGAAGTTCAGCCGCATCACAGTTAGACTGGAAAGCCGACCCCAACTGAGTTGGGAAAAAGGTTCAGGGAATGATGATAAGTAAATACATGAAAACTTTGTGAGTTTGGCACTTATACCGACAGTATCTGTATAGATTGTAGACGTACCTGATTTTCAATATACTTTATGTATCGCCGATTGTTTAGTACGCAAATTAGAACTAAATTCCCGAAGACAATTGCCATTGAGAGAGCAAATATGAAAAAGGCTTTTATTATATCGCTTGGAATAGGAAACGTCGAAGGCCAGCCCTTGCCGTTCAACCAACAGGAGCTGTTAGATAGAGATGGCGCTACGAGTAGTGCGCCTTTGGTCGAGTCAAACATAGTCGGCGCCTGGTGGCAGCGCTCTCTTCTCTTGAATAAGGCATTTAGATCATATTTTGTTATCTTGGCCTTCACACGTCCATGGTCTATTTCTGTTTAAATATTATCACCTTCAATATCTTATTCACGATGTGATTAAAAAAATCTTCATCATAACCAGTTGTGAATTTTATCTTTTTCTGATTTCTTTAGCTTCATCTTTCATCTGAAACAAAAAATAATATTAATTCTAAGTAAGTAAAGTACACTAAAAGAAAGAATGGAAAAAGGATTTTTCTTGATATTGCAATAGGTATCGTGGAAAAGATTCAGCTTTAAGCCATTTAAAGTAGTAAGAAAGACGTCACATATACAAAGCGTCCATGATGTAACGTGTTATAAAAATCTCTCTTGCTATATATTTTTCCAATCGGTAGGTTACTACGGTTGGTAACTACGTAGGAGTTATCCTAGGATACTAAAATATCTCATTGTAACATAGATACCAAGTAAAAGGTACTGAAGCCTTTATTTCACGTTGAGTTTGAAAAGGCTATTAATTGTATACTAATCACAAATAAAAGGAGTGTATAGTACGTAGATTGTGTAAGTATACGTAAATCTAGCTATACTAAATCGTACTGTGGCCTAATTAAAAAGGAGAGCTGTCGATTTTCTAAAATGAAAAAGTAATATCCTGAACTATAGATGTGATATTGGTTAATTTTTAAAACTACCTTACTATAGAAAAAATTAGTCAGATAATGACTTATCTTACTTAGTGTTATCGGTCGAAATAGCTTCAATAGGTATACATGCTAATATATCCCTCAAATAATGGGTATTGATCAGCTAAATTGAATACCGAAATTTCAGCCACTACACCGTCGGAGGTCGCAGAATGACCTCCGTCCCCCATGAGCGTTGGTGGAGCGTTAGTGGAGCGTTGGTGGTACAAAATGACAATCTCCACCAGTTTCAGCGGAGGTGGTATCCGTCAGGATTTGGCGCACAATAAAAAAGCCACCTCCCACCAGATTATTTTGGTAATTTCTATTACACAAACACATGTAAACTGATATAAAAAAACAGAAAAACAACCTGCGCTGCTTTCAATACAGAGAAAATATCTGATGAAATTTGGTAGTACCTGCCAAACTTATAAGTTGAAACCATAACAATATTTGGACTCAATGCACACACAAACAACTAGAATTTCGTATTCTTTCTAATTATCATTATAGGAAAAAGGAATTTAGAAGGAAATTTTGCTGGCGCCCATAAAAATGAATGCTAAGTATATTGACTCATCTGACAAAAA
The DNA here is from genome assembly GCA_963691645.1 of Pelosia muscerda. Taxonomy (NCBI): domain Eukaryota; kingdom Metazoa; phylum Arthropoda; class Insecta; order Lepidoptera; family Erebidae; genus Pelosia; species Pelosia muscerda. The sequence continues at coordinate 7,304,676 of OY829113.1, forward strand.
ATAATTAGATGGTAAACTAATTCTTCTTGATTGAAATGACTTAGTGTGAGCAAAATCATAATAAATTGATCTGATGTAAGTATGTTTTGATATCAATCAATTCGTAATTCAATATGCCAAACCAATGTTCAACATACACAATCTTGTTATCGACAAAAATAAGGAAAATCTTTCTAATAATAATGCTAAGAGTTCCCTCTTGAGGTCTGTGTCAAAACACAACTGACGCAGAAGTAATCCCTTGATAGTACTCATGATCAAAGAGAATTCAGTTCTTGAACAGTTGAGTATCAGTCCCCTTAAACTATAACTACGTACTATTTGTAAAAAAATTACTGAAGTGCCTGATTTTATTCACTTTCTATCCTAATACGCAGAATTTGGGTATAGATGGTACAAAATATCGACCTCTGCTGCGGCGGCGTATTGGTACATCGGGCATCTCAGTTTCAATTAGGTCGATTTTAACTCAAAAATTAAAAAATCTTAATTTTTTTATTTTGTTATTTGAATGTAGCTATTTATAGCCGCCTGTAGTGCCGTATATATGTAGCCGTCGTCGGGTAAAAATATAAACACTATTTATTTTTACTTTCTTAGACACCATATTGTTCATCAGAATTTAATCTAAATTTACGCGAACAATGTTGCTGGCCCGATTACCTAAAATAACATTGTAAAAGTACAATATAAAAAATAAAAACACTATTTCACGTTCTTAGACGCAATATATTGTTCGTCAGAGTTTAATCGCATTATAAATTTATACCTGTACCTGTTAGTTCGTGCTCCTACATTGCGTCACGTATAAGTAATTTAATAAGAATACCTACGGTGCTGAATTGCAACGCAAATGAGTTGCATTCGTGTATCATTTGCACCAGTTTACATGTTTATTATATTCAAATCATTTAACAATCTGCCTTAAATTTGACTGAATATAATAAATTTCATACTTTTATAAAAGCGTGTTTACCCATTACAATTTTTACGTTGCGTTGTATGTTTATATTGGGTTGTTAAAATAAGTAGCTGGGTAGTTTTCCAAAGCATTTCACTACCACATTCATAAACAATAAAACGCCTACAAAATGATAACTTGTATTATATTGTAACGATCCGAGTTTCGGCCAAACTTAATGACACATTCGGCGACGACGTGTCTGGGGTGTGGTGTGACCTTTGTTGTAGATTTTCACAATATTTTTGTTGAGAACGCCGCTTGAATAGTAAAATACTTCTTTATTAGTTCTTTGCGAACCTTGTTACGTTATCAGACACATTACTGTGACTCGTGTTGTGCTTGTATTCATATTATTCGATTTTAGATATTCTGTAAATATTAGATCCGTCGCCTTATTGTTTCTCAGTAACTTGCCTCAACTTCGAACGACTGCTGTTTCGTCTTGACTTATATTATGTATAATCAGTAATCACTGAATAATTACATTTGCATAAGTTTTACAGTTGCCGCGGATTCACCATCAGCCCAAGTATAGTACTTGGAAGGCAAGGGTGTCGACGCAAGTATTATTTTACATAACCAGGTTTATATAGTTGATGCAAATGACGCGGTTAGTTGTGTTCATGCTGTGTTAGTACACATATGAATGCACATGTATATATTCATACTTGCAATAATACGACAACAAACTGCTCTGTGCCAAATACTGTATTTGAAATGGATGAGTTTTGATATGATATCGAGGGCCCTCTCTGTGTTGACCTGCGAAGTGACGTGTGGCCTCCGTCTTGGACGATTTCCAAACATACACGGACATTATCTATTTGATGCATATATATGCATAGATGCTTTAAGGAGGTTTTAAGTTACTAACTACCGCTATGAAATCAGACATGTTATTCCTGCGTCGTATATTTGATCTCGGATCGAACCCAAGCTGATTACGATCTAATAATGATTGGTTTAAATTTTAAGCGTAGGTTGTGAAACTGTTTCACTCTTGACGATTTTGTGGGAATAGTATGATAAATAAATACTCTTAAGAAACTGAAATTGGTAGACTTTGGTACGTAAAGTTATTCAATTTTCTTTGGTAGAACGAGCCCCAATGTTTTCTCAGGGTTCTGAATTTATAAAGTTAGACTAGCAAACTGCCGATTACAATGTCAATATCTTATCATCTTCGTGAGAAACATTTCAATTTTTTTTCAGACAAAATTGAATAGAAAAATAAATCTTTTCTAATTTATAAGCAATGGTGACTATTTATATCGGTAATTAAATCACTATCCCTATCACAGAAGCAAAAATAATTTATAATTATACATAAGTTAATCGTTTGCTTCGGTTAGATGATGTTACAGTTTTTCAGAGAAATTTTAGAACCCTAAACCATAATGAATCTAGAGACTATATTGCCCTTGGACATCACATTAATAAATAAACAACCTTTTTACGTACAAAACCTCTTGCTCTCGCTCGAGTGGGTCTTACTTGGTTAGTGTATTGTTAATAACTGATTTATGACTTGAATTAAAGGGATCCTTATAAAATACTCGTAGCTAAAGAGAACCTCACCTCCTAACTGAATACACAGACCTGCTGATGGACGAATGAAACTCTAGTGCGATGAAAAGTTTTCTTCAAGGGGTAATATCAATCACTCATATAATCAAATAAAAATATGGACAGCACAAAACATCACATCTGGCTTGAGATTGTGGGCAAGGGCTGAGCACAGATGTGTTCAATGTGAAAAACGCACCAACATCGCTTCATAACAAAACTGGTTCATTAATAAATAGATAGGTAGAATAGGTCTATTTCAAAGAAACTTGTCCAAAAGATATGCAGTTTGTAGGCGAATTACTTTAATATAATAAAGCTGAACAGTCCAAAAGTCGTTACACTATAAGTTAGGCTCCATATCTTCACGAGGCACATTGCCAACACGATAAAGTTGTGTCGTCATATTATTAAGGATAATGCATAATATTTCATATGCGCAACTCCACACATGAGCAGAAAATTTTGAATAAACGTCATAGGATTAATTTTTTGCGAATCTACATATTTTCTTAAGTATGTACTTAACTCTCAATGTGTTTTGATGTTTCACTACGTCATCTTTCTGTGTCTCAGATGTAAATGGCCATTGTTTAATAAACTATACCTATACATTTACATATAAGTATGATTATACTGATGCAGAACACACCACAAGGAGATCTTTGCCCACCCGGACGGGAAAGAGGCGTTACTATGCAATAATGACAAGTATATGACTAAAATGAGGTGGACTTGACCACAAGAACCTTGTTAGAGCCCCAAAAATCCAATCGAAGCAAACATACCCGGACATATTCTTTTTACTGGCAGAAAAGTACACGACACAACTGATGAAAAATGGTTGTCATGGCCTATGGATGTTAACAACTCCAGGGGCATCACACTTGTACTGCAAACCATAAAAAGGTGAGGAGAAGTAGGAGAGGGAGGGTAAGGGAGAGGGGGAAGTGTGAAGATTGAAAGAATTTCTGTGCCATGAGTGTAGAAAACCAATCAGGGTTTCATACCATCACATAGTAGCACCAACTTAACACGTTGAAGGACACTTGGCTTCCATCGATAATTAGATGATATGACACAGTCAACTTCCATACAAAAAAAATAGACGGCGGTGGAGAAATGTGATGCGATATGACAGTTAGATAAAAAAAACGATTACGATGTGACACTATTAAGGTTCAAAATAATTTTCAGTGAGCTCTGGCTTTCCAGTGAGGGCGGAATTACTTTCCCAGTCAGACTACTCAATTTAGAACCATCTTGTCCTTCCTCCGTTTTTCTATCTTTATCTCTATCTACATCTGGAAACACAAAGATATCATATAAATGAACTCTGATAACGGTCATAATATGGTCATAATGACATACATAGTTACATAGAGAACCTTCTTATTTTTTGAAGTTGTTTTAATGTCAAATGAAATATGGCACAGTAGGTAAAATATTTTTTGTCGATTATTTTCATTAGATAATCGAGTAAACAGATGATGAGTATAAAGAAATGTAAAAGTTTAAAAAGAACATATTTTTGTACTTATCGTATATACTCAATTAACGTCTGTGTGTACTGTAATAGGTGCTTGATCACCAAATATGCAAGCTAAATAAACCAGTTTAACAAAAAAAGTCCATAACATTTTTAGTTCCCATAAAAACTTGTTAAAGGAGTTCACTAAATTAAAAAGAATTCATACAGTCATTGGGTTTATTTTGTAAGGCGATTGGGCCAAGACTTTGGCGTTTTGGCCTCAGCTATGCCCCCAACTGTGTGAGTAATAACCGTGTTACGATTCATTTAACAATTCCTATCATGCTTTGTTATTGCAGAATTTTGTTTTTTTTTCTCGTGAATGTCGGTTATTCCGACCAAACCTAGTTTGTAGATATCCTTCCCGAAACTTTAGTTTATCTATGTTTTTAATTCTATAAATGGTACCTACAATGGAAATAAATTTTAAAGTGGTTATTTATTTAAAGTTTGGTAAGTATTAAAATCTTATGTTTGTTTACGTAACTTTCAAATATTTAACCTAATATAGCCTACTACTAATATATACTAACCTAATATATACACGATCAAGTGTAACTGTACAAGCCTAGGCCTAGCCTTGTGCAAATACACGTTAATGAAATTAACACAAGTATCTTCCAACACATTACAATATTAACTTTTAAACTTTCGCGTTCCATGATTATAATAATATGTAAACGGGAATTAACGATCATGGTATAGGTATATACAAACCTTTGGAATGCCTGACATTTCGACCAGGTTACAATACATTGGTGCCTAAATTTTTACCCCCTCTTGACATCTAACTTTTGCACGTCTTATTTTCTCTGACTTTTGCACACGAAGCCTAAATATTTATTATGATAATATATTTTGTTATTATAGTAACACGTATACTATTATTGGGTCGTGTGGAGGCTATAATTTAAGATCAATAATACGGTAAAAAGACTTAAAATTTGCAGAGTTTGTGACCTATTTTCAAAAGCAATTGCGAGACGACCGCATTCCTTGCATCATAGATTTAAAAAAAAATAGATGCCTCTATATTCTATTTCCGCGTACACTTGCAACTTCCATTGAAACGTTGAATAGTAACAGATTCACGACGGTGACTACAGGAAATGTTATTGCATTTACGATTTGCAGGGTTATTTGCAGGTATTCTCTAGTGTTGCAGCTACAAATTTGAAAAGGAAATACCATTATATCCTGCTTCCTTTTGGGTACGAAATTACATTAAGCAAAAAATCTAAGTTCAACCAACAATAATGTTAGCTATAAAACATTTTTAGCACAATATCTGTAGTACCATAACACTACATAAAACTATTGACGCGTTACTCACAGAAGATAACTGCAACAATTTCAAATAAGTGACCCTAAAAATAAACGAATAAAAACAGGTCAGGGATATGTCGTCCCAGTTGGCAGCGACATGAACTTGGCTACTTCGCCAAGACTGAAACCGACCTAGGTTATGTACGAAAATTATTCTCCTCTCTAGTTCTTTGTGCCCTCCTTTACATGTAGACACGGGTTTTATTACGACTGTACAACGTTTGCTGATTAAAAAACTTTTGTCGTTGAAAAAATGTATATCCAAATTACTGGTTAAGTAATTTGGAAATGAAATTGTTATAGGTTTATCTACATAAAATACTTAGATACTTATAAGAATAGATAATTTCTTGGTTCATTTTAGTTATAATGCCTTTGTGTAAAGGTTCTTAAATTCAGTCTACTAAATGCCTCAAACAATCAATTAAGCTATCGTAGTCCATAATAGCGCATAGGCCTCTCCGATTGTGAGGTTTTGGTTTACTGTTTCTACCCTGACCAAACGGGTTAGCACAGGGTTTTACGAGATTTCCTTCTACATATCGTCTGGGTATTTTTCCGTTAGTCGCCTCTTACGGCACCCTACGAATGAGATGGGATGGTGATTCTTGCATTTTTTCTAGTTTACCCCACTCGTAGCCTATTTAAGCACATTTTTGCTAACAAAAACTGTACGTCAATTTCATAGTTCAGATTATAATTTTGGAAATTTTAGTCAAATGTAATATCCCAGTAGATTATAAAGGTTGAGTTTACAGACGTATACTAATTGAGTCCACAAAGAGAGCTCGTGTGCCTACTGGACGGATGTTAGAGAACTTTATGAAGGTAGGACCCTACTCTTCCTGTCGTTCTAATTGTAGGTAGTGAAAAGATTATCATGGAACAAGCATGATAGCCGTCGTGTAAAATAAGTGCTCTCTCTCCAAACTTAAGAAGCTGCTCCCTGTCCCACGCCAACCCTTTGACCTCCTGATACGACGCTACTTGTATATTTTCCTTTATTTGAGCCATAAACGTTTCTGTTGGCCTACCTCTTCCTCTCTTTCCTCCTACATTCTTTCTATACGGACAGAATCCTTTTATAATAACTACTACTTACGTACTTTTAGAAGTTCAAAAGCACTTATTTTCAACCACTATGATGGGTGAGCCCCACCTACCACCATTATTTTCACTTATTCTGTACAACACCCACGAAGGTTATTTTGAGTTTAGTACAACATCGGGTCTTGGCAGCAATAATAGAAGTAGTGATTTTCTTATAGAATATATAGCTTTTCCACAAATAATTTCATGAAATTAGTTGCTGGATCGACTGTTATTTGTGTTCGTATTGTGTTGCAAGAAACAAGGAAAACAAACGAGAGTGGTGTATTCTTCGTAAACAATAGATAAAATAACTTATTAGTGAGTATTCATTTCTTATTTGACATTATATATTACCTTCCCATCCCATCGGTTGGAGGCGGTTTGCGTTCAACGGGTAATCGCGATTCTGACTATTTCATCCGTCCTTCTCGTGGGGCCCATCCAACGCCTCGTCTACCACCAATACGTGGTCGAAGGAGGACCCTATGTTCAGTAGTAGATATCCTATGCCAGAAATGATAATGATAATGATGATTTCTATTGATGACTACCATGTTCATCGTAGCCGCCTATCTGCATGGCTCCAAACTTTACAGGAAGATCTTAAAACGTCGTAACTTTTATTTTAATAAATACTTCATCTATTCTTAAACTAAAATAATGGTATTATATATGCTATGCTTTAGTGGTTTTGTGTGTGTGGGGTTGTGTGGGTAGTGTGGGTCATTGCGTAGTACGCGGTGAAGTTTTTTTTCGGTTTTAACCACTGCCTAGTGGGAACTGTTTCAATAAGATACGCGCTATTTGCACAAGTTTATAGAAAAGTATTAAACCTATAAAAATTAAAAGAGTATTTTTTTCAAAACATGTTTTGTTATTATAGGTAAGGAATGTACCATACATTCCTTACCTATAATAACAAAACATAACAATATTATATACAGTACCTACACGTCAGTATGACTTCACTACGCTTAGTGGAAAGCTGAAGGTAAATTGGCTTATTACGTCAAGTGTTTAGTGTTTGTACATATTAATCAGGAATCTACGTCTGCTAGCGGAACATTCTAAAATGGGCACATTTGTCGGATACGTGGACTCTTCCGATGCTTGTTACTCGGTTTCCCTTAGTTATCCGCCGATATGATCAGTTATACATATCATAAAAGCCTATTCACAACACATAAATATAATAAAATGAGCCTTAAACACAATTTTCTAGCAATCATCAAATCAATTTGTCAAATAACACAATCAATCCTCAAACTAAATAGAAGGATGGGTACAAGAGTCATCTTAATAGTCAATTTTTCTGAACTAACTCGTTTTCCTCACCGGTTTATGTGACATTACATGGCAATAACTGGTGAACTTTAGAACCAAACGGCAATGTTTGGTCAGCTTATTTTTGGAAGGCATGATACAGGAATTAGTACGACATTCCGGGTTCATTCTTAACTTGCAAGCCGCCGAGACGAAAACATCGTTTGACACGGTCTAGTACACTCGTGTGAGGGGAAAGCTCACATTTTTACGATCAGTTGTTCAGAATAGGTTTTTATTCTAAGAAATTGTTATTCCCAAGCCAAAATTATTACTTCGCATTGAAACGAGCCCTACTATGTGGCTTTATTTTATTCCCTTCAATTTAGGCGAGTAGGTAGTAGAGATATATTTTTATATCTGTAATCTCGTTATATTATGTAAAATGAAATCAATAATCTACTGTGTTTGAAAATATTTTCATGCGCTACATGGTTTACATTATAAATAAGTGATGCTTTGAATTGGTAGTAGTTAGTGAATTGATAAAATGTTTAAAATCGCCTATTACAATTTTATAAAATAAGCGTAGTCTGTGAATTTATTTTAGTGTCTTTTTTTATTCTCCCTACGACAATCGTAAATTAAATTAAATTTGATTATCCTGACTTTGCGAAACTTTTGCACGCAAATTCCTTCGTGAAAAACAAATAAACATCCGATCAGGAAACTGAAACCAAGTTTCGTGGGGCCTTTAAATCGCAGTCTGGATAATGTCCTTTGTCTTTTTATGATCGCTTCCCGGGAAATAGCTGAATAAAGATAACAGAAGCGCAATATATTCAACAATACATAAGCACATAGTACTGACATCACATACATCTCACATTTATGTGGGTTTTTGGGTATCTCCCGCTAATCGCGAAATGTGGAGACGCATGACGCGTCGTACAAATCCGTACAAGGAAAAAGTGGAGACAATTTGTTTGACCATTTTTACTTTCACGACAAAATATTATTAATAACGTTGGCTAAAGTGGGGTTATGTGTAAATGTAGCCGTTTTGTTGTTATCCTATATATTTATCTATATACTTACACATTAAACCTACACCTGCTGTACGGTAAATCGACGATTCCGTGAAATACCAAAAGTTGGAACTACGGTTGTTACGGTCAAATGCATGCTGTTTTATTACAAATCAAAAAAATGTGGCCCAATGTGACATTATTGAAGGTGTAGTGGCTCGTAGTCTGTCTAGCTGTGTGTCACTTTATCGTCTCTGTGATGGTTCACGGTCATTGTCATTTCATAAGGTCATTCTATAGTTTGAGATGGACGTAATCAGATTACAGTTTAACTAATAAAAACGTAATCCTGAAGTACGGTAAAAGAATTTGCAGTAGTTTTCGTTTTCCGACGACCTCCGGGTAGTATGGTGGTTGCATATTGCACGCGACTGCTATGCAGGAGGCGCGGCGGGTTCGATTGCTGGTAAGTGTAAATATTTGTGTGCATGAATATGAATATCTGCATTGGTCTGGGTGTTTCTGTGTATAATATGTATGTATTTACAAAAAAAAAATGTTTCTAAGTATGTTTATCCGCATTCTAGAACCCGTAACACAATTAAGCTGGTTAAGCTATGCTTATCATGGGTCTAAATGGCGTTGTGTAGAATGTCCTAGAATATTTATTTATCTATTATTTATTTCCTTTTAGTTTATATTTTTATTATGTGTTGGTTAGGTATTATTATTATTCATGTGACGACGGAAGAAGAATATTACCACCACATCTCATCTGAATATTATCGTAAGACGGTATCGTAATATTATCGAAAAATACGCCCATGACATCACTGCGACAGAAGGAAAACATGAAATAAAATCCTGTACCCACCCGTCTGGCTAGCGTGAATGCAGTAAGACAAAACCTTTTAATATTGGAGAGGTCTAAGTAAAGCAGTGAACCGTAATAGGCTAATCGATGGTTTGATTGATTAGGTATAAATGAAAATATCAACACTCGCGTTAACTGCCATTAATGTCTCTTGACATACATAACGATAAAAACACGTCCACATACAATGACAGACCTCAGAGTTACTTTTCGAAAAATGTGAAAACTAATTATAAGACTTCTATCATATATATGATGAAAATATACTGTAGCGTAATCGAATACAAGAGATATCAAATGAATCAAAACGATATTAACGGTTAACCGAGTAGAAAAGTTACCGCATACGTGTGCCTGAAGCGAAAGATTCACTGAATCAAACTGATTTGATTATCATCATTTCTCATGAATATGATATTAGTTTTGTTCTGATATTATTAAAATGGAAATATCAAAGCTTCAAATACTTCTTATATTCAATAAGTTAGTAACGTTACTAGTCAATAACTCCAAAACCATTGATTATATTTACGTATTATTCGTCTAAGTTAATAAATCTAAATTAATAAATTGAATATATTCTTGTAAATTTCTTCGGCAAAGTATTCTATAAAGTTTTGCGATTGGTAAGTAGATATTAATTTCGATTGTTAACCAAAAGCCAAAAGATGATGTTTTTACACTGATAACAAATATATTATATTTTTTGTGTTCTTGCGTAGAATAATCAATTTAAACCGTAATAAATAATGTAATGATTTAATCTTAACTTATGTAAATGTAAAAAAATAGATTACATACATAGTTAAAATCGTCTAATATATGAAGTTTTTTCATATTTTGTATTCGTAATACGTAAAAAATTGACGGAGTGTAACTTTTAGGCACATTCGCCATTCAATATTCATGCGTGCGATTGATGTTTCAGTAACTTTTATGAGAAATATAAAATATTTTGATATTGAAAATGTCCACCCATAAGACGTCTTTGGATGTGATTCAAATAGGGCTTGCTCTTATGAAGAACGTCGTTGGGGCTTATAATAATGTTCTACTCTTGTAGTTTCATATAAAAGATTGTACCTATTTAGTTAAACACAGACCAGGTCATATTAAACGTGACAGATTGCATCTAAAGATGCCGTCGAACACAAGCCTACTAACGGCTAGCCTACTAACGTTATTGGCGTTTGAAATGGCGATCCTCTTTCCAAAGCCATCTGTTTATATAAAAAAGTGTAACTGTGAAATGTTTTTTTAAGATACATAATTTCTCTTCTTTTTAATAGTTATGCAACGCCCATTAAGCCCGTATCTTGGGTGTGATTGCGTGAAAGAATGAACATTTCTATCCTTACATTTTAAGTAAATAATGAGGACCTAGCCGAGGTTATACAATTTAGGTAAATATCATCTATTGCATGGTAATTAAAGAATTGATATTTTCATGCACTCATCATCATTTGCAGTACCTAAGGTACAATTTTAGGATTATTTTGCATTTGATTTCTGTGACGTATTTCATCAATACTTTTAGACAGCCAAAAGTCAAATAGCGCCATCAAGAAATACGCTTCTCGCTGATGGAAAATCAATAACAGCATTTGCATATCTCAGCAGCAAGAACCAATATATTTTCTGACGTATGCTCATTTTGTACATCAAATTTGAAATAAAATTGCAATTTATATATGAGTTAGGTATCTACAGTTTTAGCATTATTACGTACGTAGAAAAATATACGGGTCTATAATTCTAACAACAGCAATCTGGAACGGTTTGTATGGGTTTTTAGTAAGGGTGTGTCCATACAAACTTATATACTAATATATTGTTGTTAAAAACCCAACTAAAACCATGCATTTGGTAAGGTTTTTGTTATTCCTAAATTGCTTGTATATTATTAATCTTTACTCAAAAGAAGTGTGAAATTTAAATTCACACACCCTTTTATTTAAAATCAAATCACAATTCTAAATATAGTCAATGTATATGAACTAAATTAACTTTAAGGTAATGTACTGTATTGCTCTTATCTTACGTTGATGGACAGAGAATTAAACCCTATCTGTGTATTAACTTAAGATGCCAGATACATACAGTATTGATCAATCATTACAGAGAACGTGTATACGTGTATAGTAGTAATTAAAATATTTGATCAACAGGCTTAATTTTTATATGAAGGAAAACATTTCTGTGCCTAAGTATTATTAAAAAAATTAATAGAAACTTCACTTTATTAAAAAAGTATTTTATTAGGTAAATATCTTTAAGAGTAAATAGATATAAAGCCTCACAGATCATAGTTTCTGATAAAGTAAACACAGATATCCAAAATTGGTGTCCATTTCCGTATCGTAATCGCATCGTTTATCTCTCACCATCACAAAGAAAGTGGTGGATAGTGCAAACGTAGACAGGGAACTAATGGTCCATACTCAAATTGACGTCACTTGCTTTTACTCGTGATAATGCTCTGTACAACACAACTACACTAAGGTATTTGTATGACGATGTAATAGAACTTGTATTCCCGTAAAAACAATTGTGTACCCTTTGAGAGGAGGTAAATAATGTTGTATACTTGAAGTATTAATGTAAAGCCACCTACGGCGATTATAACCGAATTCCAGCCGGCTTCCCAAAGGGTTACATAGTGCATGACAAACTAGATAAACCGTATTTTCACTCGTGACTCGGCGTCACTCATGATTTTTTTTTACCCGTCGCCACTATTTAGTAGTAATATGTGTAGTAAGTATAAGTAAGCGTAAGTAAGTAATGGGTTACTTAGCAAAAAAGGACCAGACAACTTTATTGTAGCCATAGATAAGGTAACTTAACACACAGCCATACAGGGAATTCACATAACCTCCTCTTTTGTTTTCCCGGTAGTAAAATTATTACCCCCATTCTTTCACACACAGCTTTCTTATTCTCCGTTTTTTGTCTTGGTAGTGCAAGTTTTGAATGCAACTGAGATCAATTATTTTCGTGTATGAATGAGACAACATTACACAAACAGCAACTTTATTACATTTTTGAGAAGTTACAGCTGTAAAAAGTAATACGAAATTTATCATTTTGAATCAGCTACGCAAAAAAGCATAAGCTTAATTATAAAATTGTAAAGCCATTAAGATTACACATCTTGTAATATCCTCTATTTATCTGCCTCAGGTAAAAGGGTTTGAGTCCCATGCCTACTTTTATATATTGCCATCTATTCACAAGAATAATATTAACTATATTTCAAGAAAATCACACTCTTAACCTTTTTTGAATAGGTATAAAGTGGCTCTCATTTTTTAAGAATTCGTTTCGGCCGTATAAAACGAGTAGGTACGATAAATATCTTCACGAATTCTCAAATGTAGGTATTTTGGATTCCATTTCTTGGGTACATTTAAATACTAACATAAATAATTAACTGTTTGTCCTCCTTGCTAGTAGTAGTAAGTAGTTACAAAAATCCACATGTAAAATTAGAGGTGTATCATTAGCCAAGGATAAAGCAATACATCTTCGTTTTAAAATTGCACACAGCCTTCCTTCCGCGACTCTCCTCTACAGATTCAGATGAGCTCACCATATCTGCGCCTATACTACTTAACTTTTACATACTTACCCTATTTGGCTGTTCAGCCATTGCCTTACTTGTATCTTTGCTCTTTCATTCATATCTGTAGCTATATAACCTACTGCTACGAATAGTAAATTGTAATACACTGAAATATATTCAATAAAAACTGCATTTACAAGTTACCTACTTAAAGACGCTGTGAATATATAAGTTTGTAATTTCAGTAAATATGAAGTATTAGATCTCGTGGATATAGAATCATTCGATTTTAGTAAAAAAAACTCCATTGAAAAAAATTGTGTGTTAAAATAGTAATAATGATATTCAACGTCTGATGACATTCAAGATACTTCAACGTCTTGTTTTTAAATTATTCCCAATCAATAATTTCGAAAAATCCTCGAGCTTATATCTAGATTCATTTGTCCATTTGTCAGTCTTAAGCTTGAAGAATGTAATTAATGATCTCGCACAACACAACTGCAATAGAACCCTGGCTATATCCCAAGTAGGTACTATTGGAAACTCTACCAACTAAACTAATTGAGAAACATTCTGATTCATTAAAATACTTTCAGGAAACAGTTTATTATGTAAAGTTAAATTTTGAATATTTAAAAATTATACTCCAGAATACCTAATTAATCGGTTAGGTTACTGCTGCAATATACCTAATATTGCAGTCCACTGCTGGTCAAAGTCCTTTCCGATTGTACATCTGACTACCCAGATCGTCCGCCTTGCGCACCCTGCCATTTCCATTAATATAGCAAATATGCCCATACGTTGTAATGCTTATAATAATATATCTCTTTCGAGATAGTAATAATAACACACGTCATTAGTTCCAACATAGCAACTACTACCTACCACCTACATACATAAAACATAATATGGCGTATGTTGAGCGAAAAAAAAACGGAAAAGCACTGATTTTTTTTTATGAATGATGTATGATGACGTTCGCCCTATCCACGCAAAATTTGGCTTCGACTCAGCTTAATGCTGTCACGCGTTAAGCGTTCGTGCTAGGCACTTGACAGCGTTTAATTTTAGAGAATTCCGATTTGAAGTTGGTGCAAGTTTTTTTTGCAGATGCTTTTTTGCGTGACTGAATCAAAATAATAGTGATAAACAATTTTATCAGATACTAATTTACAAATATCTTGAATATTAAAAATGTCTGTGAATATATACACAGTAACAAAAATACACCGGCAGAGGTGTATTAAACACCCACACTTCACCGACCATGATTTCCGGTCCCACGTTATTAGACGCCGAGCCTATTGCTGCCAACTGAGCACTTTGTGAAAAATGGGTGTATGCTGAAATTAAATTCCTAACCTAAAATGTTGCAGCAAAATAAATTTGGGGTAAAATTTTCTGACCAGATTCGTTGCTGTGTGGTTACAAGGAAATTAATTACGTGCTTAGCCGCACAAGCACTATCAATTAACGTCTTAGAGAGTATCGTACCACATACTAATCGATATGATTCTAATTTATTATAAATGAGTCAATAATAAGTACGGGTCGTGTTCTCCTCTAAAATGTATTTCATTTTACCATACTTTCAACTGGTATGATAATATACATAAGAGTAAAATATGAGGTAACATCAAAGTCCATGAAGGAAAATTATTCGCGAAATAATTTAAGTATGTTTGCGATATTACAGTAGGGTGTTGATGGGGTGCTATTTACTTCTGTGCCACTCGCTTCATACATAAACCCACTTATTTATGAATATGCCCTACATGAATAAGTTAGAGAAGCATGCTGACAAAATATTTTTATTTCCTGCCCTCACATTACAATTCGCCTTCCGGAAAATATACAAGCACGTCACGATTTATCTTTATTCGTAGATCAAAAGGTATAGAGTGGAGAGAATTTTCTCCGCAAAAAGTTCTAGGTTAGCATTTTGTCGTACGTGACCTTACGAGCTAGCCAAGAAATAGTGTGATTCTGCACTTATTATAGGGTATCATAGTGTGCTTTTGTATTAATACAATATTTGGGCCTAATTTTTTTTACGTTGACATTTTGTCAAATATCCATGAATCATTTTACTGACGCTCAGACGACACACAAACACATGGCCAAGATAACAGATAATGATTACCGTAACGTATGGACACATGAATAGTGAATATTTATTTATTCCCATGAAAATGAAATGAAAAAATGATAGTGAAAGATAAGCGTTAAGAAGTTTTTCTGTTTACACAAGTTTTTGGATAACAATTCAGACTTTGTATAATTTTATTTAAATTATAATCACAATTGTAATCTGTGTTGTGTAACAAATAAATAAAATAAACTTTAATAATTATTTATAACCTCCTAGATACTCAAAATGGTGTTAATATTGTTTGTTTAAAAATACCTCCCAAACGTGACGTCATGTTATCTGAGAGTGCTTGATGTCAACTCGTGTTCAGCCGCGTCTCCTGCGTACATTTTTCTTAAAAAAAATAAAAGACTCGCGCGAAACCGTGGTGGTGGCACTCACGTATTACAAAACGCACTGTGATTCGTGTTTTAGTACAGATTAAAAATATTGTAAATTACTAAATTTTATTTCTAAAATTATTTTAAGATAAATTCGAGAAATAATCGTAAAACTGTATTAAAATATACCTACTGATATTATATTATCTATTGGAAGAGGATTTCTGAAGTCATTAGCTCTTATGAACCATTGCAGTTGTATTAAGTCGTTGCTCTTCTTATGCAGCACAACATAATTATGGACTGAGTAGGTGTCATACCCATGTGGCGCAAACAATTTTGAGTCGAAGTAAACGGTTCAGTACTCCCTTTCTTTATAGCACAATAAAGAACTATAAAATAGCATTAAATAGTAAACAATGTTTTTCCTCATATATATTTTTTTCCTTCAAGCAGGATGACCCTCTATTTGAAGAAACTTTGATACTTTTGCATTACATCTGTCGAAATTAAAACATTTATGTCTAGTTAGTATTCACTTTTGGCATAGGACGACCCCATACGAGTTGAACGGACTACATAGTCAAAGTCGATGGAGGATTGGAAGTCAATGAAGGAATCATTGCTGAACATAGGCCATGTTCAGCAATGAACGTAAAATGATGATAATGAGTAGGTACACATTTAGTCCAGAAACTATGATATGGAGTCTGTTCGTTCCATTATCGTTCAATACAAACAGCTTAACTCAAACATAATATTAATCATCAGATGAACAATAACTCGGAAGTGCCATTTTCAGCGTAAATCTGTATCGCAAATCGCTTTGTTATGACATGTGTGACATAGCCAGCAAGAGACCGTAATAGTTGCACGTCCGATAAACAATAGCTTTCAAATCGATATACACGTGTCACAACAATATTCAAGTCAACAATGGCAGCTTTTGATTTCGTTATAGTTCGAGTTTTGAATGCGGGAGAACAGGAATTTCAAGTTGCTTAAATATACAGATGGATGTATGTATAATTTGATTTAAGTATGAATTACTATCTAGCTTGGCTGTTTCTGTCTGAATTTACAAAAAATATATCTAAGTATGTCCTACAATCTTTATAATTCATAATAACTTTGCTACTACTGTACATGAATGTATGATTTTAGATTACCGTGGTTATTTATATATTCGGATTTCAGATACCGATCATTTATATACCCAGAATAGTGAAAGAAGCTATTGAAATCAAGAAGCACAAACCTTAAATCGGGAAGATGGGTTTTAAACACAAAACCAAAAAAACGGCGCGGCCAGAAACCGTGCGAGTCGATACCATCGAGTGTTGTGGGTCGTGATCGAATACAGCGTAAGAATGCGGACAGTGGTAGTGGCGCCGCGCGTAATAAACGAGTGAGAAAGAGGGTAGACAGATACGGTTGGCCGTAATAGGAGAAAACTTGGCGGTCGCCAGTACACCGCGATCATGGCGTTTGTAACAGCGCCGAATTGTTGTATACTCCAAAAAACCAATAAATATGGTAAATAACCCGTCAAACTGAATAGTGGATAATAACGTGACTATATTCAACGGGAACAGTTGCCCTGGAGGCCTAAGTTCCTATAGGTAATATGCCGGTATATTTGGGCTATCGAATGGTAATAGAACTAGAATTTGTTCCGTATTATTTTCAGAATAAATGATGGTTGAAACCAAACCTCCAGCCAGCGGGATTTTTTTTTGTTATGAATTTGATCACGCTGAAATGTAGTTCTATAATTAGGGCTATGCTATGTGAACACATAAAAGCCAAAACAGACATGGGTTTCATTCATGAAATACAGAAAATACACGTTAGAATAAAATTAAAAAAAATAAAAAATAATCTCCATTCAGCGGAAAAAAATTATTTAAGTCGAAAACAATATTGAAATGCAAATCATTAATTAGTGCTATTCCTTTACTTACACTTTTCAAACTTGCTTTTGTATTATAGCAGACTACAACTTTATAATATAATAATATAATATAGTCAGTTAAACGGCGGCGGCGCAGTGGCGGTAAAAATGTAATTTAATGTTATAATTTTTATGATTTATATTATTTATATGAATTATATGATTAGCACTAATTAATGATTTGCATTTCAATATTGTTTTCGACTTAATTTTTTTTTTTTCCGCTGAATGGAGATTATTTTTTATTTTTTTAAATTTTATTCTAACGTGTATTTTCTGTATTTCATGAATGAAACCCATGTCTGTTTTGGCTTTTCTGTGTTCGCATAGCATAGCCCTAATTTTAGAACTACATTTCAGCGTGATCAAAATACATAACAAAAAAAAATCCCGCTGGCTGGAGGTTTGGTTTCAACCATCATTTATTCTGAAAATAATACGGAACAAATTCCAGTTCTATTACCATTCGATAGCCCAAATATACAGGTATATTACCTATAGGAACTTAGGCCTACAGGGCAACTGTTCCCGTTGAATATAGTCACGTTGGATAATACATTAACAATATGTTTTATCGTTTGTGTAAAAAGTACAAGAATTGTGACGCTTCTTAAGCATGTAAGTAAATACGCTTCTGTTTATACTTATTACTAAGCTTATTTAACCTATAAATCGCCAAGTTTTCATTATAATGTTTCATACCTGGTTTAATTTATTTTTAAATGAACTCAACCATATTTACTATGTACCGATAGAAGCCATAATCCACGTCATACATATTTAAAAAGCATTCAGTGTACATGCATCGTTATTACGGAATGTTTACTAAACAAATCGATATCTCATTTCGATAACCACGAAACAGCGGCAAAATAAAGTACACCGCTAATAATTTATAGCCACTCATCAACTTTGAAAAGTTTTTTTGCGTAGGCAAGTTGGTACGAAGTTAGATTATTTCCAACGAACGGAACATCATTTTATAAAAACTTAGCTGATCAGTAACAAGTAAGAACTCTCACTTCAAAAATAGCTCTTTTACCTCTTCAGGGATATTACTTAAACGACAGCCAATCATAATAGGTATAGGTACTTACTACCTGCAGAATTTGGGTTTATTCCCGAAAAAAAATAGCGTTTTATCACGGTATCAAGAATGGCTTTGACATTTTTTATACTATTTAGGTGACAGACATGCACACGGCCCACTTGATGGAAAGTGGCTATCGTGGATTATGGACGTATGCAACATCAGAGGCGACACATACTCAAGCTGCTGACGCTATAGAAACATTCTAACGCCCTTCTTGAACGTGATGGGGAGGGAGTGAAGGTTAAAGAGCTTCAGAGCCGCCAGAAATACAACACAAGGTTATTATTAGCCGTGGTATTTTGTAGGATGGAGGGTTTTCTTCAGTTGTACTCTAATATCAATACCATATTATACTTATCATCTCATCATCATCATCACCCATGCGTTAATCCCGGTCGCAGTTCGGAGTCTTTTTATCGTGCGAAAAATCCCCACGGATACCTACCCCCCCCCCCCCCCTCCCCCACCGGAGCCGGTTGGGTAGGTTATGTCGAAGCCGAACCGACTAAAATGCACGCTGTCTTTGGGTCTTCAGTTGTCGGGGGTAGCCAACATATCCCTCGCACCCCGGCATACCCGGGGTCTTCTCTTCGAGATGACCACCGTCGGATTGTCAACTCGGAGCCTGGAGTCCGCATGAACTGGTCTCTACAACTTATTGGCGATGTAGAGTATTTCGATCGGTGGTTGAATTTTTAGGGCTCCAACTACCCGTAATGACTGCCATAGATGTTCGGCAACCGAGACTGGCGGCTTAACGTGCTCTTACGACCAGATCAGTGCAAATAACCATAGTTCATGCATACAAATATTTGCACTGAGTGGGGATCGAATTTGCGCCTCCTACGTAGCAGTCGTGTTCACTAAAGCCACGCTACAGAAGTTGTCAATGCTATGTACCCATTATTTTGCGTTTTATTCTGAAGACGCTTCCTTTTCCAATCTATCTTAAATTTATTCACAGCATCTCACGACTTTATTCATTGTGATATTTGTCAACATACCATAACTTTCTGTAGAAGTTTTATTGAATGGTGTGTTTGTCTTATAAACATACCTAGTAAATATCTACATGAAAGAAATTAGTATTACTAAACAGAAACTTATGAAACATGTTAAAATAAAAACAAATAATGGACAAAAGTGTCAAAATAGAGCTATATTCACACTTTTATTGATTTTTTCTGGTTAATCAAAACAGGAAGATAAATTATTATGGCAGCTTTAGTTTCAAATGACAATGAAAAGTCACAAAAAGAACAAAAAATCTAGCTCTAATTTTGGTTAAATCATTAGCATTTGCAACCGCAGAGATGTTACAACCGCACCGCTTTTGTACCACAATACTGTGTAGATGACGTCGCCATGTCGCATTTTGATTTTAGTTTGATTTTACTGTAAAATATCATAGTTGTTAGCATTGTATTACAAAAAGGGAAAGTAGGAGATTTATATCTGGCACACAACCCAATACAATTTATATAAATGTGAAAACTAACTAATCCACCTGATCTCATCATTTTACCAGTGATACATTGCTTGAACTCAAATTATTTCTTCCGATTGTAAAGCTGAAAGCCCAACTCTCTTAAGCCATTCGATAAGAATCATTTTAATGATCAATTAAAATTAAACGCTTACTGCGTTCAATTTTCCATCGATCATTAAAATACTTCTAATAATGATACACATATTTAACACACCGTTGTCGGCTTCATCACGTACAGATATACCTTGTTTCTTTGTTCTTTTTATCGTGGGATGCCGCCATCTTATCGTTAGTAACTTGCATGTACAGGCACCATCTTTATTGACTTAGTACATTGCAAATTACCGACCACCATAAATAAATATTCTAAATATTCTAGGACAATCTACACAACGTCACCTAGACCCATGTTAAGCATAGTTTAACTATCTTGTGTTACGGGTTCTAAAATGCGGATAAACATACATAGATACATTTTACATATTATACATAGAAACACCCAGACCAATGCAGATATTCATTATTCAAGCACACAAATATTTGCACTGAGCGGGAATCGAAACCGTGCCTCCTGCGTAGCAGTCGCGTTTACTACCGCTACGCAACAGAGGTCGTCAAATACAATACAATTATTTTTTTTAATTGTTCTTTGATTAATACAAATAATTATATACGTTTTAATGATTTAGCAGTGGCGCACAATAGGAGAGACCTATGTCCAGAAGTGAACTGCGATAGGCTACTTGATTGATTGATTGATAATGATTTATTTCAGAACACGTAGTTTTTATTTCTTAGTGTTTATCAACTTCTGAAGTAGACATAAAATCATTGCGTGCATTTTTCCAAAGACTGTGGACAGTCAGACAGGGGAAAAGATTAAGAGAGTCTCTGTTCTGTCAGTGTAGAAGACAAATAAGGGTTTCTTGGTCTTCGGACTGACAACACAAAACCTCTCCAGTGAATTATCCAGTTTAATTATTAAGTAAGAATCTAGTGAGTTAAGTCTTGATAAGATATCCACATTCCATCAGCTTTTCTGCGGAATCAGAATTCGATGATTAACGTTGTTTACTTTTAGAACTGTGCTTTATATCACTACATAGTATAAAACAAAGTCGCGTTCTCTGTCCCTATTTTTCATGTCCTTATGTCCCTTTGTATGCTTAAATCTTTTAAACTAGGCAACGGATTTTGATGCGGTTTTCTTAATAGATAGAATGGTTAATAAGGAAGGTTAATATGTATATAACATCATGCTACAACCAACAGGTGCGGAGCAGGAATGAAAAATGTAGCAAAAACGGGGTGACGCAGACAAAGTTGCACGGGTCAGCTAGTAAATAATAATTTATATCAGATATTGCAATATAAAGTTCAAATTATCTTCGGAATCGTAAATCATATGATAAATATGTATAGGTACAAAGTAGGTAAAAGATATTACAATAATATTAGTGTGGAAAAGTACAAGTTATTCGAAATATATTATCAAGTTCCACCAAGTGCCATCGATCAACAGTATAAATAGTCACTTCTAGAAGACACACTTATCAAACACATATCGTAATATTACCTCGTATAACTCATATCTCAAACAAGCCCAAGTGATACCGCTCCCAAAACGCTAGCTATAATAAAGGATAACAAAGACAGATAACAGTGGTTTCGGCGTCAGATTGTTCCTTCTATTTCACAAGAATGCGAGTAAAACTACGAATGTCGAGAAGCACAATATGTGCAAATAAAATGTTAGTTACTTTACTATTTCTTTTTACATAACAACATAAACCCACGCCTATATCCCCGAAGTGGTAGGCAGAGGTGCTAGCACCGACATTTCGCCTGTTTATGTTTAGGTCCCAATATAATAAATAGGTGACGAGCCTATTGCCTCGGGCACTTATAAACCTGCGATAAATACACACATAACTTTGAAAAGCATCGATAAGTCATTGGTTTGTGCCATGGTAAAACCTGGGATCGAACCAGAAACCTCGTCTTAGCAGTCCATTACCCATATCACAAGCACACCGCGGTTTTTACTTCGATTAAAAATAAAAGTGTGCTTATATTAGATCCAATGCTTCAGTAAATATTAGGTTTATTTACTTGCTTTGTTTTGTTAGGTTATGGGTGGATTAATAAAAATATTGATAGATGATGTCAAAATGTAGTTGTTTTTAATTTTTATAGCACTATTTAACATCTACTAGTAAATTACCCGCAAAGGGAGCTCTCTTCTTGTATGTTTAGTTCCTTAGATTGGATTTAATAAAGATGAAATGAACTTGAGCTAGTAACTTGTGAAAGTACTTGTTACGATAAGATGAATGATTAAAAGATTAAATCCGGGGCCTATGCCAGAAATGCTATTGTTATATTCTATGATATATTTTATTAACTAGGTGACCCGCGCAACTTCATCTGCGTCACCCCGTTTTTGCAACATGTTTCATTCCTGCTCCGTACCTATTGGTCGTAGCATGGTGTTATATACATATAAACCTTCCTCTTGAACCATTCTATCTATTAGAAAAACCGCATCAAAATCCGTTGAGTAGTTTAAAAGATTTAAGCGTACAAAGGGACATAGGGACAGAGAACGCGACTTTGTTTTATAATATGTAGTGATGATACATCTAGTTAGAAATTTAAGTAATAACAAACACGAGGTATATTATAGTGATTTACTGTCGATATTCGTTGACGACTTTGAGTAACTCATATGTAACGCACTAGCACTCACTTGAGGTTCAATTTATAGATCGCTGCGGCCCATAAAGCTGACATTTTATTGCTGTTGTCCACTAAAAGCTGGAGCAGTATACTCAGTATTTCGACAATCTAACTCCCAAAAGAGACGATTAATGGGATACAATACACCTAAGATGTTTTATCTCTACACTATGTTACTTCATTCGAGATTGCGTTACAGAACTAAATACAGGCCTTTTATATTTGTTTCTTTTTAATTGAGCCTTCTAGGAAAAAAGGTAATTAAAAAGAAGTTTTTGTCAGCTGGAACTAAGAGCTTTTATTTTCATTGCATAGTTTTTATTTTGAAATATTAAGAACTCTTCATTAAGCACAAAATCAGTAAGCGTATCAACTAAAAATATCAATTACTTCACTTACTTTCGTTCTTGTACGTACAATACAGGAATGTCAAAAATGGCTTTCAGCTACTCATATTATGTTCTAACTTTCATAATTTTATTACAATATCAAAGTTAATTAGCAACACTGAAACGACGACGACGAGTGACGTCACCCTTCAGTTCACAAATACGCTGGTAAGACTATAACGTTGCTAGGCTTCATAAAATTGGTTTAACCAATTTATATGAAACCTTATAATATCTGTCTGGAGGAATCAAGTTATTTACCTAAACCTAATTTGTTCTTCTCCATTTAATATTATCAAGATAATCTCTACTTTATGACGTGTAATCACTTTATGTTTCGGCATTCGAGGTAGGACATAGCTGTATCCTACGTCCGTACCTCTGCCCTACAGAATACCCCGACTAATAATAACATAACATAACATTAACATAAACTCACGCCTATATCCCCGAAGGTGTAGGCAGAGGTGCTAGCATACCTACATAACTGGATAATAATAATGGAAACCCTGTGTTGTGTGGATAAAAGGGCACAGTGGTTCCTACGGCAACGATACCGCAAACGAACTCGCAAGGAAGGGCTCCGGTATGACCGATACTGGCCCACTACCTTCACTACCGATCCCTTTCTCACAGTTCCGCAGCTATTACAGCTATATACGGAATGACGTAACTAAAGATGGACACAAGCGGTAGGACTGACGGCAATCTAAATGACCATGCCGTCTGTAAACAAACAACTGACTAGACGTCTCCTAAACTTAGACAGAATAAGTCTAAGAACTGTTATGGGGACAATAACGGGCCACTGCACCCTCATCAAACACCTGTACACTATCGGTCTAACAGACAGCCCCCTCTGCAGGGGCTGCTTCGTTGCCGAGGAAACGGCCGCCCACGTAATACTGGAATACCTACTGCAGCATTCCAGTATTACGTGGGCTTCCTGCGTAGCAGCCTCGTTCCCTACCGCTATGCCACAGATGCTCTCCAATCGTATCTGTGTTACATAATAGTCATAATTTATGTGAATAATATCCAGTTTTCTTAGCCTGGAGTAATTTAAATGTATCTATTTGTCATTTACTAGCTATTAGTCCACCATATACAATATATTCCGAAAATTAACATTCATGAACTGTAGACTGTTTTATATGCCATCTAAATCATATCGTACAAGCTCAACTTGAAATAATTGAATAATTCATATCTTCTAATATAATTTTATGCTGGAGAGCATACAGCACTTCTTCTATTAGTATTCAAGGGTTTAATGCAGTTGTGGGTTATGATTTAAAACAGTGTAGCTTACACACATCGTTTTATATATTTATTTTATGGATCTCTTTTTATGTATTTAAACTAAACCTTGTTTGTCCTCGGACATAATCGTTGACTGTATGCATCTCTGTAATACTATTTGTAACAGTAAAGTTTAAAAATTAAAAGATGATTAAGGAATTGATTATGGTGAAAGTTTCTGGCAAAAATTAATGGATAAAATGCCAAGAAACTGAATAGAATAGACATAAAACCTATTTAACGATTTGCCGGCAGTTTCTAAATTAACGTCAATGTCATCATAAAATTATTCAAGTTCTTCCCTCCTTTGTTTGCTGATTGTATTTGTGACAAATTTTCTGCGTCATCAAGATGAAATTATTGCAAACTTCCTAACTTAACGTGAAAAGTAAACTCTGTAAGAATTCATTGACATCGGAAGAATTAGGCCAGCACGAGGGTCGTACTTAATAAACAAAATAATTGGTAATTCACTATCATGAAATTTTCAAATAGTATTAGGGTTAAAAGTAGTTAGCCTGCAATATCTCCAACAGAACTTGTTTGAACAATATAGCTTTGCATTGTTCAAACAATGCATCTGAAATGAAAGGGCGGTGCCATTTATTCATAACGATTTTTGTAGAAACAAAACATGTTTAGATTTTTCAAGTTAATAATTTAATCCTTTTCAAGCAAGTGAGGCTTCTCAATTTTGTATTCATGTAGTCTAGCTATTTATAAATGTATGCCTTGAGTATCGATAATGTGACTGTGTCAAAATGACATTGAAGATTTGAATAAAAACTCCCTCTGAGGAACTGAATAAATGAAAACCTTCACTTCTATGGAAGGCTTTGTTTCATGATGAAATTGATATTCGAGAAACAACGGAACAGATTTGAATACTTAATAGACAGGGAATACCTTTAACTGTTAGTTACGCAAGGATTTTTATAAAACAAAGATATTTTAAATCCTAGTTAGAGATAAAAATGTTACAGTATAATGAAGAGATTAGAATATAGTTATAAATTTTCATTATTTATCGTAAATTTAGACACATTTCAGACTTATTGAATTATCGTTTATCTATGTATTGCATTGAATTTACATTTAATAAACACATACATGATACTAACGGCTTTTGCCATCACACAATCCACCATGCCCTTAGCTATTTTACGAGGTTCTACTATTATCATTAAACCTTTCATTACACCCTGTTGATTACGATGATGTGTATGATAAAGCATACTATCAAATTAATGAATCACCTTGCTTAATACAACTTTATCATTATCAGAGTACTAACCTTAATTTGATAAAGAAACTGAAACCGAACAAATCCACCGATTTCAAAGTTTTATTGGTATAAATAAGCTTACTGAAAGTAAAATTATATCGTAATTGAGTGAAGTAGGGTGGGTTACTGAATGTGGCACGTACAGACCGGCACGTCTTCAAGAATCCCTCTCACTTCCACAGCTATTTGAGGTATTCAAAAGGTCGCTCATTTTGAAGGACCTCATTATTGAAGCTTAATTGTGTTTCGTTTGAAATATACCATTTTATTTGCAATAATTCTGCGTAATTTAGAAATGTATGATCCACACAGGTAAATGTTTCTGTACTCGTAATACAAAAATGAATGTATATTTGTGAAACATTTTAATATTTTCTTTCGTAAAAATAATCCTTCAATTATTTAAAATTGTTTTTATTATTTCGGCTTCTTGTTGTGTTTTTTTATGCTTTTATCAATATCTTCCTCCTTGTTGGTTTGTAACATTGATATTTAAAATACTACTGTTTTGTAAGTTCACGCAAGTGAAAAGGTAAATAGAAAAGGAGATAACAAAATATATTGCGAACCGTCTAAGAGACGAAATGCAAACGCAAATCTAATTTTAGTGAGTCTATTGAAAAATGTGTTTTCACGGGATATACAGACATTCGTGCACGTGGGAGTTCCATTTATCTTGTCCTTAAAAGGTACTTACAGACTTGTCTATTCAAACTTCGATATTTTCCTTGAAGTGCCTG
This sequence comes from Pelosia muscerda, assembly GCA_963691645.1. NCBI lineage: Eukaryota > Metazoa > Arthropoda > Insecta > Lepidoptera > Erebidae > Pelosia > Pelosia muscerda. The sequence goes on from OY829113.1 coordinate 7,331,354, forward strand.
CCATTGGACCTCCACAACCAAATTAGCGATATCAAAGTTCTGTAGTTTGGCTAGTCGGACTTTTGAAGGCTCCAACAACCCGTAACGACTGCCATAGATGTTTGTATGGCAACCGGGACCGACGGCTTAACGTGCTCTCCGAGACACGACCAACTTCCTGCTGCTTATTCTATGGAAAATGGTCTTTTACCGACAAACACTGTGTTATATCACAGTTTAGCGAGCGAGAGATCAGCTTGTTGTTTTCAATTGGTATGTTGACTGTTCTGGGAACGTACGTTTCACGACAAACCTCCTGACTCCGAGAACCAGCCAGCTCCAGAGACACATCCGTTGATTCGATTGCACCGATTTGCTGGCAAGGTTGGTTTGAGCCGTAAGTCTGATTTCAAATCTGTTTGCATAGCGGGATTGATGGGATTTGTATAATAAAGTGCCCTGGTCTTTTGATCTTAAAGTTGATACATCAAATAGTGATAATTCTGAATTATTTTGTTAACAAACTGATTGCTTTTGCCTTTTTATAAAGACACTAGACTAGACTAGACTAGTTAGAGCCTGAACATTTTAAATTTTTTCAGTTTTTGTACCAAAGCAGAAATTTCGTTCAATATTTATAGTAACAAAAAATAATGAATCTAAGTATTAGTTTGAAAACACAATTGTTTCATTCAACAACACTGATTTCGAATTCATTTATTTATTATTCTGGTAAGAACTTTATAAAATCACGCGTCTTTGAAGTTTGTTTCAACATAAAAGCATTTCTGAAGCAACAACGCAAATCTACATCTCTTTAATTTCTCGATGTATGGATGTTCAAAAGTCACCTTCCATTAAATCTCATTTGTGTGACTGCAAAGTTATTCTTTTGTATTTCAGTTAAAGTTCGAGCACAGCTTAAAGAGTTTATCTCATAATCTAGAGAATAAACAGGTAAAGTTTTGTGCGGCTCAATGATTTAATCAAAGTGAGTAAAACTCTGACGAATGTTAAATATAAGACAAAATATTACTGTTGAGCTATATGTCTATTTGCTTTGAGACTCCCTTGTTTTTGTGAACGAAGCCTATTTTAGGGTTGTGAAAGTAAGTTTCAACTAAGAAAGTAAATTTTTCTAAAATTATTTACCCGTCTAACGTAATTCGATTAAATAGTTTTACTGTTTCATTATTATTTAGTGGGTCAAGTGGTCTGTTATGACTGTGAATATAAAATTTCATGACTGATATTTGATCGTGTGGCTTAAATAAAGTAATACATTTCGTTTAACTTTTATGATAGCATCGTTATTAAATATTAGATTTACCTACATGAAAAGCGCAGCGTAGCTCTTATCAGCGTTTTGGTGATGTTAGTCCCGTTAGTATTTATGTCTTTCGAGTTCTTTCGCTCGCCACCCTGCTCACGGCGATGGTATGATGCCCGAGCGCTTAGGCTGCCGCCGCTTCCTTCAGCGAGAACTTCAGCGGAACAGTCCACGATAAGCGCAGGCGACTCGGACGTTGGTGGTCGCAAAATGACCTCCGTCCTCCATGAGCGTGATCTTAGGGGTGATGGGTGGAGCCACCTGTCACCCTAGCAGAAGCAGGTCGCGACGGCGGTGCAAAATGGACCTCCCCATATCCGAGGACTAGATGGGGACATCGTGGTCCCTACACCCGTAGGATGTCATCTCGAAAGGAAGGAGGCCGCGGGTCTGCCGGAGTGCGAGGGATATGTTGGCTACTATCTCACCTCCTCACCTCGGGCAGCTAAAGACCCAAAGACGGCGTGCGTTTTAGGCAGTTCCAGCCCGACATATCCTCCCCAACCGGCTCCGGCGCGGGTGGTACGCTTTCCGGCTTTTACGATTTCATTTTGCTCGGGTACAGTCTCGGAGCAGAGAATAGTGCACCATTGCCAGTTTAAACAAAATAAACTTGTACTTCTCCACTTCGTTCTCCACAAACGTTCACATTAAGCAGCTTCTGAAACTAGTACACAGCTTACTGACAGTTTAAGAAAAACATACAATAAATTATGGACTAACTGGTGAAGATCCTTCAATCAATTAGTCTATTGCACTACATTGCTGGACATAGGCCTCTCCCAATTTCCCAATGTGCGCAATTGCTCTCAATCCTCCACCCCCCATAAATTTTGACTTATATTGATCGATTTATTACCAACCACTAAGATAACTTTTATCGTGGAATTGGGGGGTAATTTAATGTGAAACGCAATTTCACTTTATTACTTCATTTTTAAAGACAAAAGCCCAAAACTATTATACCAGTGGACAGTAAATAAAAAATAATAGGACAAAGCAAATTATCTTATAGACGATTGAGGTCAAGCAATCTCTTACAGGATATAACATAATATTGATACAGAAAATAAACATATTATATACCATGTTTGTTCATTTTGTGATACTAAAATACAATAAGCCCCTAAAATATAAGTAGGTAATAATGTCTTGAAAATGATAAGAAAATACAATATGTATTTAAAAAATATTATTAAGTTGTTACTTTTTTCCTTGCAAGGACTAGTACAGTACTGTTATAATGAGGATTATTTAGATTGTTATATTATTTGCTACTGTTACACACCGCTCCGCCTGCTTGGATGTCTTATTTTGGACAATTCACACAATATCTTTATAAATTATCGACTATGATGATTCTGATGTATAAGCTATATTATTGTAAAGATTCATTACAATCCATTCAGTAGTTTTTACGTGAAAGTGTAATAAACATCCATCCATTTCAAACTATCACGTTTATAATATTAATAGGAATTTGTACTTAGAGTTGAATAGTTTTCCCGTTCATGTCAACTACGAGAACTTATTCTTGGAATGGAAAGTAGCCTATTCCCCATTGTACTCTTCTTTAAAAGTTTAATAAATCCATGTAACTATTATTGCGTCTAAAACCAAGAAAATGCAAAAACGTAAAACCTGACTGCCGGCGGTACTTTCATTTTCATTTCGATATTATTACTTTTATTCCTCTATTTTGACATTTAAAAATATAATAAATTACAAACCAAATACTCAATGATAATTATTACTAAAATATTTTTTAAGTTGTATATTGTTACTAACAAGATGGATTCGTTGTTGTCCGAAATAAATTATTTTTATTTTATTTTTATTTTTATTTATTATTTTAATATCAAGTGATTTTTAAATTCATCAACACTGCCACAAATCAAAATGGACAGTTTGAGCCGATAATAATTATGTAAAGTTAAGTTTTGCTTACTTCCATTCTTCTTTATCAAGATATAATATAGGTACCAGTGGCGAAGGGTGGATTTTTTAGAAAGGGAAGCCGACCGAAAAAAAAAAACTTACCATGGCCGGTTGTAATGTGTAGGTACTCCTTTCGAAAGCTGACTGGCTGGTTCGATGCTTAGGCCCAAATAGTTGGGGAAATTTCAACTCACATTTACTATACGTGTGAGCACTGATGATTATTATAACAGTGAACCACTTATATTTATCGTAATGAGATACATTACAATATTTCGTAAATCCATCGCACCGTTTATCACTACATAGTATAAAACAAAGTCGCGTTTCTGTGCCTATGTCCCTTTGTATGCTTAAATCTTTAAAACTACGCAACGGATTTTGATGTGGTTTTTTTAATAGATAGAGTGATTAAAGAGGAAGGTTTATATGTATATAACATCATGCTGCAACCAACTGGAGCGGTGCAGAAGTGAAAAATGTTGCAAAAACGGGGTGACACAGACGAAGTTGCGCGGGTCAGCTAGTACCTATTCTCATAGTGTTTATGAATTGCGGGACTTCACGCGATATTTTTTTTATTTTTTTAACACTTACTTTTGTCGACGTTTCGGGTGCGTTGCAGCACCCGTGGTCACGACTTGACTGGCCTGCGAGCGTCGCGCGGTGTGCAGGAAACATTTTTTGTGTGCCTAGTGTGTGAAAGTAAGTGTTCAAAAAAAAAAAAAATATATCGCGTGAAGTCCCGCAATTCATAAACACTATGAGTAAACGCCGCGATAGTTTAAAAGTTACAGTACCTATTCTATATTCATGACAGGGCGGGCTCGACCTAACTGAACTATTTGTTTCTTATTTTCATAATTTAATTTCGAGAAAGATGTTTCCTCACACAACAAATAATCAGTCAGACAAAACTACTTACCAAAATATTACGTAGTGCGACAATATATAATGGCAATCAATGCACAACAGTCAGTACACTACACAAACACAAACACAAATTATACTTAGTAATAACTACTTCACACAATACAGCGAATTCAAACTACTTGCAGTACTTTATAACATAAATAATTATTGATGAAATAAAAAATTAATGTCAATGAATGATGAATTTGAAATATTTGAATACAAACATCGCTCATTCGCCTCAACTTCAGGGTAATGAAATCAAAACAAACTACATTCACATTAGTGCTCTCTCGCTCTCGCAAATTCTTATCGTATATTCCCAGTCATAACTCGTTGAATACCGGCTTATCCCGCCACATATTTTTACGAACACTACTAAGAAAAATTGCGCATGTGTGCGTGCGACTGCGTATTCCTAGATTCCGATTTCGCCGGCGGGCTTACCGTCTTAACGCGCGCGTTCAGATAGAATCATTTCCTTCTTTATTTGAGAACTAGATGGCGTTATGAGAAATATGTGTAATATGTAATGTATGTAAATAATTAAGTATTATAATTGCTATTTACGTAACAGAATACTTTTTGTTTTATACTTTTGTTTTATATTGATTTATAATTTATTAATAGCCAATGCTTAGGGGTATTTGCAAAGGTAAGCCGACAGGAATCGGCTTATATGGGCACTTCGCCACTGATAGGTACCGCTATCAACCTTGCGTTAACCCCGTTCGCATCCGAAGCTGTCACCTTGAAGTCCGGGTCCACTTTATATAGTCTAACTACGACACGGCATAACTTTCATGAAACGACTGCTATCTGGCCTCCACAACTTATTAGCGATATCAAGATAATGCTGTTAGACCAGTTGATGGGCTATTTAAAGCTCCAACCTGTAACGTCTGCCAAAATGATTCATATGTAAATTTATTTGCATGGAGCGGTAATCGAACACACACCTCCTACCTAGCAGACATGTTCACTACCGCTACAACCCGAACGAAGACTGTCATCACAAAACATACCACTATATTATTCATTATTACTGTACTATGTAGAGGCTTAACTGACTAAGACTTAATTAAAAGCGAGTAAATCTGTGCACACCTTACCAAAATCAACATGACTGTATTGTTACAAAGAGGCGCCATGAAACGTGACGCTACGCCTAATAACTTCCCAGAGTTATGAAAATTTCATGCTAAATATATGTATATTCGTGTTAATTAAATCGTGATTCTTAAATTAAAGTATGTTTATGATGAGGACTTAAGTTTAGAAGAAGAAAGTAAATCCCCTGGTGAAAATGTTATTACAAAAGCTATTGTGAAACTTTTGTAATTTGCACACAAATTGTACAATAGAATGGCCCGTAACGCTGCAGTAACCATGAGACCAAATAGTCAGCGTAATTAAGAAATATAATAGCATAATTTTATAGAAAACTGTCTCAGGAGGATGGAACCCTGAGATTATCGACATGGAGACTCCAGTATCTTAAATAACTTAAAACATTCGAACGGTCTTCATGAACCACAGGAACCTATTTTCTGGGTCCAAAGAAGCATTATGTATTGTGCAAATCGAGTTCTTCCAAATCACAATAATATCTCTGTGCCAAATTTCAGCTATGAGATCGATTAACAAACATCTACCTAACAATACATTAATGCATCTAAACTCTTACATTTACAGTAGTGTAGTATAGTTTAGTTATTTTGCTATAGAAAAATTTACACAGTATCTTCCACACATCTAGGCAATACCTTCAAGATTTGGCATATTATAAAATGCAAAACGTAAAAAGAAAAAAAATTGGCCATCAACATCTTCTGAATAAAATGTTCTGAACAGACTTAAAAACATTGGCACTCCGGAGCGCTGACAGAAGTGAAAACTTGGTCAATACATGTATTAAATTAATACTAATTCTACACAGTACACCATCAGTCAATTGGTACAATCAGTCACAAGAGGTGTCGCGGACTTAATTTTTCGCTAAGTGTTGCGTTTCGCGGACAACATTTCCCCATCTCAAAAAGATGATCTTTGAAATATGCCAAGTGCGCCTAAAATGTAATAGCCAAGGCACAAAAATATACATCCGTATCTACTTATTGAAAGAAAAAAGACAAGTTTTAAGTTTTATAACGGACTGCATAATGCGATGGTTACGCTCGCATCCATATTAGCGTGCAGAAATGGAATCCATGAGCTTCCTTTCATGGATTCTATTTCCGTTACTCTTATTGAATGTCAAGTTGAATAGGTACTATTGATTTTCTCTAGTAGAAAGTTCTCAATGGTTGCAAAGAATTATTAGATAATAGGGTCAAATTCAAACACTTCTTTATCTCTATTTACTTTATATCTCCCCGAACATACGAGAATACTATGACTATTTTCGAAATTTGCTGATCACCACAGAATATAACGTACAAAATTTTACCGTTAGTGTGTCAAACAGTTTAAACGTTAAGTTTTTCTTGAGGTGGCATCTGCAGCAGAATCGCCGTAATGTCGCTAATATCAAGTAAATATTATTTTAATTAATACCGAGACATCCATGTCAAATTTTTAAGAAATCTACCAGACTTACTTTACCTACGCCAGTAAATGTTTCCGTGTTTCTATCCCCCACGGGATCAAGTAGTCGATCAGTGCGTGTGGTTGAATTTTAGGGGGCTGTGACAAATGAGCCTCATGAATGATGTCGTTTATAACAATTTTATAGAAAAGTTTTGGATAGTAATTACTTAATAATTAAATAATTTTAATGAAGCAAAGTTATAAAACAAAATATCAAAAATACCTAACTGTCAAGCATTTAATTGTTTTGAAGTAAATTTAAAGTAAAAAAAATCAAACTTCAAAACGAATTCAGAGATAGAAGAAGTATCAATCATTTTTTCCGTGATTTGCCAAAGCATCAATAAGGACATTATAGCGTGTTTAAGTCTCATTCAGAACGTTGAAGTCTTCCGATGAATTTGTAAGAAAATAAACGTACAACCTTAACCTTATATTGCATTTGCCCGCTGCATCTTTTTAAAACTAAACCAAACTAAGCGAGTAGCTTTGGAGATGACAGCTACTGTACAACATAAGTATAACAAAGCGAGTGGACCTAAAGTGGCGACAATACCTAGATGTCAGCTGAAGAGCAGACCTGAAGTAGAAGAAACCGGCTGGTTTGTTACTAGCATGTTTCTAGATTAGAACGCAGGGAAATCTTAACTGAATTTAAATTGAAGAATTTTGTTATTTGCGAAGAGTGCTCGAGGCGTAGCTTTAATTAAAAACTTTCATGGATCATTTCCATTTTGATGTCAGAATGATAAAAATAGATTACTTACCGATTCTTAATTTCATTATAGTCAAGTTTTAGTAGGTTTTTCTTTCAATATTCAAGTAATTTACATATATATTGAGTACATTACAGAATTTCAGGATTACAGAAATGGGTAGTTTGCTTAAGAAATCACCATTTTATCTAGGTAATATCAAGTTTTCAATGTAAAGTATACTACTATTTATTTTTATGCAATCGACCTTACGATCAAGAATTCCTGGACATGAATCCTAGTCATTTGTTTACCAGGGTACCATTATTCCATAATTTTTATATGCCATGGTACCATTGATGTAATTGTACCATGGCATATCTATACCTATAAGAAAACAACCAGATGTACAACGACACACCATCGCACCATCGCTACATGGTGGACATTCCACTTATTCGTATCAAACGTTTCGGTGATGCGATCATCATAGTTACAGCCAAAGAGTGGAACGCCTTGCCCGAATCTGTGTTTCAGGGTAGCTTTAACTTGTAAGTTTTCAAGACTAGCGTGAATAGGTTACTTCTAGGCAAGCGTGCTCCACCGTCGACCACATCTTCTATTACCATCGGGTGAGATAGAGGTCAAACGCGAGCCTATCGAACATTAAAAAAAAAAATCTGATGCCACATTATGTAGGGTTCTTACAAACATACTAACTGATTTCTTTCGTGCATTTCCGTTTCCGTGCTTCAAAATTGAAACCGATTAACTGTAAGAGTGAAATAAACTGGTCAGTAAGTAGATTAGTTGAAAAATACATATTCTACGTCAAAACATTATAGGTTCTTTAACTAAAACATACCTACTTTAGTTTTAAAAATTCTGGCGATGCAGCCAACTACAACTATAGCGTACACCTCTGTAGCCTGGTATTGACATGTTGATTGACAGATTAACAGATGAGGGTCAGATTGAAATCCCTGTGTATGAGCCTTATTATAGATACGCAAACCTAGAAATAAATAAACTTCGCTAAACAGCGAAGTTTATTTAATAAGAATAATAAATAAAGATAAATAAAGAATAAGAAATAGAATATAACCTCACAAAAAAAATCATCGAGACTGGAAAATGAATGTTTTGTTAAACAACTTTAAATGATTATAATTATATCTTAAACTATTGTTTAAAATCAAAAATGATAAAAGGAACCTAAAGATAATTTTAAAATACCTATTGAACGACACCCCACTTGACATAGTTCATTGATTTTTTTTTCATTTCGACAATATTTCATGTCCTTATGTCCCTTTGTATGCTTAAATCATTTAAAATACGCAACGGATTTTGATACGGTTTTTTTTATAGATAGAATGGTTAAAGAGGAAGATTTATATGTAAAACTATTCGTTGCGATTATTTCAGAGAGATTAGATTTATTTATCGTTTTAACTCCTGGATTCCTATATGGTGTGTTAATAGGTGGTTAAGCTTGAGTGGTTTTAACGTGAGTCGGTGTTCATTAAGCCGCAGGTATAGCGTATTAATTAATAGTAGCTACGTATGTAGTTTACTGTTTGGAGTTAGAGTGTAAGCTGATTATATTGACTTACTAGCTAATGCTGAGGAATAGATTAAAACGCGTAGGTTACTTTTATCCCAGATGATGGAAAAGGGAAAAGGTTGTAGGAAGGGAAAGGCAACAAAATTTCACGCAGGCAAATTCGCGTGTACAAGCAAATTTATAACACTAGCAGTAAAATATTAAAATACTACAGATTGTAAATCGAATGCGGTTGATTAACGTGTCATACTATATTTGTTACTTATTCATTTGTATTGTAAAAACCTTTGAGATGATAGATGCACTAACTGGAAAAGTTTGAACGTTTGAACGTTTTCCCTTAATCCGCAATGTCTGATTAGGTATTTGAGTAATCAGTAGCATGGCAGTTGTTCTGAATAAATATTTGCACAAGCGGTTGCTGGCTACCCTCCTTCAACAATGACAATGAGCATTGTGTAGACACTGAGATATATTATGGGCAAGCTGAATTTTGTGCCACAAAATATGCCAATAGTATCAAAAGGATTCAGGTTTCGAAATGTTTAAAACAAAAAGTTATTATTAAATCTAATGGTGTCCTTAGACAATACAACTTATTATTTATAATTATTTTACTAATTCAATTGTTTTAAATTTTTACACCTTACATTAGTATCGTGAAAGCGCATTGATGTTCAAAAGTTCATAATGTTTTATTCTTTATAATATTATGATCATTAATTTTTCGTTTTAAAATAAACATATTTAATGACATTGGATTACTATCTGTGCACAAATACCAAATCATTACCAGAAAAAAATCAGTACGAAGGAGGTAGGTACATACTCGTATTTATATTATTATTTATATCGTAATTACGAATAAAGTAGAAGATTATTTTGGAGAGTTACTAGTAGTATAGAATTGCGCGGATTATATGATAGCAATTTCTTAAACCATATTTATTAATACATGTCCACATATACTTTAATTAATTTAAGTACTGATATAATAATTAAATTATTACCTTCAGTTGATACTGGTTCATGATTGCCAATATTTAATGAACAGTATCGGGTCTCAAATTATTATTCGTGTCGTAAACATAAATTCGTGTACATTATTTTGGTTTCCATTTACGACACCAAAATCCTTGGTATATACAATTTCACTTAAGGAGGAAATACCGTAACACTTCCCATGAGAGCCATAATGAGGAAGACTATCTTCATAATGAACCACTAAGATTACATAAGTAGAAGTACCTATACTTTCTATGGGTGCAATTATTACAAAAGGGTTAAACCGCTGCAAATGTATCTTGAATAGCCAACGAACCGTAATTGGGTGCGAAGATTTTTGTTGCTCAATGAATAGGGTTTTATTGCTTCTTTTTTTCCTGTAAATATTACAATTTCTTGATTTTTGAAGCATACACTTTTTAAAGAATCACAAGTTACATTAGTGTATTTTGACTATTGTCTACATATTTATTTTATTTTTATTATTTGAGTACATAATAATTCACTTCTGGTACTTGTGTAGCAGACTGTACAGTACTGGTGTTAAATATTATACGGTTCACTATTTCAGTACGAGTGGTTTGAAAAACGTGTTATAGTTAGCTCTTTAAACGATAATATTTTATGTTTGTAAAATAACACTTAGTAGTACAATACCTACATACCAAAGTATTTAATAAATAACTAAGAATTTTACCGTTTTCTATATAAAGCGAATATGTATGGTGACATGTCACATGAGAGTTATTATATTCTACATATTTTAAGAAATGTATTATCATATAAAAAAAGGAAAGGAAAAGATATAATATATGTGCTAAAACGTTCAATTTACTTCCAACATTATCTAATAAATATTGACAAGAACTGTGTTCAACTCGTCCATAACCAAATATTCTTACGTGTGCTTCAGTAAATGCTACGATCAGCTACGACGCTACGCCGGTTTTCTGTACATCATTGTATTATTACAAAGCGGTCATTTTAACCCCCGACGTGAAAACGAAGGGGGGTTATAAGTTTCGCGTGTCTGTGTGTACAAAAGATGTTTACAGCAGTCCACATAACACAAGTAAAATACAACTCAACTTTAACAAGTTAAATGACGTTCTGAATAATAATAATAATATGTACCTATGGGTGGTTGTAATAAAAGTAGAAGCAACATCAGTTAATTCCCGTAATAGTTCGCGAGGAACATTGTTCAGCGACCCTTACAACGATGTTTACGCATCCTCCATCGTGATTTGTTGCTGGCCTTTTCATTGTCTCCTTTATATTTTTCCACCACACGATTCAGCACAGAGCACCAAATTAAGTAGCTAACTCACAAAAATTTTCGCTGTACTGAGTTTTAATTGGGAAATGTATTTGTGGATTCAATACAACCAGATATTTCATTACTACTTATTTATATTTCCTATATGTATATTTGGTAATTATTAAAATCATTTGTTAATGTGCATGACTTAATAATATTCGTTACTGACTGAATCACTTTACTGATATATGTTTTAATCGCAGAACTCAATTTTAAGATAAATACTTATCGAAACTTTATTTAACTTTCTGTTTATTTTAAAAGAAATGCTGGAGCCTTCTACCACCTTTTAAAAATATTATTATTTCAATCTTACTTTACTTTTTCTTGCCGTACACAGGACTCCGAGCATCCATCGCTATTTGTAAGACTAGTGTTAATTCTAATAAATTAATCTAATAAATGTATCCACTTCACTTCATTTACTGTTTGACCCACTTTAACCATATAACACTATATAGTATCTTGTGTATTCTGACGGAAGCTGACAGTCCAAGTTTTACTATGAAAATAAATAATATCAAAATAATATTACTATTAAGAGGTGGTGGTAAGACCCAATGTCTGTTTGAGATCATAATATTGAATATTAAACTTTGAATGCGTATCTAATAAAAACTCAATTTCTATGGAAACATTCTGAAACATACAACGTTAATAAGATGGAAAACATAAAAACATTGACGAAGCATAATGTTTCTGTCCTTCAACTCTGTTTCATTATGAAGTACTATATTTCGAAAGTTCTAGTGCTTCTAATTCACTAGATGCTGTATGGTTTTCATTAACTATATATTATTATATTATGAATCTTGATAACCATTGGCGATTCAGAACCCACTTGACTCTAGCAATTCCAATCCCCAATTTGGAACATCTTAATCTGACAATAGTAAGAGAGAAAAATTCACATTTATTAACACGAAATATTTCTTAATTGGTCAATGTTCTTTTGTCTCTCACTCTACTGATGAGCGAAATAGATGCTTTGTATTTCCAATTTTCTTCGGAGTAAATTTGTTCCGGCTTCCAAGATAATTCTCTTTGCCTTTGTATTACAAAACACTTTTCAATAATGCCAGTTATATAATGGCAATGGCTTATAACGGCAGTTCACTTTTAATAAAGCCGGAAGACGAAACCGGTAAGATTGATTTAAAAAATATTGCGTAAACGTACGTACGTAGTATTTTATTAATCAACTTGTGTAGCAAATTCCGTCAAATACCAACTAAATAGTTATTGAAGTAACTACACTAATAAGGTATAGTATTAACGAAAAATCGATGGTATTTAACCAGTATATTGTACGGTAGAATCCCATAGCAGCTATGTGATTCTACTGTATCTATAAATAGACCAAATAGTGCAAGAATTAAAAGAATTTATAATCTAAATCAGCTTAAACTTCCCTTTCAGCTTTACGACCCCATTCATTTTCCTCTTCAAAATAAATTTCTGTGACTCCGTACCTATATTCATGGGTCAATGCTATGACTTTTGGCTTTAGAACTAACAATAGTAACAGTGGGAGAAGCTACTTTAATTAAGGATATGGTTTTACTATATCGTCATACTATATCATAAGGATTATTTGGATGATAAACAAGCCTGAAAATGAGCTGTTCACTCAAAATGCCCCTCAAGCAAATATCTGAATATAGACTAAGTAAATGTTTGTAAGTAGACAAAAAAAAGTCCACTGAGTTTCTTGCCGGAGTCTTCTCAGGCCGGGGCCACGTTTCGAACCGGTCGGTGGTCCATTTGCTCACTAATTTATAAAATATTGTTGATATTGACGTTTTGTAAAAGCTGTTTGATGGTCTATACAGAATAAATGATTTTTGAGTTTTTTAATTTCGAATCATAGACGGATTTTAAACCAATTTATCTCATTTATTTGACCTTGTCAGCGATTGATTAAAAATCAATTAAAGCAACTCGGGATGGATCGAACCTCAGGGAGATTAAAATTAAGGAACGCAAAAGAAATTAAATGCTATCTTTCAAATTTATCCACCTTTACTTTCTTTTTTACTCACTACTGTTGCCTATCTCCCGTATCCAATCCTACTAATTCTTATGCCTACTTTCCTGTGAAAATGTTTGGATGTTTTTTTGTTTAGATCTTTGTTATTCAATCACTTTCTAACGGCTGAACGGGTCTGGATGAAATTTTAGGCAGGGATAGATTACAGCCTGAAATAACATATAAGCTTTTTATCCAGGAACAGATTCCCATGGGTTACGGAAATGGTATCAAAACTCATCATCAGCTAGTATTGCTATAAATAGGTAAGACCCAGGTATGTACAGTTGCACATTGTGGTGGACTATCATCATTTTCTGAACCTTTTCCCAACTCAGTTGGGGTCGGCTTTCCAGTTTAACTGTAATGCGGCTGCACTTCGATATTTTGCGTGAAGCGATTGCCATCTGACCTCCACAACCAGTGATCCAATGACTAATGGCGATATCGAAGTTCCAAGTTAGAGTGGTTGGACTTTAGAGGGCTCCAACTACCCGTAACAACTGCCATAGATTTTTGTATGGCAACCGGGATCGACGACTTAACGTGCTCTCCGAGGCACGACCAGACCAGTGCAAACAGCCATATACATGCATACAACTTTTTGCACTGAGCAGGGATCGAACCCCGTGCGTATCAGTCGCATGCACTACCGCCACGCCATGGAAGAACAAAGTTAGAAACACGGTTAGAACAAAAAATATGCGTAAATGAAGTTATTTTCGTTAGTTATATAACTACCAAGGAGCTTTTGCGATCCCACTCACTTCCTATGATTTAGAAGAAACAAAGCTCTATGTATATGAAGCATATTAGATAAATTCATAATTCATGAATTAAGCTTTTCGTTAGCGTTTGATGTTGCTTGCTGGCATAGAATAAATTGTTATACGAGTGTGTTCAGATTTCATTATCGTGCTTATATAAACTATATAGATAATAACTACAAACCAAACAATTTTATTACACAAAGAGATGCAGCCTACATATGAAAATGAAAAAAATCACTAAAATTGTCACAGGTGCTTATCGGTTCGATAATCACTTACTCCCCTGAAAGAGCCCTCGTTTATAATAATGTGATTCTATTCTGTTCGAAATGCTTTTTATACAGTTTGGCAAACGATTTTACATCAATTACATTTTTTATAAAATCACTTAAATGGAAAGTGTATTCCTTGGGCTATGGACGTTTGCAACACCAGAATAGTTACATTTGTGCTGCGATCCTGAAAACGAACCGAATATTGTATTTGTATTGTATTTGCGATGAACCCCATACTGTAGTCGCTTGGGAAACTCATGGCGTTCAATTTATGTAATTGATGTGAAAAATAGCTTATGCACAGCCTCTACAAAATGACTTTTCTTTTCAATGTAATCGGTTTCATACGTCAAAGGAATTATAAGTTTTAATGTATTCAATGGAATGGCGGACATATTTCTGAAATATTTCTAATAAAGTATAACCTTTAAATTACTGTCCTCGAGTAACGTTTCTTGATATTCCGGAACAGAAAATTGCTTTAAGGGGAACCTTTCACCGAGAGTGCCAAACGCTATAAAGAAAAGTTAAACCAATTATTTGCTTGAGAGAAATATCAAAGCGATGTATAACGAAGTCATTGATTTTATTTGTATTATTACCTGTTATAGTCCTTTCGCGTCTTCTTTTTTCAGTTTATCAATTTTTTTTTTAAATTTAGTCCACAGATTGACTGCGCCCCGCCTGAGAGTAAACTGGGATGCAGTTCATAGAATAGATGCTGTCAAGAGAATGGTGGTCGAAACCTTGTTGGTCTCGACAGACGTTTATCTCTCTAAACACTTGTGCTTTTATTTCTTTAATTTTTATCTAACATCCTTTATAACCATGTATCATAACGGATGTTCGTTCTTCAAAGGACATAAGTATATACTGTTTTATATGAGGTGTTGTATGAAAAGGCACATAGCTACTTAACTCCATTACTGATCGTGCACTAAAGTTTAAATATAATTAATCAAGGGTAAAAACTATAGAAAATATTGATTTGAATTAAGTTACAGGGTTCCAAACTTAAAATTATTTTAATTATCAATGAGTCATATTAACAGTCTACGTGGAACGCTGCGAAATCAATATATTAGTTTGAATTTTTATTTTTGAAGTAATTAAGCTACTCATTGAAGAAAATAAGCTTATATCTTGATTGCTCGCAAAGCTCAGAATAAAAAAAAAACAAATTAGAAGACTGCTAACTAACGTCTCCATTGTAATTAAAGTGAAAAATGACTTTGTAAATTTTTCTCTGTCAATCTCGCCAATTTTATTTTGTTAGGTCGCGAATCACTCGGGGTACGGAACCTACGAAAGAAACTCGAGTAAAGTTTTATTTCGTTATCTTTCGTAAACGGAACGAGAATTGTTCAATTTTTATATCCCAATTGGTTTCTCCGTTTCAATTTATATTTTTTTTAGGAAGGGTGTATCCCCTACCATTAACTACGGGCTATATATAAGGTCAATCTCACGTACAAGCCGGAGCCCTTCTGATTTACAGACGAACCTCTGGTGCACGTTTTCCTAAGGATATCTGACGACAGTCACTCCCATTAAAGTCGCATAAACTAAATCAAAAAGCTCAGAAGTGAAAACCTCAAAAATAAATGGAACTACACTAAAGGCAGATCGTTAAGGACCCTATACGTACGATAGTAACAAAATACACAGAATACCTAACTCGACACATTTTTAAATGAATGTAATTGGTGCACAGGTGTAAAGGTTTGAAAACCGCTAATTGGCGTGGAGAATCTCGTATCATAAATCACTATGTGATCTGCTACTACCACTTACCACTCTCATTTGTTAACACCGTCAACATTCATTAACTCGACACCAGCACTTAGACAACACTTAAAATGACCTAAAAGAAAGTTAAGAGTTATCACTAAAAACTGAATAATTGTTTTTATTTAAAACGTCATTCATAACCTTTGAATTTGAATACTAAAGATGGTTTTCGTATGTAGTGTGTCAATGCGACAAGACCGCGCGCACGTCTTCTCACTTCGATAGCTCAGTGAAGACTGAACAGTACTGTCCTGAAGCTGAAATTCTGAAATATTTGACGGTCCCAGTGGAGACCGAGCCGTAGCTGTGAAGATAAATTCCGCTAGTGCTTGCGTTAAGCTGATTACGAGACTTACTGTAGATATTTCTATCTTTAAAACCTATTACAACAATCGCGACGCGGCAGATTACACGCTTTGACTACATACAACCACATAGACATAGTATTGCTAATAACTGCATTGCAAAAAACGGCTCCGGACACTAGGATCCCGTGCCACCACTTAAAATGTCAATTTTATTAAAATAACTGTCAATGTGGGTATGTCATAAGATGTATGTATACGTAAACTTGTACCGAAGTAGTAATTATTCTTACGCCGCGCCGCATTGAAATAGCCATCACTGCGTCTATAGAGATATATACCTATCTGTTTATTCTAACATTGCACTTTGAATATTATAATTTAAATGAGTGGATTTATGTCGGAAATACTTATAATATCCAGGATTGAGACCGATTGGACTTCGATTGCACATTCGCGGGTCTCTGGTAATCAGGTGAGGTAAACTTGAGCTTCAAAAACCCTTAATGGGCCGTCATATATACCTACCCTAAATTTGTATTATAATCTTATTTAAATTCGTTAGCTCCGTCTACTAGTAAATATCTGAAGAAAAATGTAAATGGTGGTATATAGTACCTACTTTAGAATGAACGTATGGAAGAAATGGTAGTTTTCAATGCGTGTAAATAATGTAATAAAAAGTCAATTTAATACATAGTTTTTTTATCAACAAAACTAAATTTAAATACTAAAATCTAAAAAATACTAAGCTTTTGTATGTCGTCTGTATGGTAGGTTCCTATAGTTGAAGTATTAAATTTATGTAGCTATGAGCATCCCTTGTGACGTAAAAATCTCAAACTCAGTTGCTCAAGGTTGGGAGATTGTCAAACCACTTTTAGAAACAATAGGCTCTATTGAAGCGATGCTTTCATAAAAATAGGCCAATATACGTAGGTATTTACGTGGTTCGTTTGGCACCTATTTTTACGCTATTACAATATGCTAATTGGTCATATCATTGTGAAAAAAAAAACTCTTATGTTCACATTTTTATCCATATATAAGGATCTTTTTATCAGGAACGTGTGGAGATACCTATTGGCGATTTAAGAGCGAACAAATATTTTAATCGATGCTTCATAAACCATTTTATATTGCTCTTATTACTCAACTCATATTTTCCTCTGAACTTTTTGTATGGACCACTGACAAGCCGAGTTTGAAACATGGTGCCTCCATGAATAATGGGCAAAGTTGAAAGAGTTTAAAATTGGACTGTCCGTATTTCGGTGAATATTAATTTCGTGGATTCTAGTTGGCATTCAATTGAAATTGAAATTTCAGTAACAAATTATGGTTTAATCAATTTAATGCTATTTGAGAATTTAACCTAGGTACCTACTCCACTGTGATAACTGATTTTTAGTTACTTTTAATAGTATCACTACCGTTTACTACTTTCTATGTAGACTATACATACTAGGCTTTCCTGTAGAAAGAACTGCACATAGCCGAATGAAACTTGGAATTGTAATGAAAGCAATTGTATGCTGTTCCAAATTTCATTTTATTGTTATCATTTGTTATCAAAAAAGAAAAAAACAGACAATGTTTAAAAATTGATTGAAACATCGTTCCACTGTACAGTAACCGATAGTTCGTATGATTGTCGGTAGATGGCTCTCACCATCTTCCCAAAGATGATTGTATAGGAGAATTTCGAATGCTTTAGACGTGGCTTCGTGGTTCAGTGATTAGAGCATACCCCTGATAGGGAATTCGAGTCCCGTCGATCATTTACTTTTTCCGATTTAAATGTGATTGGAAATAACTTATCGTACCAAACCGACCTAATCGTAGCAAAATAAGTCAGAATGTTATGGTCAACTATATTTCACTGAGTTCTCTTTTTTAAAGAGAAACAGAATCGTAAAAAATATATACTTATTAGGTAAAGCTCGCAGTTTCCTCCGCTTTACATTTGGAAGTAGATTTATAATTCTAATAAAAAGTAGAACTAAGTAGGAGGACCACGCCCCATCAGATCAGCTTTGATCAAATAACTTCGTGTTGGAATACATCATCTTAGTTAATAAAATTACCATGACAATAATTTAGATAGTATCGTATGGAAATACTACCAATGTGATGTATGCTATTCAGCCATAATGGGTGGGTCTCATGAGATATAATTAATAATTGTTTCATGCAAATAAGCATCCCTTATCTCGGATGATATTACGTAAGCCCCTATGGGAAGTCAAACGAGGGCTTAATTAATTAGATTAAGAACAAAATTGCTTGATTGCGCTAATCCACAGAGGTTATAAATAATATTTGCAAGACAGCTAATTTGTCCATGCTAAGTCACAGTTTTGTTTTTGTACTTATTTTTAAATAAAAAAGAATATAAAGCAATCGCAATTACTACTATTCCCTCTAACCTAGTTAAGCTCAATCACCTCTTGTGTTAGGAGTGGGTTCATGTTGGTAGTGTATTGGCCAGGATTCGAACCCGGGACTTCTCGATCGTAAGGCCGACTCTTTAATCCCTAAGCTACCGACGCTTCTAGTTCAAAACTGTTGTTGAAGTGAATTTTTTACTACTTAATTGTGACAAGCCTCGTATAGCATATTATATTTGTCAGGACTATTCATATGTGAGCTGTTTTAGTTTGCTGAACCACTGCCTGACAGTGCAGCCGTATGGCAGGGTCTTGACTGGACTGAATACTCATATATTTTGACTACCATTTTTATGTGAGTAGCGTTTGTACCAAAAGGGCAAACTATTTTTTTTTATATGCTTTGAAGTACCTAACGAGCACATTTCTCCTAATAGTAAGGTATTACTGTATTTAAGTGCTGTATGTAAAACTAGATGTGCCACATGCTCCTTGCCTTCTGCATGAACTAGAAAATTAATTGTAAGCAAAAGAATAAAATGAACCAGCAGAAAATACTTTTGGTACAATATATTATATTTCTGTTGATTCTTGCTCCTGAGCCATTAAAATGTTTTGAAGTAGGCTACGGTTATTTTTGAAAATATTTTCCTTCCAAAATTATTATTAGATAGGTACCCAAGTTGTAATTAAACAATCTACATGCAATAAATTTGAAGTACGACTCAGAAGCCAATCAAACTTATTGACCTCACTCCTATTTTCTTGTTTATCTTTTTAACGAATTCAAAGTTGAAATTGTAAACTTTTGTAAATGTTAAATCAATTCGAATAATTATTTCCAATGTAAAACATCAACAATGAAGATTGTCTTCTTGTTTGTATTGGTGTTAAGGTTCACTTTGATTACTTTTCTATCTCATTGAATTTATTTAATGTCATTTGAAATGAAAATTTTGTTGTAGAGAACCGACTAAAACTATACGATTTTAAGTTACATCTCCCAAAAGAAGCTATTCCAGGGCTCCTGACTGGCTTTTTGTCACCTACGCAGACTCTAGAATGAAATAAAGTCTGCCATCCATTTGAATATATTACTTACAATAGTAACTAAAGTAAAAGGTAGTTAACATTACATATTACATTTTTCTGCTAAACATTTGACGCAGATTTTTGCAAGAGTCTATTGTTTTTTTTTACTATTTGTATCATGGTTAAACAATTTACACACAAGTATAATATCTGAACCTTGTGTCCTTTTGTACACATGATCGCACCTTTGTGATTTACCAAACTCAAACCCTTTGCGCCTTGGGAATGTTTAAGGCTTCAGATGCTTTAAATGATATGAAACGTCTGATTCCATTAATTTGGAATTTAAATATGGACTTTTGAGACAGCCGGCAAGTTGAGAGGTATATTAAAAAAACGTTTACGGTTACTCTTACACTTTCTCACGTCTAGGTTTTGTACAAAAAAATGTTCGTCACACACATTTTGTTCCTCTATGGACAACTTTATGCTTTTATCAGATCAACCTAAATAATTTAGTATATACAAGCTGACCCACGCAACTTCGTCTGCGTCACCCCGTTTTTGCAACATTTTTCATTCCTGCTCCGCACCTGTTGGTTGTAGCATGATGTTATATACATATAAACCTTTCTCTTTAACCATTCTATCTATTAAAAAAACCGCATCAAAATCCGTTGCGTAGTTTTAAAGATTTAAGCATACAAAGAGACATAAGGACATGAAATATAGGGACAGAGAACGCGACTATGTTTTATACTATGTAAGTGATATTATAATTCTAATATATTCGGTCAGTCTAATATATATTCTGTGTAGCTTCACAAATGTATTCACTACGACTATGTCTTCGGGTAATGGTACCAGATAACAAGATATCTTTGACTAATTACTGACAGACGCCTTAGCAGTAGGGTAAACGTATTAATCAACGTCCATTACATCGATAGAATATGAACTGGGACAGTACCAAGAGGTTTACGTACTTTTATTTAGTATCCAATTCCTTTGACTGTTTTATGCAGTACAGAAATAGAATTACTGATTTTTTTTTATATAGCCGATAGGCTCGCGTTTGACCGCTATCACACCTGGTGGTAAGTAAGTGATTGCTCAACAGGGATCTGTACTTCACTGCGGAGCAAAGCCTACTTTATAACATGCAGGTTTGGTCCCTGCAGCAGTACTGCTATCACTGTGTTTCCGGTGCGTCTTTATACCAGCTTGAACTCTTCGGCTCGTCGATAATCTCATAATCTCAGGCATTCTCAGACTCTCAGAATTCGGCAATAATATAAATGTTGTAAAAACTCAAAGTTTGACCACTGACATACATCTGAAGTAATAAAATATTCAAACTTGTAAGACTCAACTTGTATGAAACGTAAGTTAAATAATATTTTATCTTAAACAAAGTTATCTCTATTTCGAACGAGGTGTGTTTCGTGTAAAATGCAGGTAGGTAGGTAATATGTATACGACCAATCAAAACAATTGTTTACTAATGTAACGATATATTTAACAATTATAAGTGTGAGTTTGGTGACATCGGTTCCCCCATGAATCTGCCGTAACACATTTCTAATAGATTTTTATGTTCTGTGGATGTATTAAATGTATTAAAATTTTTTTATAGAATGCTAATAATTTAGGCGAATTGACAACTTTCTAAAATAAAGAACGTTGACTTCACTGAAATAACTGCCAAATTGCTTGTATTAAATCAAATTATTTCTTGAAGTTCATATTCAAGTTACTGATCAAAACTTGGTATTTTTATATTAACTGATACGAAACTTATTTCAAATAAAATCCAAATTTTGTGAATATATAAACATTCACGGAAAATGGTTCAAAATATATGAACTTATTTTTTTTTATATAAATATATAAACTCCATCTAACCGTCCAACTATAAAATCATAAATGCTACCTACAACACATTATGGTTAATGGACTAGACATGTCCAAGCTTTAATTGGTCACGTGAAATTACGTAACCTGTAAATAAACATGTTTATGAACATAATTTAATGCCATATCCATTCCGACCCGTTAATTTTATATCTTCTGACATTGTTCTTTATATCATATTTTTATGTTTCACGATATAAAAAGTATATGGACCAAGCTAATGTGTAATTTCCTATACCTAAATGTAAACAAAAGTATTAATTGATTTATTCTTTAGTGCTTTATGGGTGATTTTTATTGTTTTTTGCTGTATAACAAAATGCATCACAAAAGCTGACTTATAAAATGATTTATTTGTAAGTTATTTTGACATTTCAATATAGTTTTAAATTGTATTTTTTTATAGGTGGCAGACAAGCTCACGGCCCACCTGATGAAATGCGGTCACCATGGCCTATGGACGTTTGCAGCACCAGTGGCGTCTCTGTAGAAACCTTCTAATCCTTGAAGAACCCCATGTTGTAGTCGCTTGAGAAAGTTTTAGATAGAAATGGTCATTACTTTAAACTTTATATGAATAAAAAGAAATTAATATTCACCATGCTTGTTCGCGCATGAGTTTATGAGTTTCCGACATTTTGGCACTGTTACATGCGCAATGATTACGGATGTACTGAAGTTCGCTGAGCTAGTTCATAATGAGGCCAGCCATATCAGTCTACTTTCTTTCTTACTGGTTTTTACGCGTGTCGCCACTACCATTCTCTGTGTTATCACATCACAACCTGATAAGTATCCTGTTCATTCTTATAAAGTTTCAAATAGTCCCATTATGCCATTTTCTAGTGCCAATTGCAGTGTCTTGTCTAGAGTTTTTTTGCCATTAAGCTTAGCTTACCCCTCCACGGTTAGCCCTCCAGCTAAGCTTAATGGCTTATTTAAGGAGCGGATTTAAGTCAGTAGTGTAATGACCGGGATTCGAATCTAGTAATCACTCAGCTCCCAACGCTTTTATAAGATAGCTATAACCGAATGTATCTATTATATAAACCAATTTGAATATAATATCTTAATATAGATTTGTCAATGAATATCGGTATTCGGACACGTTAACGAGTTTTCCATCTCTATTGTGATACCCCGAGGATATAAAAATAATTAAACATTCGATTGACCCATGTTAAATGTCAGTCCCAAAACTTGATAGTCCTCTGCAAATTGAATGTGAAAATTCAATTGAAGCTTAATTCATTTGTATTTCTGAATCTGGATATTGATAAATCATTGCACCTACATTATAATTCGCTTGTAGGTTAATACTGTGCAATAACATCGACAGGGTTATCTTTTTTAGTTTACGAGTTCCTATGCCAACGTTTCTACTGCATCATTAGACATTAATATTACTAGTGTTAACCCTCCTTCCTTATTGCGTTACCGAATTCAAAATGTCAGTGACTTTTAGTGTAGAGACATTGACGTTTTAGAATTCGTCAGAAAGGTTCATAATGGTTATATAAAAATGTTTCACGGTTCGTATATTCTGTCACTTTCTCATGCCTAGGTTTTGTGTAAAGGTACGTATGTCACTCGCCCATTTTTTCCCTCACACAGTACATTGACATCCAAGCTAACAGTGTATGCCTAATTTGAGCTCAAACTGGCTCAAAAGGATACCTAGAAACGATCGAAAAATGGTTTGCAAAAATTGAGACAGAGTCATCTGTTCTTAGAAACCATGGCTTCGATTTTAGATTTAATAATAATGACATTAAAACTTTTTTCAAACATAACCAGGAACCGAACCTAGTCGAAGTCTCTGTTAATAATGTTCTATAGGTTAGTACGCAGTTGAATATAAAAATGAATGATTTTTCTAAAATATATTTAACACAACACAGGTAACATGAGTTTTATCAGGTTTTCTTTGATTTTTCTTGCCTTATAAGTTTGCGATTTCTGCTAAAGGTAATTTATTGAAAAAGGCTTCGATATTTTTGTAAACTATCTTAGTAGCAGCTTCAAACAGTGGTCCGCCAAACTCTGTAGTGATTTGCTTCCAATTCGCATTCACGAATGTCAGTACAGTGTTACCTGTAAGGAAAATGTAATTAAGGCAATCAATTTAAGTAGACAGCCGCTCAAATTGAATTGGAACAGTGAAAATTACTTACTTCCCCTTGCATACCCTGTTACTATCCCCTGTAGTACCAGTATGTGGTTATTTCATATAATTCATCATTATCTTATCTTCAACTTGTACCTCATTTCATTTTTTGTCGACTCAACTTTTTTGCCTATTTTTTATTGCTTACTTTGCTTTGCAGATAACTCAATATATACTCTTTTGTCTCATCTTCTGATGTTGCACACGTCCATAGGCCATGGTAACCACTTTCCATCAGGTGGGCCATGTGTGCGGCCACCTAAGTAGTATAAAAAAAAGAAGCTCGACAAGTGATTTCCCGCAAGATTTCTGTGTTTGACTCTACTCCAAAACTTCTTTTATCTAATGTTAATTACATTAGAGGAAGTTAGTTTCTTAATATTATTCATTCTTTCTTGTTTCACCTTAGATTCATCTCACCTGCTTCGTGCTTCGTGCCATTAATGTCATCCGTCATTTAATTTGTCTCTATTGTTAACATAATTATGAACGCTAATTATGAGTAAGGGAATATTAAGCGAACGTAACACGTTCTTGCTACTTTAGTGATATAACTAGTAGTCTTTACTCTATGCAATGTATTATATAAAGTATACTCACCAATTTCTTTATTTCCATTAAATAGATTTGAAAAATCAAAATGTGCATTGTCTTTGACCTCAAATTCACGGGTGTATTTAGTAAGCTTGACATGGTCTTTATCACCGACTTTTACTAAATCGTAGTGAAGGGACAGTTTAATCTGGAGATTTTCTGAAAAATGATAAGGAAATGTATAGTACCTAACACCTTTCATATGAATATTTCGAATAGTATATCTTCTTTACATTATACATTGATTGAATCCAAATTCGACGAAGAGAGATTCTTTATGAAGCGAGAACGAGAATCTTTCTGTAGTGGACGGCACATCGGCAACCCACTTAAGAAAGATTCTAGTTTTGCCGTGCACCGGTAGATGACGATGCACTCAGGCTATACAATTTTTTACGAATATAAACCTGGTCGAAGGCATAACGGATATTGACGACGTTTTCCTTATTGCTATTATATCCATGATACCTATAATGGTGTGAGTATTCAGTTACCAAGAGCGTGGCAAACTGAATCGGATAATACTCGTAATATATAATAAACTAACTGATGCCCGCAGCTTCGCCCGCGTTCAATTTCGATCCCGTTCCCGGAACACTTGGGAAACTTTAACCCTTTAAAAAATAGCCTAATTCAATCTTGCACCAAATTGTAGCCAGATTTGTTCAGCTGTTAGAGCGTAATGGAGTAACAGATATTCATACAAGTTTGAAGTCAAAATGTGAAATTTAAAAAGTAAAAATGATTTTAAAACTCTGTCTTAGTATTGTGTTGGTCAAAGATTATTGCTAGTTATAGCACAATTTACGTAATTTAAATGAATAAGAGGAGTATCTTTCACACATAACATTAATGAAAATGTTGCGCCCCACGCTTTTTCACAACTTAAAAGTAATCCGTTGCTCTCTCTAGTGTTGCATTGAACAATGTAACAAAACTGTGCTTAAAATATGTAAAACTACTAAAAAAATGATTTCATGAATCAAGATTAAATTAAAAATCAATAACCTCCCGATATAAAAAAACCTTAAAAAAAAAGGTAAAATAAATAATTCAAGCGTTGTCGTGTCGGGATAACACCCCGTCGTTTTTACGTCACAGCGATTTGCGAATGCGTTTAAGTGTCTAATGACAGTGAGAGTAATGAAAGTGAGTGATTACTTCTTCAATCTTCAATCACACAATGCGAAAAAATATGATATATATACCTCTAAAAATAAATGTTACTACTAATAAATTATAATGATTATTTTTTTCAAATACTTACTCAGTTTCAATTTGAGTTGACCATCGCCAGAAACTGGTAGAATTAGCACTTGCCCCGCAGCAGTATAGTGACCCTTCATTAAAGCATCCAAATGAAACTCTAAAGTGAAGACTTTCTTTTTGAGATCCCAACTGAAACGAAATACAGACACTTATAATGACTGTACATCCTATATACATACTGTACATAACTGTACCTATTCGTGATATTCTAATATTTCGTAATTTAACTGTAGAACTAATAGAGCACTAGATATAAGTGAATTTGATGCAGGCAAGTGGTCTGTACGTCTGTGAAAACGCCAGCAATTGGTTCCAAAATGTCCGTAGTCTTGTGCTTACATTACACATAGGAAGTCAAAGTCTAGTTCTTTTAGTATATATAAAAAAAAACAAACCTAATTCACACTTAAAATTGTGAATAGTTTTAAAAGAATATGAGGTCTTCTTAATAAAACATTCAGAACCCAATTTCGTAATGTATATACATATTGAAGTAGGCGGAAAAAATTATTCGTAATAGACTCAAAAATCACTAAACTGATTTTATGCGTTAACTGATTATAATTAAACTAACCAATTGTGTACTGTGTAGGTATAAGAATTAGAACTTACTCAACATTATCTATAACAGCAGTTTTCAGCCCCTTTAACGTGCCTTCACTTAAAGTGAATTTCAATCCGGACAAGTCAAATTTCACATCATCCATTTTCAGAACATCTAAAACTTCAACGCCGAGATCGGGCATGCCTGCTGTGAAAATTGGCACCATCTTCTGAACAGCGGGAACCATGCAGGATTTGTCGGTGAGTGTACATTTTTCGACCGGTAACACTTAAAAAAAAATGTTAAGAAGTTATGAATCTTATTAAAATTATGATGAATGTATTAAGTATTAACTTCAGCACCTACTAATTTTTCCTATTCATGTTACCGCAATAACACCATTTTTTCTATTGTAATCGTTTCGGCCTTATAGTCTATAAATAGTACCCAGTTTTTCTCATATTCGTAATCAGCATAATAATATAGATAGTGTGTAGATGATCAACCGCTTTCCGCATATATTCTGTCACAGACACTTTTTTCAGGTCGTCAGTTACATCTGCCTACATTAAACGCCCAATAATAAAAAAAATAAACGACATTTCTGAGCATCACTGACATAAAAAAAAGCAAAAATGAAACTCCGGACAGAAATTCTGAATAAAAGCTCGAAAATGTCATGAAATTTTATCAATGTCTATAATAATTAATTCATCACCGCAGAGGTTAAGCTGCTGTGGACACGAACTTTTGTTATCTTTTATGTCTGCCGCTATAGGAAGGGTTTTTGGAAAATTTGCCCTTTTCTGACCTAGGACGGGTTATAAGTGATTAATAAAAGTACACAAAGCACTTTCATTTCATGATTTTCTATGACAATGTTATGAAAGACTACTATCAACATTAGATAATGCAGACCTAAATATTGAAACTGGATAATTGAAATCAAACCGTACAGTGTTACAATTTCTATATTTATGCAAAAATTTTGTCATTAATGATATAAAATCAAAATAATAATTTAATCTCATAATTTTAGTACCAGGGGTAGCACAATATAGAGAAAATCTATCATTCTCTGAGCCTACTCCCAACTCAGTTGGAGTACGCTTTCTAGTCTAACTACGATGCAGCTGAACTTTGATATTTCTCCGACACGGAGGTAGGACATGACGATATCCGTCGGTATTCGTCCTATTTGAGCACTCTGACTGGGGAAGTACCTCTGTCCTACATAATACCGCGGCTAATAATAACCTTCTGTTGTGTTTTCAGCAGTGAGTGTAGCCAGAGCTACTGGTAGGTTTTGTGTGGTCAGTGAGAATACCGGGAAACTCTTCTTTATCCTCTGTACTAACAGCACAAAATCTCTCTCAACCTTCACTCCTCCCTCCTTTACCTTCCGCCCTCTTCTCTATATCGTTGGCAGCTCGCGAATGTGACTCCCCTGGTGTTACAAACGTCCATAGACCACGGTAACCACTTTCCATCAGATGGGCCACGTACCCGTGTGCCACCTAAGTGGTATAAAAAAATTAATGAAGCGACTGCCATTGGACCTCCACAACCAAATTGGCGATATCGAAGTTTTGTAGTTAGGCCAGTCGTACTTTTGAGGGTACCAAACTACCCGTAACGACTGCCATAGCCAGAATCACCCACAGGCTCGGCCTTGGGGTGACGAGTGGAGCCACCTGTCATCCAAGCAGAAGCAGCCCATGGTGGCGGTGCAAAGTGGCTAACCCGGGAGCTAAACGGGGACACTGTAGTCCAGAAGGAAGGTCATCTCGAAAGAGAAAGCCCCGGATCTGCGGAGTGCGAGGGTAATGTTGGCTACTATCTCACCTTTGGCAACTAAAGACCATAAAACATACCTACACATAACCTCTCTCCCCGTCTCCGGCCAGATTGATACCAATTTAGAGGGGATTTTCACCACAGAAAAAGTGGTAAAACCGCTATTATCAACACATTCTGCTATCAATAGTTATATGTGGGCGATTACTGATAAAAAAATCTTACCAGAAGACTGGACTGAACCGAAAATGAAGAGAGCTAAACACACTATCTTCTGTGCTATTTCCATTTTGATGCCTATTCCTCGGAAGTCAATGGACAACTGTGCCTCTATCAAGGAACTTCTACGTTAATATAAGTAGTTATCAAAGCACATCTACATTAATTATACTCGCACTGATGCATGGACAAAAGAATAATCATTATTATAAAATAATCATTTTTTTGTTCTCAATCGAAGTATAAAAAATATAGTACGTGTTTACAAGATGTGCAAAAAGTATATCTTGTAACGATCTTATGTAAGGTACAAGTTGCGTCCGTATTTCATGTCATGAACTTGAGGCACCTATTTTAAATCAAGTAAAAAAACGTACATACCTATATATTTGTTTTAAATATAAACTCTTGTTTAGAGGGCAAATCGTTTTGTTCATTTTTCTACAAGTCTTTGTTTTTGTGCCCAATAATTACATATTAATGTAATTGTATTATTAAGGCGACACCAGGATGATAGAGTGGTTTTATACCTCAAGCCACATATTACTTTAGGTATTAGGTCCAATATATGGGGCGAAAGATACGTGATTGAAAGTGTTGATATAAACTATGACTGGTGAATTTGAGCCCGTCCACCGCTGTAGAACCCCATGTTGTCTTCAAAAGATACCCAAAAAATTCGTACTTACTGCACGCATAGCATTTTAGTTCGAAGACATTAAGCCCCAAGTTATATCACCAGTCGCTACATCTGAAGGGCCTAAAGTATTGTAGTGGTATTGGTAGTTAGAGTATTGTAGCGTTGCAAGAATTGTATATATTGAGCGTCACATCTGTGCCTACTATCTTGAAGTAATTGGCTGACTGTCGTCGTAAAAACTACATATAAGTCTCCCTAAAATAATTACCCGAATTTGTGTTCAAAGTCAAAATGAAACAAATTATGTTAAAAATGAAAGATCTTTATTATTAATCTCTTCTTCACGCAATATGCACCTGAAAGGAATTTAAGTTACCAAAAACTGAAGTATCACTTTCCCTTTACCTGTTCTAATAGAATTTAGAGAATAACAGATACTTTCAAACTTGCTGAAATTGATACAGAGAGCTCATACTTTTCACATAGTACCTACCTTTTGGTACACACACAATCTGCGTCTGTGTCCATATTCCGCGCGGTTAGAGTTACTAAGTTTAGAAAAATTATAAAATAACGTTATTATTTTAATAATTGGCGTAATGTGAAATAATTACTTAGAAATTCGACCAAACTTTTGATTATAAATTATAATCAAAAGTTTGGTCCCGTAATAAACACTGTTTTTCCCAGTGGTCTTCAACTTTTTTTTTTTTTTTTTATCTATGGCACGTCAATTTGACTTCACCTCGCCTGATGTTAAGCTGAAGGCAGAGTCCCATGAAATTACACACTTAGTATTGCACACGTCCATAGGCCATGGTAACCACTTTCCACCGGGTGGTCCGTAAGCTTGTCTGCCGCCTAAGTGGTACAAAAAACAAATCAAAATGCATTCTACCTACATCGATCCTTTTAAGCATCGAAATTCGAAACCATCCATATAACCATCTATGTGCACAAAACCGGTTAAAAACGGTTTTATTAGTCAATGTAAAGCAAAAATGTGGTTTAGACTAATAAAAGCTAGGTACCTGTAAGTCGTGTGTCGGATAACCCACGCAAACGGAGTCGCGAAATATAGCTAGTGGTTAGTAATGTTTACTTGTATCCTTAAAATATTACCTGACACACAGAGGTCGTTCTAATATTTTTATAATTTCTACGAACGAAGAACCTGTTTTAGTTAACTACACAAAAAATGTTCCGGCTTCTAGTAAAAAACGCCTCGTGTCAATCACAAAATAAAACATGGTTTTTATAATTTGTAGGTATCATGTAGTAAGACACTGATTGACTGACATATCATAGTCCAAAATATGGTGAATAATATTTATTTCCGCACATTAACTAAAATGTTAGAAGTATTTATAGTAGCAAGATAAGCTTTTACGAAGGCTTGAAGAATCTAACAATAGCATATTCTTCACAGATTTTTTTTAAATCGTTTATTTCTCACCACAAACCAATACATTAAAATATTACACAAACGGATAATGACTGTAAGTACATTGGGTTGTGGATCGCTGGTGCCTGAATAAAGGTTACTAATAATAATAAAGGGCACCAGGTAACCATGAGCTGACAAGTCATATTAAAAACAAATAATACAGAAACGGAGAAGAAACTTAGTAGTTTTACGGTAGGAAGAGTATGTTTGTGTGTGTGTGTGTGTGTGTGTATCCCATCCACCCACCGCCATCAGTGTAGTTCATTTGTTGAAGAAATCATTTTCATTTTGACGGTTTTACACTAAATCGAAGCAAACCTACATAGGTATACATTATATGAAAAGTAAAATAACTATAATAATGCAAAGAAAGCGCATATTAACTCCCCGTCAGTCTACAGTCAAGGACTCTTACTGTACCGTAAAGTGAAATGGATTGGAGCCGTGAATGAGCACTGCTGGAGCCGCCTAGGCTGAATAAAAACTGTCAGAATTTATTTTTGGTACAGGAATACTTACGTCACAAAAATAATAATCATTTTGCTGTATAGACTCAAAAATATAACTTTATGAATATACCTGTCAAAAATATTAATAGGTGCCATTCATGAATTAGAGTAGATGCTGTTTACGCATATAGTAAATAGACGCTATTCGACTGGGTGGTCTAAGCGTCATCCTAGACCAAGAAACAAACTGTTTGAGCAAAGCTTAAAATAATAAGCAACAAATCTAAATCGGATGAGATTTAATGCTGCGTACTGTTTTCAGTATTGCCTAATTAGAATAAGGTTGATATTTAACTAAAACTCAAAAACCTCTTTTAAGTCAAGAATAACTTAATTGAATTGTGTAGAATAAAAAACTAACCTAAAATAAATAAAACTTTATTTCTTCACACCAATTTCATCACACAAGTAACCAAGTAGAATTTAATTTATATTTCCATGTTTAACGGTTAAACATTTGCAATGTCTTCTAAAGGCAATTTATCGAATAAGTAACCTACATTTTTATATACTTTTTTCACAGCAGCATCAACCAAAGGTGCACCGAACTCTGTTGTGATTTGTTTCCAGTTCTCATTCAAGAAAGTCAGCAAAGTATCACCTGAAATGAAAATTTCATTAAAGTCCCAAGAACACATCAAGGTCGACATCGTTAGGGGCCAAGGCCAGTCCACGTTCCAATATATCTATCTAGGGCACACCTGGTTCTGTTTGTTAGTGGACACTATGGTATAACATAAGTAATATAGGAAATATGAATTTAAACATAAAATCAAGGTATGGTCGTGCCTCGGATAGTACGTTTAGCCATCGGTCCCGGTTACCATACGAACATCCATGGCAATCGTTACAGGTAGTTGGAGCTCTCAAAAGTCCGACTAGCCTAACTACACAAGTTCAATATCGCCAATTTGATTGTGGAGGACCGATGGCTGTCGCTTCACAGAAAATATCAAAGTTAAACCGCATCTTAGTTAGACTAAAACGCCGACACCAACTGAGTTGGGAATAGGCTCAGAGAATGATGAGGTATATAACGTAATTCCACGAGTGACAGCCATCTACCAAATTAAATAGGAGAAAGCGAATCATCAAAGACTATTACAACTGCAGTTAATCTGAATAATGCGTAATAACAATATAGTTTCTTTGTACTTGAGGCAGTTGATCCTCGAGTAAGCAGAAGTTATAAGCACTATTATTACCCATATGCTATTTATTCCAGTCCACCTTTTATGATAGTAGATGACCATCAAGTGAGTACTTCTTCTTGACTCAGAGCTAATACTGAGAATTCTCTGAAGGAAAAACTTAAAGGGCTTTTTGTTCAACTTTTTTATAACTTAGAATAAAATTGTTTTAAGGACAAAATTCAATAAAGTATCGACAATATGAAATATATTTTGAAATGTTATTCGGGAGTGTTCTTCATGTAATATTTATGGAAGTTAGTCTAGTCACCAATAAACGATTTTGCGCTGCGGGGAGCAGAACGGGAGCACTGACACAGTTATGTTAGTTAGAGAAGATAATCTACACTATTACTCGTATTATGAAAGCGGTAAAATTTGTGATTTTGGGACTTGAAGGGGACAGGTAATCTTTGGATTTACTGAACCGATTTGAATTATTCTTTCACCAATAGAAAGCCATATACAAAAGCTCAAGAGTCACAAAAGCTAAATATTGTCACGCTACCGAGGATGGTCAGTAGCTCGTTTTATGTCGTGTGGAGACGCAGACTACAGCTAGTGTGTAATAATCAAAGTTGAATTGTATGTCTAATAATTGTATACTCACTAAGTTCCTTATTTCCGTTGAAAAGGTTTGTTAAGTGAAAATGAGCGTTGTCTATAACATTGAACTCGCGCTCAAACTTAGTGAGTTTAATGTGGTCTTTACCATCGATTTTAACCAAATCGTAGTGTAGTAATATCTTTACTTGCAAGTTTTCTGAAAGGGAAAGGAGTAGGTAATTGTTATCCTAAGGTTTAAAAACAAAATCATTGCAGCCAATCATGTATTAAGTATCGTCAAAGATATTCTTCTGATAATCTTTTTAACATTATAATATAATTTTTATGAATAATTGATTCATAAACTTCAGAGGACACAGTTAGTACGAGTGTAATATTATATTATACCTAATATTTCTTTAACTATTTAAAGTTAAGCTTATATTAAAATCTTGTTGTATCACATTACACGGAAATAAATGATTCTGAATTCGAATCAAACCACACGAAAAAAATAAAATTAAAATAAAATAGAATTTATAAAATAACTTCTGTCGTAAATTGTACGAACACTTGAGTTGCAATATTGGTTACATTAATAAGACTCTCATACTAATTTCCGAATTACTGAACCTAATAATTGGCTGACTGATTGAAAAGAATATAACGTAAATCGTAAACATTTCTCTAAATACTTACTCAATTTCATTTTGAGCTGACCATCGCCAGTAACAGGCAGAATTAGGACTCGACCGCCAGCAGTATAGTGACCCTTCATATAAGCATCGAAGTGAAAGTTTAGGGTAAATGTGTTCTTCTTTAGATCCCATCTGAAAATACAATCATAATAATTTGTAAACCCGCGCTAGGCCAAACATTTCAGTGTCCAATACAAGCTTTTACCAAATACTGAAAGTGAATAGCCACAGCGCGGTAGCCTAGTAGTATGGGTAATGGACTGCAGAGACGAGGTCTCGGGTTCGATCCCAGGTTTTACCATGGCACACACCAATGACTCGATACTTTTCGAAGTTATGTGTGTATTTATCCCAGGTTTATAAGTGCCCGGTTAATGCCAATAGGCTCGCCACCTATTACATTGGGACCTAAACATAAACTGGCGAAATGTGGGTGTTAACACATCTGCCTACCCCTTCTACCATACAGGCGTGAGTTTATGTTTATGTGAATAGCCACAGTACTACTACGAAAATGCACAATAAAAACTGTTGTTGCTAAGCTGTTGATATCATTAAGACTATTTGTAGTAAAACCAAATCTCCCCTAGCTAAGCTAATTACATTATGTAAGGATTGGGTCGTCGTTAGTGCAATGGCCAGGGAGTGAACCCGGGATCCTTTGATTGTTAGGCGGACTCTTAACCGTTAACCTAATTAATAAACTTTCATTTGTATGCGTTGTCATTTATCGGTAATTTTTACATTACCGTACCTGATGAGCATTCAGGCGAAGAACGTTTGCAATGTTCACACTAAGTACCTAAGGTTTTCAAGGTAAGTGTTAATGAAATCACTGAGGAATAAGGCTGTTTAATATCAGACAGACATATACCATTCATAGATACAACCCAAACTGAGCCTCAGATGCATGACTCGAGTCAACAGAACAGGAATGCCCGGAATATGGCAATAGACTCACTCCCTATGGCGTGGGACCGAACACAATGGTTTTGGTGAAATGTGGGTGTTAATTCACCTTTGAGTACCCAACATTCGTGTATGTACGTGAGTGTGTCAATTATATAGCTTTAGTCTCATTTGCACTATTGACCAACATCATTAGGGGGGCTACACACTCGTATATGCATCGTTTGCACTATTACCACATATACAAGTTTTTCTACTGTTATTTAAGTTCATTACCTCAGTTGTTTCATTTTATTTTATTTTGTCTGGGTGAAGCCTGGGTTTGCCAGCAAACCAAAAAAAAGAGTTAGACACATGTGACACATCTTTGGGGCGAAAACATTTTTTTAGTCTCAATGAACACTTTTGTGAAGTTAATACATACTTTTTATACACACCATTTCAACTCCAGGTCGGTACTGTTGCATTGTCACAATTTGTCTTTGATGTTTATCGATGTACTTAATTAATTTTGTAAGACTACTCAACTACTTAAATAAAAAGAAACTTACTCTACGTCATCAAAGACGGCACTTTTCAATCCTTTCAAGGTTCCATCCCTCAAACTGAACTGAAGTCCAGACAAGTCAAATTTCACGTCATCCATTTTCATAACATCTAGAACTTCAATGCCAAGATCAGGCATTCCTGCCGTAAAAATTGGCACCATCTTTTGTACCGTGGGAATCATGCAGGATTTGTCAGTGAGTGTACATTTCTCTACTGGTAACACTAGAAAAGAAAGTATAGATGTTGATGAAGATATTATGTTTAGGAGTAGGAAACATATTTTATAATATGCATAAACAAGGTGATATTCCTATGAGAGAATGAGCGAATCCACCGATCAGTCGAAAAAATCACACCTGGTGTGTCCTGGCACGAAATTTAATGATGTTATTCAACTTCAGTTATGTAGTGATTAAGTAAAGTGTGGTGTTTTAAGGGCTCTAGAGTTTAAGGTTACCAATTACTTTATAATATTGGTGTAGCATCAAAAAAGTTTCAAATTTTGTCATCGATAGTCATTATAATTGTATTCTTATTTTTGTAGTGTCAAAATAGAATCGAACATGAGAAAATATATTGGCGGAGTGAAGAAAAATACCAAAAACTGGTTTGGTTTTCTATGACCATTAGTAATATTTTGCTATTTGCTATCAGTGGGATTGTTAAACCGTTAGTGGTTTCCTCTCCCTCCCCCAATATAATTTCTTGTGATAGATTTCCGTTATGTAATGCCTACTTCAATGTCTTATCTAGAGTAGAATATCATGATATACCTATAATAATAAATTTATTTATTGTTCTTAATTCGTGTGCGTCGAGTGAATCTGAGTTAACCTGAACCAAATTAGGTACGTTAATACATTCCATTGAAATTCATAATACATTGCATATTTAATACCAATGCATATTTCCGAATTAAGTGAACATGTCGACGTTGGCAGCAACACGTTGAAAGATCTCATAAAAATAGAACAGTCTAGTTAATGTTAAACATGTAAAAATGAATGGTGTACTAGAAATATTGAAATTATGTTTTTAAAACGACAATCATTTTAATAGGTTGTCATGATGTTAATTGCATCAAGAAAAATAGAATTCATTATATAAATTATTTATGATTATAGTAATTTATATGACTAAGCAAGTTTGTATGACCATATTTAGACGTGAATCATAGCATGACGAGCTAGTGGATATACCTATTAAGGTCACGATAAAATTG
The DNA here is from genome assembly GCA_963691645.1 of Pelosia muscerda. Lineage (NCBI taxonomy): Eukaryota > Metazoa > Arthropoda > Insecta > Lepidoptera > Erebidae > Pelosia > Pelosia muscerda. The sequence goes on from OY829113.1 coordinate 7,367,496, forward strand.
AATGTAAGTTTAAGGTGCCCTTCCTGTAATTTGAATTATTTGAAATATCTTTGAGTTAGTTTTCTGGTTGTTGGTTTTTGCCCACCATTCTAAACGTACAATAATCCTCCCACGCCCCTTACAAATTTGCTGATCTCACAGAGGGAATCAGTTATTACTGAGATGCTGCTCATTGGGTTTTGTTTTGAAGGTACTTATTGTTAGGGACCAGGGTAAAATTTTGAATGCTATTTTATTCCGGTCACCGTCTGTACTCATCTTTTAACAGAAACTCTTTTCTTTACATTACTGAATAGAAATTGATGTGCCTTGGAAACCCTGATACACGCACTTATATAATGGTATACTAATTTTAGTAACCTCTATGACGTTATACTCGCCACTTTTTACAAAAATACATATTGAAGAAATTTACTACACTAACTAACTAACTAATTAGTGTTTCGATTTCGGTTTTTTGTCTAAGCAGAGACAATTTAATGAACCGAATTCTTAAATAAATCATATTAAAGAGACACAATCTAAGTATCTGACCAAATAAGTTTAAGTACGTTTTTGTAAGTTACTAGAAGTATTCTCTGTAACATAGTATTCAAAGTTGGATTCTAGTTTCCAAATTATCGTTAAACAATAGTCTGAAAATGAACATCTAAGCCCACCGGTGATGCTTATGGCCGCCAACGTATTAATAAAAAAGAACTAAAAATCTAGATACTATAATTTCTTGCTATAGAATAAACAGGTAAGCCTCACAATATTTACTACTGAAATTCCAATAACAGTAAATATTGGATATCACGTCTTGCGCGATTGCTATCATTGTTCAATATTATACAGCGTGTTACAGAAAGATGTGCTAATATTTAAGGGTCGTCACACATACCTAATAACCTAGAGTATATGCACTGAGCATAGTAGAGTATTATATAATATAATATGTATTTACTAATTAAGTAAAAGGGGTAGGTCAAAACACTATTGCATTTTGCCCTTTCGTGATAAGTTCAATTGAGTCCAATAGCCCCTGCAATCATAGAATGCACTAAGTTATCACTTAACGATTCATGAGTTTTAAGTATCACTTAAGTAGGTACAAAAAATATTATTTTCTTTCTTATTTTAATTTTTTGTAGGTACTTTGGTCAGTGCATATAATTTGGTTAATCATTATTAGGTAAAAAGTGTATGTATATGTAAGGTTAGTTAATGGGATGAGGAATATAGGTACATGAAAGTGATAGGGCCTGCAAGAGAATATAGTAAGGAGTTTAAATATATAAGCTTCTACATGCTTCAGATTTATGAAGAAAATAGATTTATTTATTATGAACTAGCTGACCCGCGTAACTTCGTCTGCGTCACCCCGTTTTACATAGGTACATATAAACCTTCCTCTTCACTTACTCTATCTATTAAAAAACCCGCATCAAAATGTGTATCGTAGTTTTAAAGATTTAAGCATGCAAAAGGACAGAGAACTCGACTTTGTTTTATAATCTCATGTACTGGAATAAATCTACTGGGACATTTCAAAGATTCATTACCATTACAATGTTAAACTATTCCTGAATTACATAAGCTACTTTTTAACATGATGTTGTCAAGTGAGAACGTACACAGATAATTAATACCTAATTGAAGAACGATCGCCTTTAATAAGTGAATAGAAACACACAAGAAACTGGTTTTAATACCTATAGTAATAAAAGGACTATTATAATGACAACCATTAATGAGCGCATAATTGCGTAATGTAGGTTATCGTCTTGGCATCTACTGATGCGAAAAATTAAAATAAAATATGTAGCTAAGAACCGCATCTGAAGCGCAGTAATCGATGCAAATCTTTTTGAGTTTTTGAAGGATAGCTACATAAATCAACACTTGTCTAGTTCGGTATAGACTAGTTATTCCAGCGAACAAAATTTGCAAATATTAAAAATGTGTAAAACAAGTGAAAATATGTAACAATAAGGTTTGATAGTGAAAATTAAGGGCTAACAACAACAAAACAGCGGTGGGATTGCTCCGTACGTAAAATTTCCAAGGATATCACCCCCACTGAAGCCCATGAGAGTATCGGACTCGAACTGACTGAAACACACGCCGTCTTCGGGTCTTCGTTTGCTGGATGTGAGATAATAGGGTGGGTCACGTTCCCCTATTATTTAGCCCTAGAAATAATAGTTTACTACCTGTTCTCTAACGATTTAGAAATAGATCAAGACGTTATTCAAAGCTCGGTTACAAACACTGACACAGGAGATAGTGATAAATAGATAAAGTTGTGAATGTAGCTTTCATAGATAAAAAATAGAAGATATATAAGATATATATAACCTCAAAGAACGCTTCCAGTTCTTACATGACACACATGCGAGATGCTTGAGGTCGTCCGAGAATTTGAGGCTGAGAATGCCAACGCATTCCACGGACTTTGTGGATAAATCTTTCACTGTCAAGGCTGTGCGCCTGTGGAATGCATTACCAGTAAATATCAGACAGGCTAAATCCCTAGATATCTTCAAAAATATGGTTAAAGACTACTACCTATCATCGTGTGCCATGTGATGCTTCACAAATTATAAATTAGTAACTCGTTGCCTTTATATATATATATATCTACTCCCTATATTTATACTCTCTATCTTATATACTTTATAACTGTCTGATGGTGAAGCTAGTGCTATATTATATTATTTTGTGTACACTTGATTCTCATATAGGTAATGTTTGTTTATTGTATGTTAATATTTATTTTATGCTTCCTACTTCTCTTATAGTTTTGTACAATACTGCTTGTGCAAATTATCTTATATATTATTAATTGTATTATATTATCATAAACTACACCAGACCCAACAATATATTGTTATATCACGCTACTGTCCATCCCAAGGTTGCCTGGAAGAGATCGCTTCCAGCGATAAGGCCGCCCATTGTACATTAGAACAAACTGTAACTCTCACTACTTGTCCATGGTGTTTTCTTGTATTTATTTTATTGTTTTGTTTTTTTGGTGTACAATAAAGAGTTATCTATCTATCTATTATCTATCTATATATATAAACTTCAAAAAATGAATTTAAATTATTCTCACCTGAACACTGAACAACTCCGCAAACGAAGAGAACAAAATAAAAACTATTCTGTACCATTTTCATTTTGACCCTACGTACCCACAAATACCAACCAACAACTGCGACTCTAACAAGTTACGCTTCCGTTAATATAGTTGCCTTACTACTTTGAGAGCATTTATACTAATGCATGTGAAATAATAGCCATAATTACAAGTAATCACTTTTGTTCAGAATCAGCAAAAGAAACTGGTTCTGTGTAATGTCAAACTAAAGCAAGTTCCTATAGAGATAGTTCAATTCAGTCACAATAGTTAAATTCAGAACCTCGCCATTTCTGGTAGCTAATATTTTAGCAGAATTCGTTGGAGGAGGTCATTTGCAGCCTACATTTCGATTTGCGCGGTCTTTCGATTCGGTCCGTTACATTTTCCACCTTCTTGAGTTTAACGGTGATTTTTGTTTACTGAATAAGTCCTTTATTTTTATTTTTACTTTCACATATAAATTGGTACTTAAAAACTTGTTTAGAATTAAATTTTCGACAATTTTGGTTGGCATAATTTTTCCTAAAATAATTATTTTTTACCCCAAAAGGTGTTGAACTTTTATTTCATTTGTTTGACACAGAAAAAGTCCTAGTAGCACTTTTATTTCAGAATTCGTGGAGGGAGGTTATTGATAATGAAGTTGGAATATGCAAAGAACCCAATACTACACAAATCAAAATATAGATTGCCAGTGACGTCTTCTAACAAATTCCGAGAGGTAAGGAAAAAGGACCTTATTAACCTGCCCGCAATTCACTAATTTATGAAATGATATATGGAAATCTTCCTGACTTGACACTTTACTCCGTTAAGTAGTAACGAGATAATATAATGTATAACTATTCAACACAAAATATTTTTTTCAATTTGAATTTGGTTCCTAAGGGTGCTAATCTCATGATTGGTTCAAATAGTTTGTTTACACAAACAAACAATTTCACACAAACTAATAAACAAACTCTGCTTGGTGGCTAATTGCTAATAATTGTCAAATTATTGCCGATGCTTTTCGAAGTTATGTGTGTATTTATCGCAGGTTTAAAAGTGCCCGGTTAATGGCAATAGGCTCGCTACCTATTACATTGGGACCTAAACATGAACTGGCTAAGTGTGGATAGCACTATTAAAAAAAATTTGCACGAACGCATACTCATTCCCACCTACTAATAAACATTTCTTGTTCATCTGGACTAAAATTACTAAAAATGTGTACAAAGTGTACATATAAATTATAAACAAAGATTGATGGTTAGAATCTATAGTCCAACGATCAGGAAAATCCGTGGTAAAACCTACATTCGTAATTCCGATACTTACCTATTGAGCTAAAGCGCCTTTTCAAATACTCAAAGCAATATTGATATTCTTCATTATTTTTTATTAAGGAGTGAAAAGGCTCGCCCTACTATGTTTCCAAAAAGCTATAACCAGGGGAGTCTAAAATATATGGAGGGAAGTTACAGGTTACTTCTAGGCAAGCATACTTCACCATCGATCGGCCATCTCATTATTTACCAACAAATGAGGTAGTGGTCAAACGACAATATAAAATACTGATCAATTTAATCTACACGTGGCTGAAGTTTGTGGTTTATTTCAAATTAACTGCATAATAATGCTGCGTACCAGTATTAATTACCAGTCAGCAATTAATTTTAATAGGATAATAATATTTCAACTATTATTACAAGTAGTTACATGTAATAATAATAGTCTAAACATTGTATTACAAGTAATAACTTATAATAACACGTACTGCTATTTTATCATCATCATTTAAGTCATGAGACGTCTACTGCTGAACATAGGCCTCCTCCATGGACCTCTAATTCTGATATTTACTTTATACTTATCAGAAACTTTGAACTTTGTTCTGCAATTTTATACTATGAAACGGCATGTTTTTATCGCGACCACATACAAATTCTGAATTTGAGATTTAAAAATTTTTTCAAGAAGAAATTAGCATTAATCACTTATAAACTTAGGTTTAACTTAAACTGGTATTGATTGATTAGTTCTGTTAATATCGCCAGTATAAACATTTGTTGTTGGTTATGTAAGATCGTCAAAAAACGAACAGTCATCTAGGGCCATCAGTTGCCAAGGATGAGGTAGCCTCACGCATAATGTGTACTGAAGTTTGAACTTAAAACAATGGCCCAATGCATTCTTTAAATTCTGAAATAACAGACACCAACTAAAACATGATTTGCAAGTCAAGAACTTGGTTAAAATGTTTGGTTGTCAAACGACAATACACAGTATGGGCAATAAATAAAACGATGTTTCTTACTTGATACCTTTAATTTTATTTTGATACTTACCTTGCTCAATTTACATCTTACTCATGTAGGAATACACACCAAATGTGATATGAAGTGGAATAGACCACCTGAATCTGTGTAACTGGAAAGTTGCCTGAGTTTCTTCAGATATAGATTGAATAATTTGCTTCTAGGCAAACACGTCATATTATCGTCGTCAGTCAATTGTTAAAAAAGAACTAAGATGTACCTAACATTTCCAGTTGAAATTCCCATAAGTCGCTATATTTAGCAGGAACAGCTGTGCTTCTTTGCATATTTCATCTGCTAACATAGTTCGAGACGGAAACGAAATAAGGAAATCCTTGAAAATGATGGTTATAATAGCCTTAAATATTGTAAATGTAGTTAACATCTGAGTTAGGTAGCGATCTTTAATTAACACATATTTGACGTTGTGAGGTACAATGTTTGCTATTGACAACGTAATACTTCTTTATTAGGAATTTATAGTGACAAATCTTGTAACTTTTAAAATGCATGATTAGTTATTTATTAGCAGGGGAGCTATCAATTTTTACCCGACAACGATAGGGTTATGATTTTGACACACAACTTATGTGTATGTATGTAGGTTGATCTGTTCCGCCATGGCTCCTCAGCTACTTATTAAAATTGGATAAATGAGGTATTGTTAAAAGCGTCTTGATCGTCTGCTGATTATAAGTTATAAACTTTTGCGAGCTACAAAAAATATATATATTTAAAATTTAAAACCCGACTGCTAAAATAAAGTTAAAAAAGGTCTAAAAAGTACTAAACAAGAAGTATAGACGTGGTCGTATACCACTTACCCTAACAAAACAATATATTCTAGGATTCTAGGCAAAAGGGGCATTCTAGGCAAAAATATTTTTGTATAATACTTCTTAGATCGTGATTTTCCAGTAGTCGAATTTAAGACTTCAAACGAAACCAAATAAATATATTATTATTTAACGTTTAAACTTTGAAATATTATTATCTGATGAGATAATATGATTTTAGAGAGACCACCACACCGGAATAAATCAAAGAGGGTAACGAAAAAAAACACAGTCCGTAAACGTTTATATGTAAATTTATTTTCTACTTTTTGGTAACTATTTAAACTGTAATATCTTCAAGTGGTTGTGAGCGTAGATAGGTTTGGATGGCATTAAATATTTTCTTAATAGGTTTTTCCAACATGGGGGCGGAAAATTCTTGATATATGGCGCCCCAATTTTCATTCATAAACATGTGCATGGCGTCACCTGGAAATCAATTAGAAATTAGAAAAACAAATTCTTATAAAATATCTAATTTAAAGAAATTTACAACTATAGAAAAAATATTTCTCATAAAACAAAAAAAACTGCATTAGGTAATATTAACCTAATCTAGGTACATCTAATTTGAAGAGAACTACATTATGTTTATGTGAGAATTAAATTAAATAGGTATGAATACAAAAAGAACCTACAAAAATAGATTGATACAAGCGTAGCAATTTGATGATTCTCAACAGTAAATTGGTGATGCAGAAGGTGCACCTCATAGATTGTGCACCTGGCATAGTGCCACAGGCTCACCCAGTCATATAAGTAAATGAACCTATTGTAATAAAATGACTGCTAAATATGTATAAACAGTTGAAACAGGATACTGAGCGTTGAAAAAGTTCAACTGTTTTGAGTTCGAAGAATGAACCGTATTCGCGTTCTCTGTGATGGACGAGCATCGGAGTTCCTGCAGGTAAATGCTGGTGTGCCGCAGGGGTCCGTCTTATCACCCACTCTCTTTCTTCTGCATATCAATGACATGCTGTCCACCGGCAGCATCCACTGCTATGCAGACGATAGCACTGTACACGGGAGCTACCACGGACATTCTGCGGCCAAGCAGTCCGATATAGCGGAAAAGAGGCGACGTTTCCCAATGGGGATCTGAGAACCTGGTCGAGTTCAATGCCAAGAAGACGCAGGCATGCGCGTTTTCAGCAAAGACATCTCCTTTCCTTCCTCCTCCCACTCTTCAGAGCACACCACTGCCATTACAGGATAACCTCAATATACTCGGTATGGACGTGCGCTGCAAACTGAACAACAAGAACTATATCGAGAGCATCATCAAAACAGCTTCGCGTAAACTCGGAGTCCTGAACAGAGTGAGACGTTTTTTCACGCCGGAGCAGCGGTGTCTTCTTTATAAGACACAAATTCGCTCCTGCGTGGAATACTGCTCGCATCTCTGGGATGGCTCCGCAAAGTACTTATTAGATGCTCTCGACAGGTTGCAGCGACGTGCGGTCCGCATTATTGGGAGTCCTGAGGTCACAAAGTCCCTCGAGCCTTTGCAGATGCGTAGAGATGTTGCGTCCTTGGCAGTATTTTACCGTCTCTACCATGGTGAATGTTCTGATGAGCTCTTCCAACTAATCCCACCCTCCCCTTTCCTACACAGGACAACGCGTGCAGGGCTTAGGTGTCACTCGCATACGGTACAGAATATTCCAACAAGAACCAAGCGGTTCGGTGAGTCTTTTCTCTGCCGTACCATTAAGTCCTGGAATTCCTTGCCGGCGCACGTGTTTCCTTCTTCCTACAGTCCCGGGTCCTTTAAGCGGGGCGTGAAAAAGCATCTGATGAGGCCGTCAAGCTGAGCGCCACCATTGTAGCACTGAACGTGTTTGCAATGGTGACCCTCTTTCATGGGACTTTGCCTTCAGCTTAACATCAGGCGAGGTAAAGTCAAATTGACGTGCCATAGACATAAAAAAAAAAAAAAAAAAAAAAAAAAAATGAACGAAATCTGTAAGAACATTTATGTTCAACTAATAAATCCGCAGTGAATATTAAATTTGTTATCAATCAATCAATTTGTCTATCGCAGTCCACCGCTAGACATAGGCCGCTCCTAATTTTTAAATTTTATTTCGAGCTTTCCTTTTCTCATACAGATATCGTCTGCGTTTTCACTTAGTCGCCTTTGAATGAGATAGGGTGGTGACTATTTTTTCTTCGGCATCACACGGGTGATGAAATTTCTTATCGCGAATATAATATCTCACCTTGGATTCAGCTATCCAGATTAGTAAAAACTCTTACAGAACTTTTTGAACGTACTTTTAAGGAATGAATGACTAGGATGAAGGTCTACGAGTGTATGAGATTTGATGATGTTTTAAAAAGAGTTTGAAGCTAAAGAACGAATTATTAGGAAAAAAATGTGCAAAAACAATAACCATTTTCCACATAACTACATAGTACCTATAACACAAAGTTGCTTCACACTGTCTGTTTGTTGTCTGTGCTTAGAGATTTTACACTACGAAACGTATTTTTAATGGATAGAGTAATTCAAGAGGAACGTTTATATTTATATAACATCATGCTACGACCTACGGGTGGACCAGAAATGAAAAATGTTGCAAAAGTGGGAAGTATCTCTTGTGACGCAGATGAAGTTGCATGCTGACCCGAGCAACTTTGTCACAGTTGATAATAAAAACTTACTCAGGCCTTTGTTTCCGTTGAATAGATTTGTCAATTTAAAATGTGTGTTGACTTTATTCTCGTGGGTAAATGTGTAACTCTTAAGGTCGATAACATCCTTTCCATTCTCATTTTTCTTGACATCATACGGTATAGTCATGTGTATCCCGAGGTTTTCTGTAATAAAAATAATAGTTGAGTAAATCATTGTATGCGCAGGATTCAGATGTTATATTCATTCGATGCAATTAATACTCGCATGAACTAAACAGTCCACTGCTTTTTTGTTGTACGATTAAAAATTAAAGTCTGAAAGTGCTTGTACTGCAGGCGTTTGCCTGCAGTACAAGCACTTTCAGACTTTAATTTATTTTAATTTATTTACTTTAATAATGCAAAATGTTATCACTGTAAAAGTGCTAGAGAAAGTTTCTACATAACCTAGAGGTAGAACATAACAATATCCCCCGTCCTAATAGAGCAGTCGGACTTGGGAACCACCTCCGTGCCAAAATAACGCTGCTAATAATAACCCTGTGCTGTGTTTCCGGTGGTGACTAGGGTAGTTAGAGCTCCCTAGATAGGTTTTGAGTGTCAGTGGGAAGACCTAGAGATCCTAATTTGTCTTCTGAGCTGACAGCACAGCTTTTACATGGTCAGCAGTACGAGTGTGATGCTCCTGGTGGTGCTAACGTCTATAAGAGGCGATAACCATTTTCCACTAGGTATATTCTTACCTGCTACCTAAGTGGTCGGTATAAAAAGTAATTTTCAAACTATTGCATGTTTGTGACGAGACCTACAACTTGCATAACCAACAACCATTTTGCATACTTAATTGTTTTTGTTTTCTTTTCAAACGACTGCAGCTAATTAAATAATTGTCTTTTTATTGTTAGGACAGTCTTTGTATTAAAGGAACTTTGCAGTTTGCAGTTTGGACCGGTACAAAGCTAAAATGTACAAATATTGTTAAAAAAATCGTGTAGGTATAGTGTGTGCATAACTACCGTGCAACTGTACCAAACTGAATAATTCTTTATATTTTATATTCGTTATTGTCAGGTCTTTGAATCATTGGTTGTGGAAGTCGCTTCACGGAAAATATCGAATTTCAGCCGCATCACAGTTAATCTGGAAAGCCGACCCCAACTGAGTTGGGAAAAGGTTCAGAGAATGATGACAATGTCAGTTGAAAGTTTATGGCAAACAATTATGTATAGTATACCATGAATATGTTTACTATAATTATTGGGATGAAGCCAGGGCGCGTAGGTAGATGTTGTATAAGTCACAAATATAGCAATCTCTAAACTGATTCAAATGTGGAATAAATGAAGATACTTACTAATCTTGATAGTTATATTGCCATCACCACTGATAGGTAGGATCAGTAGCTGTCCTGAGGCTACGTATTTTCCTCTCAAGTGAATGGGTTCGACGTGGAAAGCAAGCTCTATAACTTTTTTCGCAGTGTCGACTCTGAAAAAAGAAAACGTTTAATCTCTTAGTAGCAATGCGTAATTGCAACGGCGAATTGGACTTATTGAAAATTGAACCAATCGCGAATTATATCAATCAATAAATGAACATTAATTTGACCATATTTTATTCCGCATGGATGAGAACGGTATCACCTATTGATAAATATTTAAGTAGGTACCGATGTTCTTTCTTTCTAACATTAGATCAACCGTCAGGCATTGGACTAATTACATCTAAATGTTGTGCTGAGAAATATGAGACGTGTGTGAAAAATTCATTATTACATTTTTCTATAAGCTATCACATTTGAACATTGTTAGTCGAATCAGCGTATCGTGAGTTTAATAATTTATTATATTTAGCCACTAATATAACTATAGACTGCAGTCAACTTTAGAAGTAACTTTAAGTAATGACATAACCATTATCTCTTAAAAGTAATACTATTTTAACTTTACACACATTTAAATGAATCGAACCGAGACCGTTCGGTTTGAAGTCCATCAATATTTATAAGACAGGTGTAAAATCTAACAAATGAAAAAAAAAATGTATCCATTATAGACCAGGGTAGATTAATTTTTGAAGTCGGGCAGGATTTTGTTCGCTGAAATCTCTTCTTTTTGATAATGTACTTCACACTACACTTCCCGACCTCAGGCCGCCCGTAAACTATTTTTCCTTTAATTTTTATTATATTCTCGTCCTTTTAAAACAGGTTTCAGCCTACTATGATTTTTTTTTACTTTTTACCTTTTTCAAAGCTATTGACCCTAGTGTATTGCCTATAATAAAAGATACTGTTCGACACAGCTAGATCATATCACTAGTATTCTGACAAATGCTGTCGGTTCGATTAACATTATGAAAGTCACAAGGAAAGATTAATATAATGCTGCTAGAGATGGTAGTAATCGTAACACCCCAGTTATGTTCAACCTACACTTTTATAAAGTATTGCTTCTACTCACTTCAACATATCAATTGTAGATTTGCCCAATCCTTTGATTTCAGCATCGGTAACAGTTAACTTCAATCCGGACAGGTCAATAACAATGACGTCAATTTTGACCGGTTCTAAGGTTTCTACGCCAATTTCTGGAATTCCTTGCGTAAATACTGACAGAGCATTTTGTGCAGATTTTTGAAGACAGCTAGAATCACTCAGGGGGCATTTTTCAATCGGTGGTACTGGAAATAAAATGATTTCAAATGAGTTTCGTTTCTCATTAAGCTTTACAGTTCAATTCTCTATAAGTTATGATCATAATCTTATTCTTCTTGATAAATCTTCTTTTACTTGGCAGCTTGGCCAAGAATAAGTCAAGTTAAATTGAACCTTGATACTTATTGCTCTACATTATCTAAATAATACAATTGAAGCACTTTTATATTAAGAATATTAGGAATATTTGGTTTTCGGCGCGTCATTTAAGTCTGTATAAAAAAATTAAATATGTTTTATTTTGTCCATTGCTGCAGTTGTTGTATTTTAAAGTTGACCGAGCTAGTGACTTAACTGATTATATCTTATAATAAAATAAAATTATCATTTTTGGCTTAAAGTTACTCGTGTAGTGTATTGCACAGCGGTTAATATGGTGTATTACACTAAATCATTTCATCAAAATGGCTTACTTTAACCATATTTTATCATATACCTAATCCATGCCTGTTATATTAAATCTAAAATAAATTATCTTCGTTGTAGATTTTTAACCTATGGAACCTTTTAAATCGCACAATAAATTGTAAATTATTCATTAAGAACCTTTATATATTAATCCAAGGTTTCTTCCAGAAATTTTGACACTCAAGAACAAGAATAATTGGTAAAATCATGATTATACAAAGGAAAAGACACGAAAAGGAAAGAAAATACAAGGTAGGAAAAATATATACCTATATAATATATGTGTATAAACCTATAAATACAAATCATTGCAATCTGCCCACATTTTACAGCACAAAAGTACTTAATTTCGGATCAAAATTGATAAATCTGCAAAAAACACTTGTTCCATGTTTGAAATTACAAAACTCTTCTCGCAAAATCACAGTGGACTGGTAACCTAAAACATTACGTCACCCGTGGAGTACCTAAACTAGTCGTTAAATCACCTGATCTGTTGGCACCTGTCAAGGCAAATAGGTATAAAAAGTCCCGGTCGGCCCTGACCGTCGAATCTCAAGAACCACAAGTATGTAGGTACGTGATATAGTTCACAAAAACAAGCAGTTAAATATGCTTATACAAGTTTATCTGTGTATGCGCATTAAAATTGTTCATTTAGCAAAATGCTTACGTACCCATATATTACGTACCATACCATATAGTTGGAAAAATAAATAAAGGCAAATAGGTTAGGTACTCAAAGCGGAAGCCGTACCTAATATAAGAATTTTATTTTGCAGTAAAACAGCTCCAAACGAAAATTTATCGTTTGATTCCTATCGAAAAGTAGTTAATAAATCCATTATACTTATTTGCGTCTTATTTTAATTAATAGAGAAAATAATTTATGGTTACGGTTATTGGTGTAGGGCACAAATGGGGTTTCCGATTGAAGTTCGAACTCCAACTTGGAGTTGAAATAGGTGTTACCCGTGGCTCAATGACTGAGTTCTACTGTACGATCCGATCCAAGGGTAATTTTTTGCCAGTAGTTCCATCAATCGTATCATGTGGTCGTTGCTGGTCTCTTCTCAGAAGATTTAACTACCGAACCAGCGAAAGAATCATTTTCAAATGATTTATTTACTAAGTATTTTATATATCATAAATTATAATATTTTTGACAAATGTAGGTACATAATTATTGCAAAACTTTGACATTCATAAGTGCTCTTTATGTGCCTAAACTGAATAAACGAAATGGATTCTTTGATTCTTTGATTCTATGTGAAAATCTAATTTTCCTATCGATTTAACGATAAACTTATCTAAACCGTTAAAACTATTCTATATTTCCACCACTTGCTAGAACTATAATCATATTCACAATATTAAATGTAGAATCAGGAAATGTTTCCAGAACTGTTTATAAGGATCGAATGTTTTTCTTCCCTATCAAACATTCATACATTCTTATAATTTATCGCCGAAGGGGTATATTGTATGCCTATATTCATCATCAAAATAGGAAGAAGTTATTTCCCACCTTGATTTATGGTTTCCTCATCATGTTCGATAATGAATATAGTTGAATTTCAACTAATGTACAAAAACTAGTACAAAAAATCAACCAAGATAATATACATATATTGTACAGACTCACAATTGATTAATTACAGACAATTTGGTTACTAATGACAAAACAATACAACATTTTGTATTCATAACATGAACCTGCAACCTTTGTTTTTATTCAGTTATACTCATAAATCTTATTTTAATTCAAAAGGAATAACAGTAGGTAACAGTAGCAAAGTATAATTCAATCCTGTCGGTTTCCCAACGGATCGCATGGTGCATAACTAACAAGATCGAGATGAGTATTTATTTTCTACCGGCCTCCTTTTCGAAAATTGCCACCCTTCGCCACTGGCAGGCAATCTTTAGTTTTAAAAATTGCCTACCAGTGGCGAACGGTAGCAATTTTCAATATAGTTTATGTATGAAAATTATTAGCATACTAATTTAAACAGACCTTAATAACTATCTATATATAACTAACATTAATAGGTAATAGTTTGTCGAGCAATGGTACCAGATGAACATAATCAACTGTCATTTGATAATTACAATCAAAATTTAACTGTAGGTATTCTATTTTTTACCCGACTGCGCGACGCAAAGGAGGGTATTGTGTTTATCAGTCTATGTATGTATGTATGTATGTATGTATGTTTGTTTCTATGTGGCGTTCTAGAGGCTAAACGCGTAGGCCGATTTTGATGATTCTTACGTCAATCGATTCGTCTTAACCTTGCGAGTGTCACTAAAGACATGACAGTAATCAAAAATCACCACAGCGACAACCAGACGCCATATTGTTAAAAATGAAAAAAAAAAATCGACGAACTATGTTAAGTGGGGTGTCGTTGAATAGGTATTTCAAAATCATTTTTAGGTTCCTTTTACCATTTTTCATTTTAACTAATAGTTTAGGATTTATAATGAATTAAAGTTGTTTAACAAAACATTCATTCTCGCAAATTTTCTTACTTCAAGGATAAACGATATACAAACAAAAATAATATTTTGATAAAAAAATAACTTGCAAATGAATCGTAACTAAAAAGTATAAAATAAAAAAATAATTAAGAAAAACAAAAAACCCGACTGCGTAAACCAAAGAACTAAAAAGAAAGAAACAAGCCCAGGAGTTAAGATTTCATACAATACTCACAGTCGGGGCCCCTTAGGAAGATGTGATTGGTAAAATTTAAATGGGCCCCGACTGTGAGTATTGTATGAAATCTTAACTCCTGGGCTTGTTTCTTTCTTTTTAGTTCTTTGGTTTACGCAGTCGGGTTTTTTGTTTTTCTTAATTATTTTTTTCTATCGCATAATCTAGCTGACGACTTACATTTATTTCTCTGAAAATTTACCAGTATCAGCCAATAAGCTAATCTACATATTTGGGTCAATAGCTTCGAAACCAAAGAAGTTTATTTTTGTATGTCGAATAGACTTAATATGTTTATAATAATCGGACCTTAATAATTTTAATTGAATTTACACCTACCTACCATAAAATGTTTAATTCTTTCATTGTTTGTCCTACCTTTAACCCCATTTCCTAAATTCTTGTAAATATTGCAGTTTTTATTTAAAGTGTTTAATAATTAATGTTTTTAAGCTATTTTAACAACAGTTCCTAGCTTTAATAATTGAATATAAATAATTTCTTTCATTAAATACAATAACACTGAGTCGACAGTGATGATATGATGATATGATGATATGATATTAATGTCATAACACGAGCTAACCTTAATAACATGATAGATATATATTATATCTAACAATGCATAATTATGTCGTGTTTCTTGTAATTTATAACTATTATTGTTTTTAAATTTAGTTATATAACCTATTTATTCCATTAAACTTAACATTTTAGTTAACTGAATTTACTATAATTAATGAATAAACTTACGCGCTGTTAAAATAACTGTTGCTTGAAGCGACAGTAATAATATAGTATTCAAGATTGCACTCATTGCGATGTTTAAATGCGCACACACAACGATCGGAAGCTCGGTCACAATGCAAATACAGCCTTTCGCAATATAATCCGTCATATATAAACTTAGACGAACATGGTGTCATGGTCACTAACGATTAATGACATCATTTTTAAAAATAATATCATGTACATCAATTTAATTTGCTACTGATTCCATTAAATTTTTTTCGAATTTGGCGGCTAACTTTGTAATTTTTTAAGTATGGATTTTTTGCATGCCTATAGAATTTCTTGCCTCAATCTGATATTGAGCCTTCAAGCTCAATGGAACACAGAGATAGTTGGATCGATTCAAAAACGTGTGTATTTTGAGTTTCCACTGCTTTTTAGCGTGCCTACCTGAACACGTCCTCATGAGGGAGCTGATATCCCGCTACTAGCTACATACACTCAAACCATGGTTATGCGTAAGAGGTTTTCCGAACGCTTCCATTTACGCTGACGACTGTCACAAGGTCTGTAAGCTATAGGTATTGTCCAAAGTACCAAAGTGCCACTGGTATTTTGATCAAAATCGTTTTAAAAACACATTTAATTTAATTCAAAAGATTTTAAACCTGTTTATTGTAAATAGTGACCCCATTGTATAATTTTATAGGTTATAATTTAATATAGTCTACAAGGATAGTGATCATAAGGCCATGTATTTAATTTGGTCTACATATTTAGAGTTACATTATACTAAAAACTAGCTGTTGCCCGCGACTTCGCCCACAGGGATTTCTGATCCCGTCCAGCGTCCGATAAGCGTTCCATATAAACCTTCTTTAGAGTTCAAAGGATAAATTATAAAAAATACTGGTCCAGCCGTCTTCAGGCTTTGCGCTATGTTTATATATTTATGTTATATGTTTATATATTTGGTAGCAGGTGAGGTTGGCCCGGAAAATCCTGATTCTAACCTAACTTACTAACAAAAGATCGAACCATTATGAAGTGACCGAAAAGCGGCTCCAATCTGTTGATAGGGCCTACTTTTAGGCGGAGATGGCTTGTGCCTAGCGCACTAATTTATGTGCCTGTTAAATAACTGGCGAGGCTCTGGCGCAAGCGTTCCTCTCAGAGTTGGAACGCCCGAACGTCAGTCTTTCCAAGAAAAGTCGATATACCTATAAAAATCAAAGATTCTTGGGCTCCAAGTACAAACTTTGGATAACACTGGTAAAACTACTAAGATGATAATGATTACCACGAATACACACCCATTGTGCAATCATTATTATTTATTACCATTTTTTAACCATTCTATTTATAGATTAATCGTGTCGGCAGCGTCAAAAATCATTTACGCATTTGAAAACGTATCTACACGACTGCCTTAACCAAAAAAACTTAATAAAAACAATAGAGCGAATCGATTATACCAATCTGCTTCGTGTTATGGCAACTGTTTGATAGATAATGTTATGTAATAATTGAAGCTTGGCTGAGAATTTCTGTGCCATGGAGCTATCCTTGCCCGGTGTACGAATGAAATACTCTATTAATTGAGATCCTTTCTTTTATCATGAGAAATATACCCACCGATACTTCTCCCACCGGAGCCGGTTGGGGAGGGACTCAAACCGACGAAAACGCACGCCATCTCTGGGTCTTTACTTATCTTAGATGAGATAGTACCCGACATATCCACCGCGCCCCGGCAGACCCGGTGCCCTCTCTTTCGAGATGATCCCCTTCGGGTGTAAGAACCACGGTGTCTGCGTCTAGCCCCGGGTGTGAGAAGGCGCACTATGCGCCTGGGCTTGCCAGGGTGACAGGTGACTCCACCCGTCACCACCAATCACCTTGCATCCTAACACTTGAAACCCCCGCGACAATGTGCAGTCACGTCGGGCGCACATACAAAGGAATTTCTGCATGAAAACATAATATTGTAAGTGTAATACTTAGAATATAATTAATTTCACAACCAGTAAAAGGTTTAAAGTAGGATTGTCCAGCCTTAAAAGAATATTTAAATTGCGTTGACTTAGAAGTTTGATTTTTGCATTGGTCTCACGGCTCAATACGTTAAAACGAGGCTTGAACGTAGTACGAATTTCCAGTACCTCTATATAATTTTGAGAAAAACGTTTTGAAAGGCAGACGGACCACGCAGTAATCTTATAAGGATTCCGTCTTTTTCCTTTTGAGGTGGGGAACCCTAGTATTTACATTTTGTAACCGTATTGTTTCAGTTTTTACACAAACTTATATTTAGTGCCTATTTGACAATCTAAATGAAAACGAATTAATTCTAGAAACCTCATGAAAATGCCTACCAATACCTGCCTAGGTTTTTACGTCTTCCCCTGCAATCAAATTAAAATCACACATTTAGAAAACATGAAGTTATTATTCGGACCTCAAAAAATTTAATATCTCTGAACAAAAATGCATACCTAGTAACAAGCGAGTTGGTGTTGACTGCCGTCTATCAAAGAGCTAGCAATTATCATGTCAGTATCAATTTGAGGAAAATGAAGGACGATACGTTCATATTCAAATAGCGCATCATACCTGTTATCTAATAGCAATAACCTGTTTCAAAGATCTAGGACATTCAGGTCAAACTTTAAGTATAAATTTTATTGGATACTAGCTGTTGACCGCGGCTCCGCCCACGTGGACTTCTGATCCCGTTCCCACTGCTCCATTCCGAGCATTTTCATATTTGTTGACCTTTTAAACCTTGTCTGGACTTCCACGAATAATTCAATACCAAAATTAGCCAAATCCGTCCAGTCGCTCTCGAGTTTTAGCGAGACTAACGAACAGCAATTCATTTATATATATATATATATATATATATATATATATATATATATATATATATATTTTTATTTATATATAAATATTCATATACATATATAATATATATTTTATATATAATTTTTTTTCACTAAAATACATCATTTTAGTGACAATTTTTGGAAGTATTGAATTTGAGATCTTTTAATTTGATCAAAGCACGTAATTAAGCTTCCTTAATTACCTTCCAAGCTTTTTGTATTTCACACAATCAACATACGAGTATATTTTTATATATTTTTACATGCATCATACTTATTTTATACATCTATCAACATTTCCAATTTCAGTGGGATTTTTACAAAATCTTTACTTCGCCGAGTAGGTACACAACACAGACTACATATAAATAAACTTAGGCTACGAAGCCAGAAGTCCGTTCGCGTACTCTTTCTCTTGGCTCACATGGACGTTCTACAGGATAAGGATTCGGTGGATATTCACACGGTTTAAGAAAAACGATATTCAAAAATACATACCTACCTACTAACTAACTTAAAATCGGGGAACATTTATTTAATATCGCTTACCGTTCAGGGCGAATACTTCGAATAAGTGTGTAGGGACCAGAACGAGAACCCACCACAGTCCACGACAATCCAAAGGTTCGAGTATTTTATGTAACTTACCTTAGTATTTCATTATAGGTACTATTATGGAGCAGTCCATTTGACCTTAGTGCAAATGTTTTATGTAGATTAGTATACCTACATGTCAGCGAGCCTTGGGAATGTTTTCATTCCTTTAACAAGCAGTCTACTACTTAAATATTACCATACAGCTCTACCTATATCAGGTATTTGATATACAAGTAGATAATAATTATAAGGTTATGGTTTCATCAAATCTAAAGTTATATTGCCCTTAGTTAAATTGAAAATACAGGTAAGTACGCTACATGAACGACTAACGCCTAAAGCAAACAGGTCATCAAATTAGATTACTTATAGATTGATCTACTAAACGGAAATTGTCCTCGTTACCACCGAGATTTGCTATTAAATCTAAGGAAATTACTGCGTCTGGACGGTAATTAAAATATAATTAAGTATTGTACCTGCCTGTCCGTGTGCATCTCTGCTATGGTGAGTATTAGTACCAGGGCAGGGTATCTGTGTTGAGACATTAATTTCAAGGGTGCTCATGGATTTCGTATTATTACGGAGTAGGTATAATAATTTTATTTTGTTGAATTCATCTATTCCGAGTAACAGAATATCTAATAAAACACTTATCGAAATTTAAGTATAAAATATAGATATCTTGACTTTTACGGGTGGTTCACCAAGTGAAGTAAGGGCAATAAGGATTAATATAGGATCAAGAAGAATACTTCTCAGCCAAGAGCATACAGCGAATCATGAGTGCAAGCTGCTGACGCAACCACTGCAACTGTGATGATACTTTTAAGACATTTAGGTACTAAAATATTTTCAACAAAAGGAACTTAATTAAAAAATTACTAGTTGTCCCACCAAAAAAATCATGTCAAGATTGCAAACAAATTTTTATTAGGTAAGTACCTTATTAAATAAAACTGTAACAAGTCAAAATATCTCTAGTAATCATTCATAAACATATGCATGGCGTCGCCTTTTTTTAATCGTGCGCATAATCCCCACGGATACCACCTCCACCAAAAACCGATGGAGGTGATTATGTCGGACTCGACCGACCAAAACGCACGCCGTCCATGGGTCCTTGATTGCCAGAGGTGAGATACAAGACATCGCTGCTTGGCGTTACCTGCAAATCTATTATTAAATAGAAAATCAGATTCATATCAAATTATCTAATTTGAAGTATTTTACAAATACAGAAACAATGATATCTTATTAAGAAAGAACTCAAAAATTGCATTAGTGTTAACGAATCCATATCCCATTTAAAGACAGGTAAATAAATATGTTTACGTGAGAGTTAAATTATTTAAATCACTAAAAGAACTTACAAAACGATTGGAACGCATTTGAAGATGCAAGGGAATTTGATTAATCTGAACAGTGAATTGGTGATGCAGAAGGCGTATCTGGCATAGTGCCACACTGGTGCCCACCTTGTCATAAAACTAGCTTGAGCTCGAAGAACGAACGTATTCTACAAAGTTAGGTATATGAACTTAACTAATATTAAACTTGAACAAAACTATGAATATAATTGATAGGTACTAAATTTGAACAAAAGTTTTTTTTTTCGAAAATAACTGTATAGTATACCTACATCACAAAGTCGCTTCATGCAGCTTGGTTCTGTAGATATCCAGTAGACTGCGAAAAGAAAGATTTTGAAAAGATTCTCTACCGTTTTTATTGAACCTTTACTGTAGTTTTTATGGTTCTTAAAGTTGCCTGAAAATATTTGTACGGCAGGCAAATGTGCTAAATAATATTATAGTAATAGTACAAAAGAAAGTTTCTACATAACCTAGAGGTAGGACATGACGGGGATACTTCCCAGTCGGACTGCTCAGTTCAGGAGTACCTCCACCCTACAGAACACCGCGACTAATAATAATGACCCTGTGTTGTATTTTTGGAGGTGAGTAGGATAGCCAGAGCTCCCTGAATAGGTTTTGTGAAGGAAGACTGAGAAACTCTAATTGTCTTCTGGACTGATAGACATTGCACATACGACAAGTACTCGGATAAGAAGTCTTTTTACTTGCTGTGAGGGGTGCGGTTTGTTATTCCTTTTCCTTCCTACCCCTGGCCTGATGGTAAGCTAAAGGTAAAGTCCCGAGATTAAGGGGCATCATCACAAATACCTAGCTACACCATCAACACGTCAATGTTACCGATGTTAGGTCAGTTTGACGGTCTAGATCCCCATAAATACGATAAATAAGATATATTAGGTACTTACTTATGAGGATGAAAAGATTGTATACCTAGAATATCTATATGATTCTCATGAGTAAGTACGCTTTGCTGTACAATACTTACCAATAAGGGTCTATCCTACTTCCCCGTCTCAAAAATACACTCCGTATACATCTTGTCTTTAATCCTAATTTATAATTAATATGTATGTAGGTATATTATATAGGTCGCGACTTTTGTCGATCTCGTTTCTATGCAAATTGGCACAAACGCTTGACTACTGAATTATTTAATCGAATGAAAGTCGTTTGAATAGAAATTCTTCGGTTTAAAGAACATTAAAAAAATAGAAACTCCAACTGAATATACCTATGATTCTACCTATAGATTATAGATATATTTTAGTAAAAAATAACAGATTAATTCAACAAATAGGTATCTATAATGTAGAGTTGCTTAGTACCTACTCTTGGAAGTGTTGGAAAAACGTATGCCCTCTATCCCTCTCTAACTAATCAAAAGAGGTAAGATTAAAATCAGTTTTTATAGAGGGTTACTTCTTCCGAACACTTAAGGGTTGTTTATCGCTTACCGTTCAGGGCGAATACTCCAAATAGGTATGTTGGGACCAGACCATTTACAACTAGAACCCACTCGCCCCCTTGTCTTATTTTAATTTACTAAGTAATCATCGGGATTCGCGAAGATACCGACCACATTAGGTACCCAAAGCATGAGCTAGTTAGAGCCACTTCTTGCTCTGCCATATAGGTACATAGACGAAAGCAACCATGACTCAGCGTAGCCTAACTCCAAATGTACGAGTCTTATTTTTTTTTTT
Source organism: Pelosia muscerda (assembly GCA_963691645.1). NCBI lineage: Eukaryota > Metazoa > Arthropoda > Insecta > Lepidoptera > Erebidae > Pelosia > Pelosia muscerda. The sequence continues at coordinate 7,389,541 of OY829113.1, forward strand.
ATACTACCTTGGTGGCAGACAAGCACACGGCCCACCTGATGGCAAGCGGCCACCGGGGGCCACAGGGAGCATATCTTATATATAACTTACCTTAGTATTTCATTATAGGTACTATTATGAAGCAGTCCATTTGGCCTTAGTCCAAATGTTCAGTGTAGATAAGTATACCTAAATGTCAGTGAGCCTTAGGAATGTTTCTGTTATGTATATAGGTTTTACCTTTAACAAGTAATCTACAACTTAAATATTACCATACAGCTCTAACTATATCAGGCAGGTAATTGATATACAAGTCACTAGGTACATACCTACTCGTAGTATAAAATAAAGTCGCGTTCTCTGTCCCTATTTTTCTTGTCCCTTTGTATGCTTAAATCTTCAAAACTATGCAACGGATTTTGATGCGGTTTGTTTTAATAGATATACTTAATGGTTAAAGGGGAAGGTTTCATCATCATCATCATTCCCTGAACCTTTTTCCCAACTCAGTTGGGGTCGGCTTTCCAGTCTAACTGTGATGCGGCTGAACTTCGATATTTTCCGTGAAGCGACTGCCATCTGACCTCCACAACCAATGGTCTAATGACCAATGGCGATATCGAAGTTCCAAGTTAGGCTGGTTGGACTTTTGAGGGCTCCAACTACCCGTAACGACTGCCATAGATGTTTGTATGGCAACCGGGACCGACGGCTTAACGTGCTCTCCGAGGCACTTATAAACCTGCGATAAATACACACATAACTTCGAAAAGCATCGAAAAGTCATTGGTGTGTGCCATGGTAAACCTGGGATCGAACTCGAGACCTAAAGGGGAAGGTTTATATATGTATATAACATCATGCTACAACAAACAGGTGCGGAGCAGGAATGAAAAATGTTGCAAAAACGGGGTGACGCAGACGAAGTTGCGCGCGCGGGTCAGCTAGTAGATAATAATAATTATTATCTAACGTTATACTCGTAATTATTACGAGTATAACGTTTTTGTTTCATCCAATCTAAAATTATATTGCCCTTAGGTAAATTCAAAGTATTGATAAGTGCGCTACATCAACGACTTACACCTGAAGCAAACAGGTCATCAAATTAGATTACTTATAGATTGATCTACTAAACGGAAATTGTCCTCGTTACCACCGAGATTTGCTATTAAATGTAAGGAAATCACTGCGTCTGGACGGTAATTAAAATATAATTATTGTACCTGCCTGTCTGTACCTATTTAGTTCCGTGCATCTCTGTTATGGTGAGTATAAAATATGTACCTAGGTGGACCGCTGCTTTTTTTATCGTGCGAAAATCCCCACGGATACCTCTCCCGCCGGAGCCGTTTGGGGAGATTATATCGGACTCGAACCGACTAAATCGCACGCCGTCTTTGGGTTTTTAGTTGCTGGAGGTGAGATAGTAGACAACAATATCCCTTGCACCCCACAGACCCGGGGCCCTCTCTTTCTAGATGACCCCCTTCGGGTGTAGGGACCATATCCCAGTCTAGCTACCGGGTATGTTGTATGTGTGTAAGTGCATTTTGCGCCGCCGCCGTCGCGGCCTGCTTCTGCTAGGGTGACAGGCGCCTCCACCCATCACCCCCAGGCCCGCGCTCAAGGTCATTCTGCGACCTCCGACGTCCGAGCCGCCTCAGCTAATCTTTATGGTACCAAAAATATTTTACTTTTCACGTTTTCTTGTGAAATATTTTGTGGCGTATTAAAATAAATACAATTGCGTGTCAGTAATAGGGGACCCTGTAGGTTTAAGGCACAAAAAATATTTTGAACTGCCTATTACTACAATTTAAAGCTTTACGTGCTACTAGTTTTGATACTAGTTTTGATATTATCCTCATTTATCATAATTTAGTCACTAATAAAATACTTCGGTGCCACAGCCGTGAGGCTCTTAGGCTAAATTTTGTGTTCGGATAAATATTTTATTAGAACATTATAGAGAAGGCAAACGGAAGGTAAGATGCCCCCTAGCCAGATAGACTGATGACTTGAGAAAGGCGGCTGGGACAGACTGGATGCGGAAGGCGGAGGATAGGAAGCAGTGGCGCACATTGGGAGACCTATGTCCAGAAGTGGACTACGATAGGCTGATTGATAGAACATTATCAATAGGTAGGTAGGATACAAGTGGTACCGGTCTATTTAACGACATAGAGTCAGGAACTATGCTCAGTAGATACATGTCTACCTAGATAGCAATAAACACGTCCCCTTTTACCTACGTACATAGGGCCAATAATATTACAGTTAAGACACAATAACTATCCATCTAAACGAATGAAATTACAAGGTACTATATAATTTGCCGTAGTTGATGGTCACCGTACTAAAATATATAATCGTTCTAGAACAAACACTGCGTCGGTAACTAATTATGTCTATTATCTATGTAAATAACAATGATTTGAATAATAACTAAGTAATTAACTACTTTTTGTCGTGTGCGAAACCCCCATGGATACCAACCCCGTCAAAGCCGGTGAAGGTGATTAGGTATGTCGGCCTCGAATCGACTAATACGCAAGCCGTCTTTGGATCTTTAGATTGTCGGAGGTGAGATAACACCAAACATACCTTCCTGTGCCGGGAAGTAAATGCCTACCTACTGCGTTTGTTTGTTAATTATTAGTAGGTAAATTCATCGAGTAGTTCAGTGGTTCGTCCTGTGATAATTTCGGCCCATGGGACGAAACAATTCTTTTCCATAATATAATAATTTTCATTCGTTGATTCGTCCCATCGATTTAATTTTAGAGATATCTAAGTTTTTAGTATGGTCATCATTATTAATGTCCCTGCCCTTGTCCCACTTAATTTAGGTCGGCGCAACATGTCATTCTCCTCCACGCATTCCTGTCATTGATGTCATTTCCTCAGTCACTCCCTTCTTTGTCATATCTTCTTTCACAAAATCCATCTATGTTTTCTTGGGCTGACCTCTTCTCCTAAAGCCCTCTACATTCACACTTTGGACCATTTTTACAACATTATTATTATTATCATTCTCTTCTCATAGTAGGTATGCCGATAAGAAACACGACAATCGTTTACGCCGTTCACTTCTCAGTTTTTCATTTAGGTACTGATGCCACTTTAAAACTTTCGCTAATATACTCATTCCTTATTCTATCCCTTCTCGTCACACAACACATCCATCTTAACATTCGCATCTCCGCAGTGTCCGCTGTTCATGCTGTTTTCTTTCATCCGACACTTTTAAATTCAAACATGATGATCCATCCATGCAACTTACGTAAATTCTTTACACCAAAGAAACAATAAATAGTGTCCATCACCTTTATAACTAGCTACCTACCTACATACCTACCTACCTTCCGATAACAATAAACTATATACTAATTAATCTGCTATTATACAAGAAATTACCACAGGTAATTACACTATACCTTTACCTACTAGTATTAAACCTATACCTACTAGTTTCATAGATCAATGAACATGACCTGCTCTACCTGTATTTATACTGGGGCGAGCCCCAAGTGAGTTCCGAGTACGTCCTCGTCGTTCGCCCTGGACCCCGTCCTGACCACCGTAACGGAGTGGCAGGCGGGTGACTAAACCTCGAACTCGAAACTTGCGGGCGTAAGTGCGATTCTGCGACTAGTATGTCTATTCTGCAATCGAACAACAGTCCTTTTCAGGACTCGGAGATGGTGGCAGATCAGTCTCCCTTATCTGCGGACCAATCCGACAACAGTCCTTTTCAGGACTCAGGGGTGGCGGCAATTCCATCTGCCAGGTCTCCGGACCAGTCCCCTGATCGGAGTGTTAAAAATATGGAAGTGGAGATCGCTTCTGCGAGAGAGCCGCGGGGCCCTGCGGCCTCCGCATCCCATGCAGAGGCAGTCGTGGTTTTCGAGCGCTCGGTCGTTCCAGCCGGAACGATTGGATCGCGCTCTTCTTCTCCAATAATCGGGAGACTGTGGCGCAAGCGCTCCAACTCTGCCACAGAGGCAGAGTTGAGTGAAAACAAAAAGAAAACGAAGGGCCACTACGCCTATCTGGCGCAGGCGAAGGCCGACCTAGTCGCGGCCAAGGAGAAGGATGTGGAGCACCGCGCTGAGGAAGAGCTCGCAGAGCAGCGGCAGAAGAGGGCTCTCTACCTCAGAGAGTCCCCTAGCCCACAGCCGCAGCCCAGACCGACGGCTCCAACGGGAGTGGCTGTTTCTCCCACCCAGTCCCTCAGCGCGGAGCAGCTTTCGGGCTCTATAGAGGCGGCGGTGGCGATGGTACAATCCATCGCCAGTAGAAGTAATAATTTGAAGGGTCAATTCGTGCGGGACCTCAGGCAGGCATGCAGCTCCATCCTAGAGCACGTGCGTGTGTTGAGGTCCCGCACGGAGTCAGAGGAGGTGGCCCAGCTCCACACCGAGCTGGCCGTTGTGCGGGCCGAATTGCGTGCCTGGAAACAGCAGGCGGAGGCCGCGCCGCCCGCGATGAGCCGCGATGAGATAGCGTTTCTCATCGATGCGCGCATCGCGGGCATCCAGGACCGCCTGCTGCCTGAGACCCGCATCCGCCCACCTCTCCAGGCGGACAGGCGAACTGCCACTCGCCTGGCAAAGGAAGCCGACATTGAACCTCAGCCCGAGCTCCCACCCCTCCCTCCAGCGCCACCCGTTTCTGTGTCCCCTACAAAGCCCGATGGGCAAGTGGAGGACGCGTCGCGTCCTACTGCTCCAGTTGGAGAAAAGAAGAAGAGAAGGAAAGTGACGAAGAAGACGGCCGCAGCAAAGGAGGCAGAAGATGCCCGCCAGGCGCGGCAGTCGGCTTCGCGAGCCCCACAGTCGGCTCTAGCGCCGGTTCAATGGAGCACAGTGGCGGCACGGACAAAAGCGCCGAAGCCAGCTCCAGCCCAGCCAGCTCCAGCCCAGCCAGCTCCAGCTCAGTCAGCTCCAGCTGCCACCAGCAGTAGAAACCGTGGCGCCCGTAGGTCTCGCAAATTGCGAGCGCCAAAAACAGCAGCAGTCACCATCACGCTGCAGCCGGGCGCCGCAGAGCAGGGCCTCACATACGGAGATGTGCTCGCCAAGGCCGAGAGGTCAATCGACCTCAAGGCCCTTGGAATAGACGGCCTGCGCCTCCGGCCCTCCGTGACGGGAGGTCGAATTTTGGAGGTGGCTGGCATCGATAGAGTCCAGAAGGCGGACCAGTTGGCCGCAAAACTACGAGAAGTGCTGGAGGAGGTCCGTGTCGCTAGACCGGAGAGGTGCGTGGAGCTACGCATCTCTGGTCTGAGCGACTCGGCCTCCAAGGAGAACGTCGCGGCGTCGCTGGCAGCAGAAGGGGGTTGTTCCGCCAGCGCAATCCAGGTGGGCGATATTCAGCGCCCATCTGGCCGACAGGGCACTGCATGGCTGCGGTGCCCAGTTGAGGCGGCCAAGGTCCTTACAGACGGCCGCCGCATTATGGTCGGGTGGTCAGTGGTCAAGCTGACCACCCTGGAGCCAAGGCCAGCGCGGTGCTTCCGCTGCCTGGAGCCCGGGCACGTTGGCGTAAGGTGCACTGCGGGCATTGACCGCAGTGCGCTCTGTTTCCGCTGTGGGCAGGCGGGCCACAAGTCGGCCACCTGCTCCGCGGAGCCCAAGTGCCCCGTCTGTGCGGCGGAAGGTGCACCGTCTGGCCACAAACTGGGTTCGGGCGAGTGCAAGGCGGCTTCCCGTAGCAGAAGCCGTCCTAAAAGGAAAGCCGCAGGTGGGACTAACTCTACGCCCACCCAGCAGCCTACTACAACTGCGGAGGATATGGACACCGCCCAAACATAATGGCCAACAATATCTCCATTCTGCAGGCCAACATCAACCACTGCGTCACGGCCCAGGACCTTTTGACCCAATCCATGGCGCAGTGGCAGACGACACTGGCAGTAGTCGCCGAGCCGTATTGCGTTCGCGACAGCCCTAATTGGGCCAGTGACCATAACGGCTTGGTGGCTATCGTCGCCCGGCGAATGGCTCCTCCCTTCGACAGAGTGCAGAGGGGTCGAGGGTGCGTCCTCGTCACGCTGGGCGGCGCTGCAGTTATTGGGGTGTACTGCCCCCCCAGTAGAAGCATCGCCGAGTTCGAGCAGCTGCTCGCGGAGGTCGGTGCTCTGCTGGCAGAAGTGCACCCCACCCCGGCCGTGGTGGCCGGGGATTTCAACGCTCACTCACGAGCGTGGGGATCTCCGGCGACCGATGCCCGGGGGGAGATGTTAGAAGAATGGGCGGTGTCACAAGGCTTGGTGTTACTAAACCAAGGGGCGGTCCACACCCTTGTGCGACCCCAGGGTAGGTCGATTGTCGATCTGTCGTTCGCCAGTTCTGGTCTGGCCCGACGGATCAACAACTGGCGGGTCGTCGTGGGGGTGGAGACCGCGTCGGACCACCGGTACATCCGGTTCGACGTCGTCCCTGCCACCCCGGCGGCTCGTGTCGACCTCGACCGTCCCTTGGTAGGAGAGGGTCCGCGGTGGCGACTCGCCACATTGGATAAGGAACTGGCCCGAGAGGCGGCTCTCGTCGAGCGATGGGCTGCAGGCGACAGTGGCCTGGACGTGGACGCGAAATGCGAGCGGCTCGCTGGAGCGCTTACTCGCGTCTGCGACGCGGCGATGCAAAGGGCGAGGCCTATCCCGCCTCGGAAGCAAGTGTACTGGTGGCGTCCCCACCTAGCCGGGCTGCGTGCAGCTAGTGACGCAGCCCAGAGGCAGTACACCCGATGCCGAAGGCGGGCCGTGAGAGACCTCGCCCGAGAAGAACAGCTGCACGCCGCGTACCGGGCCGCCCGAGAGGCCCTCAGCTCGGCGGTCAAAGTCGCCAAGGAGGAGGCCTGGAAGGAGTGGCTCGAGAGTCTCAATCGAGATCCATGGGGGCGTCCGTACAAAACCGTGAGCCAGAAGCTCCGGCCTTGGGCGCCTCCTCTCACACGAACTCTCGAGCCCGGCCTCCTGGGCCGAGTGGTCAGTTCCCTCTTCCCTGCGAGGGAGGAGTGGGTCCCACCGCGGATGGTTACACCGAGCCAGGTGTCGGCTGACGAAGGGGCAATACCTCCCGTGTCCGAGGCCGAGTTAGGGGCTGCGATCCTGGCACTCAGGTCCAGGAACCGCGCCCCAGGCCCGGACGGCGTCCCTGGGAAGGTTATTGCCACAGTCATGCCGGCACTAGAGGAGGAGACGCTGTCCCTCATGTCGGAGTGTTTGGCGTCGGGGAGAGTTCCGCGACTATGGAAGACTGGAAAGCTCGTGCTGCTTAAAAAGCACGGGCGCCCAGTCAACTCGCCGTCGGCCTACCGTCCCATCGTTTTGCTCGACGAGATGTGCAAGCTGTTTGAGCGGGTGCTCGCAGCGCGTCTCGTCGGCCACCTGGAGGGGGCGGGGCCCAATTTGAGTGACGGCCAGTACGGCTTCCGTCGCGGGAGGTCAACCCTCGACGCCATATCTCGACTGCGGGGCAGCGTCGACGAAGCGGTCGCCGGGGGAGAGGTGTTGTTGGTTGTGTCGCTGGACATAGCCAACGCCTTCAACACCCTCCCCTGGGAAACTATAGCGGAGGCGCTGAGGTACCACAACGTCCCGTGGTACCTCAGGCGCGTCCTTGCGGACTACTTCGTGGACCGGGTTATCATCTACCCGGCCCAAAGCGGGGTGGTCCGCAGGGGCATGTTTTGTGGCGTTCCACAGGGGTCGGTTCTAGGGCCACTCCTGTGGAACGTAGGTTACGATTGGGTCCTGCGCGGTGCTAATCTTCGGGGAGTCGGTGTACTTTGTTACGCCGACGACACCCTAGTCACCGCGCGGGCCCCGACGTTTCGCGACGCTGCCGTCCTCGCTACGGCAGGCGTCGCCCATGTTGTGCGCCGCATCAGGGCGCTGGGTTTGAAGGTGGCCCTCGAAAAGTCCGAGGCCCTATTCTTCCATGGGCCTCGGCAGAAGCCGCCTCGAGACAAGACGATTATGGTGGGCGGCACCTCCATCACTGTCGGGACCAGTCTGAAATACCTCGGGCTGGTTCTCGACAGTCGGTGGCGGTTCGTGGAGCATTTCCGGCAGTTGGCACCGAAGTTGCTGGCGTTTGCCGGAATGCTCTCGCGGTTGCTGCCCAACAGCGGAGGCCCGGGGTCTGCCTGCCGCCGTCTCTACGACGGAGTGGTGCGCTCCAAGGCGCTCTACGGAGCGCCAATATGGGCGGAGGCTCTCTGCCCGGCAAATATTGCGTTGCTGCGACGTCCGCAGCGCGCCATCGCGCAGAGGGCTGCACGGGCGTACCACACCGTCTCTTACGAGGCGGCGTGTTTGATTGCGGGCAGTATCCCGTGGGATCTCGAGGCTGGCGTCCTTAAGAGGGTCTACGAGGAGGGCGCCCTGATGCGGCGCAATTTTGGAGGTCGGCCGCTTCCGGAGGAGATCGATCGCTGGAGACAGGCGGCTCGCGACGATCTCTTCCGAAAATGGGCCGAAAGGCTGGCAGTGACTCGCAGCGGGTTGCTGCTCGTGGGGGCCGTCCGGCCCGTCCTGCGGCAGTTTGTGGAGAGGGGTCATGGGGCTCCGACATATCACCTCACCCAACTTCTCACGGGTCATGGCTGTTTTGCCAAGTACCTGTGGGAAGTGGTGGGGATAGAGCCGGAGCCCCGGTGCCGAAACTGCACCAGCGGCGACCCCGACACGGCCTACCATACTATGGCCGTGTGTGAGGCATGGGACGGACAAAGGACGGCCCTAACACGCACAATTGGTGCGGACCTTTCGCTGTCGGCCGTGATTCCAGCCATGGCCGACAGCGAAGAGTGTTGGGCCGCCGTCGCCTCGTTCGCTAGCGAGGTGATGGCGGCAAAGAGAGAGGCTCTGCGGGAGCGGGAGCGAGCTGGGCTCACTCTTCCGCCCCGCAGGCCCCCGGCGAGGGGACGCAGGCGAGCACAATTCGCCCGCGTCCCCGAATGAGCGAAGCCACGGGCGGTGGGTCGGGGGATCCACCGCCCCATGCTAATGTGGCGGAATGCGCCCCTCAGTGTTCCTGGGGCGCATTCGTAAAAGGTGAGCTGGCCCCATCATCTGGATTACTCTGCCCGGATGGTGGGGCCCCCAAGAGGAGAGCCCAATAGGGCGTCCCTAGCCGAGTCGCGGTGAGCATTCTATCCCGCGGCTCGGATTAGGCGAAGGAGGAACACCGTGGTGGTTTAGTGGGTAGTCTGGCCTCCGTTTCGAGGTCAGGAGTCCCACACAAAGTGAGCCCCTTGCCCCCGCGGGGGGTGAGCGAAGTGCGTAAATGCATTCCACCACGTACAAAAAAAAAAAAAAAAAAAAAAAAAAAAAAAAAAAAAAAACCTGTATTTATACTATACTTATATTTAACCTACCTATTTATATAGATAATAATTAATCCAATTATTATTTAATCTGATGTTATTGTGAAAAGAGACATATAGGTAGGTACCCATATGAGGAGGTACCTAATATACATAGGTAGACATAAGTATTATAGTCGAAGTTGTGCAATTTTTTTAATTTTTTACATTATTTCATGAGAAACATACTTAACATTAATAAAGTAGATGCCTACTATGCAAAGGAGGTGCTCGGTAGGGAACCTTTACGTGGTATACCCTTGGTAAGGGAGTAGGGATGAGACAGCAGCGACAGCACAGCAGATGGTATACTTATCGGCATAAACTTGGTCCTAAGTCACGAGAGAAACAAGGCTCTCTCTAGATTGCTTGTGGTTATTAACTAAATATTTTAAGTAGATATAGGTACCTTTACCTATGCCCTGTGTAGGAAAGGAGAGGGTGGGATTAATTGGAAGAATTCATCAGAACTTTCACCATGATAGAGACGGTAAAATACTGCCAAGGATGCAACATCTCTGCGCATCTGCAGAGGCTCAAGGGTATTCGTGACCTCAGGACTCCCAATATAAGTGTGAATAGCAGGATATTATTGGATAGGATTGTTAAACGTAATCAAAACCACAATTAATGTACAATCGATTTTAATACTTAAACGTATGTAAATAATTTACACTATTACATTCACCTATATTCAATAAATATCAGCTTCACCCTTTTGCCTCAATTGGTCATATTATACAATAGATGGAAGTACTTAAATAATTGACTAATAAATAATAAATCATCAACAATCGACAGTAAAATAAACAAAAAGAAGAACACAATTCTATGACTCTAGAGTCTTAGAGTCATAGAATTGTGTTCTAGAGTCTAGACAAAGCGACACTCTTTTGATGGAATAGCGTTGAAACTAACCGTTTTCAATTTGCTATCAATGGATTACTTGACACTGTGGTGATTTTAATAATTAAAATATTTGAAATAAAATATTTTATTAGACTAGCTGTTGCCCGCGGCTCCGCCCGCGTGGACTTCTGATCCCGTTCCCGCTGCTCCATTCCGAGCATTTTCATATTGGTTCACCTTTTAAACCTTGTCTGGAGTTCTACGAATAATTCAAGATCAATATTAGCCAAATCGGTCCAGCCGTTCTCGAATTTTAGCGAGACTAACGAACAGGAATTCATTTATATATATTATAGATTTATGGCAATCCTATACTTTAATAAGCGATTTCACTGACGTTTTCACCAATAGAATGTCCCTATGTTTAGAGTACCTGATCTTAATAGACTATGACTAATGTCAACAAGTGCTTTTCGGAGACAAAAAAATGTTTGACATAATACTATTAAAAGCACTTTGTTGACTAGACTAACAAAGAGAACAGCATAATTATAAATTATATAGGTATCTAATATCACACAATGGGTACCTACTTAATTATTTCTACATGTAAAAAAAAACAATATCGCTAGCAGCGCGATGACTTTCAGTACCTAGTAATTCTGGATAGAATTACTTACATATTTATACATTTAATACTTATATACCAGCATATACTTTGACCCTAGTTACGTCCACAGAATAAAATGAAGAAGGTATTTAATCCCCTACAACACATTGGGGTCGCCTATGTATGGTATGGTAGGTATGTGTATGGTAGTCAGGATCTATTTTGGGAGCCTTTGCAAATTGTTATCTAGGACACACCAGGTTTCCGGGCAAAGAAGCTGAAGTGAGGAGTCGGTTCGAGTATGAAATTCCATTTTATTATTTTCCGGTAAGGCCTCAATAGGGTTACCGCGCGTTAAATAAGGAATAGAAAGAAAACACATGTCTAGACGGGACTTAAACTCGGGACTTCGCAGTTTCTTTACAGGAAAAATGCTCTGACCACGTAACTTACTGAACCGTCTACGTCTAAAGCAAAGAGTTTCAGTTCACCTTTAAATCGAATTGAAAAAGTTAGCATATAAATACCTCAAATTATTAAAAAGAAAATTATTTTATACCACTTATTGGCAGACAAACACATGGCCCGCCGAATGATAAGTGGTTACCGCTGCCTATAGCGGTGTCAAAACCAGGGTCGTCATACTAGTAGCGACGATGCTATAGAAACCCTCTAATGCTATTCTCGATAAACCTCATGTTTATTGTTTTTACGAGATTAAAATCCAATGCGGAAAAAAGTGAAAAATAATCAAATGGTCAATATTAATACTATGGCATAATGTTACCAAAATCAGTTGAACAAGTTTGGTATAAGCGCGTTTAGTATAAGAAGATTACTTCTTAGGTACCTTAAAAAATATGTTAATTCCAATATAGTTAATAACAAGTGGTGCCGTGTTGGCTTAATAACAATCCGTCAAGGCCTTAGTTTTTCAAGAACAATCAATAAGTATACATAATCATAGTACCTACCGTCTTCCTATAGAATAGTTACCATGTATGAAACATGTAATTTGTTTTTTGAATGGAAGTAATGGGTATGTATCTAATCTAATCATCATATAATAACTATGTGATGATCAAATGCGATTAAAAAATGAAGGAATTAGATATTCATGTTTATGTTTGAACAATAGCAACCTCTGATACCTACTTTTTTAATATTCTAATATTTAAAAAAAAATTGGTTACTAAACTTAAATTACTAATATTCCCGTTAACCACTACAGTTAAGTTAAATTGCTTGTGTGAGGAATCGGTAGTGTAATACCCAGGATTCAATCCTGGGACCTCTAGATCGTAAGACCGACACTTAACCTCTAAGCTACCACGTTTAGATTTGCGCAATCTTTCACTTGCTTCACTTTATTTGAATAGGAATAAGAATTATATACCTACTTGAATTTAATTAATTGACTAATATACTTAGAAAGACCTGTCATGAAGACAGTGCTTTGAGAACTTTTGATTAATCTTAAGCTAGATTGTAATAGATAGATAGATAGATTACTCTTTATTGTACACCAAAAACAAAAAAAAAATACAAGAAAACACCAAGGACAGGTAGTGAGAGTTACAGTTGTTCTAATGTAAAATGGGCGGCCTTATCGCTGGGAGCGATCTCTTCCAGGCAACCTTGGGATGGAGTAGCGTGATATAGCAATATGTTAGTAAGTAATATTTTTATGGTAGCTATTCGCAATAGTTAGAAATAAAACACACATCATGTAAAAAAGCTTTTGAAGAACTATGGTCTACTCCTACACCCGAGAGGGGCATATGGTCAGCCAGGGTGCGAGGCAAATGAGTTATTAAGTCACCTTGCACCTCGGCATTTGTGACTCGAGACAATGTACGGATTTAGTCGGTTACGGTTCGAGATAACTTACTACTATAATACCGCGTGCAAGTTGCACAAAAAAGAGAGGCCTATTGTACCTAGTGGATATTTCTGTTTAGAACGCATTTAAGAACGTTACATAATATATTAGGTACTTAGATGATTTTTTAAATATTTGTACTTCTTCGGATAAGTTTAGTTGTTTATAATCATTCAATCTATACTATTACATAATTGTAAAAAGTATATGTTAGTCCGCGATGAACGCAAAAACTACTGAACGGGTTTCGATGAGGGTTTTTTGTTTTGTTTGAATCTAACGTTTGTTTGATTGCAATCGGTTAACAAGAACCAGAGTTATGTTCACTAACATAGAATTTACGTTGCACAGATGGCGCTTAGGTCCCGATAACCGATAGCCACGCGGGCGGAGCTGTGGGCATAGGCCAGTAGGTACATATCGATTTTGTCATAAAACATCATGAAGCCGAATAAACTTCCCATAGTTCGTTCAGTACAAAAAAAAATGCTGTAATTTTTCTTCCACACAAATTATAGCAAAGCCAGTAGGTACTAATAATAATAATAGGTAAATATTATTATAAGTCTAATTGTTGACTCAACAATAATTGTGCCGATAGTCGTATCGGTTTACGGACTCATTAAAAGGAGCCTCGACCTATTCTCATGAGGAGGAAGTTGGATCACAGACTTGATGCCGAAGGCGGTACTTACTCCTCGACACGGCAAAGTATTGTGAGGTTCCTCTCTGTAGCTTGGTCTCTGTACCCGATGCCAGTGGGCTACTATTTAAAAATATTAAGTATAAAAGAATATAATAATATAGTTATTATTTAACTAGTCCATAAATCATTGACATAAATGATATGAAACTGTGGAAGCGATATTTCTTTATACATATTGGACACACTTCTTGTACTTCTCCACGATATTTATCATCGAATCTAATCGGTTTCACGTTGCGGCATTCTCAATGGTTTACATTGACAGTTATGAACATTTCAATTGTTAAACACTTTGATATTTAATAGATAACTTCCACCAACTCCCATCAACAGGTCCCAACAACAGTATGAATAGTCTGGTCTTTGTTTATTTATGTACGGTGGGCTCTAAAAGTTCCTGGACACCTTAAGATCTATAATCCTTTCGCAGCTGACATATAGAGATAATAGAGATTGTTGTAATATTAACACACAACATTACAGGAGCCTAAGTTTAATTTAAATAGATAGCGTTACCAAAATAGACTAGATCGATGTCTTAATTCTTCTAGAAATAACTTAATTCATGCAAGTAGTACCACCTATCCTAAATTTAATCACATAAGTAGATCTATTAATCAGTAGCTTCTAAGACTAGTACACAACGCAGTCACTACACAACATAGTGGCATTAATTTTAGTTTAAAATTGTTCAGAAACTTTTAGATCCTACTGTACTTCTTCACGATATTTATTATTGTACCTAACCGGTTTCACCATTTTTTGCATGCTATCAAAACAGCTCACAAAATCTTTTGCTCAAGAACGACTCTAAATCAGTCTGTATACAATGTATAATAGTTATACCAATAACTATTCGTCAAGTTTTAGTTTAAATGCTTTGGTGGTGTAACAAACACAAAAACTGGCAACGAGAATGGCAGATGAAGCAAAACCTAGCAAGTAAGGGAAACTGGGGTCACTTGATCCCTATGGGAGACAAGGTACACCAATATTTTTGGAATTACTAAGCGTATTAGACTATTTTTAATATGGTAACTCACTAAGGGTAATAATGTCTATTTCGTGTAGCCACACTAAAAATACTCTAAAACACTTAGTAATTCAAAAAATATTGGTGTACCTTGTCTCCCATAGGGATCAAGTGGCCCCAGTTTCCCCTACCTACCAATTTTGTGGAATTTTACGACAAGAAGACTAGGTTTGGCAGGTGGGTAGACCGGACCACCTTAAGGGCGCTTTTACAATTTATAACCTTACGAATGAAGACAAAAGGAAGTCCTATTTCCTGCACTACATTGGTGCAGAAGTCTATGACACCCCTCGATGACCCAAAATCTCAAGATTATGATACATTTTTTACAATTGCCAAATATTATAAGTTTCATCATAGCAAGCAAGAAGAAAGGGAGTCGATGAGGAAATCTGGCATGATTGTGGAAAATGGTAGGCACGTGCCAATTTGGTCCTTTTTTGAACAACGCCTTACGAAACCAATTTACAGCATTAGAGATAGCCCTTGGAATGGAAACGAGGAAAATGAAGGTAGATATTAATAAAATCAAAATTGAGAACCAAACTGAGAAAACAGGGCCTACCACAGTAACCAATCAGGTCAGCAAGGAGATCCTATTTCCGATGTGGGGACTACACACACTATGCAAACAAGTGCCCGCACCTGAACACACGAGTGCAGACATGGTGGTATAAAAGGGCATCTGGAGCGGCAGCGGAAAAAAAAACAACTATCTTTTCTCTGCCGCACCATTAAGTCCTGGAATTCCTTGCCGGCGCACGTGTTTCCTTCTTCCTACAGTCCCGGGTCCTTTAAGCGGGGCGTGAAAAAGCATCTGATGAGGTCGTCAAGCTGAGCGCCACCATTGTAGCACTGAACGTGTTTGCAATGGTGACCCTCTTTCATGAGACTTTGCCTTCAGCTTAACATCAGGCGAGGTGAAGTCAAATTGACGTGCCATAAATAAAAAAAAATAAAAAAACCTATACAACGTGTTACAGAAAGGTGTGGTCATATTTGAGCATGGTCACATATGGTAAACATGGTACAAATAATAGTAAAATGATAACATCGTTAATTTTCATGCACAATTTTGTATTTTTGCATCGTTTTTAAGGTCAAAGCACTTTATGTAATCATCTGATAGATACCTACGTAGTACAGAACTTGAAATAACTTAACGGACTTAACTGGAATAAGTGCTGCTGAGTATTAAATAAACATTATGTGTTGTGAACAAATATTAGGTGATAAAATCTAATATTGACATGTATTTTTTCTTTTTTAACAAACATGGATTTAGTAATGAATAGGTACCTACAACGTCATCAAATTTATGTAGTAAATATATGTGTATTCTTTTTTCCAAATTTATTTATTTAGCTGCACCTTTTTCGGTTAGGAATTTATTTTCGGCATACCCATTTTCTTACAAAGTGCCGGATTGGCGGCAATAGGCTCGCCCCCTATTATGTGGGACCGAAAATCATAATTGGCGAAATGTGGGTGTTTAATACACCTCTGCCCACCCCTTCGGGGATTATGGGCGTGAGTATATGTATGTATGTAGAGTATGTATTCTAATGTGTGTATTCTTCGGTAGGTCCGTAATAACATTTACTGTACTGAAATCAACTTAAAAGAAGAAACCCCTGAATTGAAATTATACACTGAGAGTGTTATACAAAATTGAACTAATGATCTACCTATTCAGACTTAGGTATAACAAAATAAAACCCTACTTACTCTTTTAGAGTAGCTATATATACCATCATCACTAGTTATACTAATGTGTATTAAGTACTATTTACCAATTTTGGTATCCATTTATAATTAAAGAAACTACTTATATAAAATATATAAGAATAAGTAAATAATTTATATGTACAGATAAGATAATGTAATGAAGATAATGCACAATTCTACTGCCTAAACCATCACTACATAGTATAAAATAAAGTCGCGTTCTCTGTCCCTATTTTTCTTGTCCCTTTGTATGCTTAAATCTTCAAAACTATGCAACGTATTTTGATGTGGTTTGTTTTAATAGATAGAATGGTTAAAGAGGAAGGTTTATATGTATATAACATCATGCTACAACAAACAGGTGCGGCGCAGGAATGAAAAATGTTGCAAAAACGGGGTGACGCAGACGAAGTTGCGCGGGTCAGCTAGTACTATATAATCTCAGAATTAGGGTTAGTATTTGTGGCATAAAAAAGTCTATCAAAATATTTTGTAATACGCAACCTTATTTAATCGGATCTCTTTGCTTAGCTGGCTTTAGTCTGAGTGTGAAAGATGCCTACATGCATATCCTTTACACCCAGCATGCGGTGACGAGGATGTCCACGCAACCCACCCTAGGCAATAGAGACAGTAGCACCTCTCTCACTTCAGGATTAGTACTCACATATGTTATCTACAATCAATCAATTAGCAATTACAATGAATCAATAAGCTGGATCCTTATCCAGCAGTGAGCTCTCCCGATATGCGCCTTTGCACCAGATCTTCCGGCTTACGCATCCAGTCGATTCACCCAAAATTATTCAGGTCCTCACTTGTCAGTCCATCTGGCTAGGGAACGTCCTACCTTCCATTTGCCTTGTCGCGATCTATACTCCAAGACTCGTTTGCCACCACGGCCATCGATCCTTCGTCAGATGTGGTCAGAACACTGCCAATTCAGCTTGCCTTTTCTGAGATTCTTTGTTGGATGACGTCATTACAAATCTTATCCATCAAACAGACTTCAAGCACAGCTCGCTCTATAGCCCGTTGTGCTATTAAGATTAGCTCTTTATACAAATAGCTATACGAAGAGCAGTTAATCGGTAGCGAGTCCAATATGAAAAAAAAACTATAGTAAACAGGGTACTGCTTATTGTATATACTTCGGCGCAAAATTGAGGTGACAAGCCGGTGAAGAGACCGGCTCCATGATTAATAAAAAAATCTTAACCCTCTAGAAATACTCTCGACTGAACGTAATATACAGTATGATTAGGTGAGTATCGATAAGGACTATCGCTGCTTCCTCGCCTGTGGGCTCCCGTTTTGTGTAATGTTGAGCTTATCTTGTGCAGATAATATACACAAAATCGTGCAAAAAATATCCATAGTATTTGTACGATATCTTATTACGACTCCATACCAATGCTTGGTATTCAGAATTCGTATAAACTGAGCGCTCTAAATTCAAATATGAATTCTTATAAAATTCATAGTCTATAAGCTCGTATGTGACATAACTCATAACTCACATAGACAAATCATTACGTATTCTCCTGTGAAACTAATGCAGTTTGAGAAAGTGAAATTTGTTGGGCACCTGGTAATTTCTTAACAAGTAACACTTTTATACAAGGAGCTAATAGATATATTAATACTGCTGCAGCTATAACAGAAATGGCACAAAGGGCCCATTGGACCGCTCTTATAGAAATAGCTACTTGTGATGTTGGCTTTATCAGACGGCAGATGGATTTGAGAGATGTGGTTACGTTATAAGGACCGGTGATTCGTGGTTTGGCTCCGCAGTCTGAGGTTTGCCACCCAATCCATCCCGCTGATCTGTTGAATAGAACCTGAAATATGAAACAGGTCAAATGTTAGTCAGACTCGCTCATCGAGCATACTGGACAAACTTGAAATTATTGTTTTCAGATGCCGGTTATTTAAGTACCTAATATCCTTAAAGGTTTAAGGATTACTGCTTACCTATGTGTATTGCAATATTTTAGTATATTGTGAGTTTCCCCAAAACCAGTCAATCTCACAAAATAGTTCAGATTAAAAATGGAAACCAAAGTTATTGTGTTATTTAAGTATTAAATTTCATCCAGATTTGTAAATGATGGCTGCAAAACGAATGTATAATTCTTTCATGATCTTCAATAATTGGCTAGTGTTTGTTGTGAGGTGGAGGAACGACTCATTTAAACACAGGCAATTATATTGACTGCATCATAATTTTTAATCTGTGCACGGTATCTATACATAGCGTCGGTCAAAAATAATCTTTTCGTTTTTATTACTTTTTAAATTTTCAAATATGGAATGCTCGAATGGCGTCCCTTGTCGTGTTGCCTTTGATCCATCGATCGCATTGACGTAGAAGTTTATTTTATCACAGCTTCAACGTGTAGCCAATCTGAAGGAGGCCCTAGCTCGGGCTTTTATATGGGAATGGGGGTCAGATGGCAGTTGCTCTGTAACAGCGAAGTAAACAAAAATGTTCCAGCTTGTACCATACCTGTAGTCCTTCCATAGCAGTATAGCCGAGAACAGTGCCTGTATTCCCAGCTTCTAACCCAAGCTTGTAGCAATACTCAGACACTGTGCCACTCTTGTCACTGCTGTTGTACACTCCAACTACTCGCATGTAGTTCTGGAATAGAAATTAGGGCTCCTGAATATTTTTGGTAGGAAACTTTTGAAGAGTATTTACTAAGTATTTGTTTCATATGCATGGGAGCCCACTAAATAAGTAACTTACTTGCGGAGGTATTTCTAATGTGAAGTACTGATTGTCTGCATCAGAACTTAGAAGGTCTATTGCCAACCAAGGCAATGTCCACACTTGAGGCTCTGGCCAGCAGGCAGCCTGGAACAAGAGTTAAATATAATATATTCTAACCGTTGTCGACCGCTGTTTGCCGACCCTAACAGATCAAGACATAACATAACATAAACTCACGCCTTTATCCCCGAAGGGGTAGGCAGAGGTGCTAGCACCCACATTTCACCAGGTTATGTTTAGGTCCCAATGTAATAGGTGGCGAGCCTATTGCCATTAATCGGGCACTTATAAACCTGCGGTAAATACACACATGTGTGTGCCATGGTAAAACCTGGGCTCGAACCTAAGACCTCGTCTCAGCAGTCCATTATCCATACCACTAGGCTATCGCGGTATCTAGAATAATAATCTCTAAATAATAATTTATCAATTCTGAGGTGTGTTAAGGTCAAAATTATATCTTTAATGGCATCTATATGACAGGTACATGGTTAGTAGTCGGGTTGTGGTTTTCAATCAATTCCAATATTTTTAATATATCAATTACAATAGTGATAATACCAGTATTTACCTCTCCTTGATACCAAAATTCATCCAATATAAGAACTTGTGAATTGCGATAGATATTTTTTAGTTGGTCCACCACCTGAAAAGACGTCAAAATTCTTACTATCAATTATTTTGTAACTATTTCCCTACCAGTAAGTATATCGGGCGAATTATTCCTCAGATTACAATTAAATTCTTTTAAACTTTCGTTCAAGAACTCTCAGTCATAAAACTTTAGCAGAATTGTAACAAAAATAGCCAAATAAATGGAAAAAAAAATCTTAAGCAAATGAACTATACTCTAATTTTATTCAATTGTTAGGGTTACTAGAACATATGGGCCTCAAGAGAACAGGTCTCAAGTAAATCTCACCGGCACGCGGCCTCTCACTATTCTTATTACCACAGAATAGGGACTAGGCAATTACCTGTCTATACAAACTGTCCGGCAGTCGGATATTGGTTGTGCCACTATCAACAATACTCTTCTCTGCATTGAGTGTCACACACATGTCTTCATCAAAACTAGTCAGAGAATCATCTACTGTCTTACTATCATTTGAAAATGGATTCATAACTCTAACGGATTTAACACCAACTTCGTACCAACGCTTTCGCAAAATTGGCGTCTTGTATATTATACTCGGAACCTCTTCTAAAATGTTATTTTCTGAAATCAAATTGCAAAAGGTTTAGAAACAATAGCTTCTAGTAAAGATTCGACAGCCTCCGTGGCGTGGCGGTAGTGCACGCGACTGCTACGCACGGAGCGCGCGTTCGATCGCCGCTCAGTGCAAAAAGTTGTATGCATGAATATGGCTGTTTGCACTGGTCTGGTCGTGACTCGGAGAGCACGTTAAGCCGTCGGTCCCGGTTGCCATACTAACATCTATGGCAGTCGTTACGGGTAGTTGGAGCCCTCTAAAGTCCAACCAGTCTAACTTGGAACTTCGATATCGCCATTGGTCATTGGATTGGTTGTGGAGGTCAGATGGCAGTCGCTTCACGTAAAATATCGAAGTTCAGCCGCATCACAGTTAGACTGGAAAGCCGACGCCAATTGAGTTGGGAAAAGGTTCACAGAATGAATGAGCTTCTAGTAAAGATTTCTCCTCAGTGTTATAGGGTGGGATAGCAGATCACTACATATAAACTATGAAAAATAGAAAAGAGGAGGAGAGTAGAACCTGGGCTCCTAAGTGTGGGATTTGGTACAACTGGAACTGATGCTCTATTGGAGGGTTTTTACTTTTATAGGAGTAAGAATAGTCGAACCGATATTATATTACTAGTAGTTCACCTTTTTTTATTATCGTGCGAAAAATCCCCACGGATACCCCCCGACCGGAGCCGGTTGGGTAGGTTATGTCGGACTCGAACCGACTAAAACGCACGGCGTCTTTGGGTCTTCAGTTGCCGGGGGTGAGGTAGTAGCCAACATATCCCTCGCACCCCGGCAGACTAGTAATTCACCTAAACCCCAGATGGATGAAATAGCGACCCATGTACTTCTACACTGTATGGCGACCATCACATACCTACAGGGCAAAGTGCTTCAATAACCAAGAGCTACGTTCAAAGAAATTATCAGCAGGGCCTGCTGGCTTCTTCGACGATCTGGGGTGGATTGAATAAATTACCCACCCTTACACAAAAACCGAGCCGTGTCGTGGAGTTGCGGAAATCGGCCGGCCATACCCTACCATAGTATACCCCAGATGGGTGAAATGGCCGCACAGAAGGGCTCATCATCCATTGGCTAAATGGTATAATGGCTACATGGAAGTAGCTACTTAAGCTAGATTGCTAATTGAGAGTGGGTTCACGTCAGCATGTCCAGGATTCGAAGCTGGGACCACTCAATAGTACAGTCAAATGTAAATCCTAATCCAATGAAATCCAAATGTCTAATCACTTACCCTACCTACACTAATGATGACTTAAAAGTAATATTCTTTATGTCAAGAAGGTCAAATATCAGCAAAAATGAAATACATACCAATCATTTTAAAATAACCGTAGTGAGTAGAGTTAGTAGTGCTCAGTGGTCCACAAAGTTCCAAAGAGAATGAAATTTTTTTATCCAATTTACGTTCCACTGAATCCAACCAGGACTCTACCACAATGTCATCAGCCCACGCTCCAACTGGTAAGTAAGCCAATCCAAGGAGGCCCTGAAACATAAAAGAACCATGCACCATTAAAAAGTATTTGTGTGGTGGTTAAAGCAGTGTAAATGGTATATCTTGTCTTAGTTCAGATTCACCCTATCACATATCTTATGCACACAAGTAAATAATAATAATAATAACTATCACAATACACCCTAACCACCGGTAGCTTGATCCCTGTACCGATACTGGATGGTGGGCAAAAAAAATATGCAAAAAAAGTCATTTCAAAAGCACGAAAATTTTCTAAGTATCAGTCAAGGTGTTGGACATGTTTGCAGATAAACACTGTGACAAAACTGTGACACTGTGAAAAAAAAAAAAATATATTGGATGAAATGAAATACCAACCTGCCATCCAGAACCATTCATGAAAAACTTATGGCTCTGTGTTATAAGAGCTATATCTGATCGTACTTCATGAACTGAGGGTAATGACGGGAACTGTATAAAATCTGATACTAGGCGCCCCGACCACATACCCTGGGAATACTCTGCTTGAACCTGTAAAATATTTAAAAACATATTCCATAAGTGAAATCCCGTCGCTGGGCAGGGCATGATTCTTTTAATAAACACCTTAAGAGGTAATAACAGCAGCATATGTGCTTCTACACTATTCTGCGACCGCCACATACAGGGTTAGGTAAACCAGGCACACTCCAAGAAACTACTAGCAGTGTAAACAGCCTGTCTACCCACATGCAAAAATTGAGCCATGGCATGGAGTTACGGAAACCACCTCGCCATACCATACTCTCACTGAGAGGCCAATATGAATAGCACTAAAATTATACTATAGTTCAGCTACAGAAACATCATTCGAAATAATGTTAATTTTATTTCAAATATATTATATAGATCTGACTTTATTATCTATTATTTGAATAGATTGAATAAATGATTCAAAAATTAATATTATACAAGGAATAATAGATCTTGATATTACAACAGGTAGAGTTCAGTTTACTTTGATTCAGTTATATTAATCCACAATTTAACATTTATCATTTAAAGACTAAGTAAAGGTATAATTCATAGACAAGACAATATTTATAAACCCTTTTACTATGGATCTTAGTTCCTATTTGAATCTAAATAGAATCTGAATGAGTGTTAAATTATCACATAAAATACTTACACTTTTCCCACTATCGTAAATACTGGTAGAATTATCTGCATGAAAATATATATTGCTGTTCTGGCGAGCATATGAGGCTACTGCTAAAGTTGTACTTCCTGTATCAACTAAAAGTTTGAGCTAAAAAAAAAACATTTTAAAGGTAGTAACTAGTCTGTTTAAAAATAGAAGCCTGGTGTATTAAAACTGAAGTAAAATAATTAAAACAATTTTTTTTATTTGTTTTTAGGCTTGTATGTAAACTGTCAACCACTTTTACAGCAATCACAAGTTGTGAAAGGTGTGTGTTACCTTTTTTCAAGTACATAGAGTAGTTTTACAACCTCATCAAGGTAACTGCTTCGGTAAATTGTAAAATTGGAAGTTGCTTGTTTACAAGTTTACCGTTCACATGAAATAGCTATAGTAATACTAATAATACAAATCATGACATAATGTAGGTATGGACATGTTACTACAATATTTCTTGTGTTTTGTACTCTATTCACCAGCTGGCTGGTAGCGGAATGTCTCTATTATTCTGTTATCATGTATTTATATTAAAATGTTTATTTATTTTGTACCTACACTTGTGTGTGTGTTTTCTGTTATACATACCTTTTGAGGTGGATGACCTAGACATACCTCTACAGAGTATGCTTGGCCTGCATCTCCATACAAGTTTATTTCTTCACCAAAAACAAAGTTAATATAAACAAAGCAGATTTGTAGAATAACTACTCGCTGTGACATTTTATCTGAACATTCTATAGTTCAATAACAAATTATCTTGAAAACGGCATTAGTTAAATTGTAAAAATAAAAATGTGCTTAAATGAAATTTTAAATCCTGAAAATTATAACCAAATATTTATTGGTTAATTTGTTATCTAAATTAAGGGCTTTTGCAGCAAGATCGCCACCTATCACGTAGATATAAGTAATACATGAGTAGATTACTGATAGCAAGCAGTATCAACCGAATTATTAATTATTTACTAAATATTTACATTTGTGATTTACACACTTCATCCATCACATCTATTTTTCAATTTCTATGACATAAATGACATTACATTGACAGCTTGCTGAAACTTCATCTCATATTATGACGTTTTTCTTTAATAAGTTCAAGTACCTAATCAACTAACTACCTATACTTTGTCAAATATAGGATGATAATTTTGACAGGTGTAAGTAGGGTACCCCATACAGTACAATCGTAAATGAATCTATTCGATATTCGATTATCGTTCCCGTAGAATATGGTATCGATGTTACATAAATAGTAAAATATTTATTTCTTATTATTTTATGTACTTAGGGTATTATAATTTTATAAATATTTGTTTACTTAAGGTGACACCTCATTAGAGCGGCGCGGCATTACCTAATCGCACTGAACTGCAAATATAGATTGATAATTGCTACAGTTACTGCCATTTATAGTATAATATTTATGTTTTATATTATATCTAGTTAATTATATCACTAAAATTGTAGTGGATAAGTACTCAAACATAAAATTATTTTCATAAATTAATAGATTATGTTCGATTTATTCGATTCGTTTGTCTACAGTCAATTATGCTTTAATCTTGCAAGGCACTACTCTACGATAAGTGGGCGGTACTTGTCTATGAATTACGATAATTGTAGAGGTCTTAATTTGTTCATAAAAATACGATACTTCATAGACGTGAACTGTCAAAATTATCATCCTAAATTAGACAGAGTATAAGAAAGAATAGCCGAAAACATATCACCCGCACCATGGCCTTCTTCGGATATGGGGACCAAAGCATCCTCATCAACCTCCCAGGGTATTGCGGTTTGCCGCTGCAACCAGCTTCTACTAGAGTGACAGGTGACTCCACCGACAGGAGCCTCCCATCACCCTCAGGCACACTCGTGGAGAATGCCCGAGTAGCCTCCAATCGCAGACCGTACGGGCCAAGAGTGTCCTCTGGTTCCGATCTACCATCTTCTTCTAGAGTGATACTTGCTCGCCATAATAGGCGGCGGCATTCAAGTGCTTACTCATCTTACCATCGGCGTGGGCATGGCGGCGAACGTTATAGCTTCACAACCACACCTAGAGCCGCCACTATGACTCCCACACCTGGCATCACTGGTCAGCAAATACAGCCCCAAGTCCTTGCCCGCACCATTGTGATGGCACTCGGAGGTTAACTCCTGAGGTTTTCCACGAGGCCGATGCCCTTACAGGACCCAAGACTGCAGGAAGTTTCAAAACTTAACAGTGCGGCAAACAAAAGACTCACTTAACTCCTTGGTTGTTGATGGAGTATTCTGTACCATGTTGTGCACGACGTGTTGTCCTATACTTTGTCAAATATAGGATGATAATTTTGACAGGTCTAAGTAGGGTACCCCATACAGTACAATCGTAAATGAATCCATTCGATATTCGATTATCGTTCCCGTAGAATATGGTATCGATGTTACATAAATAGTAAAACATTTATTTCTTATTATTTTATGTACTTAGGGTATTATAATTTTATAAATATTTGTTTACTTAAGGTGACACTTCATTAGTGCGACGCGGCATTACCTAATCGAACTTTACTGCAAATATAGATTGATAATTGCTACAGTTACTGCCATTTATAGTATAATATTTATGTTTTATATTATATCTAGTTAATTCTATTACCAAAATTGTAGTAGATAAGTACTTAAACATAAAATTATTTTCATAAATTAATAGATTATGTTCGATTTATTCGATTCATTTGTCTGCAGTCAATTATGCTGTATTCTTGCAAGGCACTACTCTACGATAAGTGGGCGGTACTTGTCTATGAATTACGATAATTTTAGAGGTTTTAATTTGTTTATAAAAATACGTTACTTCATAGACGTGAACTGTCAAAATTATCATCCTAAATTAGACAGAGTATAGTGTGTAGAAAAGGAAATAAAATATTAATGTTAACGATAGGGACGTGTCGTCAATTGGTGTCAATAGGTTTTTCCTTCCTCCCCATTGATGTCGACTAGGAACGCGCCCTAAAGGCTGAACCTTAAACCTCATAATAGTTAGTTATAAATGAACTGTGCCAACTATTCTAGTGAATAAAGTGTTACAAAATAAAATAAGACTTGACATAAGGGTACTAGTTACCATGTCATGAAATTCTCTAACTATGGACATTATTTGCTAGAAATGACAGAATTGACATATTTGACATACAACTTAGAGATTTTCGCGCGTTCCGGTAATATTCTAATATTCATTTTGTTGTCATTTTTCAACTGCGTATTGTGAAAGTTAATACAAATAGTAAACCTCGTGTTATTAAACAAAAATGAGTCTCTGGGTTGATAAACATAGACCTAGAGATTTGATGAAACTAGATTTTCACAAAGACCAGGCGGTTAGATTAAAAAGCCTCGTACAACAAAGTGATTTCCCGCATCTTCTTATTTACGGTCCTTCTGGTGCCGGTAAGAAAACGAGGATAATGTGTTTACTGAGAGAACTGTATGGTTCCGGGGTAGAGCGCCTAAGACAAGAAACTATGACTTTCACAACCCCATCCAATAAGAAAATAGAGATTATGACTGTAAGTAGCAACTACCATATCGAAGTAAATCCAACAGACGTGGGCATCTATGATCGTGTTGTCATCATGGATTTAGTAAAAAATGTAGCTCAAACGCACCAAATTGATTCCTCAGGACAACGTGAATTCAAAGTCGTTATATTGAATGAAGTAGATGATTTGACTAAAGATGCACAACACGCCTTACGTCGAACTATGGAGAAATATGTTGCTACATGTCGACTTATTCTCATTGCCAATTCGATCTCTCGTGTTATCCCTGCCATCAGGTCTCGTTGTTTAACTATAAGAGTACCTGCGCCAACAGAAAATGAAATTTCTTCAGTTCTACAGACTGTGTGTAAGAAAGAATGTTTGAATTTACCCTCTGAACTAGCAACACGAATAGCTAAAGCTGCTGATCGTAATTTAAGAAGAGCGCTGCTCATGTGTGAAGCATGTAAAGTCCAACAGTACCTATTCACAGCTGACCAAAAAATACCAGAACCAGATTGGCAGCAGTTCATCAGAGAAACTGCTTCCATGATACTGTCTGAACAGTCCCCTAAAAAACTGGGGGAGGTAAGACAGAAGTTATATGAATTGATAATACATGGAGTGCCTCCAGATATGATTTTCTCTGGTATGTTAAAAGAATTGGTCCGAAACTGTGATATGGCTATGAAATGTCAGGTGGCAAGTCACGCAGCTGGCTATGAACACAGAATGCGATTAGGCAACAAACCTATATTTCACCTTGAAGCATTTGTTGCTAAATTCATGTCTATTTATAAGAAATTTGTTGAAGAATCATTGGGTGATGCATTTTGAAATGGTAATAACTGAGAAACTTTGCTTATAATTGTTTTAATAAATAAACTAAATTGATTGTTTTACATTTCATTCATTTTATTTAATATTAACTGACTGAGAAAATAAGAGATGGATGCAGCAGACATTACACCAACTCATTCACATAATATTGATAGTAGTATCTTATTGGTATTGATGAAGCGAATGTTCTGAAGTTTTCAACAATACTATGCATCAGTGCAGTTGATATTTCATTAGAGAAATGTTCTAATATTGATGGCCTTGTTTGTAGAACTTGTTCAAGTATATTTGATACTTCAGTATCTGGAAAGTAAAGTGCAAAATTATGAAAATGTATACTCAAAGTACATATCCTTATTATTGTAATAACTTTGAAGTTGGAATTACACACAAATTTTATATTCTATAAGTATTTAATTCTCATTCTCATTTCTATATCATTTTATACACATAACTTACATTAATTTTACATTGCAAGTGCTAGCTGTTGCATCTGCAGAACAGATGAAAAACTTTATTTTCTTGTTTAGAACAAATAGCAATTGCTCCCAGAAATAAGTAGACTATGGGCTCGAGATTGTGAACTTGAAATACAGATCCTATCTATTTCATCTTCAAATTAATTATATTCCAGTTTTATATGTATATTTTTTGTTAATATTTATACTCCATTTGTTTAGGTAGTTAAAAAAAGGTAAACAATCTTGTGGCAACTTTTTATAAAATACATGTTAAACAAATAGGCTAACTAACTGACTAACTAGTCCTACACATAGGTAATTAGATATATTGTACTTTGGTCCGCGATTATTGCATGTCTGTCTATTTTTGTTTTATAGGCAACCTGTATATTTCCAAGGGTGCATTATACCCACAATTGGATTTCAATTTCGTAATAAGTCAATTCATAGAATTTATAACGTAAAGATGATTTCTCTATGCGCTTCTGCGCAAACCAAACCCGTAAATTGTCGTTTACCAGGAATGGGACATTTCCCAGCAGCCATTACTGGTCATTACCAGCAGAACAAAATCATTTATGTAACGGACCGCGGTAGCCTAGTGGTATGGGTTAATGGACTGCTGAGACGAGGTCTCGGGTTCAATCCCAGGTTTTACCATGGCACACACCAATGACTTTTCGATGCTTTTCGAATTTATGTGTGTATTTATCGCAGGTTTATAAGTGCTGCTCGGTTAATGGCAATAGTCGCCACCATGTGGGTGCTATCACCTCTACCTACCGCTTCAGGGATATAGGCGTGAGTTTATGTTTATGTAACATATATAGGCATCTTGGAATAGTACCATAGGATCCAGACGAAACAACGAAGTGGGTACTTCATTATTTTGTACATTTAACCTTTTAAAAGCATTACCTAACAAAATAACGAATCCTAAAATACCTCCGGCTGAAACAATATTCTGCGAACAGTAAGTACAATCATAAATCACTCCTTACTTGGTTGTAAAAAAAATGAAGGTGTCCGCATATTCCTAACAGCTATCCTCTCTGGACCAATTTCAATATAATCCTCATTATCGATACCTCGTTGCATATTCCACGGATATGTGATGTTGCTCTCTACGGACTCTGAAATATAAAACTCCCATTACTGTTTCGGCAGGTGCTTACTGCTTAGTACCTATCAATTTACCATCGCTTCTAGTCGTAGTTAAACGTCAGGTTGGCGAGGAATGATTTGTTGGGTACAACGAAAAATATTCAATTTGCAGGATATTTACGTATAGTTTGAGGCGACATACCCATCTCATTGTTAGCATAGCATATTGATAATGATAACATAGCGATGAGGTGCAGCCTGAGGGCGTTTCGATGCTTATTTGATCGGTGTAGCTAATTATTATGCGGATATGATTGGGATTTAACTGTAGGTACTTCGATTATGAAAAATGATAACTGTTTTTTTATATAAGATTAGACAATTTGGCTTCAAATTCTTTCCAATTCGGTTGCTAATATTCTTACTAAGAATTTCTTAGCCTTCTTTAAAAAAAATGCCAAATGTTAGGTAAGGCTGAAGGCTGTCTCAGGAAGCAATCACCATTACATTGGTGACCCACAGTTTGACGGCGACATCGGCTGCTTTTTCACGCCGTTTGAAAATTTTCGTAGGGTTTTGTAGGGAAGTTTCTCGCTTAGGTACCTATGACGACTTCTGTCGCGTGGCGGTAGTGAACGCGACGGCTACGCAGGAGGCGCGAGTTCGATTCCCGCTCAGTGCAAATATTTGTGTGCATGAATATGAATATTTACATTGGTCTGGGTGTTTCTATGTATCATATGTAAGTACCTATTTACAAAAAAAGTATCTATGTATGTTTATCCGCATTCTAGAACCCATAACACAAGCTAGTTAAACTATGGTTACCATGGGTCTAGGTGGCGTTGTGTAGATTGTCCTAGGATATTTATTATTTATTAGGTAAGTAGGTACCTACAAAATTTTATAAGCCTCTTGAAACTGCCTACCTATAAACTGATTTTCTGATTCAATGAATAATACTCCCGAGAGTTACCTAAGTCGGTAATTGATTTTGTTTTCCCAAACTCATAATCGAAGCGTACCTATCGCGTGGCGTGGGTCTAATCTGAATCTAAATGATTGAACGATTTTCATTTTGAAGACCTATTTATTACGTACAATCTGATGCCCGCGGCCCCGTCTGCATGAATATCGGTTTTCACAAAACGTGGTCATAATCAACTACCTACTGTTATCAAACAAAGCGTAAGATTTTAAGTGCGAACTAAACTTAAGTCCGTTCAATTTTCAAACCACGGAAATCAGCGGACTCGCTTGCGTGGAATGTTTTTTTTTATTTATGACTCGTCAATTTGACTTCACCTCGCCTGATGTTAAGCTGAAGGCAAAGTCTCATGCAAGAGGTTCACCATTGCAAACATCCATAAAAACTTTCCTTACGAGTTCAAGAAATATATTTATAAAAATTACTCGAATTAGTCCAGCCGTCCAGCCGCTTAGCAACATTTCGCGATTCATTTTTATTTATTAAATATATGATTTTAGATTGACATGGTCATTTACGAATTCATTATTAAATCGATCGGGATATTTACCATGTTTGTTGATTTCTTCGCGTAACCGATATTTCGGCGCTGTTGCAAGCGCCATGATCACGGTGTACTGATGACCGCCGAGCTAGTTGTTATTGAGGCCAACCGTATCGGTCTACCCTCTTTCTTACTCGTTTACTACGCGCGTCGCCGCTACCACTGTCCGCGTTCTCGCATTGCACTCGATCACGACACACAACACTCACTGTATCGGCCCGCACGGGTTTTGGAGATGGCGTTTGTTTGGGTTTTGTGAACTTACGAATCACCGGGTGCCAGACACTCGCAAGTTGAAAACCATCTTCCCGGTTGAAGTTTTTGTGCTTTTTTATTTCAATAGCCTCCTTCACCATTCTGGGTATATAGTGGCGTTCAGTCGACAGAATCTGTGGGTTATGCAACTCAATCCAGTGATTCGTCCCTTCCTCCAATAGATGTTGTGCGATAGCCGATTTCTGTGGCTCGTTGTTTTTGACCGCCCTGATATGCTCCTTAATCCGGCTTGACACTGTCCGTTTGGTCTGGCCTATGTAGGAGCTCCCACAGCTGCAGTCAACCTTGTAAACACCTGGATGTTCCAGTGGGAACCTGTCTTTGGGTGTGCGTAGGTACTGTGACAGCTTTTTGAAAGGAGTGAAGATAGTTTTTACTGCGAATTTGTTTAAAATATTTGCAACCTTATCTGTCACTCCCTTCACGTATGGTAAATACGCAGGTTGTCTTTCCACCTTATAATCCAGGCGTTTAGGTGATGGCGTGCTTCTCGGTGGTATGATCCGCTCCTTGTAACCGTTTCTCCGCAGGACGCCCCTTAAATGTGCAATTTCAGTACCTAAGTGTTCCTTGTCGCATAGACTATATGCGCGGTTAGTAAGTGACGTCACTACAGAGTTCAGCTGACGCGGATGGTGATGCGAGTCAGCGTGCAAGTATCGGTCAGTGTGAGTGGGCTTTCTATACACCGTATGCCCCAGAGAACCGTCTTCTCGAACCTCAACCTTCACATCCAGAAACGCCAACGTTCTTTCCCTTTCCATCTCATAGGTGAACCGGATCTTCCCGTGAATGCTGTTGAGATGTGCCAGGTACTCCTTTACAACACTCTCGTCACCCTCCAGTATACAAAACACGTCATCCACGTACCTTTTCCATAGTTTAACCTCCCGAGGGGCAGTGGCAATTGCACGGCTTTCAAAGTGTTCCATCCAAATGTTGGCTACTACTGGAGCCACTGGACTGCCCATCGCCACACCGTCTATTTGAAGGTAGTATTCGCCCTGGTATACGAAGTAATTCGTGACTATGCAGTGCTGCACAAGGTCGGCATATTCCATAGGGATGTTGTTATCCCGGATAACACCTCTGATGACGTCCATGCAATCCGCTACAGGCACATTTGTAAACAGTGATTCTACGTCGAAACTGATCATCACTTCATTGTCCTTCACATTGTTTGCACGTAGAATTTCGATGAAATGACGGGAGTCTTTTACAAAGGATCTTGATTTTCCTATCACTGTCTGCAGTACATCCGCCACATGTCTTGCCAGATGGTACGTGGGTGAGTCAATTTGACTCACGATTGGACGTAACGGAACGTTTTTCTTGTGAATCTTAGGCAATCCATACAGTCTGGGAGGCTGACAAGTTCGTGGTCTCAATAGGTATGCGGTCATGTCAACGCCAATTGCGTCTCTGCATTTCTCGATCAGGGTCAGTGTGCTACGATTCGTCCTAGCCGTCGGGTTATACGTCACTTTTTTGTAGGTATTGACGTCACTCAATAAATCTCGAACTTTCTGATCGTAATCGGTGACATTCATGACCACTGTCGCATTTCCTTTGTCGGCTTTCAATACCAGAACGCTCTTATCATCTCGGAGATCCCGTAATGCGGCAAGTTCGGTGGCTGATATGTTCGGCGGTGGTGGTTTCGAATGACGTAAGGTGATAGCGACGTCTTGCCTCAATACCTCCGCCTCAGCAGCCGGAATTTTATTTTGTCGCACTACTTCCTCCACTGTTCCGATTATTTTATCGTAAGGGACATGGTTCGGAGCTGGAGCGAAATTCAACCCTTTCTCTAACACACCCAGCGCCGTTCCCGTTAACACTTTGTGAGACAGATTGACCACTGTACCTTTGTTCCCTGTGTTATCACAGTCGAGGGTAGCTGGTTTTTGTTTTTCAATAAGTGTGTTAAATTTTTGCTGTTGTTTCAAAGCACTCAATTCTCGCGAACGTTGTGCTTGTAAGTACGTAATACGATCACACTTATCGAAATCACTCTGTGTTAACACTGCACTGCACCGCTGATGTACCCGATACAAGTCACACTGAGTTTTATCTAGACGGTATCTGGTGTTACTGATCGACTTGCGCAATAACTTTACACTCGCGTTTCGAAGAATACGCGCGGAACCGTGAATATCGTTGCGAGGTTTTATTTTACAGCAAACGGGTATAACGTCCGCATCCCGGCACTTCACCAAAAATATTAGTGATTCACTTAGACACTCACTCTTTTTCCGCGCGCGTTCTAGATGTTTAATTAATTTGACACATTCCGGCCCGTACCGGTGCACAATGTATGATTTTAGATTGACATGGTCATTTACGAATTCATTATTAAATCGATCGGGATATTTACCATGTTTGTTGATTTCTTCGCGTAACCGATATTTCGGCGCTGTTGCAAGCGCCATGATCACGGTGTACTGATGACCGCCGAGCTAGTTGTTATTGAGGCCAACCGTATCGGTCTACCCTCTTTCTTACTCGTTAGTCGTAGCCGATACAGTGAGTGTTGTGTGTCGTGATCGAGTGCAATGCGAGAACGCGGACAGTGGTAGCGGCGACGCGCGTAGTAAACGAGTAAGAAAGAGGGTAGACCGATACGGTTGGCCTCAATAACAACTAGCTCGGCGGTCATCAGTACACCGTGATCATGGCGCTTGCAACAGCGCCGAAATATCGGTTACGCGAAGAAATCAACAAACATGGTAAATATCCCGATCGATTTAATAATGAATTATTAAATATAGTTTTATATTGATTATTATAATAAAATTCATTGTTCTGTGGCTTTAGTCGCTGCAAGAATTCCGAAACAAATAATTCTTTGTTCAGTATCAAACCAAGTATTGTTTGAAATATCGTACTTAGGTTATAGGCGTAATCTTAACCGTAGGTAGCAGTAACGATAAAGTTATAGTTTAGACGGACACAAATATTTAGAATGATTAAGGTATTTTAGTACCTATAGAGTATTTTAATTACTTAGGCAAGTAGATAGATAGATAGATAGATAGATAATTCTTTATTGTACACCTTAGAACAATGTTAGCGGTACAGTAGTAAACGTAAAGTTGCATGTACAATGGGCGGCCTTATCGCCAAAGGCGATCTCTTCCAGGCAACCTTAGGATGGACAGGAAAGTACAGAATAATCAGTAGGTACTTACCCTCGGTAAGTAGGTACAATAGGTACCTATCCAAAATAATAATTATTTTTAGACAGATTTCGCTGTCGTTAAGATTCCTCTCCTTATAGCTCGTCAAGTTCTATAGGTACTTACGGATATCCATTGTTATGAATGCTTCATAAGGTTGTATTCTATTTGCAACTTCCATAATTAGCTGACCGGTCACATGCAAGTCACTGCTAAAGATAACACCGCTTCTACCACCTTCTAAACTAAACCTAAAAGAAAAAAAAAATCGAAATGAAAAAACAAAACATATAGTTTGGAGATGCTGGGATTTGAACCCAGGACTTTCAGCATGCGAAGCAGACACTCTACCACTGAGTTACATCCCCGATAGATATGTGTAGCGAAATTTATGATCAGTTGTTGGTTACGTAGAGTTATTAGATATTCTCCACTTCAGGCTGGCCTCAATCAGTCACGTCGGTGGATAAATTGTACTTATGAAAAACATACAGGTACAGTCGAGTTCATTATTAGGATATGAGCACTTCCAGGTTTCAAAAATATATGATCGTTAAAACAGTTGTGACGACTATAGGTAGGTAGGCATGATTAAATTGAGGTCAACATTGAGATTCATCCTTCATCATATTGCTACATATATTACTGACTACTTACCTACCTTACATCAAAGAGTCACATAATACCTGCCTAACCAAACTGTTTCACTTCTCAAAATATCTATTAAATTTTCATGAGATTATTTAACAAATCTTCTTATAGGTAGGTACACCACTTTCCACTGTAGCGGCGGTGACTGGGGTATTAAGTATTATGTTTACCTAATTCTAAATAACCAACGAATACAACCTTCTTTCGGTAAGTTTGGTCCAATTCGCGCCGGTCACGTTGACCCTTCTCAGTAAAAATGACATTTGCTGTTCGGGTAATGCGAGTGCTACACTGTTTATTATCGCCGGGTCGACTGTTTTCATGTTGAAGTGGTTTGTATTCATTAGAAAAAAAAATGTTCTTAAGCCGCGCCGGAGGCACTCGATATTGTCCGCTCTGCAGATGGGAAATGGTAATGGTGACACTGTAAAAGAAGATATCTAAGTATTATTTACACGTACTCGTACAACTTCCTTATGTAAGCTTTAAAATGTAATGGTAGGTACCTACTATTAGGTATTGTCAAAAGGTCGTGTGTGCTCACTAGCTGTTTGGTAAAGGATCAGTAGTAGGTACCTACCTATAAATGCTACGTAAGGACAGACACGGTTGCCATAAGGATGGGTGTCCGCTTATGCATAATAACTGAAGGCTTCCCTGCTTCAGAGGGCACGATAAAAATACCCTCCGGCTAGTGTTGCCAAGTACGATTGGATTGAAACCGGGGCGTATAGCAAAACCAATCGGGACTTAGGATTTTTAATCGGAACGAAAAGAAACACTAAAAAAACAAAAACATTTCAGAACAGCAAAAAGGATGGTTACTATTTTGAAAGAACTGCGTTGTATCAGTTATTAGTAGATTTTGCAGTGCTCTAAAAGTCACAAGTTACTGACATTTTAAATTCGGTAACGCGGCAATTAGGATACCGAGTACCTATCTCTGTTTAAGCTAGTAAAAATAAATTTATGGCTTTGAGCATGGCTGAAAAGCTAACCCTTAATTACCAGCAGTCACGTAACTGGGCTTGTCGAGACCCCAATTGGTTAGGACAACTTTTGTAGGTTTGTAAATTTTAAATGAAGTTTTTACCTACTCAAAAAGTTGTTAT
The DNA here is from genome assembly GCA_963691645.1 of Pelosia muscerda. Lineage (NCBI taxonomy): Eukaryota > Metazoa > Arthropoda > Insecta > Lepidoptera > Erebidae > Pelosia > Pelosia muscerda. Next base: position 7,425,046 of record OY829113.1, read on the forward strand.
ACCAGTTTCTTAGAGTTGATCATAAAAACTTTCAAAAATACTGTCTTAACTAAAATGTTTATAAAGTCTTAAATTGTTTATGAGTCCATAAACATTTTAGTCTGAAACATTAACTTTTAACTTAGCGAATTCTTGGGCTTTATTATCACGGACCACAGATTGTCATAATCTCACTGTATGCGTATACCTAAATGCCGTGTTCTAGTTCTTTACATAAAAAATGAGCACTGGAAATAATTGAAGAAGCATATTGACTACATTACCTATAAAATTTAAATACATTATGCATGTACTCGTACACTGTAGTTTTGCGTGTCAGAACATTGACTGTCGAAGTATTTGATTCTTACACCTAAGTTTACAACCATGTGCCTACCATGTTTCTGCAAATAAAAAAATAAAAATTCATTTCATAAAAATACCCTTTGCCTCATAAATACAGTAACGCACAGATCCTACTGCAACGATGTTATTTATCCCAACTCATTCACGCTTAATTAAAACCTTTGACGCGTATTATGTAACTTGTGGAAGCTCGGGGACGTTTCGATCAATACTTACAAGCATCTCTACTATATAAGTAAGTATAATAATCTATGATTACAAGTATTTTTTTCGGTGCATGGCTAGGCAACCCATGCGAGTAATTAAGGGTTGATTTGCAGAAGTGAAGCCCTCTAAACGATAGATCGACTGATCGACACTGTTGTGCGTTACTGGATGTATGTTCTCTAGAATGCGCACGTCACACTTCTTTAAAGTAAATAAATAAAATAAAATATAATGTGTAGCGAATTAAGGTATGATTACATGCCGACCGCAGACCACTGCAGCGAGCACAGCGTATCGTGATAAAGATGGAAATATGATATATTTTCCATACAAATAATATAGATACATACATACTCTTTATTGTACACAATAAGATAAAAAAATCACTATGGACATAAACATACCTATAGCAGAATGTGGGCGACCTCTAAACGGCAATCTCGTTCAGGAAACATTTGGATGGATAGGAAAGAACGGAAGAGACACATACAAGTAGGTATTTTAAAGTGGTGTGGTTTAAATTGAACATTAATTTAGCATAGGTACAATAAGTTAATATACTTATGTATAATCCGTTCATTTCTCTGTAGGTACATGTTAACTTTTTCACATAGGCACATTGAACGTCAATATGGGTAAACGGCTTCATTGAGAAGTCACAAGTAATTAAAACAGTGAACAATATATAATCTTATTGAAGTCTATTTCACGGGGCGCTGTATTTGCTACATGCGTATGCAGCAGCAGTTGTCATTATGTCGACGGTTACGGAATAATACCTTTAAAAACAACAACCAGAAAGTTCGTTATACAAATGCGTCGGAAACTGGAGATAAATGTGACCCCAATGTACCTATGTACATACTTATTACACGACACAAATGTAAATAGGACGAACTTATAACAAACTAGGAGAGATACCTGAAGTGCGCTAGTAGGTAGGTAGGTACCTACCATTATAACTTAGTTTAAAGTGCTATTCCATAATTTATTCTGTACCTAATAAAGTTTAAAGGAAGAATTATGATTACGGATGCTTATTAAAATAGGGAGTTTTGTTCACTTCACAGTTGACTGAGAATAAATATGAAAATGTTCGGCATGGAGCAGCGGGAACTGGATCAGAAGTAAACGCGGGTGGAGCCGCGGGCAACAGCTAGTATGATTTAGAAGTAGCTTTTGATTAGGTAGACATTCTTACAGTAGTCTAAGAGGCCGACTATCGCCTTTGAAAGAAAGATATAATTTATTTTAGGGCAAGGTGGTCACAGAGATAACAATAACCAAAAATATAATTGTAAAATAATAAGAAAATCAAATAAAACAGAGTGGCTTACAGATGTACCAAATAGGTATCCAGTTCAGCATGTGCCAGGTATAAACCTTTTTACCTGGAGCCCAATTTGCCAGTGACACACGGACGCCGAAGCGTCGAAGTCTACTGTGAAAGTATTGTGATCAGTTACCAGCCTCCCCTGGGCTTCCAAGAGGAACAATCGTTAATGTTTCCTAAATGTGGTGATCGTTTTTTTTTTGCAGACTGTACCACTGTCAAAATAAAGAATAGGTAACCTATAAGAACTGTACAATATACAAAAGTCTTCTGAAAAGAAAAATAGAAATGCAGATGATTTGGAGCGGTTTATAACAATAAAACAATGGAAGTCAATAACATGAACGAACGTGACCCGAAAATAAATAAAAATACATCACAAGTAGGTACCTACTTATGTACTTTTTGTTTACTTCATCTATTGTTTTTTCTGTGTTCTGTTTTGATAGAACGAGAATAAAACTTGTACAAAATGTAAGATTTAGCAGATTGATAAATCTGCTATATCTTCCATTTTTATGTGCGCAAAATCCCCACGGATACCACATCCACCAAGGTCGGTGGATGTCGGACTCGAACTAACTAAAACGCACGCTATCTATGGGTGTTTGATTGCCGGAGGTAAGATTATACAGACATATCTCTTTTCTTATCTTATCTTATCTTTGAGATGCCTCCTTCCCCTAATGTGGGAACCATGGTGCCCCTATCTAGCCACCTGAAATGGGGAGACGCACTTTGCGCCGCGCCGCAGCCTGCTTCTACTAGAGCAGTTTTCTTCCTAAATATATTTTATATAAGTACCTAATTACTAAAAACAAAGGATCAATGCTCATAACATGGTAAAAAACCGTGCTTATAAGAAATTAAGATAAATTATTATTATTATTATAGTTAATAGTGTCATACGCTTTATTGTAAAACAGGCTGCAAATACAATTGGTAGGGTACAAGCCTGTTACAGACCTACTTCAGTATTTAACGTAGTTAAACTTCATTTGTTTGGATAATTACCTAAATACATAAAATTCAACAATCTTGTGGTAATCTTTTATAAGAACACAATTGTTAAACAAATAAACTAGACTAAAACATTAAAAAGACACACTATGATAGTTTAAATTTACCTAAAAAAATGGACTGTAGATACTTACTTACTTCATAGTCATATTAATCTTTAAAAAGTTTGTATACTTATTACATTTGCTGTATAGTAGCTATACCTCAGGATTATTCAAATTATATCAGCATAAAAGTTAAATTAGTTGTTACTTATAATAGCCAACTGATAATTTTCGATACTAAAATTTCATTGATGTCGTTTCGCTTGGATCTTAAATGGTTCTCAGAAATTGTTCCTACTTCATAAAAAAATACGCTAGCTTGCCTTCGTTACTGCTTTTTTTCATCACACATACATGCAGTAAGTGTATAGTTAACCTAGAACATGTGGCAGAACTTACTTAACTAGCTGTACCTAATAATATTTTTAGAGACATTAAATTTTATTATCTTTTTGATTACATATCTATAATCTATGTTATAAAACGAGGAATAAATCCACCTACACCATATTATAGCTATACATCACTCATTCCCATGGTTATAGAGACGAAATTTCAAGAATTGTTTCAACCGGCCGTTGTGAACAGAATTATGTTGAGGCATCGTGAGGATTGTTGATATTTTCTAAAGCAGTTAGTATCTTGACTGTTCCAAATTTAGATAGAAATGCTTCGACTGGGTTCGAACCCGCAATCTTCCCCAAGCAGGGTGAACACTCTGACCGCTAAGTCACGAAGCTGTGTTTGAAGCATTCCAAATTCTCCTAGACAACCATCTTTGGGGCGATGGTGGGACCTATCTGCCGATAATCATAGGAACTATATGACATGAGAGAAAGATCGCGGGTTCGAATCCCGTCGAAGAATTCACATTTTCCGATCTAAATGAGATTGTTGAACTATATAAAACTTAGTGATACTAATGAACTGAACGATAAATCTTTTGATGTTTATTTCTGTAAAATAATGACAGTGCTTACCTTTTAATTTTATTATAGTTCTAAAGTTATCAACTTTAAGTGCTTGTTGAATTATGGTAGTAATTCAGTTTGTGTTTTAATTATATTTTAGTTCCTTAGTAAGGATCTACAGGTTAATACCGTCCATTGATAGTGCTTTGTTCGAAATTCAGAACAAAGTCCTTGTCGATTACGTGACTTGAGTACAACCATCCAGCACCCAGTGCATTGTATAAAACTTCTTATCATTCTGCCAGGTAGGTATTTCCATTATAAGTAAAGTACCCATATTAGGATGGCTAAAAACTGTACGCCTGTCCGATATTTGATATTGATTAAATGGTAAGAAATATTCTTATAGATATTATGAACTTTGAAATTTATAACTCTTGTTGGATTACAAAACCGAACCAAATAACTTGTATATAGGTATGCTTATGAAAACCGTTATTTATAGTAATTTTACCTATATTTTGGAATCAGATAGTCTCTAAGTCGTTATTTTTTCAAAATCGAAATATGATTATACATTTGAACTCATTGCTCTTTGTTATTTAGGTTTCATAAATAATTTTCAAGTACCGTGGTAATCGATTCGAATTCAGTTAAAGACATTGATTGTAGAACATAATATTGAAGCAAAATTATATCAAACTCAGTACTCGTATTGCCGGCCCATAAATTTAGATACTGTACCATAATGTTGAAATAAAACTAAAATGTAGTTGTCTTATAGTTAGGATTCAGTCATCCAGGTTTACCAAAGAAACCGCTACAAGAATTAGGCAACGACGATGAGGTACTAGCTCATTCGTTCAATACCAACAATTCAACATAGTTCGAGTACTTTGAGATAACTTACACTTTAAAGTTTTAACTATGAGACAAATACCTGTCGATGAATGTTTTAGTCTCCACGTGACTTATCAAATATTTTCAGAGCTTTAGCACAATACCTACATTCCATTTTTCAATACAATGCGTGGAAGTAAAATACAGTTTTACGTTCCTGTTACACATATGATTACTACAATCCCCATAAGCAGTCTTTTAAATGACCGGTTTGCGGTACTTTTTTGATATATAATCTAATAAATCTAGTTTTCACTGCTTCTGAGTTCTGGGCACATCGGGCGCCCACGACCTTTCAAAAGCAATATTATTGCAATCTTACTAAACTTCCGTAGTGAAATTCGAACCATCAATTTCAGTCAGTGTTTTATGGTAAAAATGGGTCAAACAGTATCTCTTATTGTAGTAGATAAGTATAATTAAATTTAATTTGTTTTGAATTTATACTTGTCTTACGAGATACAGTAGGTACATAATTATCGATGGACGATAATGGCACGAGTCTGAATCACAGTATGAAAGTAAAGTATGATTAAATTAATGAAAGGTACTTTTAGGTGATGGTATGGCCCCATGTTTTATTCAAACAATCGCGCTCAAACAATCATAAGTTTTTAAATGTGACCAAAATCTCTCATAAAGAACGTTATGTTGGTATGTACATTGACTACTTTCAATGTTACGTAACTCATAAATAAATAACTAAATGTGTAAACTATGTTCCTGTATTACCTCAGACGGTTTTATAGTTGACATTTATGATAGTGAAAGTGTAGCTGGGTACCTACTGAATAGACCTTGATATTTTAAAAGCGATCCAGTTTTTGCCTCAATATAAGATACCAATATCATACCTCACCCAGTATTTTGACGACCTCTCCGTGGCATAGCGGTAGTGAACGCGACTCCCACACAGGTGGCGTGGGTTCGATTCCCACTCAGTGCAAATATATATTTGTGTGCATGAATATAAATATTTGCATTGGTCTGGGTGTTTCTGTGTATAATATATTAATTTACAAAAAAAAAAGTATCTAAATATGTTTATCCACATTCTAAAACCCATAACACAAGCTAGTTAAACTATGCTTACCACGGATCTAGGTGACGTTGCGTAGATAGTCCTAGGATATTTATTATTTATTTATTATTACTATTTATTCCGATTCATAAAATGAGAGGGGTCAAGGTCAGAAATGACAACGTCGGTCAATGTGGATATACCTACCTAAACCTATTTTAGTAAGTGAGAAGAAATTGTTACTAACCCAAATCCACCCAAATCAAAAAATAAAGAATCCGCAATATATCGTGGTGCCAGTTGCACTCGAGACCTTGGGCAGTTATGGCATGGAAGCAAAGAAATTGGTGACTTTCGCTCCGGTTCGTACCAGATGCAAAGGCTAACCATTGCAATCCAGCGCAGAAATGTTCCACCAGTATTCTGGGCTCCTTTGCACCGGACACGACCCGAGGCGGGTTATTTACATTACAATAGCTTGGCTGGCTAATTGACATTCATGTAAACAAACTACATACTTACGTATATTAATATTCAATCAATATTTAATACTAGCTGTTGCCCGCGGCTACGCGCGCGTGGATGTCGATTATCGCGTTGTACGATTCTATTCGATTCGATATGAAAATATTTTGGCATAGATATCTACCTGGGTAAATTGTAACCCTAACTAGCATTGGATGGATAGATTGGAAACTCTTCAGAAACAACCCTCTTAAGACTTTGAGGCCCAGGGTCGCCCTACGCCATGTGCGCGTTTTGGTTTCCGAAACGAATTATCCCTATGACTTTTACGGCTTTTATGAAAATGACTGCCATATGACCTCTGAACCCAACATTTCGATCTATTTATAATGCTTATAATTTGAACTTTTTAGATATAATGTGCTGGTCCTCAAACTTTATAGAGCTTCACGTCTTGTCTTGAATTTATTATTAAATTAGTAGTTAGTAATGCGTCTAAGTAAAGTGTCTAAAATTTTACGTCATGAAATTAAGTTTGAAACTTAATCAAATTTTAACATATTATAAATTACTAACGTGATAATTTATTTAATTATAATTGGAATGAAATTTCAATCTAAATAATTTGTAATAATTAACTTCAACCATGACTAACTTAAGTATCAAGTACAAAATGTGAAACGTGTTACTTCATAATATTATTAGATATCGTATTATAAAGTTCGTTAGACTGTGATATTATAGTCAAATAATTTAATTACATTCGAATTTCAAAATCATAAAATCTTTTATCTACTGTGTTACTGAAATGACAAAATTAAAAACAAAACTTTATTAACAAATGAATTAATCGCGGTAATTTTATGCAATTCATATCAACGATTTCATGGGATTAGATAAAGTTTTGAATGAACCTGAGTGATATCTCGTTACTACTCAGGTTAGTCAGCATCATAAGTGTTCTGTGGTCAGCATCATCATGTTTTCCTTTGTTATATCCAGTGCCAGTGGAAACTCGAACATTTCGAATATAAGAGTATTTTAAGAACCTTTAGCACAGATTTATAACTAACTAGTTGTTGCCCGCGGCTCCAGCCGCGTGAACTTCTGATCCTGTTCCCGCTGCTCCATTCCGAGCATTTTCACATTTGTTCACCTTTAAAACCTTGTCTGGACTTCCAAAATTAAAAGGCCAAAATTAGAATTAGTCAAAATCAGTCAAATCGGTGCAGTCGTTCTTGAGTTTTAGCGAGACTAACGAACAGCAATTCATTTTTATATATAAAGATATGAATATCGTGATATTTGCAGTCTAAAATGTATAAGGATATTGATCATGGTTAATTATTAACTTTGACTGTAACAAAGCCTTTACCTTTGCTTTATTTTGTAAGGAAATCACTGCCAGAATCCGGACTTTGAATTTTCACGAAGTTTCCAAATTAAAATATTGACTCAAGAATTGATTACATTAACGTAAACTTTGTAGTTAAACATTGACTTCGTAGTTGGTTTTGATTGGTTCATAAATTGAACATTTTTATGGTTTTGTGTAGGCACGAAAAATTTAAATTGAAAAGGCTACGTAAAGCCGTAGAAAATCGTGTTATAAATTGATAGCAAAGATGATGTTATTACCTCTGAGATCTAGTCGCAAAAATATATAAAGGTTAATATAATATAAAATATACTAAGATGACATTATAATGTCTACAACAAATATGTCTTCGACACCTTCTGTGACGTAGCGATAAAGTGTTCAAATATGATTATATTTTCTTCTACACATTATGAAGAGACTTCATAACGTGGGTATTTGTTCGTGATAATGTCTCAAATTCTAGCTAAGTAACCTTTCTAATCACTGCTATCACAATGATAAATTACGTACGTAGTGTAAGGCGTGATAAAGTACCTAAGGCGGAAAAGCTTGTAAGATTTATAGATAAATAGCGCTCCACTTGACCTTGTGTAGTTATCTAAAAAGTACAACATCTCAGCCCATTTCCATTACAACAATAAGATGGAAGCAAAAATATTCATTTATTTTATATCTCTTTTTTAGGTGTATGCCTAGTTAATATTTACATAAATTCCTTATTACCAGATGGAGAAAAATAAATTGGAACGAGCCGAGACAAACCATTTGTATTTAGATCAGGACGTAGGCTGTTGCCGACTTTACAGTGGGAATCAGCCAACTGTAAATTAGATTGTTTTTGTCTACCATTTTTCTGTAACTAAATATATAATGTTTCAAGAAGAAAACCTACAGCATTTACTTTATAATTAAATTTATAATCTGTCTATACTAATAGGCATGAATGCTCAGCCAGCTTCCATGGCGTAGCAGTAGTGCACGCGACTGCTACGCACGGGGCGCGGGTTCGATCCCCGCTCAGTGCAAAAAGTTGTAAACATGAATATAGCTGTTTGCACTGGTCTGGTCGTGCCTCGGAGAGCACGTTAAGCCGTCGGTCCCGGTTGCCATACAACCATCTAGGTATGGCAGTCGTTACGGATAGTTGGAGCCCTCAAAAGTCCAACCAGTCTAAATTGGAACTTCGATATCGCCATTGGTCATTGGACCATTGGTTGTGGAGGTCAGATGGCTGTCCCATCACTCAGTTGGGAAAAAGGTTCAGAGAATGACTAATAGGCATGAATGCTAAAGTAACTCTGTCTATACTTCTGTCTCTCTTTCCGTGTTTCTGTTTGTTACACGTTCACGTCAGAACTACTGAATACGCCGCTGTTCTATAGAACAGCGGCGTATTCAGTAGTCCTATAGGTATAAAATAACATGACAAACTCATGCCTATATCCCGAAGGGGTAGGCAGAGGTGTTAGCACCCACGTTTCGCTAGTTTATATTTTAGGTCCCAATGTGGCAATAGGTGGCGTGCCTATTGCCATTAACCCGGCAATTATAAACCTGCGATAAATACACATACATAACTTCGAAAGGCGTTGAAAAGTCATTGGTTTGTGACATGGTAAAAACGGGGATCGAACCCGAGATCTCGTCTCAGCAGTCCATTACCCATACCACCATATTGATAACATACTTGAACTTCTTCACGATATTTATTATTGTACCTAACCGGTTTTGCCTTGCGGCATTCTCAAAGGTTTATATATTGTCAGTTATGAACAATATGAACATTCCAATTTCTAAACATTCCTTACTGTCCAATTCCCAAACAAAAAAGGTTCTATAGGTACTACATATAAGTTTATATGGTAACTGGGATCAACGGCTAAACCAGCTTTCCAAAGCACGTCTTATCATATAGCTACGAGCGTCAATATTTTATTGAAACTGACCAATAAAAATTAGTTATCAATTGATTTAGTAGTGAGTGCACCCTTTTGAGTGGAACCCTTTTTATCTGAGAGTGCTTCATAATGTTCTCAAAGGTTTCTGATGTTTGTCAATTCACACAGTCCATAAAAAAGGGTTACCTATTTCAGGTAGGGTAGATCTAGACGTATTTACTTACCATGAATGTGTTTATGTTTGAATATTTATGTGAGATTTTTAAGAAGTTGTAGTTTTACAGTCTAATATAATCAGTAATGTCTATAAATGTGAAATTCATTTATAACTCAAATATATACAGGCTGTAAGGGAAACGCTCCCGAAACCGAAGGCACATGGTATAGTCCTACGGGTACACTTAACGACATATTTTCATAAAAAAATTGAGTTACGTTCTTCTTAAATTCGTTTTATATCATTGAATTAGCATAACCTATCCACTTTCTATCGTGTTCATAAAGCTAAATAAAACAATAATTTCATACTTAAATCATCAAATCGCATTTTTTCTAGTGATGTTTTTTTATGAAATTATAGTTTCACTTAGTTTTATTAATACGATGGTAGTGACTAATTCTAATTAAACCATATAAAAATGATAATAAAAGTAATTATCAAATAGTAATGGCCGCATTGTGCTGCAAAATAGTAATGGCCAACATTTGCGCCCGTTACGAAATAAAAAAATCTAAAAAAAAACTGATAAACCAGTAATTACGAATGAATTTCAACCACCCAACGAATAACAAGAATAGCGTTGACGTGACAAGACCGCGTTAGTAGTAACGTGATTATTAACTGTATAACTATTTTCTACTAGCTATAACGTTAGAAACAAGGAGGATAAAAATCCAATCTATATTAACTGCTTTGTTTGATGTTTGCGATTTGAGCGGATATTGCATTTGTTTGTAGAATGTTGACTTTGTATATTTTGGTAATAAATATTGTACTGCAGCTATTTTGGTTAATTGGAGCGTTTATTAAGGGCCTAGATTGCCCAGGCGCGACGTCGATTTCGCGCGACTGCAGCGCCATTGTTTACTGAAACAACCCACGGGGTGGGTGAATGACCCAGGGAGCGCGATTTGCAAAATGTTTTGCGACAAAAGTTGCACGTTGAGTAATTATTAAATTGTTATTGAAGTTGAATATTTACAGCATAACATAAATGTTGAATTATTGGAAATAAACGACTACCTATTTGTAAAATTTTCTAAGAGTAGTTTTTCGTTATAAAATGACCCTAATTACTAATTACTAGATAAGAGTAGTTGAGACACAATTTTAATGTTTTTATATTTATAATAAACAATCAAGAGCAGATCCGGACAACTTTTTTGTATTCTACATACCTAAAATTCCAACTATGTATTTATTTGTAAGTTTACTACCAAAATTTAATCTTATTTCGTAAAAATAATTACTGATTAAAAAAAAATTTCGTAAAATATTCATTCAATAAAATAATTGCAAATTCAGTAGGAAGTACGGTTGAAATAACATCGAGCCTTTCCCCGCTAGTGTTTATCTCTACGCAAGGAAATGTGCTTATTGCGTAAAATCCAATACTTACTTTTTGTTCACGATCACCTTGATATCTAAAAAATCTCCTAGGGTTTCACAAAAAATGACAATAAATGAAACAAAAGTATAAAATGATTCATATAATTAAAAGTAAGTAAAGAATAACAAATATGAGTCGCCATCTAAAAAGCGTGCTAGGGTTGTACAAAAATTAGTTAATAAATGAAACACAACTTTATAAATTATTAATATACTAATTAAAAATAATATACTAAGTAAGTAAACAATAACAAAATATGAGTTTAAAATTCTAATGTTTTTTCATTTTAACGATTAGGTACTGATCAAATTCTGATTTCTGCTAATTCAAAACATAGTATAAAATAAAGTCGCGTTCTCTGTCCCTATGTCCCTTTGTATGCTTAAATCTTTAAAACTACAAAACAGATTTCGATGAGGTTTCTTTTAATAGATAGAATGATTAAAGAAGAAGGTTTATATGTATATAACATCATGCTACAACCAACTGGTGCGGAGCAGAAGTGAAAAATGTTGCAAAAACGGGGTGACGCCGACGAAGGTGCGTGGGTCAGCTAGTTGAATATAAAATTAATTGCTATTGCAAAACCTATCAGAATGAAAATATTACCAGCTGCCTGATTCACGTAAAAAAAACTGTAGCGTAGTGACTTAAAAATGTCACTTCGTTTTTTGTAAATTAAGCCCTTTTAACCGACTTAAAAAAAAGAAGATTCTCAATTCGCTGTATTTTTGAAACGATTTTGATGATTCTTTACACCAGGTAACTCTTCAAAATCGCATAGGAATTGTGGTAATAATTGAGCTATTGGAAGATTTATGACAATCCAAGACTAGATAAGTAAGTGCGTTTTAGCAGAAAACCAAAAGGTGTTTACTAAGTTTCTAAGTTAAAACGACTTTTGGACTGGCGTGTTTACGTGAATCAACCGGCTGGGTAGTTAAGTTACCTCAGTCTCTTTCAAAATCATTAGGCGTTCTTCTCTTTCAAAACACGTAAAGCTCTTTCTTTCCTCTCTTTCATAGCCTCTATGATACTGGGCGCGTCACGAATGGGCATGCTTCGTGACTGCCGAGGATCAACTAATTCTGGAAGAAGGCAATCATAATAAAACCTAACTAATTTCATCTCCATTTTCTCCTTCCAAAATTTGTCGTCCTTTTCTATAATATAAACTTTCATAGGTACAGTAGCACCAAACCAGATGCCAAGCATGCAAACGTTTCTTTTAGTAATATGTACTTGTCCCTGAATTTGGAAATACCAGTTATGATTTTTATTTATGACATAACCCTTGGAAGTCCTGTCCTTAACCCAAAAGGTATGTTTGACCATTGCTTCATCAAGAGTCATGCCAGCTAAAGAATGTGGGCACTTAATTTCAATTAAACCGTTTGCATAAATGCCATCTGGTGTAGTACCAAGAAATTCATATTGATCGTCGACGAACAAACCGCAACCTTGTATACTAATATTCTCTTGAATTTCTAACTGTCTAATTGCGGTTTCTTCGTTTTCGATACCGTACCGTACAGCAGGCAAACTGGAGATATTACTACCATAAACGATTTTACCAACGAGAGCAGCACAACTTGTGCTCTCTCGTTTTTTACAAACTTCCCCGAATGATGATGAGGTTAGTAATTTTCTCCTTGTACTCATCCACTCCGCACTACTTCTTTGCAAATGGGTCGACCTTTCAAGCTCCTCTCTTTCAGCACAAGACAACTTTAAATCGGCTAAAAAAGATATCTTGGCTTTCTCATATAATTCTGGACTCAGATCAGGTTTTTCGCAGTTTGGTCCATAGTGAGCGTCTTTCGATACAGCGCTGTGGCCTTTCTTCAATCTTAATTTAGGTTTAGCAATTAAACGGTTTCTACGATTACAATTTTCCACTTTCGCGATCAAAGGATTAGGACTAGATTTAAATATGACTTCATGAGTTTTAGTATGAATCGATCCCGTATTAAAAGACACAACAGCAGCTGCGCATCGGCCCGCATAAGAACCACGGGAAGAATAATTTACACGCTTACCCCCAACTAATTTGGCAATTACTCCGTTAAAACTTTCAACTATATTACTTGTGCAATTATGAATTAAACTTCTAGAATGATATGACAGTCTTTTACTTAAAATTTCTACCGCGTCCATTAATCCGCATCCAACAATTGCTGGAAGTAACCCAACAGGTTCTATTCGACGAGTATCAGGTCTACAGAAATACTCCTTGCAATGTTGGTGATTACCAAATACGTGTTGTGGACCATTTAGGATATCTTCACTAAGATTTTTTATTTTTTCTTCGAGTGACTGATTTTGATCCCCCCAATATTTAATCGCGCATTTTACACCCGTTCTTAAACGCAAATACCTTTCTTTTATGAATTTCCGTAATTCGCAAGGATACTTAGAGTCTTTCGACAGTTTCTCCAAGCTATTGCAGTAGTTTCGTAAAAGATGATTTTTGCATTCAATTTTCTCTACTATTAAATTATCGTACGGACGCGAATCTAATATTTTTTTATAAGTACTGGAATCGCCGTCTGCTACAAATTTATTATAAATTACACCGTGATCAACAACGGAACGTTTAAACCCCTCAACTATTATGGTCGATTCCATCGCGGTAGATGATCCTGAATAATTCTTGAAACAATGGTGTTCCGGGGGCTGACTATTGTTCTTTGCGGCTCGTGCACAGACTACGCAGTATTTATTTTTAACTCCAAAAAACAATACTTTATTAGTTTTAATGCCAATTATCGCAGCTGCACCGGATAAGGCGGAAAAATTCTTACCATAAGATCTCTTGCTCCAACAACCGTCAACAGCAACAGATATTAATGGTGTACCATTTTTATCAACACTACCTATAGACACTGCGTACTCTGCTTCTTCCTTGACAGCTTCTGCCATGGAATGTGCTGCTGTCTTTTCCCACCAATCGCAAACCGTATTATTAATTTCATTGTATAATGAAGGTGACATGATTGGTAGGGCTACTGCGGCAGTTAATGTTTTTAACTGAGAGTAGCTCCCACCAGATGATATTATACCAGATACTATTTGATGATTCACTTCCATGCTATCTTCTTTCTTTTCAACCAAACATACAGTAAATTTCATATTACACATACTACATTTCATGGTGAGTTTTGAGTCCAGACCAACTTTTACTTCACCTATTATACTGAGGTAACTTAACTTACAATCCATTGGACCGTGTTCCCCTATGGCCTGAAGAGCTTTAAAAAAAAAAGAAACATCTGCTACTCTACGCCCAACTTCCAGTTCATCCACCTTTCCCTCTTGACCATGTTCAATAACAAGTTCCTGTAAAGAAAGATCATGGATTGATTGTTCAAAAAAAAAATGAAAAGAATGGGTCAAATTTCTTCAAACATAGTTAAGAAATCCCTAATCTTTGAAACACAACACTAGATCAAAATCTTGAACGTTTTATATAAATAAACATAATAAAAAACTGGTTGTTCGTAAAGTCGGTTTAGGACAATAATTTTACGGGATAACGTCATATCATTTTTATCTAACATAATTCACCATTGTAATAAATTGAATTCACAGTTGAGACCCATTGAAATCGTCACAGGCTCGAAGATATTCCTGACTAGCTAAATATTCCTTTGGAAATAGGCCACGAAATACGCTATAATATTACAATGGTGTTTATTTTTATTAAATATTTTTGTTACTTGAGTAGTTCAATTCATTTTTTATTCTGTCGGATTTTAAAATTTTTATTATGTTTATTTATTTATATGTCATAACTGATGAAGACAAATTATAAAAGTGCAAAAGAATCCGTACAATTACGCAATAGGTATTGGTTTTTTATGACGTCACCTATGTCCTGTCACTCGGACTTAGAAGACAATTCTAATGATACTAAAATCATCAAAATCGGTTCAATAATTTTGAACTTATCGTGCCACAGAGAAATATTACTTATTATACGTACATACATACGTTCACCCTGTACGTAATAGGTATACTTCTTTTTTAGGCAGTCGCGTGAAAGGTAATATTTTACAAAAAAAAATTCTTGATTCTGGTAAACTACGGGATTTGACCGTGAATTTTTTTTTGAGGAAGTAGGTAATTGAGAACTATTTAGGTACTAAGGTGTTTGTCTCCTAATGAAAATAATAAAAATTGCAAGAAAAAAATCTATACGAGATTTTGTCTTCGCCCATCACTAAGTAGTTTGTTTATTTATGTAACAAGTCTACAAGAATTACGTATAACAACTTACCTCTATACAGCGCGTAGCAGTGTTGCTCTCGGCCTGAATGTTTTCTTTATTTTCCACACTGGAAATATTATTCATCAATATTATCCACTTTTTATTTATTTCGTAATTTTTGTACAACCCTAAGCCAGACCCCAGGCGCGTCGCGTCTTTGGCGGTAAGTATGTCGACAAAGCCGCGCGCCCGTGCTATTTCAGATAGGAAACATACCTACTTTCACAATCTAGACAATATTATGATGTACATGAAAACGAATAGTAATGTAATAAAATTTATTATTATTAATACCTACTTAGACATGATAATCACACAAATAAAACTAGAATTTTTACAGGACACTCACAAATCTCGTAATTTTTTTCTAGATATTTGGGACAAGACTTAGTGAAGTAGGCAAATAAATAAATAAGTAGGGAGGAACTTACATTTTATTCCGAGATCTTTTGACTTGCATATTTTTGTAATGCGTACTAAATTTTCTTTTTCCTGGCATGGCACTCAAATCTATCAGTCCACAGATTACTAGGTATTATGTAGCAACTAGCAAGGTCCTGCGAAAAAAACCCTCGATTACCGACTACGCTTATGATATTGGCTGTATCATGTTGAAAAATCTATGTACCTATGTCGTGCAGAGACCTAGAAGATGATTGAAAGTCATACCCAGTCATACGCATACCCCGCCAGTTCCTATCTCGAGAAAATAAAGTGGGCAGGGCTTTGATTGTTTCAAGCCTGAATTGATATCTACTTTACAAGGTTCATAAAATAACCTATTCAACAAAATAGGTATCTAAATAATTTTGCTTTATTTACGATTTATATCTAGTTCCATCATGGTTTTCTTCCAGACATTCATTATATCGGTACTTCCTACTTACTAAAAGTGAATTAGTTATAAAAATGTTATACTTACAGTTTTTCACAAAAAACACAAATTCACAACACGTAATATTGCTGGCGCATCCGACACGCGTGGTGTCACCTTGAACCATAAAAGCGTACTGCCGATCAGTAGCGATGCGGGTTACTAAATCATAATATCGGGATGCGCGTGATTTTTCATACATTTTTCTATGGAGAATTTACGTAGAACATATCTAGATTTTAGGGCTTTAAAAGAGGAAGTCTTTGTTTGTAAAGGTACAAAAAAAAGTACATAGGTTTAAGTATTGGTTTCTTCAGTGTTCAAAAAGTGTTTCTTTTTATCAATTTGTGTTGATTTATTGGGTAATATTTGAAGAATACGAAGGCATGTTTTTGCATTTTTGTCAAATTTTGTGCGTTTGTTGACGTTTATTATATAGCAATTATTAGGTTTTAAGGATTTAATATAAGACTAACATATATTTTGGTCTTTGATTGTAATATATACAAATTATCATTGATATCAATCATATCTAAATAAGTTAAATATGAAAAATCGTAACACTCTTTTCGGTGATTTTCACGATCTGGGCCCTTAAACACCGATATCCTATGATTATTCAATTCTATTCAATTCAATTCATTTATTTCAGATTACAGTGATCCATTTTTTGTTAGGAAAGATTTAAAAATTAAAGTTAGTATGCATATTGACTGTTTTTTTTTTCAAATTTAATTACTACAGTTCTTATTGAGAAATCATTGTTTCCTTTTGTGAGGAGGACACCAGTCCGCTGTACGACTTATGGCTAGGCTAGGCCAATAGTTTAACAACCTGAATGATAGACGTAGTATTTACTTAATGCTAAACTTGCATTATTATACGTACTCAAGTAGTTTCGATATTTTGAGATCCCTTAGGATTATTTTAAAAAGCTACTGGCATGATAAAATGATGCATCATTAATCACCATCTATTGAGAGCGCTCTGCATGAAATTTTCGAATGATAAATTGATAATATGTCTGATTGAAAAATGTGTAGAAATGGGTTAATTGTTATTGAATGAAATAATTAATGCGATGTGCATGTTGAGAATAAACTATGAACCGGAAGCACAGGGGTTTTCTTACGAGCGTAAGGAACTCAGTTTTGCCTCGCAATGGGTTTTCCTGGAGAGGTAGATTACAAACCATTAGCAGTTGGTTACGTGGTGTTAAGTTATTTTAGTTCGCAATAACTGACTGAATTCTGCGTTTAAGTAAATCTTAAGAGGTTCTATAATTTTTTTAACTTCCTTGACCTTTTGCTTACACACTTCAAAGTTGACATGCATAGGGTTCGATGGCATTTCGAATATTTATATCCTTCATATAGGCTAATGTGAATTATGTGGTTAGAATATTCTGATGTATTCACTATCCTTTTACCCAAGCATAGAATAGCTTTAATAATTTGTACACACATTTCGCAATACATATACACAATTAACATCCCACACACCTTCATAGCCGTGGTGGGTTTTAAAGACTAGTAAATTTAGACTAGAGTTAATCTAGGAGTTCGGATGTGTCCGAACGTAGGATTTATTAGCGTAGCCGTTTAAAAAATGAAACTCAACGCAGTGATTTGTGCTAATATCGCAGTTTGATAAAACTCAAATTTGTGATCAGATAATTTACAAAAACAATAAATTATACAAGCTCCTGTTTCACTTTGATTCAATTTGAGCAATTTTGATGGATGGTTGATAAAACCAGTAATCAAATCGGTTATAAAGTGTAGCGAGCTTTGATCACGTCTGGAAGTAACAATATAAAAGACCAGGTGTTAAATTAGCAGCTATTTTGTAGTGGAAAATTATATTGTTTAAATAGCGCTGGGATTTGCGATTGATCCAAAGTATAATCTCATCTCGTGAGGCGATTAAGGGATTCTACATCTTGTATAGAAATATCTATTGAAAGCCAATAGAAAAACTTGATACACGTTGGAGTTAGTGGAGGTTTTATGACTGTTTTAAATTCATTTTTCTCGCCTAACTGGCTTCAGATAACTCGCCTGTTACAGGTTTGAGACAATTGATCTTTCCTACGGAAATTAATGTTATATATTAGTCGGACTGCGTGTCGCGAGATATAAATATTGATATAAACATATATATATAAGGCCCGGACCGCACAACATTTCATAGATAATAAAAAGCCCAATGACATTATTACAACCAGCTGAAGTACAACCCTTTGAGATCGTAAATAATCTCAAATTTAAACTAATCATAACTGAACACAGTTAGGTACTGAAAAGAACACATAACATTATCTCATTAGTAACGAATCCAATATTTTTCGATCACCTAATAAAGTAAGACATAGTTTAGTTTTTAAAGTTAGATAAACTAGACGATGGTAGCTATATGTATTAGGACCATTGTGTTTTGTTACATATTGGGACCTGTTTTACGGTTAGCGCGTTCAATAGAAAAATCAAATAATCAATCAAACTATCAAACAAACGCTCGATCGATTGAACAATCATACAATGCTACAAGCACTGTGCAGCCATAGCCTGTGTGCAAGGGGACTCAGATTACTAGATTTACGGGCTCTGAAAAGTTTTAATGAGTTACTGTTGAGAATATCTAAGTGGTAACACAAAGTCATGCATAAAAGTCCGTTGACCTGCTGTTGCATAAGGCTAAAGATAGAACTGGTGAATTATGCTGCCTTAGGTATAAGAGTATACTTTTACAAGCGTTTTAGTCAATAGGGAGTTGGTGTTAGATTTGTAGATATTAGTATTATATATAAAACACCGCTATTTGAAAATCTTTTGACACTTCAGTTGAAACGAATTTCTTTATTAAAAAACCAATTATTCACTATAGTCAAATATTAGTAGGTACGTAGGTATTATTAGACAGTTACAAAATAACAATTACAATTACGAGTGGCATCAATTAAGCGCACCAATTTTGGATCGCAACTACATTATTGCAAATAATTTTTGAATAATTTCGGGGCAATTGGAATTGATATGTTCAATGGCACTCATAAATTATGAATAGGTATCATTAGGTAACATCAAGTTCGGAATATCTACTAATGAATGTTTGAGCTTTGTACATAGGTACACTTAGTATTCTATTTTTGTTTACTAATGAACTTTGTAAGACTTAGGCTTAGGTGCACCACCTACCTGTTGAAGTTAAGGGTCCCATCAAATTTAACAGTAACAGTAACAATGATTCTAATGGTTTATGTTAATATGTTGCTCGGTTAAAATTATCTTTTTGACAGAATTTGACGTTTGAGCGTGACCGGTCACAGTTATCTTCAAGTTATGACATCATTTTAACAATTGTCAAATGGTGCAATCTGACCGGTACCTTAACTGCACTGTTAATGTTAAAGTAAGATCGTGCAACCCAGGCTTAAATGTGCCTTAACAATGTCTTTGGGGTCTAAGTGATTCTCATCTGCAAGTCGATGCGCCTGCTAAAGAAGATTTTGCCACAGGCTTTACTTTCGAGGTTGGGAGGTTAGATGATAGTCTTTTAAAGCTAACATATTAATCAAATACAGGGTGTTAGGGCAACGCTTATGAAAACCAAAACAGGGAATACTTCTGACCATTTCAACAAAATTGACTTTTTTTGATAGAAATACTTTTTTCTTATTACCATGATTTTTAAACACCTTTATTAACATAATACACGCAACAATAACATTAAAAAGGTTTAAATCATGTTACGTAATAAAAATAGTATTGCAATAAAAAAGAAGCCGATTTAGGTTAAATTAGTCAGTAGTAGGTAACCCCTGTTATCAAGAGCGTTCCTTTATTACACTATATACATACATAATAAACAGACTTTGGGCTCCTAATCGTAAACTTTTAATGCAATTATGAAATTGCTATATGATTACTTGCAACCTTAATTATCGTTTAAATAATAAAAATGACATATTTTCCGATAATATTATTGCAAGAGGTTTCAGATACAAATTGAGCACAAACATATGTATTTTACATGTATATCTATGTTCAAACAATAAGGCATTATATTTATTTGTGCAATAAGACCAATATTACATAAACACAATGAAGAAAAGATAATAAACAAAAGACGCTCACTTATATCCCGATTCCTTGGCGCAACAAACTGGCCATCGCAACCCATTAAAGTTTCAAACGCAAGAACAACACAAAGAGCCAACTTCACACACAAGAATACCATCTTGCTTGTTCTAAATAACTCGAAGAAAAGCAACTTGTCCGCTTGCTATACCTTATATACCGCAATTTATTTTCTTAAAACAAAAAACCGGATTTCGGACGATGACTGGAACAGAATTAAAGTTTATTTACATTGTTTTGTTTGTATCGTTCCATTCTTACGGGAAGTACCTAGATTCTAGGCGATATGCTGTGCAGTTTTTCATTTTATATTCTTTCTTATCTTTAACTAAGTCCGATTATAACAAATCTTACGTTATTAGTAGGTGTAGACCTAACCTATATCTTTGAGGCGCAAGCTAACTCCCTTGCAAGTCCGTGCACCTTTTAAATAAAGACTCAGCTTCCTTTACTGTCAGGGTTCGGTGGTTGGAGGGTAGTAACATCGAACCAGGAGTACTAAAGTGCAAACCTTGGATTATAGCTAAAGATTATCCATATAATATTACTTTTAAAAAGAAAAATATGCACCATAATCAGTCAAAGTCAATTAATTTACTCATAGTTACATTATTGTTATTCGTTACAACTCTTTGACGTCAATAATAATTACAATAATAACTTTGCTTACACTTAAGTTTATAACCGCCTTCGCCAGCGGAGAAGACACCGCTCAACAAACTCTACTGCAGCATTTTCAAGATGTCAATTACCAATACATTAGTGATTCCTTATGACAATATTGCAAATAAAAAAAAATTAACAAACATTAAAATTTGAAAAAAGAAAGACATACTTAATATTACCGTAATTAAAAGATTATGGATGGAACCAGTACAATGCTCAAGCCAGACATTTATAATATATTATAGTATGTTTCTACAGAAGATGTTCATTATAATGGTTTTAATTTTATTGTCAGGCATAAAAAGAACTGATTCAGGCAATTTATTATAAAAGCGTAGGTATACCATCCCCCTTAAAAGAATCACTAACTTTGCTAAGCCGATAACACGGAGCGGTTTATGTTTATTATGCAGATTTCTGTCTGTAATCTCACATACAAACAGAAATTAGCGTTAGTATATTCATTTTGAAGTTATGACACCAAATATAGACACATTGAAAACAAACACACGAAAGAGGCAATATTAAGAATAACTCTAAAAGAATTAAACTTACAACACCCTCTATTTACGAACTTTTTTGTAGGGCACGCAGTGAATTGTGTCAGTGTTGAGCAGAAGGTCCTCGAAGCTAAACGTTCTTGATCATATTAACCGCTGTATAAAATGCAATAAGAGCAAAACGTCCACAATTGAAATAGTTTGCTAGTTTTCGAAGCAAAATGTTATTGTTGCTTAATGTTCGCAAATTAACACCTACTGAGAGCAAAATGTCCTTAATTTTGTGTCGTTGGACGTTGAAACGCAGCGATTTGTGCGTTGTGACTATAATTTTTTTCAGTTGATCGGTTAAGGCTGGTTAACACCTTTTTCATTACATTACTAAATGAATAGAGAACAACAATAATACCTACTAAATTACTGACCCTATCCACGTACACGCACTTAGATTAGAGCTTAAGTTTAAATAGTGATATTCATTAAGATATCAAGCATTCAGACGGCCATCTGGTTTCTTTCTATACCTAAGCCAAATAAAATTGTCTATTCCAAAGTGTATTGTGTTTATTTAGGTAGAAAGTCGACTACCTACGTATGTAAATCTTGGTACTTGAGTATGTGAAACCTTTTTCTATTTTTTCTTTTTCCTTAACAATGTGTATATCACGTTGACCCTTTTAAAGGGGATGGAATATTAATTTTTTTCTACATTTTCACCTACTTTTTGGGCTTCTTTCAACTAAGCCTACGTACAGTTCTGTAAATAAGGTTAAATTAGGTAGGTATTGATGTATACAATAAATGTATAAGACTTTATAACATATACATATATGAGTAGTTTTGGTTTTACTCAACATAGTTTATTACACTTTCTACCCAGGAGCATAACATAAGTATAAAGCTTAACGTGTAATCATTTATGAACTACATATTTATGCATTTTTCTCAAGATACTTCATTTATTTGTACCACTAGCCTTTACTCATAGCTCTGCATTTCATAACTGTACTTACGCGTCCCATATATATTATATTGGACTGCATATTATTTGATTGAGGTAGCAAACTAGGATACGTGCATGGAATTTTACCAAAATGTTCAGTGTACAAGCCAATTTTAACCAGAAGCCGGTGAATCGAAGCCTCAGACTCCAAAGTACGAGCTTTGAATAACCGTGAATGGAGAGGTAGGTTCCTTCTTGAGACTTTCACATCGACGTATGAACCAGAGAAATACTGTTTTAGTGTGACATCACCGGTGATCGTGGGTGACCATGATTTTTGTCCCAGAGGAAAGCTTAGCATAGCTTCAATATAAGGTAGTTACGTCATACTACACGGGTGCATAGGTTTTTCCCTAAAGAGAAAGGATATTTAAAAATTAACACCGATAACCAACTAGTAACTACATATTTAAAGCAATAAGAATAAACTTACTTAATAATTTTAAAAGTTGAAACTGCTACTCATAGGTATGACGTATCCGGAAATATCAATGCATTGAAGCCGGTCCATTGTAGATTGTAGCTCAGTTCCATCATTAAATCGATATTGTAATGTCATTCGTTCATTTATTTAAAAATAGACATAACATAACGTAACATAAACTCACGCCTATATCCCCAAAGGGGTAGGCAGAGGTGCTAGCACCCGCATTTCGCCAGTTTTATGTTTAGGTCCCAATGTAATAGGTAGGCGAGCCTATTGCCATTAACCGGGCACTTATAAACCTGCGATAAATACACATTATAACTTCGAAAAACATCGAAAAGTCATTGGTGTATGCCATGGTAAAACCTGGGATCGAACCCGAGACCTCGTCTCAGCAGTCCATTAGCCATACCTCTTTTTTTTTTTTTTTTTTTTTTTATCGTGCGCAAATTCCCACGGATACCACCTCCACCAAAGCGATGGAGGTGATTATGTCGGACTCGAACCGACCAAAACGCACGCCGTCCATGGGTCCTTGATTGCCGGAGGTGAGATTATACAAGACATATCTCTCGCACCCCGGCAGACCCGGGGACATCTCTGTTGAGATGACCCTCTTCCCCCAATGTGGGGACCATTGTGTCCCCATCTAGCCCCTGGGTATGGGGTGGCATTTTGCGCCATCGCCGTGGCCTGCTTCTGCTAGGGTGACCGGCGGCTCCACCCGTCTCCCCCAGGCCCGCGCTCATGGGGGACGGAGGTCATTCTGCGACCTCCGACGTCCGAGTCGCCTCCGCTCATCGCGGGCAGTGCGGGCCCGGAGTCTTCTCCGGACCCGCTCCGCCTCCTCCTTTTCGAGCATTACTGGCTCGCAGAAGGAGGCGGCGGCTGCCCAAGCACTCGCGCTAGCCATACCTCTAAACTACTATTAAAAATAGAACTATTTCATTCTATTCCTACACCCGTCGCATAGGCGAAGACTTGATTGACACGATAAAGCACATGGACCATTCTAAGTACCTGGGATCTTTACTTCATTGTGATAAGTAACATCGACTACAGTGTCAAAGCACGCATTGCCGCCAAGTGACTCAAGTGACGGGAAATGACAGGCGTAACACCTTAGATTGCCTCAGGTACATCAGGTTGAAGGTGCAGTAGTACAAAATGATCAATATGCCTGCCTTTCACATGGCTATGAACCGTGGCTTCCACTGGAGCGACATAAACACGTTGTATCTGGTAAAGTAACGATTTGTGGAAACCACCAGACTACGGGGAATACGGGGATAACAAATTTCTAGCCAAGGTACCCCGACTGTCTCCCGGTAGGAAAGGTACGCAAGGAAGTTTGGTTTGATGGCTTAGCCGCTTAGTGCGTCTTATATTCTGGGGAGATAAGGCTCATTCCATTATGCCCAAGATTGTGTGAAGTGGAAAAAAAAGTGGGAAGGTCAACCCTGGACTTCGAGGTGAAGGCCGCGGATGCAATTACGAAAAAATATATTTATGATGATGATGACGAGACAACATTTATGTTCGTTTGTTTACCTACATTGACGTATCGCGTACCTACATCAAAGCTTAATGCTAAATGTAAATGAGTCATTATATGAACGGTTTAGGACTGACTGAGTCGATGTGATAAGGACGGTAAACCACTTGTGTAAATACCTTTTGAATGTCAATACCTTTTGGCATCATGTCGATATGCAAATATATCTCAAAATATAAACAAACACGTTTTATATTATGTATTGGTCTTTATAGTGAATATGGAGAGATGTTGATACTCTATTCTCAGAGTTTTGAAAAAGAAATGCATCACATGCAGCTTTCGATTTTCAATTTCTTTTTAGGATACCGCAGTAAACATGGCATAGCTCCGACTATTTATATTGTTGATGATGGCACTTGGTGGAACTTATTGTTAAACATATTATCAACAATATGTATAACAAAAACACACTTGTACTTTTATTTATTATTGAATACATAACTGTCATTGCAAACCTTTGAGAATGCCGCAAGTTGGAACCGGTTAGGTTCTAGAATAAAAATTGTAGGAGTTTAAGTGTATTATTATTACATATAGGTCCGGTTTGCCTGTCTGTCCGTAGTTGTGGTGCAATTCCTTTATTTGTATTAGTCCGGTCCCGCCTCGGAGAACCGTCGGTTCCAGTTATACCATACAAAAATCTATGCTAGTAGTTATGGGTAATATTTGGAAGCATAACAAGTCCAACGGTCCGAACTATCATGTTTCAGCCGCATTTTTGTTAACTGGAAAGCAGACTCCATCCTTATAATAAATATATATTTGAAAAATAATTATCCAAATCTCTTAATAATAATTAAGATATTTGGAAAAAAGCATTCCAAATTTATGTTCTTGAAAAAGCAACTGCAGAACCTTATATTGTGTGTGGTCCAACACGCACTTGCCAGATTTTTGTTTTCTTAGTTCACACTTCATCGTGATTTATGGTTCTACTGTTTAAAGTTTCCAACTATTCGTGTACCGTGGAACAGGAAGTCTCAAAACAGTCAGAAACAGTAACCAAATAATAGTAAAACCTTCAAAGGACAAAGAAGTTTTTTCACCACTGGCAAATGGTAACAACTTGCTACTCAAGCAAATTACTGCATCTAGATTAAGTAAATGTTTGTAAATAGACCAAAAAAAGAAAAAGCTCGCCGAGTTTCTTACTTGAGTCTCCTCAAGCCGGTAGCGCGTTTTGAACCGGTGGTCTTCTAACTAACTTATAATATATTATATTTTTGATATTGACGTTTTATAAGCCGTTTAGTGGTCGATAGAAAATCAGTGATTTTTTATTTTGGAATTATATGCTTAAAAGGTAATAAGTGCTTATGAGTCAACATACAAATATTGTTCTAACAATAATAAAAAGCATGAAAAATATTAACCAATTTGGACAAATAGTAGAAAATTCAGATTAGTCAACAAATCAAATCAATCAAATCAAATCAAAAATCATTTATTCTACATAGACCAGTAAACGGCACTCACAAAACGTCAATATCAACAATATTTTATCAAATGCAAATGGACCACCGACCGGTTCGAAACGCGGCCCCGACCTGAGAAGACTCTGGCAAGAAATTCAGCGGGCTTTTCTTTTTTTTTTTGGTCTACCTATTTACAATAGTTTACTTAATCTAGATACAGAATAACGGGATATTTAGCATGTTTATTGGTGGTTTAACTTATATTTCAGCGCTAATACAAGCACCAAGATTACGGTATACTTGCATTACTAAAAGAACAAAAAGAAGAGGATGAAGAAAATATCAAGCATAGCAATAGTTATAAAAAAATAACAAGCATAGCAATGGTCATTTTTGTCACTAAACGTTTATTATTATTATTGTTATACCTACATCATTCTCTGAACCTTTTCCTAACTCTGTTGAGGTCGGCTTTCCAGTCTAACTGTTATGCGGCTGAACTTCGATATTTTCCGTGAAGCGATTGCCTTCTGATCTCCACAACCAATAATCCAATGACCAATGGCGATATTGAAGTTCCAAGTGAGACTGGTTGTACTTTTGAGGGCTCCAACTACCCGTAACGACTGTCATAGATGTTTGTATGGCAACCGGGACCGATGGCTTAACGTGCTCTCCGAGGCAAGACCAGACCAATGCAAACAGCCATATTAATGCATACAACTTTTTGCACTGAGCTGGGATCGAACCCGTGCCCCGTGCGTAGCAGTCGCGTGCACTACCGCCACGGAGGCTTTACACGCTTGTTATACCTACGTGCTTACAAAAATATTTCGGTAAAGTCAATATAAAGAAATATACATCTTGTGTAATTCATTATTAATTATTCTTCGGCAAAATTACGATACTTATCGCTTAGCTGCCGTAGTGTGGCAATTCCTTATGTTACTTATCTTTTGATGTTAGGAGCGTTCGCAGGCATGTGCACAATAATTTAGCAAAGTTTTATCGCAATCACAAATCTTGGACAATGAAATGAACATTAATTTTAGTCAATGCCCGCGCATGCGTTGTAATGTTCTTCAGTTTTTCTTATATTTGTTCGATACTTTCTATGTGCTTTTAAATTAAGTATACCTTTTTTAATGATTCTTCTTCTACCTGACGTCGAGCTCCTTCTCAGTCACATAAAGCTTGCAAATATTTACATTGAACGGGGATCGATCCCGCGCCCCCTCCGTTGCGGTAGCATTTACTACCGCCACGCCATAGAGCCGAGCCGAGAACAGCCGCGGTAGCCTAGTGGTATGGGTGGTGGACTGCTGAGACGAGGTCTCGGGTTCGATCCCAGGTTTACCATGGCACACACCAATGACTACGATGCTTTTCGAAGTTATGTGTGTATTTATCGCAGGTTTATAAGTGCCCGGTTGATGGCAATAGGCTCGCCCCCTATTACATTGGGACCTAAATATACACTGGCGAAATGTGGGTGCTAGCACCTCTGCCTACCCCTTCGGGGATATAGGCGTGATAGTATAAAAAAAAAAAAAAAAAAAAAAAAATATCCCTATTCACCCCTGGATCTCTATTCACCCCTGGATCACTATTCACCCCGTTTAACGGTACTAATATTCTCTCTGTCCCCAGTACTGGCCAGGAAATGCTCCGAGGAGATTTATTTATATTTAATGACTTATCAAATTACAAATTAAAAATAAATAAAGAAAACTTCTACGATATCTTTAAATTGACGTATTGTCGTGTTAAGTGAAATGTACCAACTGGTGCTAATTTATTTTTATTTATTATGGTTTGGGACATTGACGTTCAGCTCTATGATAGATGGAATGAGGCATTTTCTAGTCCTCGCACCCCCGTGCTTACCTCAAAATGAACCTAAAAATCATCTACTGTGTATGGTTCACAACTGGTTCCCCTACCTATACCTACCTTATTTTAAATTTTTTATTTTCTAATTTCGATAATATTAAAAACTCTTTAACAAAAATATTTGAACATAATTATCTACATATTAAGTCTTATAATAAGGTGAGATGACAAGTGGGGTGGCTAGTACCAAACGAAAGACATCTTATGATGATCATTAGAAACTTGAAAATGCACATTAAACAGCATTTTATATCCACTGTAACCATCAATAAAACCATTGAGCCATCAGCCTTTGTTTTTTTTCCTAAGGGATCACTGCAAAAAGTCAATTTTACTACTTCCCTTATCCTTAATTAAGGCTGAGATGGGTTGATAAATGATCTGTGCAAATTTAATGATCTCTTTTTATGAAAAACTGTGAATGATGAACAGACAATAGGATATCTATCTAATTCTATATCTTTTATATTTAATGTATTTTATGTAAATAGTATTTTATGAAAAAAATCATGAATCTAATAGATGAATCGAGTTACATAAGTCTATCATTTCATTGATATTCATACGGTGGAAATATGATATTGCTTTTATAAATAAATGATTATAATTATTTTAATTTTCCAGCGGTAGCAACATACCTACAACCTATAATTTAATCTGAGTGAACTCATACATAATAAGATGAGATGGTGTGTTGACAATTGATAACATGTAAATCTATGAAAAAGATATTCAATAAAAAGACGTATTGAGAATCACATTAAGATAACAAGGTTTAGGATAACTATAGCAATTAGGTATATACCTGCATAAGTATAATGGTTGCCTGTAAGAGATTGCGTAATGTGCGATAGCAGCCTTATCGCACATTAGGAAATCTCTTACAGGCAACCAAGTACCACATTGAACTGTACTGCGGATCTAATTAAATACTTGTCCTATTGTGTGCAATACTCGCCGCGGTGGCCTAGTGGTATGGGTAACAGACTGCTGAAACGAGGCCTCGGGTTCGATCCCAGGTTTCACCATGGCACACACCAATGACTTTAAATGCTTTTCTAAGTTATCTGTGTACTTATCGCAGGTTTTTAAGTGCCCGGTTAATGGCAATAGGCTACATTAGGACCTAAACATAAACTGACGAAATGTGGGTGCTAGCACCTCTGCTACCCCTTCGGCGATATAGGCGTGAGTTTATGTTATGTCTGCAATAAATACATTTATTATTATTATTAATTAAACAAGGTGCATTTTCCAAGTATAACATGTTGTATGTTGGCATTACCAAATATGATTGAGAATGAAGTTAACAACTGTTTTATTGAGTATGCTAACAACTTGTTAAGTTCCCGGTTGCAAAGTGATTGTGCGGTAAGTTAAACAATGTTTAAATGGTATTTTGTTATTTTCTTTTTATTTTGCAATTCTTGGTTAATTTACCTACAAAGTAATGTCAACCTTTGTTTATTTGCTGCACTAACTAATGTATAATCATCACGGTTTAATGTTATCGGTCTCATAGAATCACTTGATTGCCCGTCGTGATTTTCTGAGGAACACAACAATAAAATTGAAATCATCTAATAAATCGGGGTGTGTACCTTTTTTGTGCAAAATCAAACTAATAAGTCAATAGATATAGACAGACATAAATTAGTTATACAGATAAATATGTAAACCACGAAGGAATTTAAATCTATAGGGTACCTAGTGTATTTAGCAGGAATCGTAACCAAGAAATAAATATTCTAGGACAATCACACCACGCCATAGACCTATGGTAAGCATAGCTTGCTAGTTTTATACGTTTTAGAACGTGGATGAACACACTTAGATACGTTTTTTGTAATTATACATAGTTACATATTATACACAGAAATACCCAAACCAATGCAAATATTGATGGAAACAAATGTTTGCACTCAGCAAGCAACAATATAAATAAAGCTTATTAAGGCCGAATACGACGAGAACAGACGAAACTTCATGTATTTCTATCCACTAGAAGTTGATCCTTGAGTGATTACGTACGAAGCGTTTAAACATATTTTGTAGTATTTTTTTTTCTTAAAATTTTAAATTATTCAATATACCATTTAAAAAAATGATTCTAAAACATGATAAAATACTAAATAAGCTATGCTTACCATGGGTCTAGGTGACGTAGCACGTTGATGTGTAGATTGTGCTAAAATAAAAAAAAAACATTAAGTTTATACTATAATCCAATTATGTGCGGGATTCTCAGTGTGTGAGTCTTACAATGACTTGACCGGTGTTTTAAAACAATAAAGTACCTATACATATAACTATATAATATAACCTACCTTTGTCTGTCAAGTTTACAAAGTTTGACCCTCAAACGCTATTCTCTGGTCCTATCCACGAGATAACCTATCTCGTTACCGCCATATAAATTATGGAGAATGATAAAAAGTTACCTACTGATGATACTTGCAAAGAAAAGTCGGCGTAAAGGGGGAAATTTCACGAGTGCACACTTTTTTTTACCACTTAGGTAGCAGACAAGCACACGGCCCACCTGATGGGAAGCGGTCACCGTGGCCTATGGACGTTTGCAACACCAGTAGCGTCACACACGTGCTGCCCACCCTGTAGAAACCTTCTAATGCCCTTCTTAAAGAATCCCATATTGTAGGAATTATTACGGACTACACTACTATAAGGGACCAACCAAAAACAAATAAAACGAATGATCATGAACAATGACGCGACTCGTTTGAGCTCATGATTGATTTTCGTCAAGCAGAATCGAATAAAATTATATGAAATAGCAATCAAAGCTTACATGGCAGAAAATCTATCACAAAATTAAATATAAATACAACAATATCTTTCCTATAAGTACCTACCAACTATCAGATCTTTTCTGACCAGACTAAGGCAACATAAAGTAGAAACGTCAATGAATTTCGTCCCTACACTTATCCAAAAACCAATTTACAAACTCAATTCAAATAAAATTTTGGACAGTATTGATATATTGAGTTCGAGTACTCATACATTTTTAAGATAAGAGTTACCTTTCGTGATCGAAGATTCGGTAAATATATCTTTCAAGTTTATTGCGTTCGTTTTGGAATCATGTGATAAAATCTTATGTTATCAAACGGTTTCAATAAAATTGCTAGGAAAGAAAATATAACCTGTAATTTTTCGTTACGCGCTTGATGATAAATTAATCTTTTATTTAACTAGATAATGATTTTGTTTTAGGTAATAATTTTGTACTAAGATGTTTTCATGACTCAGCGAATTCCTTAGCAACAGAAGTTATTATTAAACTATTATTTATTTCAGCGTCACCAACAAAAAACTTCTAATTAAAACTAATCTTAAACACGTAAATGACGTATTCTGGTATGACACAAATGGGTAATACAACGTACATAAAAAAATAACGATTATCTACTAGTCAAGGTCCCTCGTGCCGCATTTATTCAGAAAGAAATGAAACGAGCTAAGATTTCTTGGTGTTACGACCAAGACGATGCCAATTCAAAGCTCACCTAAGTACACTAGCGATGACGTGAAGCCTGTGCTAATAGAATCAATCTCACTTAGTTGGAAGGCTTCCAGTATTGCGATTATTTTTATTTTATACTTCTTCATCACCATTTCAGCGTTGATACCGGTTTTATTTCACCTCTTGCAAATTCAAATTCATGTATTTATTCCTTATTCGTGGCGACTATAGGCTGGCCCATTTTATTTTGTCTTATCTCTTTTTTTATATCACTTAGGAAGCAGACAAACACGTGACCCACCTGATGGAAAGTGGTTACTGTGGCCTATGGACGTTTGCACCAAGGGCGTCACATTCATGCTGCCGACGATATAGAGAAGAGGGGGGAATGGGAAGGAGGAGGGGAGAAGGTAAGAGAGTTTTTGTGCTGTCTGTCTAGGCAAAGAAGGGTTTTTATCTTCCCACTGACAATACAAAACTTCTCTAGTGAGCTCCCTACTCAACGCCGGAAACACAACACAAAGTTATTATTAGCCGCGGTATACTGTAGGTTGGAGGTACTACCCAAGTCGGACTGGTCAATTAAGACGGGAGATACCGTCCTACCGCCGTCTATAGTTATTATATTACATTACTAGCTGACCCACGCGACTTCGTCTGCGTCACCACGTTTTTGCAACATTTTTCATTCCTGCTCCGCACCTGTTAGTCGTAGCATGATGTTATATACATAAACTTTTCCAGTGAATTTAAAAGTGATTTGTGTGAGCACTAGACCTGGAGTAAAGTTTCCCGAAAACTGCACCAATCCTAATATTCGTCTCTGAATCCCACATAGTAAATCCAACCTTTACGACGACGTATTGTGCTTTCATTCCGAAATAGTTACTTAAAATTAAACGAAGTCAGTTAATTAGTTAATAAGTCACTTGAGATCTTATTTCGGAAACTCAAGGCTCCATTTAAAATTACATTGATTATCTGCCAATAATCAAAGCTTTTTGCAAAGTCACCCTACATAAATTATCACCAGGGCAATACTGGTAACTTCCTCGCGAGTCAGCTAACCGCAAACTTCATTAATCATCTCCAAAGCTCCGGGAAAATGGTTCTACAAACGGTCCTACCTCAGAAACGAATGTTAGATTCTTGAAAAAAAATATTAAAAATTTATTTTTGCTATAAACATATTCATTAATTATAACTTCACACAAATATGCAATTAATGTTGAATACTTTTAAGCACAAGTAAATTTTAATAATGGTAAATATTACTTGATTACTATAATAATCCCTAATTCGGTATAGCGTAGATACAGTTGCAATCAATACGAACTCTTTGATTTTACCTTTTTTTTAAATAACGCTGAAGCAACTGAAAAAACAACCACCCTTTTTCGGCGAAATTTAAAGTTCGTGTTCCTAAACAAATAATGAGAATCCTAAACGAAGTTAACATTATATTTTAGAAGATTGATATTTTTTTTTTTTTTTTTTTTTTTTATCTATGGCACGTCAATTTGACTTCACCTCGCCTGATGTTAAGCTGAAGGCAAAGTCCCATGAAAGAGGGTCACCATTGCAAACACGTTCAGTGCTACAATGGTGGCGCTCAGCTTGACGGCCTCATCAGATGCTTTTTCACGCCCCGCTTAAAGGACCCGGGACTGTAGGAAGAAGGAAACACGTGCGCCGGCAAGGAATTCCAGGACTTAATGGTACGGCAGAGAAAAGACTCACCGAACCGCTTGGTTCTTGATGGAATATTCTGTACCGTATGCGAGTGACACCTAAGCCCTGCACGCGTTGTCCTGTGTAGGAAAGGGGAGGGTGGGATTAGTTGGAAGAGCTCATCAGAACATTCACCATGGTAGAGACGGTAAAATACTGCCAAGGACGCAACATCTCTACGCATCTGCAAAGGCTCGAGGGACTCTGTGACCTCAGGACTCCCAATAATGCGGACCGCACGTCGCTGCAACCTGTCGAGAGCATCTAATAAGTACTTTGCGGAGCCATCCCAGAGATGCGAGCAGTATTCCACGCAGGAGCGAATTTGTGTCTTATAAAGAAGACACCGCTGCTCCGGCGTGAAAAAACGTCTCACTCTGTTCAGGACTCCGAGTTTACGCGAAGCTGTTTTGATGATGCTCTCGATATAGTTCTTGTTGTTCAGTTTGCAGCGCACGTCCATACCGAGTATATTGAGGTTATCCTGTAATGGCAGAGGTGTGCTCTGAAGAGTGGGAGGAGGAAGGAAAGGAGATGTCTTTGCTGAAAACGCGCATGCCTGCGTCTTCTTGGCATTGAACTCGACCAGGTTCTCAGATGTACAGATATTATGTGTAATGCCTTTTCACTCAAAGAATTGAATGGGTTTTCTGCAATTTGTTAGTTTGGAATGGTTATTTTATTTACTGCGATAATTTTGCGAAGCTTTTGAAGTCATTACCTTTCGACCTGTAATTGTTATAAATATTTTTATGGAAGTTTCTAATACAACATTCACGCTGTAATATGCTAAGATATAAACAAAAAGACAAACAATAGAATTAGCGTAATGAGATGTATAACAGGATTGTCGGCGCTGTCTGTTCAATTTCCTGAGGAAATAAACCAAATAGAAGTGTTTACAAGTAAATTTGCTAAATTAAATTGATAGAATAAAACGGAATAATCGCTTACTGTCGTTACTTTGAATTTACAATAAATGAATTAACCCATTAAAATTAAAGTAATACTGGTATTTTGTCTAAAGAGGTATTTAATTATATTCTATGAAATAAGTACTTACCTTAACCGCCGCGGTAGCCTAGTGGTATGGGTAATGGACTGCTGAGACGAGGTCTCGAGTTCGATCCCAGGTTTACCATGGCACACACCAATGACTTTTCGATGCTTTTCGAAGTTATGTGTGTATTTATCGCAGGTTTATAAGTGCCTCGGAGAGCACGTTAAGCCGTCGGTCCCGGTTGCCATACAAACATCTATGGCAGTCGTTACGGGTAGTTGGAGCCCTCAAAAGTCCAACCAGCCTAACTTGGAACTTCGATATCGCCATTGGTCACTAGGCCATTGGTTGTGGAGGTCAGATGGCAGTCACTTCACGGAAAATATCGAAGTTCAGCCGCATCACAGTTAGACTTGAAAGCCGACCCCAACTGAGTTGGGAAAAAGGTTCAGAGAATGATGAAGTACTTACCTTAACCAAAATCACCTTATTTTGTATTTTATGTTGGAATGTAATGGACCGAGTTTATCAGCAGAATTCTAGGATAGTTTCGTCCTACAGTCGAAGGTTTTTCGCACGATAAACAAAATTATAGGATAGTCTAGTCCGGTAACCTTATATTTTCGATCGCGGACTCGTGTCTCCCCTGATGGCTCCCCTAGGGGAGACAACAGGACTTCTATAGTACTGATGTCTCCCCTAGGCGGGGGAGACATCAGTACTTACTTTTAATGTTATATTTTGAGTACTCGTATCTCCCTTTGTCAAATTTAGGTAGGTACATTGAAACCATTAAAGAAAAAAATACATTTGTCAAGCATGACGGACAGGCATACCTACCTACCTACGCATTACAATAAGTTCTTACTTATATAATAGATATTTACACTACGAGTGAGTTACGTTGGTCATTACACTCGAGGTGTTATTGCACAGCCCGAGCCGAAGGCGAGGGCTGTAAGGAAACCGAGAGTGTAATGACCAAAGCTCACGTGTGTCGTACATCGTTTTTCAACACACTTGTGAATAAAATAATACTAAAATAGATAATTATCCTTGCATTTTTCAGTAGTAAAGTTTCCATAACGTTAAGCACTTCACATCCTAGATCGGGCGGTAAACACGATAATTCATTATCTTCATAAATAGTACTTGTACCTACACAATTCAAACAATAACAATAATTTCAACAGTAGGTATACATAAACGAGTTGAGAATATTATTTTCGCAATCGCGATAGCGGGAAAAATTAATAAATTGTACTACATATGCGCGCCCATCTAGCATAGACCACAGACTAAAAACCTCATTGGGTTTTTTTTTTCGAACATCGGAATGTAGAAATTAAAAAATTAAAAATTAATTTACAGTTTTTACAGAGCAAACATAAGTTATATTTGAGTATTTGAGTGATAGTTTTGTTTATTAAACTGGTTTAATAAACAAATAAGTTGAAATTATCAATTTAAATACTAAGTTGCATGAAATGAGCCTTAATTTATTTGTAGTTATTTTGAACACGATTTTCTTTTTCAGCGAAACCTTTTTAAGAAAGCATCATACAATAAAAAAAACTATATTTATATAACTCACTAGTATGTTATAAATGAAAAGTCACAGTTTGATAATAGGTACCTTTATGTGGCTAATTGTTATGGAATAATAGCCACTTTATGAGCAAGTGTGTTGAAAATAATATAACCACATAGGTACACGTAATATAAAATTTTATTTCGCTTATACTTACTGTAACGGAAAACTAAAGAAGATAGGTACAACAAAATCAACGCATTTTTTCCAAGAAATGCCTTACACTGATCTCTCCAAGAATTAATTGTAATTGTGTATTCAAAATAAATGTGTCTCTTTCGGTTTGAATTTTTCTTCTTTTACTGGAATGGGTCTCATTTTCAACGTTTAGGATTGCAATTTTATTTATAGACATATCCTTTTCTAACACCGAAAAGAGCTTTGCGATCGTCACATAATTCTTGTTAATTTGCCGATTAAGTTTCGAATGCCATCCTTCCGCAAAATTATTGGTCCGGTGGCGTTGATCATAAATGCACCATTCCGTTATACAATGCTCATTTTTCAACCAAGTTTTTTCCATATATTCTAAAAATGACTTTAATTTTATTTCATCAAATTCTTTACACCGGTCTTTTATGTATTCATATCCCTCTAAGATCTTATCCCGAGGCAACAGTGGAAGCACTGCACACAAACCTACGATTTGGCGATGTAGTTTCAATTTAATGTTGTTGATTTTGGCCTTTCTCCAAATACAATTAATGAAATGATAATGACATCTCTTAATAATAATACTTGGGAAAAACTCTTTTAGAGGATTGGTTAAAGCAATTTCAAAGTCTGCATGAAATGTTTTGGGTTCCCAATCATGAATATTTGCTTTAATTATGTCATATACAATGGAATAGGATTCTTCGGTCTTGTCGCTCATCAGAGCATATACTATGGGTATAATATTTGTAGTTTCAGCGGTACTCCCTAGGTCACCGTGTAATGTTAGTAATTGTCTAAAGGGGCGAGGTACACTCTTAAATGTTGCATCACCAAAATATTCTTTCAGTATCCCCAATAATCGCTTGCCTTCTTGTGAACATAATACGATAATCCTTTTTCTTTCGGTATTGTAGTCTCCTTATATAATTTCTTGAAATTTTTTAGGGATTTCCACTTCCATAATATTATTATAAATCAATTTGTTAACATTTAATTCTAATTTTCGTCTTGTGTAAATTGCAGTTTTCGAGCTTTGGTAGGAAGGTATTTCTGTTAATATATTAAGACCGCGATCATACAATGGTTCCACCAAATCTTCATAAATTTTTTTTACAGGCATTCAATAGTAGCAGCTGCTTTATTTTTGATTATTTCTAATGTTAACGCAACCTCATTTCGAGCTTCGTTAGGCCTGCACTCCATACTATTTGATTCATGTTGCGTCAATTTCAAAACTTGGTTATCCTAAACATATTAATAGTTTGTTTTTAATTTCATTTTGGTGACTTCTTATAAGCCCAGTTAATGCTAATGTTAATGCTACTCCGTGATCGGACCACGGGCAACAAACGTAACTATAAGTCAAAACTGCGCATTTAATACATGTAGACACTGAATATTTATTAAAGTCGTATGTAGGTACTTACATTTATAGTTATTGCTCCAGAGCATTTGTGTTTCTTTTTGTTGCAGCAAATCCATCTTTCCGTATTATTGGAATATTGTTTGTGTTTAGTATACTGGAACCCTTCATGTATCAAAACTTTTCCACCCTTTCTATGTACAAAATTCAAATTTTCATTCATATCGTAATTAAATGGAAAATATCCGGGACGCAATATTTATAGGTAATGAATATAATGCAATACAAATGACAACTTGACATTGCAAAAGAGGTATTTTGTTTATTTATAATAAATATTACATAAATACTTATTTATCCTCAAGTGGCCAGTATGGCTGAACATGACAGAGAAATGAAAGGGGAGATACGAGTACTCAAAATATAACATTAAAAGTAAGTACTGATGTCTCCCCCGCCTAGGGGAGACATCAGTACTATAGAAGTCCTGTTGTCTCCCCTAGGGGAGCCATCAGGGGAGACACGAGTCCGAAGTCGCATTTCCTACATTTTTGACATTTAGCTTATGGATACATTGATATTCTGATACTAGAACTAAAGAAATGTAGTTTATTAAGGAATAATATACTGTGGTCAAGCTGACATTGTAACATCGTAGGTACGTGTCTGTGATGGCGATCTTCTTTCCTTAGAGTATGCATTCAGCTTACCATCAGCCGAGGTAAAGGCATACTGATTTGGTTTATCTTAACTGAAACGACACCTACATAACCCCCAGTCCGACAGAGCCTCAGCCCTCAAGCACTAAGTGTACCAGATTACAGATGATATGAACTTGACCCAGCAGTTTTAGTTATAGCTTGATGTATCCAATTAGCAATCAAAAGTAACTTAGTTTTAGCCAACAGTGGCAACGTTTTAAGGTCTAACAGATCAGAGGAGAGCGGAGCAAGACTCCTGATTACATAAATACATTATATTACCTACCTAGTTGTAAAAGTTAAAAGTATTTTGCCATCCTCTAAGCTTCAACAAAGCCTAGTTTAAAAGCTCGTCAAGAGCAAATGGCTTTCTGATATTTGAATTTGAGATATCTCATTTCGTGAATAAAATGTAAATGAAAAAAAACGTTAGAGAATGAATAAGGTTGTTTTAATGATTATTGACTTATTGAATTTGGTCTATGAGGTTCCTGCAAGCACTGGGGCTCTAGACAAATGACAATTGGTTGGTAGCCGTTTTGTAGAATGGAATAGACTGAATATATTTAAAATAATGGAATTCTGTTCCATTCTACAAAACGATTACCATTTGTCTAGAACTCCTGCAATGATTTCGTAAAGCTATGGTTAATATCTATTATAACATTGAAAAGTTATCGTGTACAGACACAACCAACTATATACCAACAAGATATTTTCAAACTACAGACATAGATGATATCTTTAAAAAAATACAAAGACAACATCGAGTTAATAAATAAACGAATGTCGTGTTCAATCACTTTATGTCGGCTGTCAAACAGAACTAATTTTTCACATATTAAAATAATTTTCATACCACCTACCGTTCCCAACTAAAATTACCAGTTAATATTACCGTACTATTTACCTTTCACAAATAAAATTACCCGTTTATATAAATTATTGTACCTATGCCGAATTCATAATATATGTTTAAACCACTTTAACATACTTTTGCTGGTTGCCTAGAAAATATCGGCGTAGGAGATAAGGCCGCCCATTGTACGTTCAGTTAAGCTATTTGTTCATGTCCATATTGTAAATGTATCTTATTGTGTACACTTATTGTGTGTAAAGAGTTATCTATCTATCTAACATAACATAACATAACTTAAAATAACGCCTATATCCCCGAAGGGGTAGGCAGAGGTGCTAGCACCCACATTTCGCCAGTTTATGTTTAGGTCCCAATGTAATAGGTGGCGAGCCTGTTGCCATTAACTGGGCACTTATAAACCTGCGATAATATACACATATAACTTCGAAAAGCATGATTGGTGTGTGCTATGGTTAAACCTGGAATTGAACCCGAGAACTCGTCTCAGCAGTTAGACTACCGCTAGATTACCGGGCGGTTCTATATATCTATATATACCATATTGGTATCCGTGGAAATTTTTCTAACGATACTATTCCAAATGTATAATGAAATCATTACAATTTTACATGTGTGTCAAAAAAATGTGAAACTATTTTTTGTGTATATTTAAAATCGAGAGAGCTGTTGGAAAAATACTGAAGGAAATT
Organism: Pelosia muscerda; assembly: GCA_963691645.1. Taxonomy (NCBI): domain Eukaryota; kingdom Metazoa; phylum Arthropoda; class Insecta; order Lepidoptera; family Erebidae; genus Pelosia; species Pelosia muscerda. Next base: position 7,464,524 of record OY829113.1, read on the forward strand.
TCGAGATTGTAAAACGTAATCGGTGCTGTACGAAAGGGTAAATATTTTTTCTCTACGAAGCACCGTTTTCGAGATATTTCTAGTATAGACCGTAGTAAAGTGGTATTCAACACACGTATCCACATTTCCGCTACCTATTTGACGTATTTTAAAGTACTTTTATGTCGTTTCGTAGTTCTTATAGATCCATATCAACCTCAAAAAGGAAAAGCGTAACCCACAATATACTCGTAACATCACTGCGTTGTTCATCCAATCGTCATCTCATCAAAGCCTTTTTTAAATAAATGCTTGGACGTATCAAATTTGCATCAAATATTTAATATGTAGTACGCAAATCAATCAAAATATGTGATTAAAAACTTATTTTAATTGGCCTATTACAGTCTACTGCTGGAAATAGCTCTAGAGTCTGATCCACTTTTATAAGACTTGTATGTATGTGTTGGTGTACATATGCACGCACTCCATGCCCTCCTTCTCCTCCTACCTCCTCCATTATGATGCCTACGGAAATTTCTGTAAAAAAACTAATTGAAACATTCTGCAAAATATTTTATAACATTTTTAAGCACTTGGTTTCATTAAGTATTATCTCAGTGAAGCCAACAATAGAGTTGTTGTCCCCGTACAATTTCAATTTTCAGTACCAAATAGTCACAACACAACACTGCAGAAATAAGGACAAACATAGCTGGCATTCATCCAAATCCTTAATATAAACAAACGTATTATGTTACTAGAATAGATAAAATACTTCAAGAAAATACGGACGGGGGCAATTTGCTGAATTACGCACAGAGAAACTGAATGTTTCCCTTGACTGATTACAATTTTCTCTCGCATAGAAGGGTGTAATTAGCATGTTTTACTGAATAAATTGTTTTATTGATGTATAAGTAAAGTTAGGGGTTTCCACGGGTTTACTTACTTTTTCTAGACTGACGGTCTCTGTGGCGTGGCGGTAACGCATTTAACTGTTACGCAGGGGCGCTCGTTCGATGCTTGCTCAGCGCAAATATTTATATGCGTTAATATCTCTATTTGCGTTGGTCTGATGGTGCCTCGGAAAACGTGTTGAGCCGTTGTCGGTTCCGGTTGTCATACGAACATCAATGGCGGTAGTTACGGGTAATTGAAGCCTCAGGAGTCGGTCTTACTGCAGGACTTTGATATCGCCTAAACTCGTACCTAGGTTGTGGAGGCCAGATGGCAGTTGCTTTACAGAAAAGTACTTCGCGACGCAGTTAGACTGGAAAAAGCGGGATTAACGCAGGGATGATCATGATTCATATGAACGGGAAAATTTTTTGGTATCGCTGTAGGTTTGAATGAGAATATTACATTGGCATTTGGTAATCATTATTATCACCACATAGTATAAAACAAAGTGGCTTTCTCTGTCCCTATGTATGCTTTAATCTTTAAAACTAGTCAACGGATTTAGATGCGGTTTTTTTAATAGAGAGTGTGATTGAAGAGGAAGGTTTATAATGAATGTCATGGTACGGAGAAGGAATGAAAAATGTTGCTAAAGCGAGGTGACGCAGACGAAGTTGCGCGGGTCAACTTTTATGTATGAAAAGTTAAGAATGCTTACATTAATTAAATTCTTGTATAATGAAACAAATGCAGTGGTGAAGGGTGAAAATTTCTAAAGGCAAGCCGGTGGAAACATTATCTTTTATATAAACGACCATAGTATAAATTTAAGCTGTTCTTTTTTTTTTTGCAGAGCAAGCCGGCAGGTATCGGTATATATGAACACCACGCGACTGATATAATATTTTTCATGTAGCGCTTTATAAAAACAAAGAACATTTCCTATAACATCCTTAAACTGAGTGTACAATACCGAACAAAGAAATCTTATTGTCTATGATATTGTTATAGTTCCGGTAATTAATAGTTATTACTTTTTTCTTTGTTAATTGTCGGCGCAAGTTGAAGACTTGCGAAACAAAAAGGTCTCCACTTGTTTGACCTATTTGACTGCTACACCGTGAGTTCGATTCCAGCTGAATGTAAACATTTTTCTGCATTTATTTGTTTATTCGCATACTTCTGGTTGTATTTGCAATGTAGGTATATATTCATGGAATACAATTTATTTCAGTATGTTTATTTGCATTCTAGAACCCACATGACAAGCTCTGCTTACTATGGTACAAGGTACGTTATAGAATAGGGCTCGTACCTCGAACTTTTAAAAGTAATTTAACTTTGTAATGTTTTACATTTATAATGATAACAAAGTTATGTATGCAGTTGGCATTATTACCTACAGCCGTTCAATTTATTGACCTGTTTTAAGAGTTGTGTGTTGTGGGCCCATATAGTCAAAGCATATGGCTCTCAAATGCTGAAAAGTCTCTGTACTTAATTAACTTCATACCTGAAATATGTTACAATAAATTTTAATCATAACAGCGTAAATATTTTCAAATGGTACTTACCTATCTTTATATCGTTCACAATAAATTCACCGAACCAAATTAAATGTTCATTAAAAGTCAAAGATGAAACACAAGAATAATCGCCCACTCTACGTAGACGCTGTTGTTACTCGAAGACAGCGACAATCTAATAATATACAATAGCTCAATTGATATTTTGTTTTATCTTTTATTTTTTCAATGTAACATAACATAACATAAACTCACGCCTATATTCCCGAAGGGGTAGGCAGAGGTGCTAGCACCCACATGTCGCCAGTTTATGTTTAGGACCCAATGTAATAAGTGGCAAGCCTATTGCCATTAACCGGGCACTTATAAACCTGCGATAAATAAACACATAACTTCGAAAAGCATCGAAAAGTCCTTGATGTGTGCCATGGTAAAACCTGGGATCGAACCCGAGACCTCTTCTCAATAGTCCATTACCCGTACCACTAGGCTACCGCGGTTCCTTTTTCAATGTATTCTGATCTGATTCAAATAATACAATTCATTTGATAAAATTAAAACATATATACATACCTACACAGGGTACATCCCTGATCATGTCGTGTCAAATAACCCACCCCGTATCGTTCCCGGCGCAAAGGTGCCCATGATGTAGACCGCGTTGCCTGTTGAATCGCAATGGCCATCCTTTGCCCCAGGTACGAGCTGGAGTGGGAGTCACCACCATGGTCGTGGATACGATCAACCTCATATTTTATTGGTAAAACTTTTAATGTAACTTAATTTTATTTTGATGTTTAAGAATACATAGATACTTTTTACTGTTATTATAAATATAAAAGTTTGTGCAGATATTTTTTATTCACTCATGCTTCAACAGCTAAACAAATCTGGCTGGAATAACACAAAAGAACGGAGCTGTGACCTACTATGAATGGAGCCTTCTTCCTACAGTCCCGGGTCCTTTGAGCGGGGCGTGAAAAAGCATCTGATGAGGCCGTCAACTGAGCGCCACCATTGTAGCACTGTACCTACATGTTTGCAACGGTGACCCTCTTTCATGAGACTTTGCCTTCAGCTTAACATCAGACCAGGTGAAGTCAAATTGACGTGCCATAAAAAAACTAGTAGATATTCCCACGTTAATAGAACGTACGCGGGCGCGATGCTAGTCTATAATTAAGACCAATCAGTACCTTAATATACTTCATCTCAATACCTTAATCCCATTGTACCTATATTAGAACAACTGTAACTCTCACTACTAATCCTTTTTTAGTGTACAATAAAAGGTTATCTATCTATCTATCTGTCCATCCATCTATCTATCTATATACATACATTTTTGAAAACAAAATTGAGTTCCTTCTCTGTTCTAGCAATACATCGTGTTAATAATACTTAAATATATGTATAGCTAGCTGACCCGCGCAACTTCGTCTGCGTCACCCCGTTTTTGTAACACTTTTCACTTCTGCACCGCACCAGTTGCTTGCAGCATAATGTTATATATATACCTTCCTCTTTAATCACTCTGTCTATTAAATACCGCATCAAAATCCGTTGCGTAGTTTTAAAGATTTAAGCACAAAGGGACATAGGGACAGAAAACGCGACTGTTTTATACTATGTAGTGATAAACCTTTCATTCGGACAAGTTCATATGTTTATCGCTTCTAATCATTCAAGTCTCGGTAAATAATATGTGTTTGGAGTTTGTTCCAATATCGCAACACTGGAGACTCCAATTTATCTGCAAACACAGATACTACAAATACACAAGCAAGTAATGACGTATTCTATTTTGCTCAACGGGATCGCGTCTAGATATTATATTGGTATGTAACAAGTAGTCTTGACACACAGATCTGTGGCGAGAGGCGCGGTTTGATTCCCGCACAGTGCAAATATTTGTACGCATGAATATGACTATATGCACTGGTCTGATCGTGCCTCGCACAGCACGTTAAGCCGTCGGTCCTGGTTGTCATACAAACATCTATGGCAGTCGTTACGTTAACAACTGGTCTAGCTGCAATTCTTCTATTTCGCCTATATCTATAGGTTGTGGAGGCTAAATTTGGTAACCGCTTCACGGAAACTATAGTCTTTTATTATAGTCTTGGTTATACGTTAGTCACATTATATAAATGTTGATTAGGTAGCCTAGTGGTATGGGTAATGGACTGCTGCGATGAGGTCTCGGGTTCAAACCCAGGTTTACCCATGGCACACACCAATGACTTTTCGAAGTTATGTGTTCATTTATCTGAGGTTTATAAGTGCCCGGTTAATGGCAATAAGCTCGCCACCTATTACATTGGGACCTAAACATAAACGGGCGAAATATGGGTGCTAGCACCTCTGCCTACCCCTTCGGGGATATAAATGTGAGTATATATGTATGTATGTTATGTGATTAGGTATTGAAGAAAGTTGTAGGTCAGAGGTTGATTTGGGTCAATTAATAGGTTCAGAAACACGATCAAAGAACTGTAATTACTATATTACAAAATTTACACACAAACGTACCCTCTCGTACCGATCCGTTCGAATACACGCTAATAAAGTTAAGGGTCACAGTATTAAGTAAATATTGTTGCTCGCAATTGTTGTTAGTACAATTGTTATTCACACTGCTGGCAGATATTTGTTTTGAAACAGGGCTTTCGAAAGTATAGAGGTGTTATGAAAAATATTGCAGGTTACTTTTGCATTCTGAGATGCATTGAGTCCAAGAACAAGACACAAGGGGTCAAGCCAATCTCAATTTTAAGCTGGTAAACCTGCTGGTAAGAAGGAAAACTAGAAAAAAGAACAAAACTACACATGAAATCATCTATTTACGAAGCAACCCTTCATTTTCCGTGGTTCCATTAGATTGTACCATAAATGGTACTACGGATTTTTTTATTGGCTACAACGGTATCAATGGTACTAAATAAAGCCTAATAAAGGAGTTTCTTATGTGTCTTGGTACCAGTACGAGAAATTAAGTTCAATTAACATGCAAACGAAATATTTTACTAACGCGATCACTAAATACCAGTATATCTAGGAACAAACCAGCGTAGAAGCATGGAATGTTTTGCTTAATTATCTGTTCACAAAGGCAGATCCCGGGCTCTTGTAGCTAAGTGAGCATTTCCTACTGCCGCAGTAAATGATCAGGTTATTTAGATTTATACAACCTTAAATGTAGGTATAATGCGATCTTAATCCGTCTGATACTCTCCAAGAGGTAAATTGGTTGTGCTGAATGAATTTGGAATACTTTTTTTCCAAATTTATTCAGCGGCTACATTTTCAGTTAGGCGTTTATTTTCGGCATACTTATTTACAAAGTGCCCGATTGGCGGCAATAGGCTTGCCCCCAATTACGTGTGACCGAAAATTATAGTTAACGAAATGTGGGTATTTAATACACCTCTACCAACCTCTTCGGGGATTACGGCCGTTAGCATTATGTACGTAAATATAGCTATGGGTGATACGGCATATAATAGGTATATTAAGATTAATGTGGTTTGGAGGTAGTAAAATGTAGACTAGTACTCAGAATTATAGAATTAATGAAATAATTCTTTAATATGTGCCCTCAGGTTTTTCTCTGATAGAACTAGATAAGCACAATCGTACGAAGAATGATAAAAGGCAATTTAAATCTCATTCCAACAAAATGTCCTCCAACAATCGCCGCAACGGAAATTAAAGTATGAATCTCAGATATTATTCATAGGAATAATTAATATTTGGATGAGTTTGAATAAAACAGAAATTTGCATTGTTAATACTAAAAAAATCAGACGTAATGACAGTTTCATTTCAAGTTTAAAAATTCAATTTCATTGGCGCTTTCTTTTTGAATTGACGATTTTGAAATAATTTAGTACGGATAAAGATAATTTACATTTATATGACTAATAATAAATATATAACAGACAAAAGATTCAGAGAGTAAGATTCTTATGCTAATAACAATTTTTTCATTGCAGTAAAGGAATTTTTGACTAATTCTTTAGCGAAATGTTTTTTTATCCGTTATAAATAGATTTACGAGAATTTCAATACAATAAGGTGTTTATCATAGTTTTATTTAAATAATATGGACGGAGGTAGGACATGACGGTATCTGCCGTCCGTACCTACGCGCTACAGAATACCGTTGCTAATAATAACCTTGTGTTGTGTTTCCGGTAGGGTAGTTAGAGCTCACTGGAGAGAGTTTGGGTTGTCAGTGGGAAGATCGAGAAACCCTTCTTTATCTTATACACTGACAGCACAGAGACTCTCTTAACCTCCCCCCCTCTTCCCCTCTCTTCTGTATATGATCGGCAGCACGAATGTGACGCCCCAGGTGTTGCAATCGTCCATAGGCCGCACTTGTCTGCCACCTAAGTGGTTTAATAAATAATATTCGCGTAATTTTTCAACAGTATTAAACTTCCGATTATGAAACACTTTATATACCTACCTTAGTTTTAGTTTTAATAAGAAAAAGCATAGTTGGGTTATGATGAGTTATATAATATACAAGTTGATGAGCGCGGCTCCGCCCGCGTGGATTTCGATTATCGCGTTGTACGACTCGATTCTCTACTTGCCTCTCTATATACCTACTACTTTTTCTTGTTGTCGATATTACCGGATCGATTGAGGTTTATGATTATTACTCCACTCCCTTGGATGGTAGCGTGATGATATATACTCGTAGCCTGTGTTACTTCTAGATATTGTATTTTTTTAGAGGTGAAAGAATTATTGAAATCGGTCCAGTAATTTCGGAGCCTATTCGTTACAAACAAATAAACAAATCTTTCTTTATAATATTATAGTATAGATGTACATATAAAAAAAAATTGGTTGCCTGTAAAGTCGGTATACGGGCGAAAGTTTTACGTGACAACGACTTTGAGTGGTATGTCTGTCTCTCTCGCTCTTAGGCGGGCTAACCATGCCCGAGTGGAAGGGACGCGTGCCTCTCACTCGCTCTCATTGTGAGCGCATAACGTGAGCGGAGCGTAACGCAGTTTCTTGAAGTGTCACCCGGCAAGCCAATTTATAAGACGTTGTCACGTCAAAATGTTTCATAATTTATATACTTACTAACGCTGTATGTAAAAAATCTGTAAGCCTAAGCCTACATTTCAAATACCGCAGCAGATAGTCTATTTGTCAACACAAGCGTAATCTGGCTTATCGAATTGTGAAAAATAGCAGCCAATTCATTTCTATCAATCATTTGATCTCGTAACACAGATCAGATCTTGCATAAACGACATACGCAGCTGAGTCTGTACATATGACAGATGCCTCCTACGATTGAATCGCGCCTACACGGCATCATCGTGAGGAGAATACTGTGTTCTCTATTCACGATTGCAAAATACAGTGGATTTCGCAGGTAACAAATACCTTGGATGAATTCCGGAAAAATACGAGGCTATAGATTTGAGCATGTATTGATTTTTGAAATTAGAACTTCGAAATTCAATACATCTTTAGATTTTATTTATATTTCCCAACAATCTCTTGCAATTTTTCTAAGTGATTTTTTTTAACAATATAATTTACTATTATTATAAAACGGTAAAGCTTGTGACGTTGTAGGGGATAATTTCTCAATGTACAGAACCACTTTGAAAATTTATTTATCAATAGAAAATAGCTTTATTTGTGAGTGTTATAGATAATATATAATATCAGCATGCTATCGGAACGGGATCAGTAGTCTATAGTAGTAGTACCTAGTATGTGAGCGCAGCTACCTGAAAAAATAGATCATAAATACGACGAACATTCATAACTTTCATGAGATAATCATATTTATAAATATATTTAAATAATACGCTTCTATGTTATCATTTTTAGTTCGAATTTAGTTCCTTTGTACCCGTATTATGGTAGGTAATAAGGACACCTCACGCGTATTTTGTTGTTCAATATGGCTCTTTGCTTTATTCAGATTTATTTCTTCGTAATAAGGGTTATGCAATCATTTCTGTAACCAAAAGTGTATTCTGTGAACTTTGGTAGGATTTTAGACATGGTATTAGGTACTGATTATGTACAGTCTTAATCTGTATAGTTACTTAAAGTTTCAAATTTAAAGGTTTAACAGATTTAATTTATCGTTTAATCTACTTCCGTTCCGTTTAATTTACTTCTAAAATTTTCTTTCTATAAATGATGGATCATCTTAAATTATGTCAAGCATTAAAAAGTAGTTTAAATGACTTCTCAAAAGTCGAACCACTTCAACGACGATGAAAGCCGACCGACCGAGTGTTGAAAGGGCTGGCATTCAAATGCTTTGGAGACGAGATTGGAATCCGTTCTCCGATATGAAATATTTTTCCGTAAAAATTGTTTTTAACGGTTTTAAACCACTTGGCCTCTTGGTTTGGGTTTTAGGGATCAATTGCCATCTAATTACCTCTTTCCCTGCGTTAAGGCCTCGTTAATCAATCAACAGGTGAGCAGTTGAGATTGGTTTGGATCTGGAAAATCTGTGGAAGCTATTACTGTAGTTTCTATGACACGCAACTGCCGAAGTAGTGTTAATACACAAAAATATTCCTCGGATTTAGTAATATTAAATCCGAGGAATATTTCTGTAATCTTTGCAAATTGCACATTCATTAGTACAACAAAAGTTACTCCATACATGCATGCATAGTGCATAGTTACACCCACCGCCATTCGTTGGTTGTTAAATCAGTTAGATAACGATTGTGGAAGTCTCCTACGAGGAAGTTTTATTTTATAACTATGTTCAACGAGTTTCATCCGTCGTGCACCAAATAAACAAATGAGTCGTGCGTCTGTACTATTATCTCTTCGTGATTGACTAGATCCTCTTACTAATGTCGTGGGACACTAGACTTATCAATGAACGTCAAAAGGTTTTAGGTAAATAGTGTTCAGATATTTAATTCATAATAATAGCTAATCATCTTAATGTTGAGACGTAGTCGCGACCGAGGCTTTCACTCCGAAATCTGTGATCTGTTTTTCGTTACCTTTTCTTCTTTATTTCGCGCACCCTTGGTCACTAAGCATCGCAGTGTCATCGCATGTATGGACGGATATAGCATCTACTCAGTATTAGTCACAATAGAACTAATTCTCGTCATTATTAGACGCAGCTTTCCACACCTTCCCTCTTCGAACCAATCTGCATTTGTTCGCGTCTACCAACAGGATATCATCAGCATACACAAGGAACCATTAGGTTGCAACTATGAGTCTCTAGTGTCGTATGATACTGAACTGAAACTGACTATTCCGTGTAACCGGTAACACTGACGGGTAGTCCCCAGAATTGTCCGTTTAACCAATGAAGGTTCATCATAATATATTACTTACAGTTTTAAATTCTATTTTTATGACAGAAAAACTGACATCATGTCTTGTGGAAATTAATATTTTGACTATGAAACTAAACTTTGTATACCTAAATTAGATTACATAAATGAAAATCAAATTACGAATTAACATAAGATCGTATAAAATAGATTACTTCGTAATATAAATAACATTTCTATTCATATATAATGATTGTTATCAAACACGATTTTAAATAATACGGTACGGAATATTCCATCAAGAACGAAGAGATTCGGTGAGTCTATCCTCTGCCGCACTCTTGGAATTTCTTACCAGCTCACGTGTTTCCTTCTTCCTACAGTACTTACATCCTTCAAGCGGGGCGTAAAAAAGCATCTGATGAAGTCGTCAAGCTGAGTGCCACCATTGTAACACTCTATATATGTTTGCAATAATAATTTTGACCCTCTTCCCTGAGACTTTGCCTTCAGCTTACCATCAGGCGGGCTGAAGTCAAATTGACATGTCCTAAATAAATAAAAAACCGAACTCGAATCGAATGAATTTTATAGCCAGGTGCCAGAGACAAGTAAATAAACCTTCGTTCTTATATTTTATGATAAAACATTTCTAAAACTTTTAAAACATTTTTATACTCACAGAACGTGAATTGTGAATTCTTAAATATTTCTCATGGTTTCACGCATGCGCAGCGCAGGGACGAATTCAAAGGGAGATCAGTTTATTCTGAATCACGTTTGAAAGCGGACAAGGCAACGTATCTCGAGTCGCCTATTGCTGAAATCACGTCACGCATTTCGTTAACAAGTTTGTAATATTTCGAACAGCAGTGCCGATAATATTGCAGGATTGATTTATTATATTGGTTAATAAAAATTGTTGGAAAATAACATTTCTCAGTGGGTTTTGAACATAGTGTGACTAAGTCAATAAAAGTGGTCTAAATGGATAAAGATACGTTTGTGTACATAGTTTAATGCACTGGATAATATTTTAAGACGTACCAGTTACCAACGATGCAGTAAGTTGTATTTATAATATTATTTAAGTTAGTTTTTTTATTCAATAACATTGTCAAGAACATTTTCTTCAATAGAAATAAAATGATAAAATATATTTAAATAACTGAACTATGTTTCTTATTCTTTATGACTTTCATTAGGAAATGTCAATCATTATTTTTAAAACTTCTTATTTTATCGTAATCAATTATATCTACAGCAATGTCAAGTCAAACCTTTAATTACAATATCTATGACTTCTCACTTGAAATGATCTTTCGATGCTACTGTTTTAAAAGTTCTTAATGTTTCTCGTTCAATTCGCATGACTCGTGTAATTTTGTTATAATACTCGTATATGTAAGTACTACATTACAAATGCGGAATTCGAATTTAAATGTGGCGAAATGTGGATGCTTGCATTTCTACCTACCCCTTCGGGGATATAGGCGTGAGTTTATGTTTGTTTTCATGTACCTTGTCTCCATGAAAATGAGCCGATCCTATATCAATATTGAAAAAAATATAATTATGCCGACGGAAAATTGAAAAGACCTTTTTAGAATGTATTATAATGCGTCAGTCATTGCCGATGGCTATCTCTTTGATGGCGTCATATATTATGAGCTATCGAATTAATACTGTGACCAAATATCAAGTTTTTTTTTAATTTAACGCACCCAAAATTATACGATGTCTGGCTGTCAACTTATGAGACTATAATACGACGGCCAGACTTTGAAACATTACTTGTAAAATCAGACTGACTTTGGTTGACTTTATTCTGATCTTTGTCCGATTTGGTTGGATGATGTTGGAAGGTTAAACCAGGAGTGTATCTAGCGATGCGGATTGCGATTATTTTATACGCATTCAGAAATTGGACAATCAGATAAAGGCAAATATCAATCTGTATAGACGTTAATTGGTAAGGCTCCAAGACATTAATTGGTAGTGCTTGTGCGGCTAAGCACGTAAATAATTTACTTGCGATTTACATCGCATAGCAAGGAATTGGGTCAATTTTATTTTTCGCAATTTTTTAGCTGCAACATTTTCGGTTAGGAACTTATTTTCGGCATACCCAAATGTTTACAAAGTGCCCGATTGGCGGCAATAGGCTCGCCCGAAAACGTGGGACCAAAATCATAGTTGGGGAAATGTGGGTGTTTAATACACCTCTGCCCATCCCTTCGGGGATTATGGGCGTGAGCATATGTATGTATGTATGTAAACAATATTATGGCTATGCATATATAATAACGGAAACTCCACTTACAAGGTATCAACTGATTAGAAACCGTAAGAAGAAAATCCCTGCATAACATACCCACGCGTATTAGAGTTGCCAGCGACAGCTTTCGTTATTTAATTAAATCCATACCGATGCTCGGAGCAGTTAGTTAGTCTTCATAGACTTGGTTTACATATAGTTACAGACTAAGATTATATGGTATAAACGAATTGTAAATTTAACTGAAATTGCATTGTTTTTGCCTGTTTCCTAGAATAATAATGTTGATATGTGTAAAGATTTCTGACTATAAAATATAAGATGACATTTCTATACATACAGAATAAGGCATGATCTTAGAATTTAATCGCAGTAAGAGCCTTGCTATTTCGAACATCAATCTGGTTAATTATAACCATGATCATGAAGTCCTGATTACATTTTGAAGCGTCGGTAGCTTAGTGGTTAAGTAGTCGGCCTTACGATCGAGAAGTCCCGGGTTCGAATCCTGGCCATTACACTACCGACGTGAACCCACTCGTAACACAAGCCATTGAGCTTAGCGGGAGGGGTTAAAGGGAATATTAGTAACTTCGGTTGCTAATTCTTATAAAAAAAAATATATATTATGTTCATACCAAAATATTGTATGAAACATAGTTAAAAATAGGCAGATTTTACTGTTATCCATAAACCATAATACTTTCAATATTTAGCTGACCCATAAATTCGTTCGCCATTTTAATTTATCGCTATTCTCTCATTGTAATGGGCGAACTTTGAAAAAATTCCAACAATTTTATAAATCTAAGATTCTTTTCTACGTTTTGCATTTCAGGATAATATATTATGCTCAAATTTTATTCACGAAAGAGAAGCAGATGGTCATAGTGGTGTTGAAATGATTAAGATATTTCCTTATGTAGTAAAAATAAAGTTTGATTATGGTTTATTATGTTAAAATTATTATTACTACTATTGAATGCACTTATGATTGATCAAATTGACGCAACGCAATATACGGTAAATAGTAAATCTTAGAGGCTTTGAACTAATTTCTGTTTTAAGATATAAGAGTTATTTAGAGATGGCCCTGGGTCGGCTTGGGTGCAAGTAATGTTCGCTACTATCTCACCTCCAGTAACAGAAAACCCAAAGGCGGCGTGCGGTTTAGTCGGTTCGCGTCTAACATAACCACTCTCACCGACTCTGGTGGGGGAGCTGTCCGTGAAAATTATCCGCACGGAAAAAAAGACATAACACGTATTTCAATCTTGATTTGCGAAGCACTTTGTTATCAATACTGTATCTATAATATAGTTGTGTATAGTCTAAGGTTAGATAGTTCCAAATTTAAACGTTTTATTAAATCTAGTATCTTTAGATAATATCATAAGCGGTTGCGATAATTTTATGTAAAGATCCATGCATCCTCTTCGTTAGCTGGTGTACAGTTTACTTACTATAAATTTTACAGGGTAGATGCCGTCTACGCTAATCCGCCGTTACTGGGGAACAACGTCTTGACAGATATAATATATCTAATACAACGGTATTCTTAGATCGTTATTATTCTTAATACTAACATAGCAAATAAACATACAGTTCATCCACGGGCAATGGTTACCATCACACGTTACTTTACAATAGTTACTCTCTTCATTTCAATGAACTGAAATTTTAAATAATTTCATCGTTAATTAATTTACAAAGTACAAATAACAATGTAAAAATATTTTGAGTCACTCATTGTAACTTTTAATGAAATATATACAACAACAAAATTAATATGAATATTTTATTACTTGTATTTATACTACAAACATGATATTTTAATGTGAACGGAATTGTATACGAATATAATACATTTAAATAAACGTCGGGATTAGTGTGAATAATAAAATAACACCCGAGAATATCGCGACGGAATCCGTTATAATATTTTTGTTTCAGCGTTCGTGTCATCTATTTGAATTACAATTTTTTTTTTTCATTGGCCATTTTACAATATGAATCGTCTTCAACATAGTGTCTCACATTTATCTGAAAAGGATAGTTATTGTTATTCCCACTTCACACAGTTGCAACTAGAGCAAATAGAAGCGACAACATTTTTATTTCTACAATACAATTTGTCATTTGTATGAAAGTGGAGATATGAAAGCTTTTACTTGTATTTTCATTGTTAGAAATATTAGAACAAGTCACGCGTTAATATCTTTTCACTTTTTTCTTTGTCGCTTCATACATAGACCGTTTTGTTCATAATCTCGATGGCTCATCTCGTTCACTTATGTTTTACCTCTTTCCAGAATGGTTAGTGGATTGAAGTGTGATACCTGGATAATATAGATCTACCTCTCCGTATAGTAACAAAATTTTTATTATTTCTTTTTTAGAGAGAGGCTGGGTTTCGAAAAGGCTGCAACGTGAACCACATACATGCCATTCGAAAGATTGTAGAGAAGACTGGCTGATTGATTTATTGATATTTCGTACTTTAAATTCAAAACAACAGACTTCCATACAATCTTTCATTTTATATTTTACCTCTTATTTTACTTGCAACATAGTCATCAACTGTCAAAATATTGAATTTGTTGCCCCAGTGGTTTTAACCAGTCAGTCAGGATCAGTAAAATTGTATAGATACCTACCTATATACCTATGTAGATATATAATTGTAGCAATATATTTTTATTTTATTTTTAATCTAAAAATATGAATCACCTCCAAACGAGTTTACGAGAAGTTTATGATTCTAACACCATACAAATTATATTTATTTTGAATTTAAAATTCTGTTTCGTATGCATACCCGATTTATACGAGGTTTCTGGTTCAGTTAGCTTAATCCTTTTTAATCTACACAAAATTATTTTCAAAAGGTCTCTACATAAATATCATTAAGTTCGGAAGAGTAGGTTTACATAAAGACCTTTATTCCTTCTCAAATATTTTTTTGGTCGGATTATTTCCATCCGCATCGAATCTATTGTTCTGCAAAACTTATGTGCCCGCACATTCGTCAGGAGAAACTCAAAGTACTTACTTTTGAATTGAAATAAAAAAATAAACCACACATCAGTACCTACGTGTGTTTTATTTTTTACGTTTTTGAACAATAAAAAGTAATTTTAGTTGAACAAGTCGGTCATCGTCACATGCCACTGACAGTCAATATACCTTGAAAAACTTCAAATGGAGGCCTAAAAGGATGCTCAGCTCAACATAGACGAAGCACAATACCGTGCCAAATGGAAAATAAGGAAAAGATAGGCCGACCCGGACAAGGTCTATTGCGAAGAAGAAGACGAATTGCAAAAGAAATGCCGAAACGAACTCTCAAAGTGAATGAAAAGTTTGCTTACCAAAGATGGCAGGTATCTTCCATTAAAATTCAGAACAGAAGACAACGTTGCTACGGTGTAAAATTAGATAATAATAGCCTTGATGTCGTTTCGGACGGCGCATCGTCAGGGGAATAATCTGTTGGGCAGTGGTTTTTAGAGTAATTTAGGTTTAATTAAGTGTTTTTACAAAGTGATTCCGTAGTGAGTAATATTTGTAATTTAGACCTTAGTGAATAAGTACGTTTACAGTATTTAGATGTAAAAATACTTTTTATTTTATTTTCCATATACTTACACTTGACACACTTGCCACATTCCCCCCTCTTCACCCTTCCCCGTGTTGTATAATACACCTCAAAAGAATCTGTATCATATTTAATCATATTGTACAATTTTGAAGATACTATAGATGCCCGCGGTTTCGTTCGCGTGATAGTTTGATCACATCGCAACTCAAACTTCCATCTGAGTGGTATAAAAAATTCTCATTATACATACGATTGAATCGGTTTCTTGTGTAATAATCTCAGCCGTATATCTATAGGTATCTGCTTTTACGCAGCGTCCACCATCAAATACCCGCAACGGATATAGATAATAATATTTTATGGTTAGAATTGTGTGAAGGCGTTGAAGGGTGGTGGATGGGCGGTTCGTGATAGGTCGGCAGTCGATATCTAGCTATCTATCTATAAGTATATCTTATCTATCTTTGAAAGTATCAACACACTGTATCACAGTCTTTTTAGTGTGAAGGTAGTTTTTCATGCATCTTTATATATAGTTGGTCATCGAAAGTTATTGGTATCCTTAACTATATTTTTTACAAAAATATTCATTATCGTGTTGACCATATTCATTTAAACATATACGTTTATAAAACCTTTACAATGATATCAGTAAGTAGCCGACTAATAAACAGTATTAGTAGACGAAATCTATATATAGGTATATTAAAATATGAAACAGGGGGAGGGGGTCGGCTCATTATTATTCATTTGTAATAAGAGAAGCGTGTGGGTGATAAAAAACCAGCGAAAATAGTCTCATAATAAATGTTAAGTTTGCATGAAGAAAAGATCCTTTTGCATGATTAATATAAATAGGTTATCAGTAGATATATCTATTTCATGAATAACTTCTTAAAATACACTGTTCTCGCGAATGGGCAAATTCACATGACCTTACAAAGGACACATGTCATAAAGTTTGCTAAAATACATTTTGCAACATCGCAATTACACTGTGACGGTTTTATTGTCCCACTCGGTTTTTATTCCAATTTCTTTGAATATATTTGTGTTCTGCAAAGCTTATGGTTCTTAGAGAGTAAGTAGAATTTTACGATCAAGACACAAGAATAAAACTGAAATATGTAATAGGACATAATATTTTAAACACGATTTTTATTGGCTGATGTTTGATCATCTTACTCGATATTACGTGATGATCTAAAACGAATCTTTTGTGACTTAGAGATAGTCAGGTTATAGATCACACTAAACACATAGATATGCTATAGGCACAGATTACGGTGTAGTCCATTTAGAGAACCCAGTTCAGAACCACATGAGCGAATAGCATCGCGCCTAGTCCAGTTAGAACACCTATCAACATTTTTAGCAGGTGCTATTCGTTACAACCTGCCATCAGTTTCTATTCTTATACAGTTCCCCACTGTCGTTAAATCTTTAAGAATAAATAAAATAATAATTAATTTTCTAGGACAATTTACACAAAGCCATCTAGACCCATGGTAATCATAGCTTAATTAGGTTGTATTATGGGTTCTGGAACGTGAATATACATACTTGATACTTTTTTTGGTAAATGCATATATAAATAAATAATAATAAATAAACATTCTAGGACAATATACACAACGTCACCTAGTCCCATGGTAAGCATAGTTTAACTATTATGGCTTGTGTTATGGATTCTAGAATGCGGATAAACATACATAGATACATTTTTTTTTGTAAATATATACATATTATACATAAAAACACCCAGACCAATGCAGATATTCATATTCAAGCACACAAATATTTGCACTGAGCGAGAATAGAACCCGCGCCTCCTGCGTAGCAGTCGCGTTCACTACCGCTACGCCACGGAGGTCGTCGTGACTCACATTATACTACACATTGTTAAACTCAGACCAATGCAAATTCATGTATATAAATATTACGCCTCCTACGTAGAAAATGCGTTCACTACCGCCCCACGCCACAACCGTAGAGCACTTTTTTTAATCATAAAAGTGAAATATGGGTTACATGTATTAAAATAATTGTATCAAACATTTACTGGTGGTAGAAATTTGATGCCACAAATTTGTCACAAATTTCGACCGGGTTGGTACCACCGTGCACATATGCGCAAAACCCTTCATAGTAATCCAATCTCGGTTGGATTGCGTTCAGGGATCAGCAAGTGCATAGCCGGGCAGAGGTGATGGTGGTCGCAGTACTAGTGGGACCAGTGGGTCTTGGCGTAGTCTAGTGAGAGTGGCGCGGGGCGATCCGCCGACCAGGGAGACCC
This sequence comes from Pelosia muscerda, assembly GCA_963691645.1. Lineage (NCBI taxonomy): Eukaryota > Metazoa > Arthropoda > Insecta > Lepidoptera > Erebidae > Pelosia > Pelosia muscerda. Next base: position 7,482,414 of record OY829113.1, read on the forward strand.
GTAGAAACGGTGGTGCCGCTGGCCGCCCGCGGTATAGTACAGGGGCCCAACCGGGGCTAACCACCCCGGGAGGCTGCCTCACCAGGCCGCGCATAATCTCGATATGGTTCGTCGTGCCGGTTGGTGACCGGACGTGGGACTCCGGCGACCATATTCGGGGGGGTACGGGGGCCCTTCCGATCGGCGCGTCGGCTCTCGCCACTCCTCACATTCATAGACAAAACCAATCTCCCGCGCTTTGTCACGCGGTACTGTAACGACCATCATCTCTTTTCACGCCTCCTCTTACCCCCTCCATGGCAGTGCAAAATAGAGAATATGGCAACACAGCGGCTCTTCGTTTTCCCACAAATTCGCTATTTGAGGTGGAGTCCACGAACATCTGTGGGCTCCATGCAAACCTCAACGCCGTCCACCAACATCTAGAGACGGCGAAACCAGCCATGCTTTTTCTCACGGAGACACAAATATACCGCCCTGATGACACGACCTACCTGCTCTATCCCGGCTATGTTTTAGAGGAAAATTTCCGTGCCAAAGCCGGGGTATGTGTGTTTGTTAGGGCGGATGTTTGTTGTCGCCGTTTGCGCTGCCTTGAGGACCCATCCTTTTCTGTCCTGTGGGTACACGTAGACCATGGCTGTACTAGTCAAATCTATGTGTGCCTTTACCGTTCCCATACTGGAGATGCCGAGACAACTCGACTCTTCGAATATCTGAGTCAGGCGGCAGATGATGCGCAGGAGCGGTTTCCGAACGCAGAATTGGTATTTTTGGGGGACTTTAACGCCCACCACGAGATCTGGTTGGGCTCCTCCAAAACAGACCATGCGGGAAGAGCCGCCCACGCGTTCGCTCTGGCTCACGGCCTGACCCAACTGGTACACGAGGCCACCAGAATACCAAGAGGGTCAGCCCAAGCACCCTCTTTGCTAGACCTTCAGCTGACGAGCCACCCAGACCAGTACAATGTTTCGGTGCATGCTGCCTTAGGCAACTCCGACCATTGTCTGGTCTGTTCCAAGGTGCCTATGATAGCGCCCCCACGACCAGTGCAGGGAAATCGGCGTCTCTGGCACTACTCGTCAGCGGACTGGGATGGACTGCGAGACTATTTTGCGTCCATCCCGTGGGTTGAGCGCTGCTTTGAAGGTAAGGACCCATCGGATAGTGCAACTGCTGTCGTCGGTGAGATCAGTCTGGGTATGGAGTACTATATCCCATACACTGATGTCACCGGTGCCCGTGGAGTGCGCCCATGGTTCGGGCGCGAATGCGCAGAGGCTGTTCGCCAAAAACAGTCTGCGTATCGTGCTTGGGTAAGGGCGCGGGCTACGCACGATTCCAACCTAGGGTACTTCAAGGCAGCGTACAACAAAGCCACTAGGGTCTGCAAGAGGGCTTACGTCAGAGCGGATGCCCAGCGCATAGCACGGGTTGGTCAAGAACTGGTGGCGCATCCCACGGGCAGCCGTGGCTACTGGCGACTGGCCAAAGCCGTGCAAGCCAACTTCTGCCAGCCTTCGCTGCCCCCCCTGCGTAACCCTGATGGATCCCTGGCCCATGAGCCGCAAGAGAAAGCAAATTTGCTGGTTAATCTCTTTGCGGCCAACTCCCGAATCGACGACTGTGGTATGCAGCCTCCGACACTACCCAACAGTGGCCACGCAATGCCTGATATTCGTATCAGGCAACGCGATGTCCGAGCAGTGCTGCAGTCACTCGATGTCCGGAAAGCCAGTGGTCCGGATGGTATACCAGCGGTGGTTCTTCAAAAATGTGCAGCGGAGTTGTCTCCAATGCTCACGCGGCTGTACCGACTTTCCTACATTTCGGGTACAGTGCCGACGGCGTGGAAAGAGGCGAATGTACAGCCGATTCCCAAGAAGGGAGATCGCTCAGACCCAGCCAACTATCGGCCCATAGCCGTCACCTCAGTGCTGTGCAAGGTCTTCGAGCACCTTATCAACACACAGCTCATGCGCCACCTAGAGGATCACTCCCTGATTAATGACCGACAATATGGTTTTAGGCCGAAACGGTCAACGGGTGATCTTCTGGCGTATGTTACCCATCTTTGGGGTGAGGCTATGGACAAGCATGGTGAGTCACTGGCTATTAGCCTAGACATCGCCAAAGCGTTCGATAGAGTCTGGCACAAATCGCTTCTTTCCAAACTACCAGCCTTCGGTCTGCCTCTTAGACTGTGCAATTGGGTTGCTAGCTTCCTGCAGGGGCGCCGTATTCGCGTTCTCTGTGATGGACGAGCATCGGAGTTCCTGCAGGTAAATGCTGGTGTGCCGCAGGGGTCCGTCTTATCACCCACTCTCTTTCTTCTGCATATCAATGACATGCTGTCCACCGGCAGCATCCACTGCTATGCAGACGATAGCACTGTACACGGGAGCTACCACGGACATTCTGCGGCCAAGCAGTCCGATATAGCGGAAAAGAGGCGACTTCTTGTCACTGGGCTTGACCGGATCCTCAATCACGTTTCCCAATGGGGATCTGAGAACCTGGTCGAGTTCAATGCCAAGAAGACGCAGGCATGCGCGTTTTCAGCAAAGACATCTCCTTTCCTTCCTCCTCCCACTCTTCAGAGCACACCACTGCCATTACAGGATAACCTCAATATACTCGGTATGGACGTGCGCTGCAAACTGAACAACAAGAACTATATCGAGAGCATCATCAAAACAGCTTCGCGTAAACTCGGAGTCCTGAACAGAGTGAGACGTTTTTTCACGCCGGAGCAGCGGTGTCTTCTTTATAAGACACAAATTCGCTCCTGCGTGGAATACTGCTCGCATCTCTGGGATGGCTCCGCAAAGTACTTATTAGATGCTCTCGACAGGTTGCAGCGACGTGCGGTCCGCATTATTGGGAGTCCTGAGGTCACAGAGTCCCTCGAGCCTTTGCAGATGCGTAGAGATGTTGCGTCCTTGGCAGTATTTTACCGTCTCTACCATGGTGAATGTTCTGATGAGCTCTTCCAACTAATCCCACCCTCCCCTTTCCTACACAGGACAACGCGTGCAGGGCTTAGGTGTCACTCGCATACGGTACAGAATATTCCATCAAGAACCAAGCGGTTCGGTGAGTTTTTTCTCTGCCGTACCATTAAGTCCTGGAATTCCTTGCCGGCGCACGTGTTTCCTTCTTCCTACAGTCCCGGGTCCTTTAAGCGGGGCGTGAAAAAGCATCTGATGAGGCCGTCAAGCTGAGCGCCACCATTGTAGCACTGAACGTGTTTGCAATGGTGACCCTCTTTCATGGGACTTTGCCTTCAGCTTAACATCAGGCGAGGTGAAGTCAAATTGACGTGCCATAGATAAAAAAAAAAAAAAAAAAAAAAATCAAAATAAATTAAAAAGGATTGAATATAAAAGAAATGAAATGAGAGATGAAATAAATAAAAAAGAATTTTTAAAACATTCTAGAGAGTATGTAAAGAGGGTTGATTTCAACAAAGGGATTTTAAATCCTTCTTATGTAACCTTACAACGTGTCAAATACTTATCCTGTATATTATTTATTTATACTCATAAGCTTCTATTGTGGGAGAGACTACTTACACAAAAAGGGTGAGTACTTATGAAATGATTAAAGAGTGAGAGAGTTATGTGTTATCAGTTATTGTAATGCACACAAAATGGTACGTTTAATTCTTCACAGAGATCATACATAAAGAAAAAAAGAAACAAGTACAAAGGCGGACGTAACTCAATATGAGTTCTCTCCATACCTTTATGTACTAGAGGAATGGGTATAGTAATGAAACGGAGTGTGAGGTGTATCTATACGAAAAAAATTATTACATATACATACAAGCGTATCTAAACAGGAACATATATGTAAATATACACACACATACATATATAAAAACACATTCACGTATATACTGACTACATTATTATTCCCTAGCGTAGTGGTATGGGTAATGAACTGCTGAGACGAGGTCTCGGGTTCGATCCCAGGTTTTACTATGGCATACACCAATGACTTATTGATGCTTTTCGAAGTTGTGTGATAAGTGATAAATACACTTATTGCATGTTTATAAGTGCCTGGTTAGTGGCAATAGGCTCGCCACCTATTACAATGGGACCTAAACATAAACTGGCGAAATGTGGGTGCTAGCACCTCTGCCTACCCTTTCAGGGATATAGGCGTGATTTTATGTTATGTTATGTTATTCCCTAGCTATTACTATTGTGAATGTTGTGAGGTAGTGTATTCCAATAATGTGTAGTTTGTTTCCATTATAGCAGCCACTGTGCTCACGATTATTGTAAGTGTTTTTTCTTTCTATTATTCAACTATCATCATTATCCTCATGGTGATAACCAACTGCGACTAAGGCTTTGCACTTCGGAGATCAAAGACCGATTATTATTTTTGATTGCCATTCAGACTTTAGGACGGCACCAACTAACAGGTTATTGAGCCAATTGCAACATAAATCTACACATTAGACCATTTATAAAATGCTCTCTTCAGCTACCAAACCAATCTAATTACTATTTGAGAGAGCCTCTATTTTAGCGGTCGACTAACTGCAAACGTTCATAAATTCCTCTTGCTTATTGCGAACCATTATTTAAATATATTTACGGGCCCCCGTTTGTTTTCGGTTAGACAAATCGAATGAATGATCATTTTAGTTCACTTAATACTATTTTAATAATAAAATGATAGGTACTACAACTGAGCTTAAGTAATCTTAGTGTTTTTTTTCATTTTCTAACAAATATCTGAAACCACTGTTAAATACTTTAGAAATTCGATTAACTCTGACATAGTCAGCATCTGCCTAGTCATTATTTTGAAATGCCAGAAACTTTTCACTAGGTAAAATCACCATTATTTCTTTTCAGTCAATGAATACTGAAAATAACGATTCTATTTATTCCTTTCCAGATATGGAACCCTAAAAAAGAAAGTGTTATCCACGTACAAAATAAAATTTGTTAACAAAAGCTACGTTCATATTTAATGCTGTGTCCGCAACACCAGAAGTGTAGGAAGCGAGAAAAGAACACGGTAAATTAAACTTACGGCTACTTTTTTTTATGGTTAATGTGCATTTTTAATGTTATAAAGCTTTGAGTGCGAGTTGTTGTAACTTACACATTATATTACTGACATTCCATTCTTATCAAAAATATATCGGTCAAGCTCTAATTTATCTGTATAAGTACTAAATTTCATCAGGTTATCTAAAAATTTCATCGCATTCTTTGAACCCTTTAATCATAATCTAGTCCATTTCTGAATCAAATTTCATCAAGATCGGTTTAGTTCAATGGTTTAGAGTTGAGACGTAAAAGTGTAACAGATACAATAGATGGAAAAACGGAAACCATATAACACCGGTCACTGGATCAAGGCGCGGCGCAGTAATTAGCTTAAAGATAATCTTAACACCGACAAATAGATAGTGATGTCACTTGCATAACGCCATCTAGCGGCAGCTCCTTCAACGAAGGCGAAACATCAGCTGTAGCCGACAAAATCAATGTGGTTTAAGTAACTGTTAGAATTCTATTTAATTACATATAAGCCCGACGGTGTTAAACTTTGAAAATTCATACATTATAAAAATATTTATAAAAAATATCAACGAAATTCTACCAGTATAATGATACTTGACCATTTTCGAGATTAAAGGGCAAGTTATCGATGTACAATCTTGACCACTTGATTGTTTCTGTGCAAATATGTACCGTTGGCAAGACGAGAACAACCGGAAATAATGTCTCTGATGGATTTTCGGGGACAATAGCATTCCAGACATAATGTCAATTGTACCGTCCTTCAGGATATAAATTTCCGATAGTTGTCGCCAATAAGATTACCGAACCGCAGTCAAAATATAAACGCTTTTAAGTCTATATTGGAACATTTATTATTATTTTAGAGATAGAAGACAACAACAAAAAAGGAGAACATCAATGGATGAAGTTGATTGAAAATATAAACAAGTTTATAAGGTTAAATGTCCCAGCGTTTTCTATTTCGTCGAAACGAAATCAAATTACCGATACATTGAATGGAGTAAAAGTCGTATTTGATATTCATTTAGTTAAATCAATTTCTGGTAATTCAAGAGTACGTAAGTATTTTTCTTTCACACTTACTGCCATACAGGATCATACAATGTAATGATAACGACGTCCCCGAGGAATAAACCGGTAATCGCAAAAATCAAATTTTACAGGAGAAAAGATTTAGTGTTTTTCGGTTATAACTTTTCTATAAAAGACAATTAGGATAACATTTTAATACGCCCGGAAAGCTAATTTTTGCCCAAATAGATCACAGTTAGCCTTGTAACTATTGATTAAACACAGAATTAGATATTCACCAAAGTTCAAATTACCGAAAATAATTTCTAACAGTTTTTAGGGTATTGATATATTACCACCATGAACTATCAATAATATTCCAGCAACGTCTACTTACCGAATTATTTTTGTAATATAAAAATATTTTCTTAAAAATCATAGACATAACACTTCTTTACGGAGTTCTCCAACGATGTATATGTTCAATAGTAAATAAATGTAATGTTCAGTTACCGACTTATTACGGTAAACTTTTTAATGACCTTTTAATGGTAAATTATAGAAACTGGAATATTATAGATCTTTCGGGTACTTATATTTTAATGTAATCGTTGTAACCAGATTTCGTAAATAAATTTGTTATCGGTATCTCTAAGGGAAAATTAAAGAAAATTCATAAAATTTAAAAAATATTGTTTAAAATGGGCAAAATGTCCATAATGAGATCACAATTGTAATATAAAAAATATAAAAAAATAAAAACATCAAACGCAGTACTCAATCACTAAGTTCATTGTTATCATCATTATTATCTTGTTCTCTCTACGCTCCGACCTAAAGCTTCCCATATACAGTACCCCGAGAGCTTTCAACTCAAACTTTCGAATCGTTTCTCTTGCCTAGAAGAATGTAGTAAAGTGGACGAGATAAATAACAGGTTGGTTGAAGCATTCAGTGCGCTCCAAATTCTTCAGGCCCCGTCGAAGAGATAGACCACAGAAGCTCACCGATCACACCCATAAACTCATGGCCGAACGACGCTCTGTGAGGCTGCAGTCTACCAATGACGCTGAAGCACATCGGCAGCTCAATAAACGTATCCAGCAGTCTTTGCGACACGACATCCGTGCCTTTAATACTCAGTGTATTAAGGAAACGATTGAGCGAAATAAAGGCTCCAAAGTGTTCGCAAAAGACTTGTCTATTGGGCAGAGCTAGTTGACAAAGCTGAAGAGGAAGGATGGCAGTGTCGCGTCGACTAAGGCAGATGTTTTGAGGGAAATCGAGGGGTTTTATGGACAGCTTTATACCTCAGTCACCAAGCCTGCTACTGATACGGTTAAAGATCCAAGAGCAAAGCTAACCTGACACTACACCGAGGATATCCCGGACATCAGCCTGTACGATATTAGGGTGGCCCTCAAGCAGCTTAAAAATAACAAGGCACCAGGAGAAGACGGAATCACTTCGGAACTTCTGAAAGTGGGTGGAACACCGATACTCAAAGTCCTTCAGAAGCTCTTCAATTCCGTCTTATTCGAAGGTACTACGCCGGAAGCATGGAGCAGAAGCGTGGTGATCTTGTTCCTCAAGAAAGGTTACAAAGGCTCTCTTAAGAACTACAGACCCATCTCGCTTCTGAGTCATGTTTATAAGCTGTTTTCGAGGGTTATCACGAATCGTCTCGAACACAGGTTTGATGACTTTCAGTCGCCCGAACCAGCCGGTTTCCGAAAAGGTTATAGTACCGCAGACCACATTCATACGCTGCGGCAAGTCATACAGAAGACTCAGGAGTATAACTAGCCACTATGTTTAGCGTTTGTGTACTACGAGAAAGCCTTTGATTCGATCGAGACATGGACAGTGCTACAATCTCTCCAGCGGTGTCATATAGACTACTGGTTCATCAAAGTGCTGAAGTGTTTGTATAAAAACGCCACCATGTCAGTCCAAGTACAAGATCAGAGCACAGCGGCAATACTGTTTGCCGAGGGGAGTGAGACAAGGAGATGTAATATCCCCGAAGCTCTTCACCAATGCAATGGAGGATGCCTTTAAGCTACTGGAATGGAAAGGTCTTGGTATAAATATTTATGGCGAATACATCACTCACCTTCGTTTAGCCGACGATATCGTGCTCATGGCAGGATCGCTGGAGGATCTTAACACAATGCTCGACGACTTCAGCCGAGTCTCTCAATAGGTGGGCCTCAAGATTAATATGGACAAGACCCAGGTTATGGCGAAGGCTCATATTCTAAGGCCCTCCCCAGTGTCAGTTGGAGGCTCGACCTTCGAAGTTGTAGACAAGTACGTCTACCTTGGACAGATGGTCCGATTAGACGGATCAAACTTCGAGGTGGAGGTCAATCGTCGAATCCAAATCAACAGGTCTATTATTGTGCTTACCTCTTAAGTCTGCAACGCGGTCATCTGTTTTAAATTTTACTATTGCTGTGTATACCATTTGTTCATTAATTTGTAAAAAATTTATAAAAAAACTTCTTACAAATCAAAACATCCACATTTCTTGAAGAAAATAAATATTTAAGTCTGTGTGCGATTATTTTTTCGTTGTAGAGTCATTCGTTTGATGTTTTCGGTTTTAGTATGTTTAGCAAAGTATATCTATTGCAGTTTTCGATCAGCTCGTTTATAAAATTTATCAAATTTAATTATCTTGCCTATCTGAAGAGGTAAATTGGCTACCACAGTTCAATTTACAATTCCCAACAGGTCCTATAGACTTTTGTGGATATTTCAGTAATTTATTTTTCTTGCTAGACCATAGACCTTCATTAGTTTTACGTTTTCTGGTGTATTCATTTTCATTTAGGGAATTGGAAGGTACCTCCAAATTATTTGGTTCAACTCTATTGAATGTTGTATTAATTCAGTTCTAACATCAGGTTGCTCATTTTAACAACTATTTAATTCAGTTCCAATATCAGGTTGCTTATTTTGACAACTATTGGTCAATGTGGTACCTATAATAAGTGTTATTCATTACGGGGGAGCTTTCAGGTTGCAATGTTTCCTCGAAATGCGAAGCAGTTAACGCCAATACCTATATCACGATCCCAAATGATTACTGTAACTGAGTATTACCGAAAATGTCAATCTCATAAATCACGAGAATAAACCTGTAATCGGTTTAACCAGTAATTAATAGAAAATATTTTGCAGTAATATTACTTTACCGAAATGTAGCCACACAAATGAATTTGTAATAATGTATTATGATATTCTTCTCGTACATAAAAATTAACACTTTTTCCGAAGAACAAAGGTGTCATAGGGTAAATAGTTGGATATTATCGCTAGAAAAATTTGAAAAAAATTACATAGGTGCATTCCGACCCATAGATACCGAAAATGCAATAACAGTAATAACCCAGTAATAGTACAATACAGGTTTATTCCTCGGGGGCGTCGATAAAGATAAATGAGGACTTTAAGGTGGGGTTAATGGAAGCACTGGGAAACTTTTCTTCTGCATTGACAGTGCAGACTCTCTTAAGATTTAGACTCTCTTCCCTTTCCCTGCTCCCCCTTCCCCTATCCCCCTTCCTTATATACGGTCGGCAGCACGTCTGTGACACCTTTGGAATTGCAATCGTTCATAGGCCACGGTAACCACTTGCCATAAGCAGAGCCGGGTGTCTGCCACTTAAGAGATATAAAAGAGTGTGTTGTGCATCCTTTGCTTATATAAAGGAAAGCAAAGGATGTCATACTATTATATTTTATATATATTGCGCAGGTCAGCAGTGGTTCCCAAAAGCAAAAGCTGCATAAGCCAAACTAAAAGAACGAGTAGGAATTAGAGGACCTAGGCTCTAAGATAGAGGTTGATGCTCCTGTGCCAATTGAGTCAAATGAGGAAGTACCCCCGCCATACTCTATGACTAGGGTTGCCAACTCTAGAAAGGACAAACCCGGGATATTTTAAAGAAATAAAATACGGAAGAAATCGTATCATCTCGGACGGTCGGAAATGTTAGTCGGTGTCGCCCGCCCGGGCAATCCGGGAGGGTTGGCAACCCTAACCATGACTAACCATATACCTACTTGTGGCGGCGAGTAAGAACAGAGCTCCCGGCAAAAGGTTGTATTTTGTCAATGAATTCTGGTTTTGTCTTCTACACTGACAGCACAGACACTCTCCTCACCTCTTCTGCGTTGGCAGTACGATTTTGACGCCCCCAGTAAGTTGCAAACGACTGTAGGCCACGGTACCCACTTTACATCAGGAGTGTCGTGCTTATGTCTCACCTTAGTGGTATAAAAAGTAGATATATTGTTTTAATAACAAATTAACTGAAATAATTGACCATAAACTGATTTAAATTTTCCGAACATATTCAGTCAAGTTTAATTAAGTAGTTTCACATTTTGTTAACCACTCGTGTCGAAAATTCCATTTTCTGATCTATCTATCTTTTACATACCTACCAATGATTTATTTAAATCCCCATGTCATTGTACAAACATAATTATATTCTCTTATTACGCTTTCTTTGCAACCGTTCTCAAATATGTATAAAAGAAAAGAACAATATAATATAGATGAAAATTGGTGTTCATGAAATAATTTCCTAAATCAGTCTTAACACCTACGAATAAAATTTTATATCTAGATATAATAATAATTTATTGCCGCTCAAATAGCCTTGTGTCCGTTCTTATGTCTAAGGTCTGTCGTCCATTTGAGACTCCTTTATTTTTACGTTCACTGCAACTAAATTTCTACTTTTATTTTCTTTGTTATAGTAGTTATACAGAGAACGAGATTTAATCTTGATGCCACACACACACACACGCATATATATATATATACATACCTACACATACACACCACGTCTTCCAGGACCCATGGTAGGTATAGTTTAACTTATCGTGTTATGAGTTCTAGAATGCGGATAAACATAATTAGTTACATATTTTTTTGTCAATACTTTTATCTTATGGCTTATACTTTCAAACTACTAGGTACCATAGAATATTTATTCTATAAATGAGTACCTAAACGATCAATTTTAACCCTTCGCAAAAGTAATGGTTCACTGACTCGCTTCCTTCAATTTTGACATATGAATTCATGATATGTCAAAGTGATTGAAACATTGCCAAAGCAAAAGACTTCCCAAGAAAACATTTTTGTATCTTTGATTTCAAATATAAAGATGTATTTTATCAACATGATTTACGCGCGAAAATGATTTAGACCTTGTTGTTTGTTTGAAAATCTCTTCACATAAAAAGTTTATTGCTGGTTTAAATATATATAATAGGTTGATAATATACCCAGTGGTCTGTCAAACGATTTCCTGTGGGTAAAATTAATGGCCGAAATTCTGAGCGCGTTGCTTTGGTGTCATTCACGCAAAAACTTTCCCCTCGCTTAGACTGTTTTTGCGCGGTGTCCCACACAGAAGATAATCGCCTGGACTAATGTACATTTTGTTCTCGCCTATGAGTGAAGAACAAAATTGCGTAAAATATATTGTAGCACTTTTGTTTTATCATTGGGTGTTTAATCCGTTCATTTATTTACATGTTTTTATTTATACACATATTTCATTAATTCATTATTACGTGGTACCTGGTCTTCTTCTTTCGCGACAATGATCCATTCATGCTTAGACTATCAAAGGGTATGGTACCTGGTCCGTTACTCTTGCTTTGTTTGACTTATACAGCTTTCAACTCTGAGAGAATAGCTCGCACCAGAGCCTATACTGGCTTGCAGGTGAGATTGCTCCAAAAATCTTGGGACCAAACTTATATAAAGGATCTAAATGTAATAAGTTAAAAAAAAATCTATGTCATACCTACACATTTTAAGCTATACAAGCTCTTATCAACATCTTTGGGAACAATCTAACCTCATCTTCTAGTCGCTGCACTATTTAATAATGAACGAAGTGCAGGTTTTAGCTCTAGAAACATAATATATTCTGCGCCTTGGAGGCACCCGGATAACATGCGTATATGACTTTGTGTTCCCGCGCCAACTTAGTTGCTGATCAAGAATCCTGAAAAACGACCGTTGCAGTTCGGTAAGTATCACAGGTACCTATTAAAACAAATCAAAGTGCTCGGAACACATATTTTAATCTATCTCCTAATAAAAATAACTCTAATGTTGTTAATTTTTTCCAGGATTTTGTAAGATTGTAATTTATTAGGTATCTTACACTAAAATTATAAATCATTTACTTTTGAATAAAATATATTTACGAATTCGTGCGCCTCTGAGGCGCATGGTTATCTTTTCAGTACTATATAATAATATTATCTTTCCATGGTTAATATTGAAAGTAGTCCAATCAAAAACAATAAACTAACCTCAGCCTCGTAGGCATTAAACTTTGTTCCAGTCCAGTCTACTGGACAGTCACTATGGGGATGATGATGCTTCATTTAAATACAGTATGGTTTAATTAAGATATAAAGCTTACTTAACAGTTGCTGGGCATCATCAGTTTGTATTTATAAGCTACAGAACAGACAAGATGTTTTTAAGTAAGGGTACGTTAATGGGATATTTTAAGCCATTCCAAACTAAGTTAACTACTGTTACTTGTGTTCTGGGTGAATTTATGTCAGTCATTAACCGAAAATATAGATATCTATCTTATTTTCCCATTGCATTAGGTTTAACGCTAGAATCATATACTTGCGCCTTATATCCGCAGCCTAGACGGGAGCACCGTGGTACCTACACTAATTTGATTTATAATAATTACTTATTGTACTCATGTTTTATTGATTTTGATTGTGATCCTCATCTATAACCTAATTTTAATTAGATTTCATTTTGATGCTAATGCAAAATTCTTCCTTGTTTTTGTGTACAATTTTATATCTTATACTGTTTACTTTGTTTAACTCTTATTATAATGTTATTATAAGTTATAATGTTAATATAATATACGATGTTATTATCTCGGTTATTGTAGACTGTGCAAATGTGCTAAGTTTACCACAACAAATGTATTGATACGTGAGATCGGGCCCTTCTAATACAGGTATCATTTGCTTACCAGGGGGGTCTAACTACTATCGTTGTATGTAAGTTGTTAAGTGAATAAAATTTTTCGCACGGGTAAATAAAAAAAGGCCCATCGATTGAATTAAAATTACTTTTAAAGTACTTATATATTAATTAACGAATGACAAAACAAAAACCAAAATGCAAACCGCAGGATTAGGTCACGGCACATAACCCATCCCGTATCGTTCCCAGAGAAAGGTAATGCTGGGTGCGGTGCCTCGCTGTATTGTGATGGCCATCCTTTGCACCAGGAACGAATCGGACTGGGAACAAAATTTCATTAACGAATTAACAATTATTGCTTTTATTTCAATTCAAATTAGGTAATGGAATGAGTTTTAATGACATGAATTTATAATTTTATTACTGGTTAAATAAATTACATAATAGTAATTGAATTATTATTTAAATTATTCATTGGAATTGACTGTTTGCTATTTGTGAATTAGACGTTGTGTGAAATTAATAGTATGACAAGGTACGCCCGTTATGCCCGAATGGGTAGGCAGAGGTGTATTGAACACCCAAATTTCGCCAACTATGATTTTCGATCTCACGTTACTGTAACGGCACTGTGTCAAAAAAATAAATACTTAGTATAAAAATATTAGCATACAATTGTATTGCATACCATCTTTACTTGTTATTTACTTTTTTATATAAAGAATATTAACACCCGAAATTACTAATATTCCCTGCAACTTCTCTAATTATGGCTTGCGTAGGACTGGGTCACATCGGTGTAATGTCATTATACTACCGATGTGACCCACTTCTCTCACAACTCACAAGCCACTGGCCCTTGCCAGGATTCAAATCTATTACCTCTCGATTGTAAGTTTGACTCCTTAACTACTAAGCTACTGACGCTTCCAACTAGCAGTTACTTAATCCTTATCACAATTATTTTTACTAAATAATTTCTCTTATCTCTCTTATTTCTTTTAAGAAAATAATAACAATATTTAATACTAGCCTATGGCCGCGGCTCCGCCCGCGTGGCTGTCAGTTATCGAGACCTAAGCGCCATCTGTGCAACTTAAATTCTATATAATTAATCATAACTCTGTTTCTACTCAACCAATTGCGATGAAATAAACGTAAGATTTTAATAAGCTTCTTCTAACAAAAAACCGCATCAAAATCCGTTCCGTAGTTTTAGCGTCCATCGCGGACATACAGACAGGAAATTTAAAAAATATATTTTCGTGTTCAGTATCGTTCACTTAACATAACCCAACTTTTTTTTTAAATATCTCCAATGTAGAGACACGATCACTTTACAATTATATAATAGTATAGATATATAGATAGATAGACAGTACATGTCATTACTAAGTGTGTACTCTGTGTTTTACCTACGGAAAATATTGGTGCTAGGAGTAGGCTTATGTCAGTACTGTACATTGCGTGGGTATTAGCCCCCATCCTTCGGATTGAGTGAAATACCTTGAAAACTGTATTATACATTTTCGGTGTACGTAGTCCTGAGATATTTTATTTTTGTTCGTTTCTTTCATCTATCTGGTAAAAGGAAAATAAAGTAATTGGAGTAAAAGCTAATTAGTATGCAATGTTGATATGAATAACAGTTATAATTATGTTAATAATTTTCGTTAATTATTTTCAGTTATCAAATTATCTTTTATTTTTATGTGTACCTGTATTTTATTCCACTGATGGTTTTCATAATTACAAGTCCATTCAACAATTTTGTAGGATAGTCAGTGCCATATTTACCCATGCCGGGGGCCCAGGACACACAATAATTTGGGGACATCTTTTGTTTTTTTATACCGTTTAGGTGGAAGATAAGCTCACGGCCCACCTGATTGATTGGTTACAATGGGCTATAGTCGTTTGCAACACCGAAGGCGTAAACAACCGACAAATTTGACTTCAAAATAACAACACAGAAATAACTCTTCAGTCACTTTTCTGTAAGAAAAGTGTTCTTAAGTTGGTGTGAAACAAATTGTCGCTTTTTCGGTACTCACGCCCCTATCCCCGAAGGGGTAGGCAGAGGTGTATTAAACAGCCACATTTCGCCAACAATGATTTTCGGTCCCATGTAATAGGGGGCGAGCCTATCGCCGCCAATCAGGCCTACCTGCTCTAGTCATTTTTATTTAAGCGTTTAATATTTATCTAATCTTTTAATTTTCAACACAAATAATGTTGGCATATGTTTATCCTGTTTTATTTTCTGCATTACGTCATGATTAACACTAAATACTTATTCTGGATGATGTTATTTTTTATTGATACAAAACAACATAAAGATTTTATTACCAAACATTCCCCACTCATTTATTCCTTCCCTGTTTGGTATAATGATCACCATATTTTTTACTTCCTTCCCATTGATCTTACGACGGAGAAAAATGTATACCTCTCCCACACCTCGTGTTGAAGTTCAACGAGAAACATTATGGTAATAAGCTAAGTAGTTGTGGGTCATTAGTTTACCAATTAATAGTGATTTTCCTTTCTTATTATTTACTATTTCGTTTTCTTTTAGATAAATGTAGTAAGAAGTATAAGAAAAATATTGTGGGACGCGGCACTCACGACAGGAATTCAATTCCTTATTTTCTCTTTAACTCCGAATGTAGGTAATTCAACATGAAAATTTGTAATTTTCAACTTTGTATTTGTATATTTTTAATAAAGTGTGTATTAATATTAAAGCTATCGGATATTCACATGCATGGTTTGGATAGTAATGTAAGACTATGATTATTTAAATACATATATTATGTAAAATTAACTATGTAACGAGGTGCGGATCCCTTTGTCTCTCCCAAGGTTGAGATTTTTGGCAAGTCTAATTCCATCTGGGTGGTGATGGAGACAGAGTACTCACCGCCCTATCTTATCCGAAGGAGTTCTGTGAAAGATGACTCACGGAAAACGCAGACGATATCTCTGCGATAGATATATTAAAACTTGAAATATAATCCTGTATCAACTAACCCGTCTGGGCAGCGCGGAAACAATGGGTCAAAGCCCCCCAACATTGGGAAAAATTTGTCCAGTAGTAGATTGCTATTAGGGCTATTGATAGATGATTGTTTTATTGTGCCTTATTCACAGACATTAATATGACTAGCGTTAATAGACCTACAGACTCCTTCATTACCGCGTAACCGATTTTAGTCAGTGACTGTGACTTTTCGTGTAGACAAATGTGACGTTAGACGCATATGTATTTCTGTCAAAATCTTACATTAGATGTAAGAAAACGGTTCACGGTTTATAAACTCTGTCACTTTCTCACACATAGGTTTTGAGTAAAGATACTTATTTCACTCGCACTTAGAGAGTTCTATCCCGGTACTCATAAACTCATAAACTCGCGCCTGTATCCCCGAAGGGGTAGGCAGCGGTGCTAGCACCCACATTTCGCCGGATTACGTTTAGGTCCCAATGTAATAGGTGGCGAGTCTATTGGCATTAACCGGGCACTTATAAACCTGGAAAACTAATGGAAAAGTCATTGGTGTGTGCTATGGTAAACCTGGGATCGAACCCGAGACCTTGTCTCAGCAGTCCATTACCTTCACCACTAGGCAACCACGGTCTTCCCCGGTCCCGGTACTATCCGCCCTAATGTTGCCTGAAAGAGATCGCTTCCAGCTATAAAGTCGCCCAATTAGTACATAACAATTGTTCAGCGTAGGTACTCAACTGTAAATAGATTAGATCTATTTGGAGATATATACACCTATAGTGTTTGTAGCTACACAGCTACATTATAGCTTCCATTGTACCCGTGTAACAAAGTGTAACAAAGGTAATTTGCAGCTGCTGGCGCACATTCGCTACTTGTGTTTGACATAATTACGTAATAACAATTAACACCAGTAAGTCATTTATGAAAAACTAATGGTTTAAGAATTTTTTGTAAATCTATCGTAATCTTCTCAAGAAATATAATTTGAATACGTTTTACGTTGAAGTACAAAAAATTTGCTAAAGCTAGTTTTTTACTGCACCATTAACAAGTGCCTTCAAAATGTATTCGAGCGATTTGTCTTTTTTTATGAAATTTTCATTGTAGTTTGGTACTGAAATGTCATCACAGACTTAAATATTGCGTTCGCCATAGAATTATTTAAATCAACTGGAGTGGTATGGTATTGAAATAATTTAATATAATATTTCATTCACGACATAATCTGCAAATATTCAATTTTCTTTTAAGTGGAATCGTTTAAATTTAGTTATCGAACTGTTATCGAGCTATAAAAAATGCTTTCCTTTATCAAATAATCGTCTCCCGTCCTTTGTCAAAATATTCGAGTGGCACTTAAAGCGTGTTCACGTTGAATGTTACTATCTATTTCATTCATCTTTTAGTTATTTATTGTTTCTTGTACCACTCAATACTTTTTAATATTTGTAATCAAGTTCCGCTCAGCATTCGGGTGGTTAACCGTTACGGGTCTATCATAAGAAATAACTCGAAACGCTAGTACCTTAAAAGCTGTATAGACCAAACTGCACCCTCACTTTGCCTTGCTAGTAGTAGAAAAAAATGTATACCTCTTTGGTATCAAGCTATCGCAGTCTACGTTAATAGACATAGATCATTTCTCCCGATCTTCCACCTTTCGCATCCAGTCCTTATAAGTTCGTCATTCCATTTGGCGGCCTGTCTTACGTTAGCTTTCTCGCGGTCTCCCCTCTGGGACTGCCCCTACGACAGACTGATGTGGTCCCACTGCCACCTCAGCTTGCTTATTATGCTAGGTCAGTAATGTTAGTTCTTTGTCAGAAGACCTATTGAGTATAGATCGACACAATAAATACATTTCTCCAATACTGGATAGGTGTGACGTCATAAATGAGTCTTCAGTTCAAATATACTCTTTAATTCCCTACGCGAAATGGATACCAATCCTACCGGAGCCGAGGAAAGAAGAAAGAGATTATGTCGTACTTGAACCGACTAAAACGCACGCCGTCTTTGAGTCTTTAGTTGCCGGAGGTGAAATAGTCCTCTCTTTTTAGAATGATGTTCGTTCCTTCGAGTTCAAATATACTCTCAGATATAATGTCATATAGTGTCAACCCTTTACTATTAAAATTTTACAAGCAGGTCTAGTTAATATACAGTGTAGAAACTTACTCACCGCTTCCGTGAAGTGACAAAAGTACGCCCGAATTATTCACGTTTACACTTACTGAGTAATTTATGGGTTGCTTTTGAACAAACTTGGAGCATGAATACGTGGTAATACGTCTCAACAAAAGTTAATCCTCTACATATTTAGTGAAATTATAGTTTCTAGGTAGCTAACTTTGAACGATTATCAGCCTGATACCTCCAAACCTGGAAACTTGGAATAAATGAGAGTACTTGAATCACATTGTCAGGTTATTCGCTATGCTAGAGATTGAAAAGTTTTCATTATGTACATTCTTAGTTGTGATTTTCCTTCAGACAAAGAGCACGTCTCTAATTGAATAAGTTCGAATTTACAGAACATCTAAATTATTTCATTAGCTATTTATACGAATTAAATTCGGTCCATTTCTAAACACCAAAGATTAAAACAGTTAACTACCAAATTGTTCCCATTTAGCCGTTCAAATTAATAATTAGGTTTAGGCAACGAAACAGAATTATTTTCCTGTAAGAGTTAACACTGAAATTGAGAGGTAAACAGAATAAACAGATATGTTTTAGACCCGAATGGAATACCTGTAAATACATGTAATATTTGTGTTGTGCCGTTTGAGTTATGTTGCGGGCTACGGAAATCCCCCACCCACACTTACAACTTCACCGCTTGCCGGGGGAAGTACGTACTTACAGTTGGGACGATGAGAGAATGCGTTTCTGGCCAATTCGTCATGTGTCATGTCTTATAATTCAAGGTAAAAAAGAAAAAAAAAACACGTAACAACAAAAATACGTCAACAAGATACCTAATGAACGATTATATTATAAAACTAAATCTATGCTAATAAAAATGCATCTATTATAATATTTACAAGATTAATGAAAGTACAGCCGCAGTAGCCTAGTGATATGGGTAATGGACTGCTGAAACGATGTCTCGGGTTCGATCCCAGGTTTTACCATGGTACACACCAATGCCTTTTCGATGCTTTTCGAAGTTATGTGTGTATTTATCGCAGGTTCATACGTGCCCCGTTAATGGCAATAGACCTAATATTGGTACCTAAACATAAACTGGCTAAATATGGGTGCTAGCACCTCTGCCTACCCCTTCAGGGATATAGGCGTGAGTTTATGTTATGTTATGTTAATGAATGTAATCTCTTAACTATAACTACATGTTTAAAATTTATGTTAGACAAAGTCATATTTATCATTGGATTTTATGGAGTCAATTACTCGATATTTTACTAGAATATTTCATATTGAACTTGAGTTTAGTGCACGAATAAAAATATATAGAATCGTATGACTACTTATAGTTTTTGCGACATTTTGACACAAATTGAAATAAAAGTTTCTATTATGTCATTAAATGTTGGTACTCAAAATAGTTAATCTGCCACCCAATATGGTAATTTTCTGTTATCAAAAATATAGTAAGTGCATTATTGTCCGCTTCAGACGTTAGTGAACACAATGGCGACTGCGTTGGCCAATGCACTCTCCCGACGCTCCGCCGCCACTAATTAATTAGAATAGCTCAGACCCCCGCTCTACTTGTTCGTAAATGCGTATTGGCGGAAAGCATTCGCCACTGCGTCCACCACCGTGTAAAGTCGACATAAGTCGAAATAAGTAGATGTCGCCAAATAGGTACAAGTACTTTCGGCGGGCATAATACTGCGTGAACCGACATGAATATTAGTTAAAAGAGTTCGGCAGAGGTCTCACAAATTTTTATATTACCCCAACGGCAAATATAAGGTACAAACCAAATAAACAAAAAATAAAAGCTTACAAGAAAATAGAACTTCAAAGG